>CM016723.1:22034651-23234651 GCA_005771605.1 Scutellaria baicalensis | reverse complement strand
CAGGAAAATGTTGTTTAATTAATAGGAGAACTTCTAAGTAATTCTAAGTAAATTGCCCAGAATCCAATTCGTTAACCCCACAAATTTAGGGGTTAACGAATCAACATAAAATGCCATCTCAATTCGTTAACCCCTTAAATTCAAGGGTTAACGAATCATTTTTTGTTAAGGGTTAACATTTAGTTGGTTTCGTTAACCTTGAAACTATAAGGGTTAACGAATTTAGTTGGTTTCTCTAATTAATATTTTGTAATTCGTTAATTCCTATTGTAGTATTAACTTTTTTGTTAATTGGTTATTGTTAATTTGTTAGTCCACTGGTTAATTTTAAATATTAAGCTTTTTTTAGAACGAATTTCCTTAGGTATAATATTTTAATTCGTTAACAAATAATTTTTTAAGTCGTTAATTAGTTTATTTCAACTAATTAACTTTTGAAATTGTTAATTAGTTAAATTATAAATTAGTTTATGAATTAGTTAAGCCATACTTTTAATCATTATTAATTATTTAATTTGTATTTTTTTGTATTCGCTAATCCCTTTACGTTTGTTTGAATTCATAGTTTGTTTGAATTCATATAATGTTTCTTTATGGTTTGTTTAATTATTTTATCGTTTTTTAATATAGTGGACATATGTTCGTGGGGATTGCCAGCGAACCATCGCATATATAAATGGATATGTTCGGCTTGCGGTACTGGATGAGGTGAAGGCACAGTTTCGATCTATGGGTCGACAGTGTCTCCATGACTTTTGGAGGACGAGTTTCGGCCATTTCCTGTTGTGGAAGACGGAGAGAGAGTCCTGCAAGTTCCTCTTACACGTCCTCATTTGAAGATGTTCGAACCAAATTGTTATTTAAACCCCATGCTGAATAAAAATTCCGGTTCTCGTGTAGTCCTAACGGAACATTTGACCAATCCAAATTTTGAGACTCCTCAATTAGTGTATCAAAACTTTGACCAGCAACATGTGTCTCCTCATCTAATGAACATTGTTCTTGATGATAAGAAGAAGAGCCACCTGATACTCCTGAGTCTATTCGTTTCAACGAAACAAACAGAACTAGTAGTCCATACTCCTGTGAAAAACACTCATGCAAATCAAAATCATTCATGATTTTCTTCTTCTTCAATCTTCCATTCACTTCTACTAGAGAATGGATCAAATACCGCCAACAACTCAAATCAGCAAGCATAATCTCATGTAGCGAACTCAATAAATCTTGATATGAAAATGTTTCGAGATTGATCATTGATTGAATGCCATTCACGTACTGCAAACCATGCCAGTAACCTCCATGACATATTGCCACTGAAAAAGTCATCCCTGAAATATGAAAAAAAATGCTCAATAATTATCAAATCGTTAATCAACGAATTACAAAATTAATATCACAACAAATTAACTAAACAAAGTTAACTAATTAACGAATTACAAAATTAATATCACAACCAAAATTTAGTGAATTAAAAATCAATAAATTAAGTAAGGAATGAATTCAAAGAAACGAATTAATAAAAGTTTGGCTAACAAATTTATTAATTATAGCTAACGAAATTAGGGCTAATTAGGGCTAAAGCAAATTCAAAACTTAACTATCGAACTAATTAACGATTTATAATAGGCCAATAGACTAAAAAATTAACAATTACACAAAAATATTAGCCGATTGGAAAATAGGAATTAAGGAATTAGAAAATAGTAATTAACGAGAGAAAACATTGTTTTATTTTGTTAACCCTTATAATTTAGGGGTTAACGAATTCTTGTGATATCCGGAGGTTGTTTCGTTAACCCTTATATTATAAGGGTTAACAAAATTTTAATGATTTTTGCTAAGTTTCGTTAACCCTTATAATATAGGGGTTAACAAAATTTTAATGATTTTTGCTACTTTCGTTAACCCTCTTATCACCTCAATATTATAGATATTTCTTATTTCTCTTCAAAAGTGAAAACTCAACCACTTCATTGCAAGATATTAATTGAGATTGGATGCTCTCCATTATAGTTCATATATTATCTTTAATTTCAAAAAGAATTATCAGTCTTTTTATTTATGTTATGTGGGGTTAACGAAATTTTAATGATTTTTGCTAAGTTTCGTTAACCCTTATAATATAGGGGTTAACGAATTTTTTGGGATTTTTGCTAAGTTTCGTTAACCCTTATAATTTAGGGGTTAACGAAAGTTTGGGATTTTACTTGGTTGTTTCGTTAACCCCTTCAAATTAAGGGTTAACGAAATGAGAAAGATAATTTTCTCAATTTTTGTAGAAAATAATTGTTACCAAAATAATTCTTACCAAAATTCTTACCAAAATAATTCTTACCAAAATTCTTACCAAAATAATTGTTCATAGAAATTTTATAGGAATTATTCGAAAAAAATTTAACAAAAGTGTAAATCTCTAACATTCAAACAATAATCAAACAAAATTAAACAATAATCAAATAACTAACCATTCAAACAATAATCAAACAAAATTAAACAATAATCAAATAACTAACCATTCAAACAATAATCAAACAAAATATTATAGAAAACTAACTATAGCCATTTCAACTATAAACAAAATTAAACTTTAAAACAAATTAAAAGTGTTTTTATGCATTTGAATACTTACTCAATACTCTTGTTTTGGATGAATCCTTGAAACTTTCAAATTTTTAAGAGAACTCCCGAATCTGTGAATGTGAATTGTGTGGAATGAATTCAATTGTAAATTTGAATATTAATAGGTGGTAAATTTTTTGTTCAATGAATGGAATGATTGATCATACTATCATATTATTGTCTTATTATTCACGTGAAAAAAGAAAAGTAAAAAGAGGTAAAAATAGTCAAAAAAAAATCTCTGCAAAGCAAAGTACATCAGTCTGCAAAGCAAAGTACAAGAGTCAAAGTCAAAAATGGAAAAATGGGTATTTGGGGATAATACTTTATATATATGGGTAGATGTGTAGAAAAATTTATATTGATGGGTAATAAAGTGAAATGCTTATATATAAATGGGTATCTCGGGCTATTTCCTTTAATTAATATACAACACGTGGTTTCACATAAGATGAGATGAATGAAATTATTTATTTTTTATAGTATACGCATGAAGTTGATGGTTAAACAAATATAGGTTTTGTATATGGGTGACATAAATTTCAAATTTCAATTAGACCTAACCACCCACTCTTAGAATGCAAATCATTTAAGTGGCACCAATCTCACATGAATTGGACTAGACAATATTATTAATCCAATTAGGTATTGATATAGACACTATCTAAAAAGATGATTAGGATTACATGTAGTTGACGTCATCCATGACTGTTTTTCTCCCAATCATATATTGTCTTTATCAGGAAATAAAAAATAAACACAAAAACTTGTATGAGATGGTCTCATATATAATTTTTAAAGGACAAATTCTTTTTATTCGTTAATTAAACTCATTTTTTTTTCAATTTACATGTGAATTATAAAATGTACGGTCTCGCGTAATAAAACTCACTCTTTAAATTTGTTAACATCTACATTTGGTCGTTGAAATGTAAAGTCAAATATGGAAGTTTTGATAGTAAAACCAATAAAATTCATCGAAACATTATTAATAAATTAAATCACGAGTTCTTGAACTTCACGTATGAAGTAAAAAAAATCAAAATCATATTATTAGTTTTGGACCTCACAAGTGAAATTATAAAACTTTGTTATAGTTGTTTTTTATTTTTCATTTTTGAGCATCTAAATCGTTGTTAAATTATAGAATAACGATTAGAGGTATTAGCCATTAAAAAATTGTGGTTGTTGGAGCAGTACCGTTTTGGAATCAGAAGGAGATGTCATATGAATCTGGGCCTATATGAAGGAGCCCATAAGTTTTATGGGATCAAGTTCGAAAACAAGACTGAAGCCCATTAACTATTAGTCAGTGCACTCTTTCATTTTCGAATGAGAAGTAACTTTTTAAATATGGGCCGAGCCCAAAAGTATTTTGGTCCAAGTTCGAAAACAGGAGAGAGAAGCGAAATTGGGTATCCCCTTTTACTCTCCCAGTTTCCCCCACACACACTCTCTCTCTAGAAAATTGCTTAGTAAACACTAACACACACTCATCATATCCCCCAGCCAAATCAACAAGCGATGTCGTATGTACCTCCTCACCTGAGAAATTCTGTGGCCGCCGCCGCCGCCTCCGCCGCCGCTACTCTTCCCAACGGAAATACCGATCATAACCCTAAGAAGCAACTCAACAGCTCTTATTCTCAATACACTGCTGCTACTATCAACAATAACAATGGTAACTCCACTAATTCCTGGAATGCCGGTTGCCGGAGCTCCGCTAATTACGTCTCCTCTGTGCCCGACCTTGTACTTCCTCAGTGGAAGCCCTCCGACCGCGTTATCAGCCTCAAACCGGAACAGGTTCGATTACCAACTCTTCTGTGCGCGCGCGCGCGCGTGCTGTATGAATCGTGAGTTAAGAACTAATTCCTTTATGGAATTTAGATTCGAAATATTCTTAATTTTTTTTATTGTGTTTTGATAACTGATATATAGGACTCATTGTGAATTGAGTGCTGATTTTTGTTTTTTGTTTTTTGCTAAACTGAGGCTTGACTATATACGTGGGGTCGATAACTATGAATTCTATACTTGTGTAGTTCATGGATGAGATAATTCATTATATTGATTGAGAGCAAAGTAATTATTTAGGTGTTTTTGTTCAATCGGGGTTGAATATTGAGAACTAGGATTCACATGACAGTGGTTCTGTTGCTTGAGCAATATATTTCAGTGGACCTGTGGTCTTAATGCGGAAAATATAAGGAGTTTGCTTCTCCTTGCTTGATGTTCAAGGATAATAAGGGAAAGGCCTTTGTAGATGATATTAATCCAGAGACATCTGCCATGTTTTTTCTAATTAAAATAATAACAATAATTTATTAAAATTGAAGGTAAACATGATAATGTTTAGGTTTCAATGGCTTCAAGTTCCTCCATTGCATGTTGGCTCCAAATGGAGGTGGAATCGATTGAGAAATAATTTTTATTTTTTGTGGTATGTAATGGTATTAGTTAGTAAGCTATCTCTTTTCTGAAATGATGTCCTCAGATTAATCAGTTTCTGGTATAAATTTGTAAGTTCAGGTTGAGGAGGTCCGACTGCGGCTCAATGTCGAAGCTGCAGTTCCACCAGATTCAAAAGTTGCACCAGCGCCAATTGAATCATTTACTGACATGGTAAGAACTAGTCAGTTCAGTTAATTTATCGCTATTGTTCATTTGGGTGAAGATCATGGATTGTTTCTCTTCACATTTTATCTATGCAGAATTTGCAACCAAGTATCATGAAAGATATTGCAATTCATGGATATACTACGCCAACTTCAATTCAGGCTCAGGCCATGCCAATTGCGCTAAGTGGAAGAGATCTTTTGGGTTGTGCAGAAACTGGTAGTGGCAAAACAGCTGCATTTAGTTTACCTATGATACAGGTTGGTATTTATGATCATGTTCACTCTTGATTAAATTTGTTTTTCATTTCATACAGTTGAGGTACCATATTCTAATCTATATATTTAATATCTCTTATTTTCAGCATTGCCTGGCTCAGTCTCCTATTCGGCGGGGAGATGGACCTCTGGCATTAGTATTAGCCCCAACAAGAGAGCTTGCTCAACAAATAGAGAAAGAGGTCAGGCTCATATTCAAGCTCTTTTGACTGACTTTTACATTCTTAGTAGTATCAGTTTTGTTGCCACTCTCTCTCTCTCTCTCTCTCTCTCTCTCTCTCTCTCTCTCTCTTGTGTGTGTGTGTTTTCACTTATTAGACACAGCATCTTAAATTATAATTTGGAATTGAAATGCTGCTAAAGTCTTGGTTCACTTCAATATCATCTTTAGTCCTTTGTTCATAATATTTTTCCTTATGGAAAATTAAAGGAAATAATGATATGGGGAAGAAAGACCTATAAAATTGAAGCACCACATTTTGTTCAATTTTCTTTAAAGTATTGGTTCACAGTCTTTATTCTTCTGGGTTAATGGTGGTGGATAAATGAGAAAAGTAAGGTTCTTTAATTTGAAGCTAATCGCAAACATTTTATGTGGTAAGTGCTTATAACTGAAAATATTTTTTCACGTTCTCCTTGTAGATTGATTTATTACAGCTTTTCTTTCTCCAGCCTAACCCTAGTCATATAACTTGTAAAGTTGGATGTTTTGAGTTATTTATCATACAAATTATTTTGTCTAGTTTTTGCACTTGTTACTATTTGGCTCATGCCACTCGTAATCTATTATTTTTTCAGGTGAAGGCCTTCAGCCGATCTTTGGATTCATTTAAAACTGCAATTGTCGTGGGTGGTACCAACATTTCTGAGCAGGTCGTGTTATATATAAATTTGTTAGTTATTTTCTGCCACAAAACTCATTTTATTAATATGCACTTGTAATTTGGTTTCAACTTTTATTTTTATTTCCTGATTTCCTTCGATTAATGTGTCTAATACAGAGGTCTGAGCTGCGAGCAGGAGTGAATATAGTGGTTGCTACTCCTGGGAGATTTATTGACCATCTACAACAAGGAAATACTTCTTTATCAAGGATTTCATTTGTTGTTTTAGATGAAGCTGATAGGATGCTCGACATGGGATTTGAACCTCAGATAAGAGAGGTACTGGGTCTCTAATGTTTAGTTTCCTCATTTATCAAGCTTTCTAGTTTGTTCCTCTCTTGCTTGGGTCCATGGTTTTGCTTTACTTTTGTTCATGTTCATGAAGCCCCCATAAGCTTTTACTGATATCACATGAGGTTTTTATGAGGTTTAATTGTTATGACCAGGCTCACAGTTATCAAAATCAATATCATCAATATGGTATTGGTGGTTGTTGTATCAATACCACCTTTTTTAGTCATCCACATTCTCCCAATGATTGGTACAATTGAAGCTTCATTAACGTCTGTAATCAGTATCAAATATGCCTTTTGTGCTGGCATACTGAAAATTGTGCCAGCTACATGTTACCATGTACTTATACACAAGCATCACCATCGTCATGCATCTGAATTGCTTTTCATTTTAAAAGTTCGATCAAACATGTTTTTCATTATATCCTATTACTAGACGTAAACAGCATGATTTGTCTATAGTTTTCAATTGGGGTGGGGGGTGGGGTGGGGATAGCAGTATATAAGTTGCGAAATGATGGGTCAAGCTAGCCTCATTTAAGTTTGCTTGGTGGCTGTGTATGTGGAGGGTGCAGTGAGGTTTGAAGTTTGATCAAGTTCACGTTTTTATTTCTGAAGCGAGAAATAGTTCAGAAAAAGATTGAATGAGCAAGAAAGTTACAAGTCTTTGTTGGCTCATGCTTAATTGGATCGATCACCTTCACCATATAGTTGAACTTAACCTTGTAGGTCCATTTGTCGAGTCATCTTGTTACTAGTGGTTGCTCTCTCAGTCTCTCTAGGAGAGGAGAGTGTTTTAACTTGGGCTTTGTGGCATTTGTTATAGACTTAAACATAAATCTGCTGTCTAATTCTATTGTTGCAGGTGATGCAAAATCTTCCTGCAAAGCATCAAACTTTGCTTTTCAGCGCTACTATGCCAGTGGAGATTGAAGAGCTAGCACAGGTTAGATCTTCATGGTGATGACAAGTTGATCTTGCCGACCCTTTATTGATGTGGATATGTTTAAACACTTTTGAGTCTTTGCTTGAATAGTATTATAATTTTTTTATTTCTGCAGTGCTATATTTAAATAGAAAATATGTTTTAGATAAAAACATGTGTGTTCAAATGGCCTTTCTTATATGCAACTTTCAGGAATACTTGACGAATCCAGTGCGTGTAAAAGTGGGAAAAGTTAGTAGCCCTACAGCAAATGTTTCCCAAAATTTGGAGAAGGTTCCAGAAAGTGAGAAGGTATGCTTCATTTTTGCACTGAGAAATGATGAAAAATGTAAATTATGCTGCTATGTTGAAAGTAATCCTTCTCTTTTAGCTTTGACTGATACTATCATTATCTGTCATTTCTCTTTGTCCCACCTAGTTCTCCTTACCTTTAGGTGCTATTTCGTCACATCACTTCAGTTATTTGGTGTAAAAATCTAGATATTTGGTGACTGGTGAACAGTCAGTCCCTGGGGGTAGAAATGTGAAAGTAAGCACAAATAAGGCTAAAGCAATTTTGAGTGAGTCATTTACTTGTTTAAAACCTAAAAATAACAATAATGATCTTCTATGTCTGGAGACTGTGAGTTGAAATCCAGGCAATATGTCCGTGTAATAGATAGTTGAAGTCTGTATCTTGTTAGATGCAACAGTCCAACCTTTCTAGTGATGGAAAAAAGTTATTTATTTAGAGTATGTATGCAATGGAGACTATTATAGAAATCAGTATGTTTAATAGAAGACAACCACTGATCATCATATATATGCTTCATGTTGAGTAGCATTATGTTCCCTCAGTTGCATATTTCCCTGGTACATGGGCCATAGGTTGTCCTAGGGGTAATTCAATGCTAAATCTCGTTCTTTTGTGCGGACAGAGAGCTTCAGGTCTTCAAATGTAGACTTCTTTCCCAGGATTTTCTATAAGTTTGCAAGCCTAACCTTGGTAGTGCTCTCAAATTTACAAAACATGGTCTCTTAAAAGGATTTAGAACCATCAACATGCCATTTTGTTATGTAAGGATGATATTTTGTAAAAGAGTTTCAGGATGTATTATGGCATGCATTTCCTTTAAGAGTAAACTTTTCTATGTCACATACCCTTAATACTGAAATTATTTATTTCATGAGTAATTATTTGGCTCGATGCTGCTATAGAGTATTTATTTACATGTGAAATCTTGTGTCAGAGTTGATTATCTCATTTAGAAAAAAATATTCTCATAATCTCTATGAGATTTTAGATTTTTATTGCTGGATATATTCGGGGTTCAACACATTAACATTGTTTATGGTATGAAGATTGACAGGCTGCTAGATATGCTTGTTGAGGCAGCTGCTCAGTCTGAAAAATCTAGCCATGCATTCCCCTTGACCATTGTATTTGTGGAACGGAAGGTACATCAATCAATGTGTACATGCAATTGAAAGTACTCTACTCTTTCTGTTTGTCCACCTTTCTGTTGCAGCAGCACGTTAAGTTTCATAACTCCATCTTTAAAGAGTTCTGTTTCTGATTTGTTTCTGATGTGATCTAGATTCCCTTTATGCTTAGAGGTGTATTAATAACATTTCTTAACAAAGTGAGCCATTAGAGATGTTTAATGATATATTGTTGCTTTCGTATTTGCATTTTATAGTGGTTCTGTATTTCACTGTTGATTTCCTAAGCAACATGGACATGGGGATTGACTGAAGACCAATTCATAAACTTGCTTTGCTGTGATATTGAGTACAGACTTGCGAAGAATGAAAATAAAGTATCACCTGACTATAAATTTGCTTCTAGTTACTCAAGAGAAAAGCAACAATTTATCAAATGTGTGGATTACTGTTTTTGTTACTCAAATGTACCTCAAATGTATTTCTTGGCCTTCTCGGTCTGGCAGCTGAATGTGTTGTTACAAAAGATGCAGAATGTTTCTTGGCCTTTCAGTTGGACAATAAGATAGACTTGAGAAGTTGACAGGCTAGCGACCTTATCTGCTTTTTGGTATGTTTGTTAACATGTGTACCGTCCAACATGATTTAACTAATATATCTATACAACAGAACTCGAGACAAAAATAAAATAAAATTGCACGGTCCTCAATCTCATTATATTCTAGGACATCTTTGTATGTGTTGAACTAAGGTTTTGAATGTTTTAATTGAGCAATTGCTGGAGTTATTCTTCAATTTCTGAGGAAAATCAAATTTCTTAGATTGGGATTATTAGTTTATCTGGGGACAGTTGGGGCACTTGTCAAACTAATGTAGGGCTAGTATATCTGCTTAACTTTCAGAATTAAGATTTTAACTAATTAATTTATATTTCTTTCGAATTAGAACATTGTCTTGGTTTGACTGTCGCAACCATAAGTAATATTAATGATCTGTATCTAACATTTATAGTTCTTGCTTGGTAAAATGTTTATAACAATTAAAAAGAAAAGGCTGTGAAAGTTCGTTGAAATCAAACAAATTGTGTGATATTCTTTGTTGAGAAGAAGGGACTGACTGTGCTATGTCTGTTTACTTAAATCCAATTGTCTGATCCTATCATCTGACCTTGTCATTTGGATACACTTCCCCTTCATTGCTACCCCATCCCTACCCATCCGTCCTTTTCCTGCTATTCTTATTCTGTATGCTCAAATGTCTTATTCTGTATGCTCAAATGTTGCATTTGATATGATCTTTCAGAACAGATGTGATGAAGTTGCTGAAGCCTTGATACAGCAAGGTCTGCGAGCAGCAGCTCTTCATGGTGGTCGTAGTCAGGGTGAGAGAGAGTCTGCTCTCCATGATTTTAGACATGGTCCAACCAGGATACTGGTATGTGTGGGACCTGCCTTACCAATATTTATTTGTTGATGGTTTTAATAATCTCATCTTTAGTTTTGCATCTTGTTTAGTTCCTTGCATTTCAATGTTCCTTTTTGGTTGTTTGTGCTGAGAAACAACTTCACATGTCACTTGTCAGAACTAGAGCAAAACCATTTTCTGTCAGTACTTTCTCTCTCATTTGTGTCAATGCTCAATGCAAATGGTCAGTTGGATGATCATATGAACTTTCATTATGTGCAATAAAATTAGGTACAGTTATGCATGTTCAACTTAACCTCCAGTTGTGGCTGAGGGTTGATTCCCAGTTGGTCTTTAAATGAATCGTTTTGGAGCAATCATTGTTCTTGCATCCAGATCAAACAATTTAAAAATAGAGCTTAGTGGTGGCTAAACAACCAAAGTGTTTAGTGTCAATTGTCATTGATGTGGTCCTATTTGCAATTAAAAAGATGAATACTTTCCCTTTCACCTTATTTGACAATTATGTAGAGGATCATTTCTTTGTGATGCTTCAAAATCCTTGCTTAATTCTACAGCATCTTTCACGCATTATAAACTTTTACATGAATATGTTCGATCCATATTTTTACTTCCAAACCTCAATCTTTTTGTTTTTGATATGCAGGTCGCCACAGATGTTGCATCTCGAGGATTGGACGTCACTGGTGTCTCTCACGTCATTAACTTGGATCTTCCTAAGGTAAGTCTAGCTGATGCTTGGAAGTTTCTTAACCATATTTTGGTGACTTTTTCGGGGAATTAGCTTTCTGGAGCCCCATCATCATCATCATGTGTGTGTGTGTGTGTGTCTCTCTCTCTCTCTCTATATATATATATATATATCCAGTTTAGAGATCATTCATAATCTGATCTTCTAAAAATAATCTGTGTCACAAGCTTCTTTGTACTACATCCTTTTGATAAATGACCCACCAACAATAGTTACCGAATTAAAACTAACCTAGATCAGCAACAGATTTCCCATTTCAAATGCTTGATTTATAGGACTCGAAACCCAGACAGCAATTGATTATTTTATTTTGGTTTGAAATTAGACCATGGAAGATTATGTACACCGGATTGGAAGGACAGGTCGTGCCGGATCAACAGGCCAATCTACATCGTTTTATACAGACCGCGACATGGTAATTCCAGTTGCCTCTCAAATGCTTCTTTATGTTCTTGTTTTTTTCCAATTTTTTTTACTCGAGCATCTGGGTGCAGTTTTTGGTAGCACAAATAAAGAAAGCTATCCAAGATGTCGAGTCTGGTAATAATTTAACTTTCGCTACAGGAAAGGTATGTTCTTCCATCTTTGCGTCTGCTAGTTATTTCTCTCTCTTTAAAGAGTCAGTTCCACTCCCCCTCTCTCTCAAAGATTGGAATGAGAAATACTAACTCCAAACCTTCTGTTTACACTTAATTAGACTGCGAGAAGGAAAGAGAGGGAAGCTCTAGCTGCTCACAATGAAGCAAAGGTTACGTTATCGAAGCTCTCCCTGCCGAGTCCCACTGCAATAAACGTGGAGGATAAGTATCGACACATGATAGTCTCTGCAGTAAGCAGAAAAGAGGGTGCAGCTGATGATGCCTGGGATGACTAATGAAAATCTTCACAAATTCGTGTTGTTCGTTTCTTTTCTGGTGGCGATGATCCTTTTCGATCAATTTGACAGAAATGAAGATGGATACTTGTTTCTCCTCATTCCCATGCTCATGATTTGCTCGAAGATAACAAAGAACTTGTTGAAGCTGGGACGAGAGTAGATTCTCTTGTACATTGAGGTTTTTGCTTTACTAGTCTTTTAAGCCACTGATGTAACCACTTGTTTCTATTGCTTTCTTAACTTTGTAGCAGTCAAGATATCATTTTCCATATGTAAATAATGCCAAGACTTTTCTGTTTGTTTAGAAGAGAACTTCATGCACTAGTGACACCAAGCAAAACAATTAACCAGTTACAAATTTTTTGATACGAAAAGTGGTATATTTGGGTTCTCTTTGTTTTTATTCAAAGTGGATTCATCCACTTTCAATTCTAATAATTGAGTAAAGAAACTTACTATGATAATACGAAGGATTATACGTAGATATATACATCGAAGTTTACACAGCCATAGGAAATCTACAAATGGGGTATTGCCTTTTCACCCATCCCAAATTCTGGTGAAGTAAACAAACCACACAAGTCCAAAGCTACAAAAGTTGGATTTTATTTGTTCCAAGGAACTGACAATTGTAAAAGGAAGATGATATCTCAACTAGTTATTTCCGCACAAATGGGAATCCCACAAGACTACCCTATCAGGCAAAATCTACAGAAGAAGAATGAGACGAGCAAAACGAGAGTGCTGAAGATATTGATCGCAGGATCTAAAGAAAACACGGTACACTTAGGTTGCCATCACAGGCTTTTGGCTCGTGACCACCTCCCTAAGCCGATGGTACCCATTACGGTAATGTTCGAGTGAGAAGCAAAGTTGCCTTATCGCTTCACGTTTTTCCTCAGCTCCTTGAACAATTATCTCTTGCTTCTTATCCACCTCCCGTTCCAGTTCTTTAATCCTCAACTGCAGCTCCTCTGCCAACTTACGTGCACCCTCAGCCCCAGCTATCAGGTCCACATGCTCCATGTGCAATTGATGCAGATGATTGCTCATTTGATCAATCTGATCGTCCTTGAAACTCAAGTCCTGAGTGAGCTCAGAAATGCTGGTTTTAAGATCATCTTTCTCAGCCACCACCATATCATATTTCATCTGTAATGCATCGAACTCTTTCTCTAGCTCTTCCATGGATTTATTCTTGTCAGCTATCTCTTTCTCAAGCTTGTTTTTCCAGATGGAAAGCTCTTCTTGGGCTGATTTGAGCTGATCTTGCAAATTTTGAATAGACAATCCCTTGCTCGTAAGTTCCTCCCTCAAACCTGTCACTTCCTCTTCTGATTCATGAAGCTTCTCTTGTGTGATCCTAAGCTCTTTTTTAAGCGTCTGAATTTTGTGCAACGAGTCTTCAGCTTCCAAGGCATCAATACCAGAATCCAGAACCACAGGTTCATCATGGCTTACAACGCCTGAATCATCCGATTCTCCAAGAGACTTGTACTTTTGAAGCTCGTTTTTCAAACACTTTATCTCCTCTTCATACTTAGCCATTTTATCATTGCCTTGAGAGTCTCCATCACCATTGTGTCTGAAAGAAACTTTGGAAATCTCATCCTCGCGCATTTGGAGTTTCTGTGTGACCTCTCGAAGCTCATCCTCTAGTTCTATAATCTTCCGGCGCAACCCCTGTTCCTCATCATTGCCAGAGTGATTGTTACCGAAAGAATCCTCCGATTCCGTTTCAGAATCCAGAGTAGACGATTCATCTCCATCTTTATTGTACAAGTCCGATCCGTTCCCACCAGCATTCCCAAGAAAAACTTCGAACCCAGGAGCACGATGACCAGCTTTACGGGAACTTGGCCTTCTATCAGGAGATGTCATAGTGGAAGGTGGTTCTGATCCGACTTCAGATATTCCAGAGCCTTGAGATTGGAGATCCGAAGGCATGTTCTTCCGGAGTTCTCCAGTCACATGATCATACCGCTCGGCTAATGATCGATACCTTCGATAAAAATCCTCAACGAGACTGATTAATTCTGGCCTCTTCTGATAATACATCTCAGCCTTTTTGGAAAATGAATCTGCATCCTCTTCTATGAGTTTCAACATTTGTTTCACACGCTGATCCATTTCTGTGATCAGCGATTTGCTCGTCATTTTTTTGCTCCACATATTGAATTACATAACATGCAAGCTATTGTAGTTGAAAATCAAGAACATAGATCCAATCCAAGTGTTATGTGCAAATCAATTTTTTATGTACATAACATTCACATAACACTTTTCCCCCCCTGAAGTTTGAACGAGAATAATGTTATTACAATGTATATTCCTTTTTAAGAGGAGTGGCTGAAAGTTTACCAACATAGCTAGATCAAATGATAACCAGATAACTTCCTTTCTCTTTCCCTAAATAACCCCACGTGTGTGTGTACTATTTTTGGGAACAATTCACATCAAGTCATCTAGCCACATGTTTTATCCCGCATATAGATCTCATGAACCAAATGGATTAATGCTAACTCTGAAATAGCATAAGATTAACCTAAAATCATTCAACGCTGGAAAATTCAAAATGTGTGCGACAAATAGTCAATAGTTCTTGAATACATATCCAGCCACCTCTTTTCTTGTATCTAGATCTAATGTACCAAACGGATTAGAGCTTAGCTGCGAAATAGCAAAATATTACCAAAAATCATTGAACACTGAAAATGTGTGGTTGGCTAAATAGTCATATAATTATCGAAACATATCTAGCCACCTTTTTTAATCCCGAATCTAGATCTTATGTACCTAAAGGATTGAAGAAGGCTAATTCCGTGACAGAAAAATATTAGCATAAAATCATTAACAATGGAAACATCAAAGTGTGTGGTTGGCTAAATGGTCATATTATTATTGAATACATATTAAGCTATGTTGTTTTATCACGAATCTAAATCTTAAAAATGAGCAAAATTCATAACCATAATTTATATAGTCAGAAGTTTTCTCTCCATTAAGTAGGCAAAAGAGTTGAATTTACCTTCAAGATTTTCTTGTAGCCACTTAGAGTTTTTGGGACTAATGTGGCTATTCCACCACCACGAGTGAGACTTCTTCGATTCCATCCTCTTCATTTTATTAGGCTTCACCTGAAACCAAGTAACCTAACATTATCTACCATCTAACTTCTCATGAGAAAATGAGATCAATTTGCATTAAAGAACCATCCATTTGCTCAAGAAAACATTTGATTAGTTCAAAGAAAACGAAACCATGGAGTTCGATTTCTTACAACGTTCGACGCCATTACTGCAAAGTTGAAGCTCAGTAGTGGATGCAAACACCTTCCTCAGAGCAAAACAAGATGATCAATTCACCTGCCACTTGGTATATTATCAAATCAAACACACATGTCTAACTACAAAATTGTCTGAAAAACATATTGAAAATCATATATTTCATGCACATATATCGATGATAAGCATCTTAAGCTATAATATAGGGAATTAGCAATTAAAATATAGGGAATATGTGCAGAGAGCTAGCAAAATTCAACTATTTATAACTTATAAAGACAATATTTTAAGATAAGAAAGATATTCAGGATCAAGCTTGTACATGTTACTCACATGGTGGGAAAAAACTGTGCTGACTAAGAAATTAAATGAAATTCAAAATAAACGTGGGAGTAATAGATAATGGGCCCAACTCAGTTGGGCCCATGAATGTGTGGGTTTGACTGAATGTTTATTGTTTTGTTGTAGAGCCCAAGCTAAAGGCCCAGCAATAGCAAGAAATTAATGAAAGAAAATGGTTGGTGAAGAATTGTTCCTGAAACTTAACAGTCTCCAAGAACTGAAGAGCCAAATTGAAGCAGAAATTTTACATTACCAATTCGACAATTTCTTCAACAATAAATTTCTATCCGCAGAGGAAACAAAGATGAAAACCTTGTGATAAATTGTAGGTCAACTGATCCAAGAAATAAGGGAGAAAAGCTGGAGTTTTCTGCAGTTTTAGTTATCAAGATTTTAGAGAGAGAGAGAGAGAGAGAGAGTGGAAAATGAGTGGTAGAAAGATGGGATTTTATGGGGAAACTAAACTATGATGTTTATCATCCAGAAAACACTGCCCAGAAAAACATGGAAAAATTATAGTGGGAACAAAGAAAGAGAAAAGTAAGGGCAGAAAATGTGTAACCTTTTCACACAAATTCTTGAAATGTTTGCAGTCCCTAGATACAAATGAAGTAGAGTAAATGAAACACACTTCTGAATCTATCTCTGGCAGGAGAGAGATTAGGGGAGAGAGAGAGAGATTGTATTAGTATGGAGATATATATCCGTTCACTCTTTTTATGTATAGGTGGAACTAGTGGAGGCCATTGTCTTTAATCATCTTAATGGGAGAGGCTAGCTAGAAAGAGAGATGGGAACACTATATCTGCATTTTTTTCACATGGGGAATGGGGATGAATCTAAAATCCAAGTCAAAGTGCTTTATTAATTTTCTTCTCTAATCAGACAAAAAGTAAAGGTTATGGAAATATCTGAATCTTAATTTCACTGAGATATCGTTAAAATATCTATATGAAAATATCGATACATATACTTAACAATGTTTTTATGATATTTTTACGATATTGCACTGATTTTTTTCAATATTCCATCGATACTGTATCACTAATATCGAAATAGATATTGATATGTATCATCGATCGAAATTGATACTTCACTTATTTTTCTATCATAAAATTAAAATATCGCAAATATCCGTGTTTGTTCTGATCACATGAGAAAATGGAAATTTTAGGGAAATATCAAAACATATATAACATCCCTTACTAAAATTAAATATAGAAAGAGATGGAGGGGTAGGATTTACTAAAATAGTTGTGATGGTTTGGCAATGTTTGAAAGATTGTAATAAAATTGTTAAAAGAAACGCAAAAGTTATGATATACTTGGTAGTTAACCATTTTCTTTAAACTTAAATCCAATCAAGATCTATCACACGTTATAGGGACATTTAATCTTCAATTGGTCATGCACATTTTCATGAAATATTATTTGGTCATGAACAATCAAATTGCATTTTTTACTATTACATTTGATTATTGTCATTCCTCCTCTTCTTCTTCCTTGATTGACAATAAATTAAGACAAAATCACACTATCATAAGTTCAGTTAATTATGGATCAATAATTACAAAACAATGCAATTTCTCAAACGGGCAGATTAATAGCCCAAGAGAAGTCGTCGTATAAATCGGCCCACTAATTATCAAGCCCTCCACATGGGCTTGGAACCATGACTCAAATTTCACATGTTAGCCCAGATGTAAATTAGGCCCAACATTATTTGGAAATCGGCCCAATAACAGTGCCACGTTTGAATTTGATCCTCTATTCGTGCCCTAATGTCGACAACAATTTGATCTCTATTCGTGCCCTAATCCCTATTTGTTAGTATTTTAATGAATAATTTTGCTTTTTAATTATCACATTCATTTAAATTGATAATGTTCAAGTGAATTTATATATCATAAAATAAATAAGTTAAACCCATATTATCTAAGGTTTGGCTCTGTTCAACTTATCTCATTTGATTGGATCTAGACCTGTACAATCAACATATATATTTATTTAAAATTTTTATTTTTAACAGACAAATAGTAATATAAAATACAATTATATTTATACAAAAAAAAAAAAACTAATTCTACATGGGCGTTTAAAAGAAAAAAAAATTAAATAAATTAAGGTGTATTGTTATGACAAAAAAAAAAAAAAAAAGGAAAAAAAAAAGAAAGGAAGTTTTTTTGTTATAAAAGCTTTTCCCTAATGCAGGGCAAGCGTAGCAGCTGCAGAGCGAAGCTTTCCTTTCATATAGCAGCGTTGCGGGTTAATCTCTTCTCATCTATCCTTCCAAAATTTAGGGTTTTACGTTGTTGAACAATTTTGCAATAAGAAATCCAGAAAACTTTATATCTGTTGGGATATAAGGTTTTGATTTGTTCCTTTAGAATTGCATTTTCTTAGACTGAAATTACTTCCCGAGACATTCGAAGTTAATCTTCTATTCGAAAAAGGAGTGTAACTTTATTGGCGGTTTATGTAATTTGGTGGATGTTCTTGGGTTAACATTTCTACAGGTTTTCTTGTGTGTGAAAGACTGAAGATTATTGTTCGATTTTGGATTGTGTGTGTATGTATATATATATATATTAGGTTATTTGGTGACTGGATTGTATTAGTTCTTTGTGTTTATATTAAACGTGGGATATAATCTTTGAATGGGTGTTGGGTAACCATGTTGCTGGTTCTTTTTGTATTTTAGGGGTTTTATTTAGTAGTGTAAGCTTTACTTTCTTGGATTCTTGTTGCAGATCTAATAACAACCATGGCAGAGGAAGAAAATCTAAAAGAGGTGAAGGATGATGTTGGAGATGTAAGTTTATACGAAATAAATTTTTTTTATAGATATTCTTGTTTATGCTTTGTATCATAAATTGCCTTTAATTTATTGTTATAATTACTTCCTCCAGTAGCAGTGCGGCTAACAGTGCTTTGTTTGGATTTTGTGATCTTGCAATTAATACAAAGGGTTTCATTTAATTGTATGGACATGAAGCTGAGTTAACCAATTAACTAAATCTCGTTGAATTAGACTGTGTCCACGAAAGGGATTTTATTCTAATAAGGTTTGGAGGATGATTTGGAAAATAAGCGGTTTTGTGATGCCTTTGGAGCTAAATTGTACTCTCTCATTTATAAGCATATTAAAAAAAAGTACCAACAATTTGTTTTTTTTTTTTTGTTCATTTATTTAATATTTTTTATAATTACTTGTATCCTTGGTGTGAATGCTGAAATTTAGTGGATTTCTACTTTCTTAGATGAAGGTTTAGCTTTTATATGTATTATTATTCAAGAAGTTCATGCATCTTTTAACGCATGTGCATCATTCAAAGACTGGAATTTGAAAGAAATATATAACCATATAAGCTATTGCTTAAAATACTGAATATTTTTTGGACATTATGTCATTGTGATGCAGTTAGCTCCTTTCGACCCAACAAAAAAGAAGAAGAAGAAGAAGCCAGTGGTTCAAGAACTACCTGTAGATGAGCCTGTGGATTCGCTAGTTGAGAAAACTGAGAGCTTGTCTGGTACATACCTAACCCAGTGTCCAAAATCCATATTTATTTTGTTGTACAACTTGATTCATCTATTATTACCTGCAGTTTCTGATGGTGTTGAAACTTCATTTGCTGGTCTCAAAAAGAAAAAGAAAAAACCAGTGAGTGATAATATCATTCCTTTTTTTTTTTTTGTCATTCCATTTTTTTTTTTAATATGGGTTTTGTATGTAATATTCATGAAACTGTTGCAGGCACATACAGATCTGAATGAAGAAAAAGAGATTATAGGGGAGGACTTGGATGGTAAGGAGGGTTTTTTATTCAAGACTCTGTTAGAATTATGCTCTTTCTAAACTTTGGTTTTATTTTTGACGATTTTGGTGAAATTGTAGATACCGTTGGAGAAGATGAAGAAGGAGAAGGAATTGTTTTGCAACGAAATCCATGGGAAGGAAGTGACCGGGATTATGAATATGATGAGGTGACTGATGTTTTGTTACTGTAGTCAGAAAAAAAAGGCTTAGTTTAAAAGTTGATGCTATTCTTATTGGATTCTCAGTTACTTGCTTCCTGAGTATTTTGATTTTTCTGTCTGCTTTTTAACCTGTCATTCTGTGCATCACCAGTAGTTGACATTTTCCTTTTCTTCACTGCTCACGAGATATATAGTTAGTTATCAACCACATCTTTTCAGTTGTGCCATGTGCATTACATGAGTTTTCATGCTTCTATACTAGAATGCAGCAATAGTTTTTCAAGTTTAAACAATAGAGAGTTGTGTTGTATATCACTTTTAATGATCTGTCTCTCTTTCTTTATAATCTTCTAGACATCTTTATGGAATTTAAATAACAGATAAAAATGGAAGCATAAAAGCCATGCATTAGAAAGTTATGAACAATTTTATTTCTTCTCTTTTTATTATTGTGATGGATAAGCATTTCATGTTCCATGATATCTTTTTTGGTGGTAATAAGCAATTAAATATATATATACTTAGAATATCTGGTGGCTGTATGTTTTACTTTGTGAGGTGCATTGTATATATTCTTCAACATTATTAAATAGTTTTTTGTTGCCATTTGCATGGCAATGCTTCTTTGGTTTTCAATTGGTTGTCTTTATATGTCATTACTGAAAGTCCCCAGCAGGACTGACTAACAATTTTTTTTTTTATGTATACCAAGAAATGAAAATGAAATGAGAAAGTGGCAGGAGTACCTACTATTGCCTTGTTGATTCTAATTGGTTTTGTTTCTCTATTTACTTTTTTCTTTTTTCCATCAGCTGTACTATCACGAATATCTGCTCTTCTTGCATTTGCTTCCTTCCTCCCTGTTTATTGTTCCGACTGATTGATATCAATTTCTGGTTTAAAGTGTGCAACTTCCTGGGCCCATTTGTTGTTTCCATCACACTCAAGTTAATTTTTAGTAAACCATGTGCAGCTTCTGGGGAGAGTCTTCAACATTCTTCGTGAGAATAATCCTGAGCTTGCTGGAGATCGGCGCAGGACAGTTATGAGACCTCCACAAGTTCTCCGTGAAGGCACAAAAAAAACTGTTTTTGTGAATTTCATGGATCTATGCAGAACGTATGCCATCCTTTTTTAGGTTAAACTATTATTGGTGCTGAAATAGAACACTTTCGAATATTTGCTCATGCTTGAAATTTCATCTTAATTGTTCTGGTTTACCTAAAGTACATGTAAATTTCAATTTTTCTTGATTTGTTCTTCATGTTGTATCAAAATCTTCTAAATGATGTTCTTGATTTATAATCATGTGTTCACTATTGCTCCTTATGACATAAATGATTGTTATAATGATTGATTTTCCCTTCTATAGGATGCATAGACAACCTGAGCATGTCATGACTTTCTTGCTTGCTGAAATGGGAACAAGTGGGTCTCTGGATGGACAACAGAGATTGGTGGTCAAAGGGAGGTTTGCTCCCAAGAATTTTGAGGGTATCCTGAGACGCTATATTAGTAAGTTCTAATGTTTCATTTTTCACACATTTTTCTTATGTAGACTGTAGAATAAGATGAAATCAAATTTCCTTTCTCTTGGAGATGTAGTACATCTCATATGGTGCCTGCTTCTTTGTTCTGAATTACTGATCTGTTATTTTATTTGTTAACAAGTTGCTCAAAATTTGAAAACTGATTTTTGAAGCAGTTGTGGTACTATTTTATTATCTTGTTTTTTTAATTAAAATGTTTGTATCTTGGTCTTGTATTGCTAATCATCTTTTAAGGACTGTACTGTGCAGTTTCCTAATTTTTGTTATGAATGATTGATGCAGATGAGTATGTCATATGCAATGGCTGCAAAAGTCCAGATACCATCCTTTCTAAGGAAAACCGTCTCTTCTTTCTCAGATGTGAAAAGGTTGTCTTCTTTATTCTCATGATACTTTTGTGTGTTAAGTTTTCATTAAATTAAAGTAACCAAAGATTTTTCTTTGAAAAAATAGTTCCTTTCTCTTGGGATACATTAACTTTTCCTAAAAGTGATCACTTGAATTTACTTGGGCCTGTGATGATCGAACAATTTGCCTACATTGCCTGATTGCTTTTCCTGAAGGACACTCCCATTAGTTCATAGGGTTCAGATGTAATCACAAATTGCTGGTGCATACTTTATTGTGTTTGGATTTAGGGCTTTGAAATTCATAAAATAAAATGAATGCATTTCAAATTCACCCAAATTACAATGCATTTGAAACTAACCCATATAACCCAAAAAGTAGTTCAAAGTGATACTGATGGATTTCAAATCCATCCCCCAAATCTGCTATTTAAACAACACCATTGGATTTGCTATTATTAGTAGATTTAAATGCATTCCTAAATCCTTCAAACCTAACACAGCACTTAGGTTTTCTTTCATTCATACTCTTCAATACCTCCTCTCTCCTCTTCCATCCCTTCATTTATGTAGCTACCAGCCTACCACAATCAGGTGCATTATGCTTGTGGTATGGTTGAGGTATTAGTTCGTTTCAAAGTTCATAAAAGGTACCAATTGTTGCCATCATTTTCTTGAGGCCTGTGATGATTAATAATATTTGCCTACATTGTCTGATTGCGAATTGAAGAGTTTTTTTGACCAAGTCTGAGGCTTTGTGAATGATGGTAATTATGGAAACAATCAATCTCTCTTGGAAATCTCTTTCTCTCAAGCTTAAAACTTCCTCGCTGCGTACTTGATATTTACTTGAGAAGCGCAGATTCTACAATTTGTTCAAAACTAGAGAAGCTCTTAATCCATTTGTAAGTTTATAAATGGTACTAATTTGTCATCATTTTCTTGAGGCCTGTGATGATTAAAAATATTTGCCTACATTGTCTGATTGTGAATTGAAGAGATTTCTTGACCAAGTCTGAGGCTTTGAGAACAATGATAATTCTGGAAAATATTCAAGCTCTCTTGGGGAACCCTCTTATCTTCTCTCCAGCTTAAAATTTCCTTCTTGTCTTACTTGATATTTGCTTAAACAGCGCAGGTTCTACTATTTGTTAAAAGTTCATATATGGTACTAATTGTTGGCATCATTTCTTGAGGCCTGTGATGATTAAAATATTTGCCTGTGATGATTAAAAATATTTGCCTACATTGTCTGATTGCAAATTGATGAGTTTCCTTGACCAAGTCTGAGGCCTTGGGAATGGTGATAATTATGGAAACAATCTTTCTGTCTTGGGGAACCCTTTTTAACTTCTATCAAGCTTAAACTTCCTCCTTGTTCTTACATATTTACTTAAAACGGTGCATATTCTACAATTTGTTCCAAACTATAGTAAGTCTTAGTCTGTTTCGAAGTTCATAAGTGGCACCAATTGTTGTCATCATTTTTTTTGAGGCCTGTGATGATTTGTAACATTTGCCTACATTGTCTGATTGCGATTGAAGAGATATCCTTGACCAGGTCTGAGGCCTTGAGAACGATGATAATTCTGGAAAACAATCAATTTCTTTTGGAGAAACCTTAACTTCTCTCAAGCTTAAAATTTCCTCATTGTTCTTGATATGACTTAAACAGCGTAGATTCTACAATTTGTTCAAAACTTGAGAAACTCTTGGTCCATATGGAAGTTTATAGATGGTACTATTTGTTGTCATCATTTTCTTGAGGCCTGTGATGATTAAAAAATTGCCTACATTGTCTGATTGTGAATTGAAGAGTTTCTTGACCAAGTCTGAGGCCTTGACAATGATGATAATTATGGAAAACAATCAATCTCTCTTTGGGAACCCTCTTTAACTTCTCTCAAGCTTAAAGATTCTTCCTAGTTCTTACTCGATATTTATTTATAATGGTGCAGATTCTATAATTTGTTCAAAACTAGAGAAACTCTTAATACGTATCAAAGTTCATAAATGGTAACAATTGTTGCCATCATTTTCTTGAGGCCTGTGATGATTAATAATTTTTGCCTACATTGTCTGATTGTGAATTGAAGAGATTTCTTGACCAAGTCTGAGGCCTTGTGAATGATGATAATTTTGGAAAACAATCAATCTCTCTCTGGGAACCCTCTTATCCTCTCTCAAGCTTAAAATTTCCTCCTTGTTCTTACTTGATATGTACTTACATTGCAGAGTCTACAATTTGTTCAAAACTAGTGAAACTCTTATCCATTTCGAAGTTCATAAATGGTACAATTGTTGTCATCATTTTCTTGTGGCCTGTGATGATTAAAAACATTTGCCTACATTGTCTGATTGCGAATTGAAGAGTTTTTTTTTTTGACCAAGTCTGAGGCCTTGAGAATGATGATAATTCTGCGCAACAGTCAATCTCTCTTGGGGAACCCTCTATAACTTCTCTCAAACTTAAAATGTCTTCCTTGTTCTTGATATTTACTCGAGCAATGCAGATTCTACAATTTGTTCAAAACTTGAGGTCTTTTCTTTTAAGAAGCATTTTGATGTTAGAAAAATCACCTGCAACTAGAGGTTCTTGAATATGCTCCAGGGTATTTGATTTACTGAATCTTCTACTCTCCCTCATGGAATTCTCTACAGTACTAATCCCTTTTGCTTATAAGCACACATTAAAATATAATTAGCAAGAAAAGCCTTCTGGAGTTGGTAGCTTTCAATGATAATGATGGTTATGACTGAACCTTCTGGTGGACTCCAATGACAATATATTTGCTTTGTCCTTTACTATTGAGTTGTGATGCTTTTATTCAAGGGACTTAGTTATTGTGCCGTCTCTTCCACCGAGGTTGGGAAATATGAAAAAGTAGTAATGACAGCCTTCTATATTATCTTGTTCCCTGAAAGAGTTTGCTTCTTTCAATTCTGCAGTGTGCATGTTTTAAATATAATAAGTAGAGGATAAGAGAAGTAAGATGCTCAATTGTTATGTGTAAAATTGTGTTGTAGTGTGGTTCTGGGAGATCAGTTGCTCCGATCAAGGCTGGGTTTGTTGCTCGTGTTGGTCGCCGAAAAGCTGGTACCTGATGATGTAATCGTATATTATTTTTGAAAAATATGCTGTTTACTTGTGCTTGATTTAGAGATAGATTTGATATGAGCCTGCTTTTTGCATAGTAATGCCAAAATAAAGAGAGCTTTGTATCTTTTGACCTGTGCAGAGGTTAGTGTGGTTTGGTTACAATTTAGTTGTGAAGTTTAATTACATTCTTATAATAAGATGCACGCCTAACATTTCAGTGTCTACTTCCTATTGATAAGGTTTTTGGGTTTGTGAAATGTACATAATGCTTATACTTCCTCTTTTTAAATTTAAAATAGAAAGAGTTGGTATCAACTTTCTATTTGTTATGAACTAGGTGTGGTGTGTGTGACCTTTTTGAAGCTATCAAATGTCACTTATAAGAAGGAATTAATCTATCAGCTTCTTTTTTTTGATACCATTTCTATTGTGTTTTACCATTTATTTATAAGTATGGAATTTGATTTGGAAATCCAATTTCGCATTAGAGTGTCTCTCCCTTTTTTTTTTTCCCCCTTCTATATTGCTCGAAAGGAACGAGTCATCATCAAATTTGTTTTTCCATTGAACAAAAGGGCGGTTTTCCATTGACCAAGAATTTTATTTACCAAGTAATAGAATAATCTAATTTCTGCTCAAATTTATTATATCACTAGCGTTTGGTGACAATTAGTGATGAATTAGCAATCGAATATAGAGATTATTTAGCTCCAATAATATTGATAAATTGATCCTCAACTTTAGGGAAAAAAACTCATCTATAAACTTCGAGATCGAAAAATATTATCTTCAAATTGTAGTAACCATTAGCGATTAAAATTGATTTCACAAATGTATTTCTAATTCATTTTAGATATAAATATCTTGAAGTGATAAGAGGAATCTTTTTCTCTCCTTGTTTGGTATTTCATTTAATAATCTTAGAAATGATGTTAATTATTATGTCTCTGGTCAAGAAACATGGTTATCATGAATTTCTTTCAGCAGCCTAACCTATAGATTGTGGTCTCAATTAGTCTCCAATTAGTCAAACATCAACAGAAACAGGATCAAACTTGCTTTCCAATATCATTTTTCCCCGGTCAATATCCATTCCATGGTACAAATTTTCTTTTGTTTTGATTGATTTCGCAACAACATTTTCATTGTTTGTGTTGAATATGAATTTGATGAATGCATTCTCCTACAACACGGTTTTATGGATCCCATTTTATGAGAGAAATTTTATTATTACAGTTAAGAAAGTCAATTTTGCAGATAAATATGAATGTAGATACTTATAATTTATGAAGAAGTATTCAAAAATTCATATCCTTGATTTTGCAAGTATGAAAGTAATTTACCAATATTTTTTGTTTAATCAAATCAAATAAAATCGTATCTTCTCATAAAAGCATGAGATGTTATTTAGGTAGGGAAAAAATTCAATAACCAAATAATACAAAAACTCATGCAAGACGGTCTAGTTTTCGTGATACGAATCCTTATTACCCATGAATTGAACCTATACCCACCAACTTTTATATAAATTTCTATGAATTGAACATATACCCACAAATTTTCATATGAATTGTTAAGTGTGGGTTATGAATTGACTCGTCTCACACATGACATATTCATCAAAAAAATGGTATTGAAGCAAACTTAAAGCCAGCATTCCTCGTGTCAACCCAACTTCTAAAAAGATGAATTTATCAAGAAATTGTCAAATCCAAGAACTCGAGTGCTTAAAGTTTGTTCAAGGAGAATCAATTGTCTGTATATTCTTAATTTGATCGAAATAATTATGTTTTTCTATTTTAGGTTGATCCGATCAACAGAACACATGATCTCATAATATGTGTCATAATACTTCTTATAGTCGGGGATTAGATTATATCTTGCCCTTTTGAACAATATAAATACATCTCATGTTACGATTGTCGTTAAACAATAAGTCAAATCTACACATAAGACGTTTTCATGGATAATTTTCATAACACAATTATTTCTATACACCAAGTGCATGGGTCATGACCCATGCAATCCGGGTCATATGACCCGGGAGGTGATTTTCACGCCAAAAATGCGCTGGAACGTGCCCCCACGCGCTGACACGCACCCCCAAATCACGCTCAAACCCTAATTTCACTACATGACCTTTTAGTTATTTCGCCTAACCTTTTAGTTATGCCCGCCTAACCTTTTCATTATGTTTACATAACCTTTATGATATATTCGCATAACTTTTCTATCCTGATAGTTTAATATTTTACAGAGTAAGATAAATATATATTACCTTTTAAACCTTTATGTTATAATAACTTAACCTTAATGTAATAATAATTTAACTTTTATATTATAATAATATAACTTTTATATTTTTCAAAGGTTATGATAGTTGTATATAAAGGTTATATCAATATAACATAAATGTTAAGTGATAAGAATATAAAAGTTTTCAATTATATTACATGATTGAAATAATTCTAAGTATATAATTTTAAGGTTTTAATACACTATAAACCTTTAAGTTGTAATAATACAACATTTACGCATAATAATATTAACCTTTATGTTATATTAACACAACCTTTATGTTATTCTTTAAGTAAATAAATGTTATGATATTTATATATAAAAGTTAAATTAACATAACATAAAGGTTAAATCATCACAACATAAAGGTTTTCAGCTATATTATCTTACATTTTATATTGAAAAAAGTCTGAGTAAGGTTATGATATTTGTACAAAAAAAGTTATAGTCATATAACATAAAGGTTATACTCGTATAACATAAAGGTTACCGCATAAATAAATAAATAAATGGGCGCGGATCCGGGTCAAATCCGGCCCGACCCGACCCGTGGGCGCCCAGTTGCATGGATCTAGATCCATGCAACTGGTGCACAAGAACAATACTCTTTTCATAAATTTATATATGAATTGTGAAGTGCATGTTATAATTTAACTCGTCTCACATAAGATTCACCCGTTAAAAAATCATGATCATCAAATTTTATTGTTCTTTGTTATGAGTAGGTTTTATGTGAGACTGTCTCACGGATATTTTTTCGTGAGACGGGTCAACCCATAACCAACACTTACAAATTCATATGGAAATATGTGGATATGGGTTCAATTCATGGGTAATAAAGATCCGTCTCACAGAAACTATCAATGAGACCGTCTCACATAAGTTTTTGCGCTTTGTTATTTTGAGAAGCAAAAGCCTCCCTCTGACCTAAAACAACATAAACCACATATTAATTTGGGAAAAATTCAAATTTGGTACCCGAAAATAGAGTTTATTTTAGATCGAATACCCCAAAGTTCAACTTAATCAATTAAGTCCCTAAGTTTTACAAAATCAATCGGAAATGGTCCCCGCCGTTAAAAAACCGTCCAATTAGACGGAAGTTAACTGCCTGAAAATGATTTAGAGCCAAAATTAATTTGTAACCTTAATTTCTTCCCCAATTTCTTGTGCAATCCTAATTCTTCCCCCCAAATCACTGCTTTTCCTACGATTCTTCAAATCATCATTAACCCTAAGCCACTTCGATAAGAAATCGACCATCACTGGAAGCTCACGACCCCCGCAATCCTCGTTCGAGCTGTTAAAGACTAGAGCATTCCCATGGCAAGAAGAAGCTCCACTGGACTGAAAAACACACCACATTATGGTAAGTTCTAATTTTTTGCAAAGTCTATTGCTAAAATGTATGAGTTTGCTGCCTAACTGGTAATAATGTATGTGTTGTGCTATAATGTGGATTTTTTCTTCATTTTTCATAATGCGGCCAAAACCAGAGCTTAATTGTTGTGTTTTCTGCATTTTATGCATTTTTCTGCATTTTTCATATGGCTGCTTTTATGCTTGCAATAGATGGGATTTCATATGGGTGCATTTTTCTGCTTTTCTGCTTTCATTGGGCCAGAATGCCTAAAATGTGCAATTATTTTCTTATATGCATATGAGCCTACTATGTTTACCATGAAAGTGCATCATGGTGGTAGAATGTGGTTAGATGAAACCAGATATAGGTATTATGATTGGGGGGGGGGGGGTTGTGGATTATTTTGATAATGTAGATGGTGAGAAGTTAGGATTAATTGAATTGAGTGAGTTTGCCACTGAATTAGGTTATGATCCTGATAAAATTATGTGGTGGCATCAGGTTGGGGTTTGTATACAGGATAGTAGAAGACTGACCTGTGATGCAGTTGTGTATAGGACAATGGACTATATCCCTAGGAATAAGGAGGTTATTTTCTACATAGAACACTTAGATTCATCTCCAGCTTTTGATAATGCACCTAATCCTGTAGCACCCTCAAATGATGAACCTAATCCTGTCAATATTGATGAGGATATTGACATTTCTTTCTTGAATGAACTTATGGTTGAAGATGAAAAAAAATATGAAACTGAATTGAGTGATGATGATAATTCATCTGATGAGGATGAAGATGTGTTGTTAGATAGTGATTATGAGATGGAAGAGGATGATAAGTTGTATGATGAAAATGTGGACAGTGATGTTGAGTTTGGGGATGTTGAGGGTAGTGGTAGGAAATGAAAAATCAGTTTGTGAGTGATGAGGTTAGGGCTATGATTGAGGGTGATGTTGAGGTTGCTGCTAATAGCAGTGATTCACTAGAGAGTGTTCAGGCTAATGATGAGGATGCTATGCCCAAATTTGCCAAGTTTAACCCTATTACTGAGGGTAGAAAACCAGAACTTAAGGTTGGTCTCATTTTTCAAGCAAAAAAGAGGCTAAAGAGTGTGTTGAGACCTTTTGTTTTAAGAGGGGGATGTCTTTCATTATTGACAAGAATGACAATAGGAGGTTGGCAGGTGATTGCATCCCAATGAAGTGTGATGACTGACATTATCAAATCTTGGCACAATAAGAGGACTTGCAAGAGCAAACAAAGTGCTCCACTGGATGAGGGATTGCAGCAGCCTGAGGAGGTGTCATTGACTTCATCCCAGCCATTTGATGCATCTGAAACTCAAGGAGTTAGCCAACCCACTGAAAGAGTTCCAAAGTTAAGGGTAATACCACACATTGTAATTCTTACCTTGTATTTTATAACATTTATGTTATTTGGGTGTTGAAACTGATATTCTTACATTCTTCACAGGTTAGAAAAACACTTGGAGAGGTGTCAACAGGGCAGGTTGATGAGGATATAAGCTGTTCAGTGCCACTGCAGGTTGAATCATCCAAAAACTGAAATTACACATCCAACATCCATTCATCCTACTCCTCTACACATTATAAATCACAAACAAAACAATGATCAAAATTACAACAAACTTCTTTGCAAATTTGTACTTTTTCTCCACTTCCCCTAATTTTTTCTCCAAAGCACTGATTTCATCCTTTATTTTCATTTATTTGACTGCAGCCATCCTCTTCCCTTCATTGATTTCTTCCTCCATCCTGTCACATTTTCTCAGCAATCCAGGAATGATGCTTTTGGACCTAACACAGATTTCATCATCAAACTATTTGAACACTCCACAATACCCTACTTTCTGCATTGCCATATACAAAACATCAAGTTTCAGAATCGACCAAATAAGGAAAAAAAAAAAACAGAAATTTAGTGCAAATTCGAAGTCAAAAAAATGATAATAAACCTTACCCCATAATTTGGGCAACACCAATATCTCCTCCCTGGATTATCTTTCGACCAAGAGGTCTTCAAAGGCAAGTCAAATCCACATTTACATTGCTGCTGTGTTTGAAGCCTCTTTGAAGAATTCCAGCTTGAATATGACGAAGAATCGCTATTTTCAGACATTGCAAACAAAGGTTGAGGATCTTGAAGTTCAGAATTGAGGAAATTAGGGTGGAATTGATCGATTGTGGTCCAGAATCGATCGATTTTGAGGTGAGGAAGGGCTGCGCAAGAAATTGGGGAAGAAATTAGGTTTAGGAAATTAATTTTGGCTCCAAATCGTTTTCAGGCAGTTAACTTCCGTCTAATTGGACGATTTTTTAACGGCGGGAGACCATTTCCGATTGATTTTGTAAAACTTAGGGACTTAATTGATTAAGTTGAACTTTGGGGTACCCGATCTAAAATAAACTCTATTTTCGGGTACCAAATTTAAATTTTCCCTATTAATTTCGATACTAATTCAATTTAAGTACGTCCTCTTATTAAACACTTATGTAGGTTTAACTTAATTTAGTAATTTTTTGAAATAGTTGATATACGGATCTGTAACACTGAATAGTTACTCATTTATGTCCACATAAACAACATAGATTGAACCAAACTCTTAAAATATATGCAAGGGTTTTGGGTCTGATAATTTACAAAACATGACTATAATAAACAACAGAAACATCTAAAAATGAGGGTTGTTAGATTTAGATAAATAGAATATCTAAAACATCTGATCTGCTGGTAGGGTAAATCAATTGAGTGCATATCTCTATTAATCATACAACATTGTCACACTTTATATTAATCTAAACTAATTTTATGATTTATATAAGTAATTAAAGCTAAAACGTGCCTATATAAGGTGCCCCATTCTCCAATTCACATTCCAAATCATCAAAAATATCAAATCGATCATCCCTTCCAAAGTCAAGGACCCCATTTAATAAATATATATATACACATACTTAGAAAAACTCTTCAAAGTATATTTCATTTATTACTGAAATAGTTTCTGTATGAACATTTGAGTCTTTGTAGGAATAATATTGGACAATTCATACGTACAAAACTCAGATCCACACACGCGGTACCTACTTCTTCCAGAAAGAATTTAGTTGATCAGGGTTTGATATTTTTTTGAATTAAAAGAGAAGAAAGGAAGATTGAATGACCCATCCTACCATAATCCTTATAATAATAATATAAAGAAAAGGAGACGAAATATGTTATGTTAAATAATTCGTAAAACTTTCAGATCATCTTTTACCACTAATTAAATCAAATTTCACATATTTATTTATGAAAATCAAACCCAATTTTACAAGTGTATATATAAATTATAAAATATAAATTGTAAATTCAATCATATATCACATAAAGATGATTCGTAAGAAGATTTAATTTAGGCAAAATATTTTGTGCAACTTGCACCCTGGTCAACCCGCCCCACGCGCCTCTGACGCGTGTTTTCACGTGCCCCATGCGTCTGGTGGATGCCCTCAAACCCACCAAGATTCGCTCCAAGCAGTCATACTCTCATGTTATGTTAGAGTTACCTTCATGTTACTTTCATGTTATGTTAGTGTTACATTGATGTTATATTCAGTGTTACCTTCGTGTTATTTTAGTTCAGTGATTTTAAATTAAAGGTATGAAATCTGGAGATGGGGTCGCACTAACATAACATGAAAGTAACCCTAACATAACACGAAAATAACACTATAATATGAAGATAATGACTATAAGAAAGAAAAAAAAAAAAAAAAAAAGAAGTAAAGAGTCCTGTGGAACTGGGCCGAATAACTCTTTAATTTATAGCATTGTGGTTTGATAGTGCAAGTAGATATTTGGAGGTGTGAGCAGTGGAAGGCGGCTGAATGTGTGCATAATAATTCAGTTAAGAATATAAATAAAATAAGGTGTGTTTGGTTCCATCGTATCTACATGCTCACCAACCATTGATCCCATCAAATCAATTCTACTCTTATGCTTATCCTTTTATTTTTTCTACATTTTTGTTTTCTAACTTTATATAATCACCACATTTTACAATTATTTTGGAATGCACTCTCAAAGCCGCCCGCTTTGCCATTCCATTGGTCAACAATTATAGGTCAATTTTGATAATAGTCTTTCTAAATTTTATTTCTTTTTATTTTCTTATTATTGTTTTGGAGCGAAGATGAAGTTTTATTGACGATAAAATTAATATTAAAAAAATAAAGATTATACTCGCAGGTAATGGTACTATTTGAATATATATTGTAATGTCTAAGGATAAATAATTAATCAAATATTAAAATATGTATAGATAAACATAAGCGTGCATAGACATTTACTTTTACTTCATTAACATGAGATAAATCGTGTGGTAAGGAATAAAATGACAGTGCTATAGAAATATTATGGCCACACTAAAAGAAAAATAAAAATTAGACCAGAAAGTAAAGAATATTAGTTTTTTTTTCAAAACTACCAAAAATGGATTTGAAACAAACTGAAATCTTAATAAATCAATCTTTATTGTGTGAGTTATTAATGATCGCAAGCTTGTTCATCTCATAAAATCAGTATACATTAGAAGTCATGTTCCCTTATTAACCGGTGAATAATTCTATTAATCGTATATATCTAGTACTTGAGTTTCACCGAAGATTCAAATTTGGTTGGAATTGAATAAAACATAGCCTGGGGTGCAGAGAAGAAGATGGTGGAACCGGACACGTGGCAAGTGAAGTAATGGTTGGTATAAAAGTCAAAAGCAATGTATAGTATAGTATCAACCTTCCACAGTGGAGGACCAAGATTCATTTCATTCTTCCACGAAACTCACTCTTAAACTTTAAACCACCCCACTTTCCCTCTCTTATTACACTAACAACATTTCTACTTTCTTTAATATTTCTTTCATTTTCAACTCTATCTAATCTACGTGACACACCACACTAATTTAATATCATGCAACTTCTTCACCACAAATCTCATGTAATAAATATACACCATTTGAGTCTTCAGAATTTGCCTCTTTTCTTAAAGTTTCGTTTTTAGTCTTTTTATAGTTAATATAGATGGCATGGACAAAAAATGATAAAAATATAACAAATACTCCCTCCATCCCGCTCTATTTTGCCTACTTTTCATTTTTGTTTGTCCCATCTTATTTTGCCAACCCAAAAATGACAAAGAAAAATTTACTTCCTTACCCCTTCATTTCTTTCATTTTACAACTTTTGCACTCAAAAAACACACATTAATTACAAAATTACCACTCAAAAATATTAAAATAACACATCACATCAAAATCAAACAGTTTTTTCTTAGAATCCGCACCGGTCAACGTAGGCAAAAATAAGGTGGGACGGAGGTAGTAGCTTTTTTTTAAGTTTACTAATTAATTTTAGTTACAATTACAACAAATGAGAGTATATCTTCCCCCCCCCCCCCCCCACCACCCCCCCAAATCCGACAGTATAATATAATTTAAAACTAAAAAAAAAGAAGCCCAAAATTTGTCCTCACAAAATCGCCGTGTATAATCCGGCTACTAATAAATACACACTCGCATATTGACAAGTCAACGGTTATTCCCGCCAAGTTGCCACGTCACCAAGGATCCAACCAATGAAACGCTCCAGCTCCGAGGCTTACGTCATCTGAGGTCATTGATGAAGTCATCAAAGTCAAACTCGCCGAATTCCTCAGCGTGGAATTTCCCCGACATTCCAATTTCCGGCATACTTAACGGCCACTCGAAATCCAACGCGAAGTCGGCGCCGAGCCCGTCGAACGGTCTGAACTCCTCGTAGCGGAGAACGGAGGTGGGGGAAAAAGCGGCGTCGTTTCCGGAAGAGATGGCGTCACTCTCAGTGGTGGACTCCGTCGTCGGTGCCGCTTCAGGAAAGTTGACGACGGCGGCGGAGCCTTTGAGCTTGACGGCGGCTCTGTCATAAACGCTGGCGGCTTCTTCGGGTGTGTCGTAGGTGCCCAGCCAGACCCGTTTCCCCTGGGTCGGGTCCCGGATCTCGGCGGCCCATCTCCCCCACGGCCGCTGCCTCACGCCCCGGAACTTCTTTCTGTGAGACACGTCACTCGACGGCGGGCTCCATCTCCTCCTCTTGTTCCGGTGAGCCTGATCTTGCTTGGGGAGCTGCTCCGACGAGGCCTTGAAGGTGATCTCCTCCACGTGTCGACGGACTCTGCGCACGTACCCGTCTGATTCGTCGCCGGAGGAGTCGGTGGCGTCGGCGTCGGTGAGAAGGATTCTCACGACCTTGGCGGCGGAGGATGTGGGGTGAGAGATGAGCTTGACAGTGGAGACAACGTGTTCAGTGAACCTGACAAAGGGTCGTAGTTCTTCCATGGGTGGTAGAGTAGTTGAAGCCGATCGAGCGAGGATCAGTAAAGAGTAGTGATCAGCTACTACTTTACTGAAACTCACCACAAGAAAACCGATAAACAATCTGTAATGGATGCAGATTTATGGTTTATAGATGTATACAGAAGAGATCAAAGGAGCTAGAATAGTTCTTTACACTACAAGCTTGCAGTACAGTTGAAACTGATCACTACTTATCACTATTCACTATGGAGGGGGGAGAGAGAGAGAGAGAGAGAAGGAGAGATATTTTTTCTTTCGTGTGTGGGAGAGAGGGGGGAGAGATTTAAAAAGGAGAGAGAGTTGAATGGAGGAGAGAGACAGAGATTGTGCGACGTGAGGGGTGTACACGTATACGTACAATTATACAGCGCATGTTAGTGCTATAAAGGGCGCATGTTAGTGTGGCAGTAGTAGAGATGAGAGTGTGCTCACTGCTTTCAAGAAAGACATGAAGGTGGGGCCCCCTGCTTACTACTTTCTCCTTTTGGCGGGAAACCTCTCTCCTCACTCTTATTTTATCCATATAGAAGGATAGTTGGTGAAATTTATAATTTTATCATTTTTGTTCCTAGTTAATTAATAAAAAAATTATAAAAACTAATAGTTTTTTTAAGAAAATTAATTGTATTATTTTGTAATCTTTTTAATTAATATATTATTATTATTATTATTATTATTTTCATTATCATTACTATTAGTAATTGATAGTATTTGTTGTTGTTATTGTTGTTGACAAATGTTGTTCATTGTTCAACAATAATTTAATTTTTTTTCTTTATTTTGTTCACTTTAATTACTTATATATAGAATTAGGATCTCATTATCAATTTTAAAATTAAAGAAAATTGAAGATAGTTTTTGTGATTATGAGAAATGTTATATATAAATAAATATTTTAAATTTTATATTTTTAACCGGGCACTTTTAACAAACTCCAAAACTCACTAACTTATCAAATTATTTATTAGCCATGAATTTTTTTAGCAAATTATTGATACAAATATAATGTAAGCTTACAATTTTTTTTAACTTTAATTACTTATTAATATTTAGAATTATTCTTATTATCAATTTTAAAGTTAAACAAATATTAAGATATTTTTTCGTAATTATGAAAAATGTTGTACATAAACAAATATTTCAAAAACTTATATTGTAAATTTTTGTACCGAACCATGAAAAATATTTAAAAAAAAAAAAAGAATGTGAGTATTTCAGGTTTTTAATTTTATGTTTTTGGTTAATTGTAATTAATCAATGTTTAGAATTGTTATTAGTATTATTATCAATTTTGAAGTTAAAGAAATATTAATATATTTTTGTAATTATGAAAATATTGTATACAAATAAATATTTCAAAATTTATATTGTGAATAACCACTTTTCAATCACTCCAAAATTCACTGTAATATTCAAATTATCTATTGAGTCAGGAATGTTTTTTTTTTTTTTACAAAAGACAAACAAATAGAATGTAAGCTTTTAAATTCGTTGTTTAAGTTATTTATAAATTTTGTATAATTTCTTTAAGTTATTTATAAATTTTATATTTTGACCTTTTAATATTATCAAATATAATTTAGAATAACATGTATAGTTTGTGTTATTTGACTTTAAAATAACTCACCACATAAAAATGAATGCACAAGGAAGCGCTAGGATGTGGGTAGAGGCGCAATTCAACCAGCGTTTACTTTCTTCAATTAAAATTCCATTTTATCTTATGGTTTTTTCAAATTATAAAATGAAATTATATTCAATAAAAATATGAAAAATATAAAGTATATATTATAAAAATTTTGAAATAATAAAGACATTAAATAATTTTTTAATATAACAACTTTGTTATATTATTATAAATTGTATATATTACCAAAATAAATAATCGCGCATCGAGCGGGTGAATTAATAGTTTTTGTAACTTCCTCACTGTTACCCTTTTTAATATTTTTAAGTGTGGTCAACAATTGGTATTGCTTCAAAATTTAGAGCTTAATTATGTTTGATCATATGAAATTGTCAATTAAGATGACCACTTTTTATCAAGACAAGTGATAAATTGAAGTTAGTTTCATGATTATCGGATAATTCAAACTTGAATTCAATAAAAAGTAGGAAAATAGGGTTTCAACTCATGATTTCAAACGATTCATGTCTGATTTCAGTTCAAATGAAATGTGAGTCATGAAACCTGCAAGTGATTATATTGTTTGGAAAATTTAAAAAAAAAAAAGTAATAATTTGAACAAGAAAATAGAATGGTTGTGGAGGTGACATAATTTGTATGTGTTAAACATGATGTGGATGGGCTCTCCTTAACGTGTCCAATGGCCCTTTGACCCCTTTCTTTTTATTCAAATTCAAATATAATAAATGGTGATATACATCAATATTTATTGGAAAGGAAAATGGAAATCCTACAAATTCATGTATAATTCACCATTTCACCAAACTTTCACCAATTTATTACCAACTACCATAAATATATTAGGCCCTACATGGAAAGCACTTCAAATCTTCTTCACATATGGAACTTGTCCATGTAGTATTTTCCGACCTTTAATTTTCAGTTGAATTCAATACCATAATAATCATAACAATGATTTAGATAGCAGTAGCATTATTAATATAGATTTGATTATATATAAGAACTATAATTAGATTGTCATGATCCAAACTCTCAAGTTCAATTAACAAACATACATCACTTGAATATTCTAAATAGTGGAATTTCTAACTGTATTTAATGATTAACTTAGAGTTTTGTACTTGCAAAATCTTAATGAGTATTGAAAAATGAATATGGAAAAGAAAAGAATGATTCAATTATGAAGATTATCACGTGTACAGAGACTATATATATACAAGAGATACAAACATAAATCATAACTACCAAGCTGACGTGGAATAACAACCTAACAACTAAACTTTAAGATGCAAAACTAAAACACCACACTATGAAGCTAATACACAATGCTTAAGAAACTGTTGTTAATCACTTGATCATGCAAAAACCTAATTGCATGCATTAATATCTAATACTCACCAAAACACCTTCACCCTGGATGATCGAGCAATGTCAGCCGAGAACTGAGTGTAGCAAAACGAGCAGCGGAAAGAGACTTAGTGAAGATATCAACCACTTGGATCTCTGAAGGAACAAACCGAACATCAAGCTCACGATTCACAACCTTCTCTCTCAAAAAATGAACATCAACCTCGATGTGCTTTGTCCGAGCATGAAAGGCAGGATTAAAAGCTAACTTGATGGCACCTTGATTGTCACACCACATCAAGGTTGGAGTCTCAAGAGAAACACCAAGCTCACGAAGAACACTTTTGAGCCAAAGAAGATCCGTAATAGCCAAAGACAGGGATCTATACTCAGCCTCAGTGCTACTTCTTGCTACTATAGTCTGCTTCTTACTACTCCAAGTTAAAAGATTCGATCCAAGATAGATGCAATAACCATTAGTGTTGCGTCTATTATCACCATCACTTGCAAAATCAGCATCAGCTTATCCTTCCAACACAAACCTTGTTATCGGTTTGAAATGTATCCCAAAAGATTGAGTACCAAGCAGAAACCTAAACACTCTCTTGTAGGCTTTCCACTAATTTACAGTAGGAGCATGAAGAAATTGACTTAACTTGTTAACAATGAAGGTAATGTCTGGCCTTGTCAAAGTGAGATACTGAAGACTGCCCACTATATTTTTGTACAAAAATGGCTGCTCAAACAAAGAGCTATCACCAATGTACAACTTTTGGCCAGAGAGATAGGGAGTAGGACTAGGCTTGGACTCGATTAAACCAGCCGTATGAAGTATATCTCGAATGTATTTGGATTGAGATAAATGTATACCAGAAGATGTCCTACAAGCCTCAGTCCTTAAGAAGTAGTTTACCTCACCAAGATGCTTCAAGAAAAATTGATCATCCAAGCACAGAATTAGGCAATCATAGTATCATCATCACATGTCACTAAAATATCATCAACATACACCAAAACCACCAATAACTTCCTCCCTTTTATGAAGATAAAACATAGAAGTATCTGCCATAGACCTTTGAAGCCCTTGAGAAATAAGGAAGGATGTGAGTTTGTCATACCAAGCCTTAGGAGCCTGTCTAAGACCATAGAGAGACCTCTGAAGTTTGCACACATAAGAAGGATAAATAGGATCAACAAAACCCTCAGGTTGAAGCATGTAGACTGTCTCCTTAAGATCCCCTTTAAGAAAAACATTATTAACATCTACTTGCTGAATCTTCTAACCTTTAGTCACAACCATAGTAAAGATAAGTCTTATGGTTAATGGCTTCACAACCGGACTGAAAGTTTCAAAGAAATCAACTCCAGCATTCTGTTGAAAACCCCTTGCCACAAAACGTGCCTTGTACTTGTTTATACTGTCATCCGAATTCTTCTTGATCCTAAACACCCACTTATTGGTAATAGGATGAATATTAGAAGAACTAGGAACTAACTGCCATGTGTTGTTTTATTGCAGCGCTCTAAATTCATCTTCCATTGCAACCTTCCATTTTGGATGAGCTAAGACTTGTTCAACAGTAAATGGCTCATGGAAAGAAAAATCAGCAACAAAGGCTCTAGGCTTAAAAATGCCAGTCTTGGAATGTGTAGTCATAGGGTGAGTAGATTTAGACAAAGAATGCAAAGTATCAGGAACAAGAGAAGAAAATGGAGGAGAAGAAGTACCTGTTGATAGAGGAGCCGATGAGGAGATATCAGACTGAATCAAGGGAGTAGGATTAGTAGTAGGATCAAGAGTAGATGAAGAAGGTGTGGCAGTAGTAGGGGAAAAAGTGGATGAGCTAGAGATAGTAACATTTGACATGGAAGAGGAAAGTATGAGAAGTTGTGAATTGACAAGAGAGGAAGAAGAGTGTGATGGAGAGAAAAGAGCAACATAAGGAAATTCTTCATCATTAAAAACTATTGTCCTTGCAACATATATCCTACCACTAAGTCTTAAACACTTATAACCTTTGTGCAAAGGACTATAACCTATAAAGACACATTTATGACTACGAAATTGAAGCTTGCGATCATTATATGGCCTGATAAGATAAGGAAAACAAGTACATCCAAAAACTTTTAAGAAATGATAATCAGGTGTAGTCTTATAAACTTTGAAATAAGGAGTTTATCCTTGCAAAGAAACACTAAGCAATCTATTAATGAGAAAAACCGCAGATTGAAAAGCATCCCACCAAAAAGACAAAGGAAGAGAAGCATGACTAAGAAGAGTTAATCCTAATTCAGTGACATTTTGATGTTTCCTCTCAACTAAGCCATTTTGTTGATGAGTGTAAGGACAAAAATGTCTAATGGTAATGCCTAATGACTTAAGAAAAGGATACAAAGCCTTAAATTCACCTCCCATATCACAATGAAGAGACTTAAGCTTAGCATTAAACAACCTTTCCACTAAAGGTAAAAATTGCTAAAGATACTTGCAACATCAGATTTGGCACATAAAGGAAAGATCCAAGAATACCTAGTGTGGTTATCAACAAATAAGACATAGTACTTGTAGCCCTCTCTAGACATAGTAGTAGCAGGACCCCATACATCCACATGAACAATATCTAAAGGATTTAAAGCAGTATGAATAACAGAAGAGAAATGCATTTGATGTTGTTTTCCAACTTTACAAGCTTCACAAAAATCCAGCAACTTATTACAAGAAACTTTTATTGAACTCAAAACCTTAGCTAAAGTGTTTTTACATGGATGACCAAGCCTATTATGCCACAAGGAAACAGAGCTAGTAGGAGGAACAACATGTGAATCATGAGAAGTACATACAAAAGATTGCATCAATGAAGAGGGCAACACATTTGAGGAAGAAACCGAAGGAAGATGAGAGAGATCCAGTTGATATAAACCATCCTTAAGCACCCATTTCAACAGCACTTTGCGAGACATCAAGTCCTTAACAAGACAAAAGTCAGCATGAAATTCAATAAGAGCTTTGTTATCCTTCAAGAACTGAGATATACTAAGCAAGTTTTTGGTAATGTCAGGAACAAACAAGACATTGTTCAAGTGAATAGATGAAGAAGTTAAGGAATGATAGGAGGTAGAACCAACATGAGAAATAGGAAGATTAGAACCATTTCCAACAACTAACCGTTGCTTAACAGGATAGGAGGATTACAATTGAAGATGATCCAGGGCTGAAGTTACATGGTAAGTAGCCCCACTGTCCAATATCCAATCCGGAGAAGAGCTAGAAGCACTTGGAGAAGAAACAAGTGAGTGATTAGAACTAGAAGAATGTAGAAGAGTAATAGTACCAGTACTTAGCACATTGGCTTGAGGAGGAACAACAGAATTCTCCAGTCCTTGAAACGAAACATCAAACCTCCGAAAGCACTTAACAACCACATGATTAGACTTGTCACATAACTAGCACACAACACCTCTACCACCTCTGTAAAACCGCCCTCTACCTCGGCCACGAAAAGGAGCTCTAGACCGATCCGAAAATTTTTGAACAACACCAATTTGAGCCGAGGGCGAAGAAGTAGAACTAGACCGAGGAACACTTGCAACATGAGCAACCACAGAAGAGTTTTGCAACATCCTTAATTCATGAGTTTGAAGCACAAATTGTGCTTCAGAGAGAGAGAGAGAGATCTTCGGTACGAGTAGATAGATGGACAACTACACTTTCATATTCAACTCCTAATCCACCGAGAACATACAGAAGCAAATCATCATCACTGATCGATTGACCAGCAGCCTGCAACTGATTTGCTAGATTTTGCATCTTCATGAAAAAATCAGCAATTGAAGAATCACCTTTCTTCATAGTTTGAAGTTGAAACCATAGATTCATAGCTCGAGCTTTCGATTGACTCCTAAACAACTGCTCAAGCGCACGCCAAATCTCAAAGGCATGAGTAAATCGGCTTACAAATCCAAGCATGGACTCCGAAATAGAACTTAACAGCCAGCTCTTCAAAAATTGATCGCGACAAATCCACTCAACAAACTCATTTCGTCGACAAGCAGCTCCATTATCAGTTACCTCAAACACATCAAGAATAGAGCTCTCATCACCATGAAGAAATCGATCAAAGCCATGCGCCGTAACCGTAGTGAGAACTTGCGACCTCCAATACTTGAAATTAGGCCGATCAAGCCGTAATGTAACTGTAGTAAACGTAGGCAAAGAGAAATTCGCCATGAACAAGCAAGAAGAAGCTTAAGAGAGAGAAAATTCTAGGCTCTTGATACCATATTGAAAAATGAATATGGAAAAGAAAAGAATGATTCCATTATGAAGATTATCACGTGTACAGAGACTATATATATACAAGAGATACAAACAGAAATCATAACTACCAAGCTGACGTGGAATAACAACCTAACAACTAAACTTTAAGATGCAAAACTGAAACACAACACTATGAAGCTTAATACACAGCGCTTAAGAAACTGTTGTTAATCACTTGATCATGCAAAACCCTAATTGCATGCATTAATATCTAATAATGAGAAAAATAAGTTCAGCCATTTTTTTTTTTTTTACAATCGTTGGGTTTTCATTGCAACATGCATGACATGTTACCCAATAAAAACTCACAATTGGGTAAATTTTTCTCATGATTTCTTAATGTGAATTATGTGTGTATTATCTAGCACTTTTCTTTCTTTGTTTGTTTTTAATAATAATGGGTGGGGAAAAGGGTAAAAGTTCAGTGTCCCGTAAAAATCCTTGCATTGATTTTTCGTGGCCAAGTGTGTTTTTCTATTTTTTTCCTCAACAAATATTAAAGATTCAAAAAAAAAAAAAAAATTCAATAGAGAACAGGCCTTAGGTCTTAGTGGGGTAAAAAATGTTAAAAACAAGTTGGATAAACAACTTAAAAAAACGTACATGATTTGATGGAATAAAAGCATACAAAATATTATAAAACGGTGATGAAAGAAAAAGAGGCATTTCTTAATTTAAACTCAACATAATAAACACAACTTTGCAATATTTTATAGTTTGAATGGTAAAGTTCTTTGATCAAATGAAATCGATCAATTGCATGAATAAACTGACAAGATTGTCGAATGGACCCCATAAATTAAAACAACAACAACTCGATTCTTAACTTTCATAGTTGTTTCCTAATTATTGAAAAGGTGTGATGAATTGAAGGGAGGGGAAAAAAAAAAACCTATATTTTTTTATTCTAGAAGCTATAAAAAGCACTTGTGGAAATTTCCCATATTTCGAAATTAATTTAATTCTAAATAATGAAGTGAACAAGTCGTTAGAAGAAAATAAACAGTCTAAGAAATTTCAATATATAGAAAAACATGTCTCCCTGCATTCTTAATTTGGACCTACCTAAAACTATTTAATTTACTAATTTGAATAGGACCTAATTTAATATTTTTTTTAAAACCTTATCATTGGGAAACTAACAACAAGATGTTTATGGAGAAAATATAAATTAGGGTCCTTCTGTAGTACAGCTGGTGTATTAATACACCAAACTCTCCATTATTTTCAGTCATTAGATCTGAGATCATAGTTGACCTTGACCTTAATGATCTCAGATTTGATGACTTAAAATGAGTGGAGAGTTTGGTGTATTAATACACCTGGTGTACTATAGAATTACCATATAAATTAATGATGATCAATGTTTGTAGACAAAGTCAGGTTTTAAGTCACTGTTTTAAAAATCGTTATAAAAATGTTGAACAAGTAAAAACAATTAAAAAAAGAGACAAGTGGTCTTAAAATCACTGATAGATGCATCAAAGTTTGATATTAATTATCTATGAATTTTCTTCTTATGTTTTATATTTCAGAAACTGAATCTAACATATGCATCAAGATACGCATGCAAGAAAGTTATTCTATATCATGTGATGTGTTTCTTAATATATATATATATATATATATATATATATTATTCAATCACCAAAATAACTATATAATTAAAACAATAATCCTAAATCAACCGTGGGATTCTCTATCTACTCTTATACTTCATCTCATGATATTTAAATATAATCATCAATATCATCTATTTAAAATGATATTATTGATTAACAAGCCTTATGTATTAGAAATAATAAAATGTACAAGATAAAATATAAAATATCACAAAAAAAAAAAAAAATCAAGCCCCAATATGTATGATGGAATATAATTATTGCGAATTTAAATTAACATAATTCTCTCTTTCTGGTTCTTGTTTTTACAACCCTATTGAAAGTATATATCAACTTATCATCGAAACTATCAATGAAATCCTATAAACTTCAAATATGATACATTTATAACATCAGACAAATCATAATCATTCGTTCATGGAATAAATAAGAAATTTATTATATTGATGACATAAAACACCCACTCTAAGCACGTCTTAATATAGTCCAGCTCACATGTTTAAAAATTTAATTGTATTAATTATCATAATTAAAAATTAATAACTATATTGGATTTATGACGCAACGCATGCCGTAAACAGGGGAGCACACCCTATAATAACATAAGATAAATAGAATATCAAAAAATTAAATATAGTAAATAAATATAAAGTGAATTAACAATAAAACAATTAGTTGTATGACAATTAAAAAAATAAGAAAGAAAGAGCTTAAAAGTCAAACATTGATAACATTGAAAAGTATGAAATGGGCCATGACTTGAAGGTGAAGCAAAGAGATAAATGGGCCCTGGCCTGCCACGTGGTGCCACCCGCGCCCACACATGTATACTTATTACTATCTCCGCCCGACCTACGTTGATCGGTACGAAGGTTAAAAAAAAAAGTTGACCATTATTTTTTAAGATAATTGAGTGATATTTTTATAATAAAAATGAAATATGAGAAAAATATTTGATTTTTGTGACTTTTTGTTTTTTAAGATAATTGAGTGGTATTTGTATAATAACGATAAAATATGAGATATTCATATTTGACTTTTGTCGTCATTTATGGGCTGACAAGTTGAGTTGGGACAAACCGAAATGACAAGTAGACAAGTTGAGTTGGGACGGAGAGAGTACATTTTTTTGTTTAGAAATACATGCATATAATCTTGAACTCAAATTTCTTTTTTTTTTTTTTTCGAGTCAATCTTAACATAAATAAATATATATTCCATATTTTTAGAATGGACCTTAATATAAAGTATGTGTATTATGTGTGACAAGTACGTATTTTGATAATAGTCTCTGTTAAAATTGATTGAATAAAAATCAAACTATCAACTAATATATAAATAAATAAATAATGAATGAAATGAGGAATGAGGGCCCAAATGGTATTGCTTGACAAGCAAGGGAAAATAATTTGTGCACCACAATAATTATAAATTAGTGTCATAATTGCATTACACGTATTTATCCAAATACTATTATTAAAAGTACATCTCTCACCATCAAGCTAATAGTCCAACTCTACCATTATTTTTAATTTGTAACCAATCTACTTTGGGTTGCTAAGTTATAAAAATTTAATCAATGTCTTTTAATTTTTAAAACCCATCAAAATTTGGACAAATCCATATATGGTTTGATGGCTTAAATATTCTCTAATAAGACCATTTGAGAAGAAGACCCCAGCTCAAGTACTCAACCATCATGCCTTGCTACAAGTATATTCCATCTCTCTACCAACTTGGTCAAATTGTTAAACTCTCTGTCATTTTTCCGAACATTATCCAAGATTTTATTATGAGTTGGTATCCCATCTACCCATTTTCATATAACATAAAACATATATACACATCACTATAATATTTTACCTCATATACCCATAATTATAAATTATTACCCCCATATACCCATTTTCAACTATTCATTTTGACTTTTCACAAACCTCCAAAATTTCACTAACTTCCAAAATTATATTTGCTACCAAAATTTTCCATCTTCCACCCCCATTTGATTTATTATACAAAATCCACATAAATTTGAATAACAATCAGGCCCAACATGCTTCCGTACAATTAATTAACCCGTTGGAATTCATACATTTCTTTGACCAAAACAGCACCGGGTGAGGTGGCTTGCAACACCACCAGCTGGAAAATTACTGCCACCAAACCGTTTTACGAACAGCTCCTCACTGTTCAACTTCAACCTCAGGGAAGTTGGTCTGCAAGTTATCTAGCTCCTTCAGCAACTGCCCAGCACAACATTGATTCGTTTCCTACACCAGGTGTACAAGGTGATCCTTCCAATGGATAAACAGATCGAACGGAAAACACGTTGAAGCAAAAGCCTCTCTTTTATTAAGAACTAAAATATATTTATTACATCATCTGTAAACTCCTTTTGGGAGGAGAATACTAGATCAACCTCTCATTGAGATGGTTGTAACTCGTTTATACATAAACTAAAACTGAAACTCAGAAAAACTTAAACTATTCTCCGGATGAAATTGTTTTGAAGAAAACTATGGAGAATACTTGACGTCCTTAGCTTCCTTCTGCTTGCCAATTTATAGATGGAAATCCAGACTTAAAACTCGGATTCCAAACCTACTTAAGCCAGCTGTCCACTTTTTCTGAGTGGATCCAACACTGAGTGCGTGATTGTCAGCTTTTTCTTCTCGTGACTCATCCCATGTGAAATTGTCGGGGAATCTGCTTTTTCCTCCCGTGACTTTCTCGCATGCGATGTTAGTGGGGCGTGACTCAGCCCATCTTATCTCTGTCGGGGAATCTTAGAAATTTGGTCTTCGTGGTCCCCGTGGATAGGTTTTCTTTTTGGCAGACCCTTTATCATTTTCTGCCCCTCTTTCTCGTCGATCGGGTTTGGGTCGAAACCCTTTCCCAAACTCGGGTTCTTTCTGCTCCGGACATGCTTGGCAGACATGATCTGTCTATCGGCCAATATGTGACATGTTGCAGAATTTCCGGTAAGTCTCTTTGCTTGCCGGAATCTTGTTTTCCCAAAGGATCCTTCTTTTTGTTTCAAAAAGATCCTCTGCAAAGCTCGTCGTTGTTCCTGTCATGGAATTCAGCAGGAAAGATCCGTTTGCTGAATTATGAAAGAACTTGAATGGGTACTTGACCTTGTCCATTTCAGTTAGATAAACCCATAATCCCCATGCTCATCGGGTAGAAGCTTCATCTTCTGAAAACGCTCCTACAAGAATTGGAGTATCTTCTGGAGCCGCCGTCTTAATGGTTTTCAAGGCGTTTCCGTCAGGTCTCCTCAGCTTGATGACATGAAAGGCTTCATGGAAACCTTTCTTGGCTGGTTCTGGAGCTGCACTTGAAAAATACAATTCCAGAATATCTCCTCTGGCCAAATGTGGGTTATTGGCCCAAGTCTCGTGTACCGCCGTCCCAATCCATTTCGGAAGTTTCGAAATTTCTGGGAACCCTGGTGATACGGTATAGATTGAAGCAAGAGCTCCAAAATTATACCATTTTTATACTTCGTTTGGATAACTTCCGGTTTTCATCCAAACTCTTGGGTACTTTCCAGATATATCAATGATTGTTCTCTCTGGATGAATACCTCTTCCGGTAATCAGCTTCTCTCATTGCTTCTGGTAAACCTGCATCGGGGAAACTAAATTATCGTCACTTTGAACCTTAGTTTTGCCTGTCTGTGGCCTAAGATTCAACTCTCCCTCTTTAACCCCAGAGATGCTGGGTTAACTTGAAGACTCGGGTTTTGACACCGGAGCTTCAACTTTTGCTCCAGTTGGTGCATCCTTAAGGAATGCATCATCTGCAGAACTCTCGGTTATGGTATTTGAATCCATAACAATTGGGTTAGAGGCCCGCTCTCTTGTTTCCTTCTTTTGCACCGTTGGAGATGCAGCCTGAAGGATAGGTACTTGTAGCACTGTGAACAATTGTTCATGTGCGTACTGGCATGCTCGTATTTGATTAGAGACGGATCTCTGATCAGCTTGTTGAAGTCATCCAGCAACTTCTGCCTTGATACATAAAGCATCAAAACCTCGTTGTAGGCTCTCTAGGTTATCCCTGAGATACCTGACTCGTTTGAGGACCTCGTCAGCGACGTGTCCTTCCATCTCGTGTTAGGAAATCTGCAAGAACATTTTCATGAGATTTCACAATGACAATATCGTAATCATAATATTGACATTCAGCTTGCCATCTTTGTATCCTAGCTTTTTCTGGTTTAGATTCAATTTTATTTTTCAGAAAAGCTTTGACACTAGAATTATCAATCTTCAGGATGAACTTCTTGGCAAGTAAGAATAAAGGCCATTTCTTGAATGTCTTCCTGACTGCAAAGAATTCCTTCTCATTGATATGCCATTTGGCTTCACTGTCTGCGAATAAACCGCTACAGTATCTGCATGACATTTCTCCATTTGGTGTAGTCTTCATTAGAACTCCTGCCCACCAATGATCACTGACGTCTGTGTAGAGAACCAGTTCATCCTCGTCTTGGGGTATAGCAAGTTTTGGAAGTTGTTGACAAACCTCCTTAAGTTGCGTAATCCCTTCTTGGTGTTTATCTTCCCAGATGAATGTTGCATCCTTCTTTAATAATGGGCTAAACACCTTCCTGTATTTTGTCAGATTGTTTATAAACATACCAGCAAAGTTAACAACTCCGAGAAAACTTTGAAGTTGTTTCTTGTCTTTGAGGATATCTGGAAATCCTTGAATCTTTTCCACAATATGGTTTTGTAGGATGATTCTAGATTCATCGATCTTAATTCCAAGGAATTCGATCTGTCTTGTAGCAATTACTGCCTCCTTCTCCGAAAGCACTAATCCTTCTTTATGACAAACATCTGAGAATATCTCCAAATGTTTAAGATGTTCTTTCACGTTCTTGGATGCGATGAGTATATCATCGATGTACACGAACATGAAGCTGAAATAATCTTTGAAAAGATTATCCATATTTCTCTAATATATCTGAGGAGCGTTTGCCAATCCCATGGGCATTACGTTCCAGATATAATGTCTTTGTGGTGTGGAGAAAGCCGTAAACTTCTTGCTTCATTCCTCCATCATAATCTGGTAGAATCCAGACTTACAATCGAATTTAGAGAATACCATGGCACCTTTGATGCTGTTGACTAGGTGTTCTCTACTCGGGATGTAGTATCCATCGAACTCCAGGATGTCATTAATTCCTTTGTAATTAATAACAAGTCTTGGCTTTCCTCGTTTGATTTCTCCATGATTCCTAACAAGGAATCCCGGGCTGCTATATGGAGAAACTCCTGGTGAGATAAGCTTAAGGTCCAGATGTTCCTTAAGTATCTTTTGCATATCCTCACGATCCACTTGATTCATAAGAATTGGCTTGAATCTTACGAACTCTTGTTCCTTTCCGTGTTTAACCTTCAGGGATGCTTTGAGCTCGTTCTTGTTCCACCATGCCAAAAGATTTTCATTGTAATTCCTTTGGATCTTCTTCTTGATGTCTTCGAGTGAAATCTGTTCATCAATGGAAATCTCACTCGATGAATTCTCCAATAGGCTTATTATTTCTGCAATAACTATTAGAGGTATTTCTTCTTCATCTTGTACCCTAAATGAATACAAGTGATTATCCCACGCCTTGATTCCTGGTCTGGTATGTCCAAACTGTCGGTAGGATAAAAGTGCATCGCCAAATCTCATTCTATCCGCCATTTTTGGATGTCGAAGTTTGGCTTCATCACCACGCTTGCTGCGAAACGTGATAGGCATTTTTCTATAGAATGTCTCTCGTAATCTTTGGACAATAATCTTATGATCACATAGTGTTGTGAAAATAAGCCTTCTTGTCTCATTTTCCTGTGTAAAGCGCTTGAATGTTTGTAGGAAATTGTTACCTAGCAATACATATGCGTCTGTATCATGGAAATAGATTGGTGGCATCTTGACTTTGTACCATGGGGTACCTCCTGCTCCGCCGATCATTATTTCCGCTTGCTTGATTCCTTGGTTAAGGATAAGAATCCTTTTAGAGAAATCCCTTCCTGCGATTGCTGGTAGATCTTCTTCAGTTTCTTTAGGAAAAACCTCCTGCTTTGCAATACATATCCCGGCGCCTGAATCGATGTAGGCGGCGAAATACTCGGCCTTGTATTCCTCATATATCATTCCAATCGAAATGTATATGGAGAATGGACTAGTGGTCATCTGATTCTATATCTTTTATTGGCCACTGAACTCCATTCCATCTTGTAGTCTTTCCCAATGTTTGTGTTCCTCAAGAAACTCAATCCCAAGTATCAACTGATCTGAGATTCTTCCTGGAACTCCACCGATAGTCGATTCCATTTCACCCATTTTTAGGGTTCCTTGAAATCTTCTAACTATGGGTTGTTGGAGGTAATATAAGACATTACATGGGAGTGTATTTTCCCCTTGAGTAATGTCAAATATTACTTCAACTTCTCTCCATCCTTCCGGGCATTTCAGCTCTCCTTGTGTTTTGAAAACATCTGGGATTTGCTGAATTGTACTCAGTACTCTTTTCTTCCCAATGGCTGCTACTCATTAGCCTGTCTTGTTGGAAAGACATCCGCCTAGGCTCAATTCTGAGACTCTGGCTCTTGTTGAAGATGGGTTGATCATGGATCCTCATGTCGATCTCCTTTATGGTTGGAGATTGTATGAGTTCTGGTAGAACTACCCTGGCGAAATCCTCAAAGATTCTTGGAACTTCGATGAATTCCTTTCTCAAGAATACATCTGAATGATGTGTATTCGAAAGAGCGTAGGAAATCTTGTATGTGATCGAGTAGGGTCTGTTCTCTTCTTTCATCAAATCGTTTCTTTTGAAATCTTGATGAAGGGTTAAGACTCGGTTGAAATCTCGATCTCCCAAATTGTATGCAATCCTAGGATAGACATTGAATGACAATTTTCCTGCACACAAATTTCCTGTAACAGCCCTAAGGTATGAATCCTTGAGATTTGAGATCCGCTTGTCGCAAATAGCAAGGTTGAGTGGCGAATCTACTCCTTCTTTGAAGGTTGCTTTAATAACAACTCTTATGGCTCCGATGTGAATCCATGAGAGTGTATTCGCAACTTCTCTTTTGATTCTGCTTTTGATCTCCTGTATCTCTTGGTATGGGATCAATTGCATCTCGATCATGTTACCAGTGAATTCCATTGGGATGGCAAATTCTCCGGTAGTTACTCTGTGGATAATCTGGTGTTTTCTACTGCGAAAACCAATCTTATCCAATGTCTTTTCCATAGCTCCGATGGTGAAACCATCGTACATCTGGAGCTTTGAATCTTCCTTCATAATCCTCATTAGAGTCTTATGAGATACCGTAGTGTGGGAGAGGTATCCTGACATATCCTCTCTCACCGTTGTTTGAAGAATTTCTTCTTCACTCTGATTCTGAGTTGGATTCACTTCCATCCTCAGAATAGATCTCTTCATTGTAGATGCTTTCATCTGAGGCTATATCCTCAAATTGATACACCTGTATGAGATCTTGATAGTAGACAACTTCCTCGAGTTCGGGTGTTGTCTCGAACTGTCTAATACCTCGTTTCTCATTTTTTGGGCAATCTATTGATATATGCCCTCTTGCTCCGCACGTCCAGCAATTACAGTCTTTGAAACTTTCATTGGCTCTGGTGTGAGCTCGCTGAAAGTTCTCCTTCCTGGAGTTCTGCTGGAACTTCCTTCATCAGAACTTGAAAAAGTCCTTCTCCTGTTTGGCGTTGGTCTTTGCCCAGATTTGTAACTTCGGGCCTTTTATTTTGACCAAACTTTTCTTGGTCTCCATGAAGACCAGCGATTGTCTCTCATGTTGTTGCTTCCACGACGGTATGGATGGCTTCATTGTTTCTGCCTCTTGTGCCTCCGTGGTTGTCCTCCAACAAATGTTGGATGTCATTCTTTTCGCAACATAAGGGAACCATTTTATTGATTCCTCTTAATCTCTTGTAGTTCTTGTAGAATGTCGCTTGATGACACCATTCGGATAACTTAGCTTTCAGGAAAGACATCCTTCTAGCTACTGTATCCAGGTCATCTGCCTGCTTATATTCCTTGATCAGCATTTCTCTCCAGGGACTTGGTATCTTCGCAAAGAACAATTGTGAAGCTTATTTGTCATCCACCTTGGACTTCCATCGGTATTCGGTGAATAACTTGATGTATTCGTCAATATGACAAATATCATGCAACTCGAGGCTGTAGAGGGCTTGATTATATCCTTTTCTTTTTTCTTCTTCAATCCCCTCAGAGTAGCCTATGCCGATAAAATGGACTTTGAATAATTTGGCCATGTTATCGACAATATCTTTCAATGATTCACCAGTCGTGACGTTGTTTTTCATTTCTGGTGCTGTCATATCCCACACGATCTTTACGGATCCTTCCAGACTCATCTCGAGTAGTAAGATGAATCCTTCTTTCATAAGATCGAGCGTTCCTGCTGCAATCCTCATAGCCGATGCCCAATCATTGATAAGGATTTCACGATTCTTGAAATCTGGGATATCCAGATTTAGCATCAACTCATACGGATGTATCGGGTCTAGCTGTGACTTTCCATAAGGCGTGTTAATAAAATTCAGCCTTTTGGAACGTGGTCGGGTTCCTATAACTCTTATAGGATATCCTCCTGTGGTGAAATCCCCTCTGTGTGGCATTTGTTCGTCCACATGATGTGATCCGGAACTTTCTGCTACATTGGGATTGACTGGTGGTCTCTGCTGTTGATCACGAGTAACCAAGACAGATTCATCTCCTGTGTTCATCTTTAGATTTACAATCCCTAATCCTTTGAAGGATTCGGTTAGGTCATGTAAATCCTACAGATTGATTCTTTCAAAGTCCATTACTTCTTTGTAACGGATTTTCCTTTGATGATGGTAATGAGCTTCTCATCATCGATCATTGGTCGCACAACTTCAGTTGGTTTCCCATCTAGGTGTAAATAGGGAACTGTCCCGAAATTTATACGTCTCCTTTCTCCGGATGAACTTGGTCAGTTCTCCAGATTCTTGACTCTTTTTTGAATATCATGAATGATTTCGAGAGTCTCCTGTTGGTTCTTCATCATCATTTCCATTTGACTCTGGATCTGATGGATTTATGTCGGTATATGTTTATGGCGGTCACCATAACTTTGCACCGTCTTCTGGATTTCTCTAAGATCTGAAGAAATCTTAGAGGTATCTGGAAGTATCTCCTTTCACTTCTGGTCTTCCATCAGAAATTATGGAACCGATGGTCATCCGTCTGGTGGTCAGTTAGATCCTCCTGTATCATATGGTTCATCCCTATGAGTTCCATATAATACTCTGCTTGTTTTGTGCAATGCCTCAGCGATTCTGCGTTGGCTCCTGCTATCTGTCTTTGGGCATATTGGCGATTCCAATATGTTATCTTGTTCATATGCTCTCGAGCATTCATCGTCAAAATTTGACGATATTTCCTGTAAGATATACATCTTGGACATGTGTCCAGATCCATTCTTTTCTCGAATGATTCTCCTCACCAAAGTTAATTACAGATAAAACATAATAAATATAAATCTAGTTCTTAATAAAACCAGGCTCTGATACCATTTTCAGGGATCTTTTCCAAGACGATACTTGGCGTTGTTACACTTATCAAGTCTGTCTGGAATTTAATAAACAGATCAAGATCAAGACTGTCTTGTATCTGTAAATAGTTCCAGCATACGACTAGCAAGGTTTCCAGCCTATATACCGTATTTTGGATTGTATTAAAATCATATGGATTGGATTTATGGAAAATCTTGGAAAGTGTGTAAAGTTTGGAAGTAGTAAAATTGTGTTTGGATGTAACACTTCTTAAAGATAATCATTAATTGCAAAAGTGGGTCATAAGGATTTTTTATTGTTTAACCAAAAGTTTGGGTATTTGGGGATATTACTTTATATTTATGGGTAGATTGGGATAAAAATTATATTGATGGGTAGTTTTGTTTATAGCTTATATGAATTTGGGTATTTTGGGTGATTAACTCTTTTATTATACTCTATCACTTGATAAGTCATGATTGTCTGTGTGTAATGACTAGAGTTGTTTGCCATGAAAAAACGTGCAATTTTCTTCTGTGAAGTACAACTCAGCAAATCAAGAATGTGACACGTGTGCAGACTCATGCAGGGTCTGCTGATCATGGAACCGGGTTCGAAACACAGAAAACCGGAGGATTCGAAGGTGAACCGAGCGATTGGAAGTCTCTGTGCTGCATGGACCGGTGGAGGCTTAGTTAGGGTTTCCTGCGCTAGCTTATCCATTGTAACTGAAATTAGTTGTTTGTTAGAGTTAGTTTCTCTCAATTGAGTGAGGGCTTTTAACCTCTATATAAGCATGCATAATGGGGTCGAGATAGATATGATTTTCATTCATTAATTCTCTGGAAATAGCTGAGTGCAAGTGAGAGTAGTACATTTTAGGGTTCTTGAGTGAATGAGTGTCTTGTACTTGTAATTTCTCTCTTGATTCTTAGTGGATTGATCTCGTTCTTGTTGCAGTGGATGTAGGCTCAAGTGGTAGAGCCGAACCACTTAAATCCTGGTGTTATTTCGTTCGATTTTACGTTTTTTGATCGATTGCATTCAAAGGGCGCAGATTAGGGTTTTCTCGATTACAAAGCTTCGCATAGAATTCTTGGTGATCTTGCTGGGAATTGAGTTAATCTCGTGATCAATACTAACATCTTCTAACAATCATCAGTCTATATAGGAGTGACGACCAGCTCTACTATGTCGAATAATAACGTGATTTGATATATCATACAACACTAAAACACATATGTAAGTGACTACACATACTCATTATTTCTATATATGTAGAAGAGTCCTTCTGTAGTACACCGGGTGTATTAATACACCGGACTCTCCATCATTTTCAGCCATTAGATCTGAGATCATAGTTGACTTTGACTTTAATGATCTCAAATCTAATAGCTGAAAATGAGTTGAGAGTCTGATGTATTAATACACCTGGTGTACTATAGAACTACCCTATGTAGAATAATATCATAGGGTCCTTCTGTAGTACACCGGGTGTATTAATACACCAGACTCTCCATCATTTTCAGTCATTAGATCTGAGATCATAGTTGACTTTGACTTTAATGATCTCAAATCTGATGGCTGAAAATGAGTGGAGAGTCTGATATATTAATACACCTGATGTACTATAGAACTATCCAATATCATATAAATCAAACTTTTCTTGTGGGCATAAAGTTGAAAAAAACATAATATTCTCATGTGGAAAACTATGAAATATACAAAATTGATGTTTATTAATTCCTACAAATGTCCAGTTTAGTGGTCTCGCATCTTTTTTTTGTCCCTTTTCTGTTCAAATGTGCATGCTCGAATCACTACCTTCTCACTAGGACTAAATTGAATTAAGCCACTTGCTTCAAACAAGTTTTATTTTTTAAACTTTTACACTTCTTTTTAGCATTTTTTCTTTCTATTTTACCTCGTTTTGAAGTCTTTTAGTTGTTAACTTGTAAATTCTGTGAACAATATCCAAAACTATTTGATACCATTATGAGGGTGAGTTAAAACAAATTTTTAACAACCAAAAAGTATTATTATCACTCACCATCCATAAATGCCATTAGAAAAGAATTGAAAAAAATTGTACACATCCTACAATAATTGATTGAAAGTCAAATTTAGTCTGTCACCTAATAACCACACGGGATTTTCTAAGTGGGAAGATCCATAATTTAAACTCATTTGATTTCTTTGTATTTCTTAAACCTTAGTTTAGTAAGTTGCTGACGTGGAACATACAAAATTTCTAAAATAACTTAAATCCAGTTTGTCGCGTGTCACTCCTCATTCAATCCCTCTTAAGTAAGAGCTTACTTTAATCTACATCTGACATATGGAAAAGTATAAACAACAATTGATAAATACAGTGTTTTAAATTTAGTTAATATATGATTACTTTAGATTTATAATAAAATAAAATAAAAATAATGCAACAAAACACCAAGATATCCTAGTAACTGGGAATAGGGATAGTGACACAGTGAAGGAGAAGGTTGTGAATTTAAACTCAAACTCAGAGCACCCGAACATCAAATGGTCAAATCACTGACCATACAACACGAATAACACATTGATTCAAAAAATATTGAAAAACAAAGATAAAACGACACAGATTAAACATGAAGATGGAAATAACACAATAGTTTTTATTTAACTACTACTTTACAATTTCCTAATAATAGATAAACTATGATTTAAGCCCTAAAAGCTCGACCCACAAAAAATTAAATAAAAGTTGAGCAAAACCCTAAACTATATAAAATATAAATAATTAAATATAATCTTATGTCCATCATTCCCTCCATCTTTGAAAAGATTCATCCTCGAGTCTACGCGAATGCTATCTCTAGCAGCATAATAAAGTCGATCACACGCTCATCTCCAGGAAAAACAAAATTAATTAATACCTCCATCACAAAAATATCTGTAAAATATACATGCCCCCATATACATAAGCAAATAGGGGTTTCACAAAAGTGTCAACAATCGTAGCGATAGAAAATAATAGTTATTAAGTGTCTTTAACATCAAAGTAGCACAGCCCACAATAATTAAGTATCCCTTTGCAAAGAAATTGCCTAATATTCCAATTGTCATTGGATTATCATTTTTAATCACATTCAAGTATCTTTCTTAAAATCAACGGATTTACGTTATTATATCATGATTTACTGCACTTACGCTCCTTTCATTTATTGATAAGTCCATCATTCAAGGGACAAATTGAGGCAATAAGGTACAATTGAGATTTCAATTGAAAACTAACATCAAGTTTTTAAAGCAGAACTCCTGATTGAGGCAATAAACCGTTTTATAGGTGGATGAAGTAACAAACATGGGACAGTTAATAAATTGAGAAGTATAAGTGAAAAATGAGAGTTTGAGAGATTTACCTGAATGAAGCTTGCTTTATAAATCAAGAATTCGATAAACCCCCTCTCATTATTTTTCTTCTCTGTAATCAACATAAAGTTACTGAACAGAACAATCAGCAAAGCTGATTAGTTCTTCTTCTTAAGTAATAAATAAAGTCAAAATGCAATGCATGACATAAACTTCACTTATTTCATCAGAAGGGCTTTATAGTAAGTATATCGTGACGCCACCCAAACATTCTATCAACATAAATTGACAAACAAATCAAAAGTCCGAAAACATCAGCTTACACATTACATTACAGTTCAATCCTAACACTCTTCAAGTGTATATTCACATATTGAGAGATTTGAGTACATTCCCAGAATCTATCCAAGACTCAAAATTAAGCAAATCAAGAGATCTTAGTACATTCTCAGCCTAAGTCCGACTAAAAAAAAAAATAAGCAAGGCACCTTACCAGTACTTATTTTATTTTCACCCATGCATAAATTGAGAAAACTGAAACTGCAATGTTTTCCAAACATGCCAGGGTACTGCTTCAGCATCATCCCATGGCATACTTCTGTGTCCAGCTGCGGGCCGTGGTCTCATATTTTGTACGGTCCGTCTTGTACATATGAGCAATTTCTGGAACAAGAGGATCATCGGGGTTTGGATCCGTCAGCAGGGAGCAGATAGACAGCAGGACCTAGCATCAAATTTATATGGAGAGAGATAATAGATTAGGCAATGGAAGATTAGGCAAGTTTTTCTGAATCTTTAACAGCGATTTAACTTTAGTCAAATAAATACACCTTGCTGAAATGTTATGCAGAGTAGGATAAAGGATAAAGTAATGACTCCATACAATGGTACCCCACCGATAAAATAACAATTTAAAATAAAATAAAGAGGCAATGATTAGTGAAGAGAAACCAAGCAACAATGCGCTCCATAGAGACAGGAATTTGGTACATGTATCTATTATTCCATCCAGGCCTACTGTGCTGGAAAAGCATTAACTCATTCAGTCATTTAGACCAGATGTGCAAGGTCCTACATCAAACGTCACTCAGACATAATCACACCATCTTTATCAAAGAATAAAAACTAGTGGTGGAACTCAAAAAAAACTACCAACCTAAAGAAAAATCAATACAATACCAAAGCAATTCCATCTCAGCAGCAGACATAAGTGCACCAAATATAAATCTTGTGAAAATGCTACACTGCCTGTTTAGGATCTATAATATAGGGAATATTAGAATTTTCTTTCCAGCTCTTCCAATGATTTAAGAGAATATCCATAGCACATTTGACAAATTGAATATAGGAGTTGACATTTGTGAACCAACAACAAATCCCAAGAAATTATGCAAATTGCTCTAAATACCTTCAAGCTAGTGCTTATTTATATCTGCAATAGAATGACTCCTTGTAACTAGCCCTACTAGGAAGACTGTCATAAACACCTTTGTTCTCCATAATGCTCAATCAAAAAAACAAATGACAACAAAGCCAAGTTCTAAAGGTGGACATGGTCAACTCAAAATTATCTAAGATTTGATGAACTAATTGAAGTCAGCAGTCTGGACATAATAAACTAGAGCAAGTTTTTGCAAATTTCTGCCGGCATAGTTCAACATCTTGAAGTAAATCTCTCTGAAATTTCAAAATGTTGCTACAAGCAGCAAAAAACCTACCTACTGTTTTTATTTTTATTTTCATTTTCAGATCGTAAGCTGAATGGAAGCTTTTCCACAAAAAGGGTATTCTCATTCATAAACATGCAGCAGTAATCCATTTATATCAGAATCTGAAAAACTACTTTCACTTTTATAATTTGAGCAGGATTGATGCAAAAATAGGCCTCATTTAATCATTACCTTAGATATAGTCAATGCCGGGCTCCATTGTTCTTTCAGAATATCAAGGCAAATGCTTCCATTGCTATTGATGTTAGGGTGGAAGACCTTTGTCCTAAATGCAACCTACAACAGTGAAAATCACCCTTTGAATTACTTAGTGACATGAAACCTATATCCAGATCAAAATGCCAATGAGAGCATAAGTAAACGTAAAGGATTACAAACAAATGCAAAATACAAGCATAAAAGAACTCCAAAAAATCAAACCATACCTTTGGAGGTTTAAAAGGATAATCAGGAGGGAAGTGGATTGAAATTAAAAATACACCTCCAGCATAAGGACTATCAGAAGGTCCCATAATGGTGGCTTGCCAATGAAACATATCTTCTGCTACAGGGCCTATGAATTGTTGTTTCAATTAAGTTAATCTAACAATTAAGGGAAATGATAAAGCAAATTAATAAGCAATAACATGCAGGATACCAAAACCAGAAAGTAAGCACAAAAGAATTTGATTTGTAGTACAACTTGACACTTTACACCAGCAATCAGTCTCAGTTGGAAAGCACCAAGATGTCCAAGAGCAGTAAACAAGACAATTATTCAATAGATCAACAAGCCAACAGAAATACTAAATGAAATCCACACTAGATACTTTCAGCGTCCAAAAGAACAAGTACTGCTTACTGCTCAGGAAAATTTATCGCTACGTGTATACGTGGTCAGCCTTCATTGAACAATCGAGAGACATGAATAATATAAGTTATGTCTAGCTGAAAATATAAACTATTCAGAAAGGATGGAATTTAGACCAATTCAACCACTAAAGTAGATAAAAAATATAAATCTACAATGCTAATAAATAATTTAGACATAAAGACATATATAACTTATCATATCCATCAAACCATCAGCCTAAGCATCACATAGCAATTACTATGATTTAAAAATCATGTTTCATAACACCACCATCATGTATCAAACAGACTAAATGTTATAAATTAAAGCTCTTAGTTAACCTACAATTGAATTGAATTCAGTTCAAAGACAACAAACTCAAGTTGTTTCTAAAGTAGCTATCTCCAGTTTTCAGGTGCAGCAATTGAATATCCAACATATATTTGTTGACTGAACCAATATCCATCACTTAAAAAAATTCACAACGCACTGCAGCTAAACATTGACCGGAAAAGCAAGTTAACAGAAAACTTTATCAACTATGTCTACACCAGAAAATATCCAAAACAAGCAAATAAATTAGAAAGCAGTAATCATAACAGGAAATAAAGAATACCAGCACTGCAAGACGTCGGAGGATCCCTCTGTAAATCCTTGAGCTCCTTCAGTATCCTTTTCGACGCCATGGAATCCTCTTTTCAACCTAAGGAACAAATTAATTAATGAACCAATCAAATCCACCATAATCGGAGCTCAAAACTTCAAAATGCAGGCACAAAACCAACCATACAACCACAGGCAGCATCATTTCCGAAGATCCAAACTCGCAGGCAAAAAAAACAGAAAGAAAAGCCTAGGCACAGTAAGAGCGAAACCATACCTGATGAAAATAATGGAAAATGAAATGCGTGGTTTGCTTTGAAACAGCAGAAAAATAGGGGAAAGGGGAATAGAGACGGAAATAGGAGATTAAATAAGAATAAGAAAGTAGTGGAGATTTTTATAGAAGAAATGAAGAATATCGGAGGGGGGGGGGTCCAGATAATATTCTGGAAAATTCTGAATTTACTAAACAGAAAATGGCGTACAATCAACGCCGATTCAACTTTATATATACGTCGCCTTTCTGGCGGGGAACACAAACCCCCTTTTGGACCCATTTTCGCCTTTCTTTTTTCTTTCCTTTTATTATAATAACTTATTGTACGATGGTATGGAGAAGAATCTTTTTTAATCTCCGAAAAATACATTTTTCCAAAATTTACGTGAATTGTGAAAAGTGAAATACTTTTCTTTTCCTTTTTTTTGCATTTTTTTTCACTTGACATTTTCTCCCTCGCGTCTGTATTCAATTGTTTGTAATTTCTTCTATTTTTGTTTTGTTTCATAGACGGTTTTTTTCTTTTTTTTGCAAACTCTTTTAAGAATTTCGTTTTTGTTTTAACTGTTAACTTTGATTTCGACTGTCTTTTAATGTTTTTTTCTTTTGCAAACAAACTGTTTAATTCTACTCATCCCTATAAATTGGATGGTCCACTCACCAAGAATTTGAATCAGATGAGATGACTATTTCCTTCCAGATTCTAAGTAATAGATACGATCACCCAATATAATTTTCCTATATGATTATATTTGATTTTTGTAAATAAAAAATCAAGTATATTAGACACGGGTAATAAAAAAAGAAGTGAATTTCATTTAGAAAAATAGAATGGAACATCACAAGAAAGCTTCAACATTATACATAAACAAACATTTGAAAAAGAATATATAGAAGGCAGATAATGTTAATTAAATTTCTTCTTGGACAACACAGTCACAGTCACAGTCACAGTCACAGTCACAGTCACAGTCTTCTCCACCAATGTAGTTACAAATCACTTGTAGAATTCAAAGTCAGTGTCGGGCTTCTTTACATTGGATCTGTAACCCTTCTCAAAATCTTTGGGGAGTATAACGTATCGATTCTTTCTTACTGCATGCATACCTGCTTCTTGGCAAATTGCTGCTATCTGCATTACATCGTAAACAACAAAAAATGTACATTAATGCCAACTGCAGAAGATCTCGAGTACACAGATATGAGCCACGTCAAAACAACGTATTTAGTACAAAGATATGCAGAATAACACACCTCAGCTGCACTGATTTTGTCTGGTCGAGACACGTAGTCCTCCAAATCCACCTCATCACTTAAATTCATTTTAGCAGTGCAAACCTGTACATAATACACTTTTCTCATTTATTATGTACATGTATCAATCAATGACAAGAATCTAAATAACAGTGCATTTCAGGAGATAGAGAAGATCCAGCATCTATTTTCATCTCAATTTAGATTAACTTCTCTCCTTTCTGCATTTATTAGTATTATTTTTGGCCATCTTTATTGAGGAGGATTTCCCCTTTTCTCTTCCAGCTTTCTTCTTTTAAAGGTAAATTGGTCTGGTTTGGGATAGGCGTGAGATTTGGGGGATCGGTTGGATAGAGATGAGGTTCTTCTAAAAGAGGGGATGTAAAGGTCATGAAAAGTACCTGAAAGACAAGCCTCTTTTGACGTCTATCTGGCAAAGGAAACTCAATTTTACGATCAAGTCTTCCTGGACGAAGAAGAGCAGGATCCAATGTGTCAGCTCGATTAGTTGCCATGATAACCTTTACATTAACTGTCTGATCAAATCCATCCATCTGCGGAAACAAAGTATGACAGTGCTAAAATGTTAATGAATGTTAATGATACAAGAAATCTTTTTTGACCAACACTTAACATATATGCAGAGAATGAACACAATCTAATGACAGTATGAACCAAGGGTTCAGAGGAAATGAAGTAATTAAGTCTCTTCATACCTTTATTACTGTTCTTCCCCGTGATCTAAAAGGAAATTTGTATATTGGTATACTTCCTAAAATCATTCCTCATGATCTAAAAGGAAACTTATATGTCCTTTACACCTTTCTATTATTCTTCCTCATGATCTAAAAAGAAATTTATTTGTTTGCACACCTGTTTATTATTTTTCCTCTTTCCATCTAAATCTCAAAACATACCTGATTCAGTAATTCCATTAGAATCCGCTGAACCTCTCGATCAGCTCCAGTTTGAGCATCAAATCTAGCTGTAGCTATTGCATCCACCTCATCAATGAAAATAATAGCAGGTGCATTTTCTTTTGCAAGCCGAAAAACATCTCGAACCATTCGTGGGCCCTGGAGATATCATTAAAACAATGAGAAGTTGCAACTTGTTATAAGGATATAGTGATAGCAAAAGTGGCCTCAACTGCCAAACACCTCATTACCAGCAAAAAAAAAGTAGCACAAAGAAATGAATAGCCTGTGATAATCCTTCTCCCCAGAAAATAAACAGTCTATAAAAGGCAGATGTAAAGACGTACTTTTAGGAAGAAAAAAAAAAAAAACTGGAAAACTAGTATGGCAAGTCATTCAATAAATCAGAAACTCCAAAACATCTCCCAGGGGTCAATAAAATAACTTGGGGGCCTCATGTAAGAGTCAGCTCAAACCAATCATATGGCAAGCAACAATTGATATTAGTTACAATTCAAGAACAACCAATCTCAATGCGACAGTTATTGACCTTGCATATGACTAATTAGGTCTTCATAAAAGTTCGCCCAGTCTAGAAAAGAAATTTATAAACACAAAACAGATAAGTAACCATTGGACATTTGCCACCAGGGTGCAGAGGCACCAACTAATAAACATGAGCAATAAAACATAAAAATAAACTAATAATCTTTGAAGTATACCTCTCCCAAGTACTTTTGAACAAATTCTGACCCAACAACTCTAATGAAGGATGCAGTAGTGTGGTGAGCAACAGCCTTGGCAAGCATGGTTTTCCCAGTGCCAGCGGGACCATAGAGCAAAACTCCACGAGGAGGATCTATGCCAATCTGCTGGTACAGCTCATGGTGTGTCAAAGGCAACTCTACAGCCTCACGAATTTCTTGCTTTTGAATGTCGCATCCTCCAATATCCTAACAGATCATGAAATAGTGAGAAATTCAATGCTCTAGCAAATATTTCATTGAAAAGAATGAAAACAATATGATTAGAAGAAAAAAGATGGAAAGATCAAAGATACACGTGACAAAAAATCCTACCACAACCTGTGCATACAGAAAATCACTCAGAAGACACTTGTAACCTTGAGCCCCATATTATGATCTAGCTCCATAACTATATAGGCTCCGAGGACATTTGAATTACAAATACTTGCTACAATTTGACAAATATGATGGATCTCTTCCAAGTCCAACAAGAGATAATAGTTATAGAGAATATAATGTTATGGGCATGGGAAAACATGAAGAAAATACAAACGTCTGGTTTTTCTCTATGAAGGTAACAAAGGAAAACATGATAAAGAAAGAAGTAAATCGCTAAATGGATCATACACCATGGCTGACCCCAACTGGAGTGAAAATTGAGACCAGTATTCACCATCAACTACAATTACTCACATGTGGCCAATAAAAAGGTACTTCTTGGGTAACATCAAACTTCTCATGTCACCAACAACACTCTTTCGATCCATTACACAAAATTCACAAATTCTATTGATGTCCACACACGACCTATACTACGTCTTGTCTTCTTAGCTAGAAAGTGTTGTGCCCTTCAACTCAGCACTGAACAGCTGGGCATCCTTACAAGGTAAGGATACTCTATACTAAATTAATATAATTAAGTTGTATGGTCAAGTTTTGGTTCCAAAAAGGGCAAATTCCACTCTACCCAATGCGGGTATTACCATAATACACAATTCACATAGTACATGGTGATTTGGTAGTACCCACATGGATAGGATGGAGTTTCCCCCAAAAAACTCTCCACATATCAAACCCCTACCAATTTTTTTGGATCAAACGATACTTAGAAATAGAAACCCCTTCCACGTAAATGCATAGAGAAACCCTAAGAATTTGTTGATTCGATCTACTTAATTGGACACACAATAAATAACTAAATCCCCTATTCTATAATATATACACAAAACCATAAAATAACAGTTTTAACTCTAAAATCCCCATAGACAAATAAAAATTCTTACAGTATAATTAACGTCTGGCTTCTCAGATTGGCTGAGGAGCGATATACTTGAATCGGCCTCGGGGGGCAAGACATCGACGAGCGCATTCGAGTGTCGGTGCAACGCGACAGAGCCTGATGGCTTGAGAAGTTCGCGATTAATGGTGCTGAGGATCCGAACGTAGTAATTCGACCCGGTAGTCGACCCGACGATGGCGTTGTTCTGATCGATCATCTCCATGAACTGGCCGATGACGAGCGGCACCGACTGGATCCTCTTAACCTCCTCCTGCGCGCGCAACAGCTCACGGCGGAGGTTTTTAAGTTCATCTTTGACGTATTCTTCTTGTATCTCGGAGAACTCCAGCTGCCGCTGCAGAGACTTCAGCCGCGAGTAGAGGTCGTCGTCCTGGTCGACGGAGGAGGCCGATGCGTCGGACTCCAGTGGAGGTAAAGTGGGTGGTGGTTGGAGTTGTGAGGGTTTCGGATCGAGAACCATTGCTGCCGCCATGTTTAGGGAAAATCACGAGGGTTACAGTGAGGATCAAGAATGAAGGAATTGAAATTGCGTATCGTCGATTTGGGACAAACGTAGAGAACAAAAACGACGCCGTAAAAGGATAAAGTATTGAGAGCCTGCCATGGGCTTCCTCACTAGTTTGAATTTGCTCTCTCTAAGGCCCGATAAAGATGTTTAAGATTCGCATTTGATCTTGGGCCAGCTTTAGATGGGCTAGATCAGTTGTGAGTTGAAATCTCTGATATGTTTTACTTTTGAGGCCGTCATTGTGAGTTGAAATCTGATTACTTTAGATGATTTTTGGAGGGTATAATGCTTAATATTATGCAAGATTAAATTTCAATATTTATGCTGTTGTGTTTTAGGTTTACCTATATGTACCATGAGTATTTTTATTCTTGTCACATATTGTAATGCTACTATAACATCACTACTAAAAATTTTGATTGTACAAAAATTTGTGTAAAACAATCTCATAGGGATGATTTTCATGAGACATATCCTATTACCCATTAACCAAACTCATATCCACAAATTTATATGTGAACTATAAAGTGTGGGTCATGGATTGACCCGTCTCATATAAAATGATTCGTGAAACGGTCTCACGTGAGACTTACTCTTTTAATTGATAAGAAAAAAAAAATCAATTCCGAAGATAATTATAAGTTAAAATTTCAAACAAAGTTTGCTAAGAGAGTGTGTGCAAGATCTTATGGTAGCTTCTAGCTGCTTTTTCACTTTTTTGGACTATGACATATGGTTTTGTAAATAAATACAATTTTTTTAAGAAATAAGAAATTTTGGAAGTTAATTATCATCAAACATCTTAATTCTATTATTTAGCTTTTATTTCAAAGGCTCCATTCTCCCCCAGAATTATTACACTCTTTTTGCTTTTTCAAAAATAAAAATTTCAACTCAAATTAAATAAGTCTTCCTTCACTGTCAAAAGGTGAAGCGGTGGAAGGACTGCTTTTATGTGCTTCTTTATACTTTTATCGAGTAACTTGTGATTTTTTACATAGAGTACTTTTTATTTCTATCACTACCTACTTTTAATTATAAGTAATTCTCCACAATTTCCAATGTTAATCACTTCTCCAAAAGTAAAACAATCTCAAACATCCCAACATTGAAAACATATTCCTTATAATTATGCATCTATATATCATATGACATATCACACAAATTAGTTGTATTTATGTACAGATCAACCCCTTAGGGCTCCTATTACACTTTTCTTATTTTCCTTTCATACCTGTATATACCATATGTAAAAGACAAGGATGAAACTAAGATGAAGCAATGGGAGTGAAGAAAAGGGCCTCCACATAATTGTCAACATTTGAAAAGTAAGTGTCCTCTTCATGTTTGTACACAACTTGGGAAGCTCGTGCCATGTTAAGTGCCACTTTGATTATGGACAATGGCAATATTATACCATTCTTGGAAATTAGCTCATCATTTAGATCCTTCCATAATCCATATATCTCTTCCAAAAGAAGACTTCTTCCTTCTTCTTCGGTCGACAAGTTTTTCTCCTTCATCAGTAATTGGATGCTCGATGCCAGGTCGCCTCGTTCTTGCTCCTCCTATCATTGCAAAATGAGATGAATGTTTGATTTAATCATTGTTGATTTAGGTTGTTATATATTATAGCAAACCCCAAAAACTTGTCATGCAGGCTTGGCGAGATTTTTTCTAATAAAAATAGGTCTCATATTTCTGTTAAAAATTAAAAGTGATCATATATATTGTATATACTGGAAAATTAGTCTCCATTATCCTTTGAAAAACTTTAGAGCCTTGGGTTGCATTCAGATAAAAATATAATGTTTTAAATTGAAAATTGATCATACTTCAAGTTATATTTATATGTAGAGTATTTGGATGGAATACCTTGGCAGTTCCAAGATCGTCCCAAAGGCGAAGAATCCGGCCGGCAGAGGAGAAGAGCTTAGGGTAAGGTTTTTTGTTTAATAATAGGGCATTTTTCTCATTCACACCTTCTCCCATCAAAAAGAAGAGGTGCACCATAGCCATGTATGCACCCGCAGTTGAAACTCCATTTTCTATGTACTCTTCTAAGCTTGGTGCACGTCCACCATTGAACCACTTTGCCTCCACCATAAACCCCTCAATCACGTCAATCCACTGTCCAAATCCAAACAAAACATGCATCAATCACATATATCTACACTTCTCTTACAACATAAAAACATACTAAATACATATTCAAAAAAAGAAAAATACGTACCCATCAAACAGAGCTTCCAATTTAGAAATCTTAAAAATGCTAAATCGAATCTCGAAGAGCTTGGGGTTCAGGGTTTAGAGTTTACCGTAGATTTTAGATAAGGAAGAACACTCCATCCCTTCTCCTTGAGCACTTTGTAGCATATTTCATTGGTCGTGTTGTACAATGCCATGTAGCATATTTTCATGTACTCGGGTAGGGTTTCCATTGCTTCAAGATCCCATCTGTTTTCAAAATCATATCACATATAATAAAGATCATATGTATAAATTAAATGAGATCAAAAGGTGATTGAATGAATAAATAAACAACCTTTGGATTGCATTGGTGAAGAGGATGAGTTCATCCATTTTTCCGTAAGTGTCGTAAATATCATCAATTACAAGAAGAATGGCTATGGTCTTAGCCAGTTCGATTCTGCACATGGAATGTTTAGGTTCGGGGAGGACACCCACGGTCCATAGAAAGCATTCCAACGGTCTGTCTCGCGCAAAACTTAACTTCTCAACTAGACCTAGTTGCTTCCACCACCTATATATATTCATATTTGGTTAATCTTTAATTATATGCATAATTGAAGCAAATGTTAAACTGAACGCTCTTTTTTATTATTAAAAGTTTTGTTGCAATTGAAACCAGACTCCTAAATTCGTATTTTTTTTACTTAATTAACCCTACTTTGAAATCCGGGTTTGATAGTAGATATATATATATATATGTATGTAACCTGGTGATTTCAGCAAGTTCTAACTGGTGTTGAGTCTGCACTTTGTTGTAGTCCAAGGTTGCTAGCTCCAAAATGTCTGAATCACAGCCATGGCCACTTTGTTGGATGAACCGACTGGCTTCCAACCTAGCCATCCTCAAGTGCCTTGGAAGCTCCAAGGCTTGAGCCACTTGACCATGGAGTTCAGACGGAGGTTCTACCAAGCATTCGTTTAAGCTCACACCTGCTGAATTCCATCCCGTCTTCTAATATTTTTTCTCCCCTCCCTCCCATGTACGACGCTTCATATAAACTCAACAGTCCTTCTCTGTCATTCGCCAAACTTTCTTTGAGTTTTCCATTTTTGTCCATGAATTTTAAGAACACATCTGGCCAAGAAGTTTAAACTTTTTATCATCGAGTGACGTATAATGATGCAATGAAATATGAGATTGCACGTAATGTGTATCGTACCGGAATTGATTTGGAACCCGTTGTAGCGGAGCAGACGAAAGCGTAGAGCCGTGGTGAATAGATCATCGTCTTCTCTGGACACGCCATTGGAGCACTCGAGTTGTAGAATGTCATTAATGTCGTCTTCCAAATAGTACCCGATTCCCAGCCGTTGGATCGTATCAATGAGTTTCAGTTTCTCCGCCACATTTGTAGTCCTTTGTAGTTGTTTTGCTGTTTTTTCCAGCAAATAATCTCTCCTCTCCATGCTCTGCTTCTCTTCCATAGGAATCACCTATACATAAAAAAGTAGTACTTAATTCTGATTGAATTTGTCACCGAGATTCATGGTTGGAAAAGTAAGTAATTAAATTTATGTTATGCTCATATTAGTGAGGTTAGTTTTTCAAATTTATCTTTCCAAGACTAATTATTAGGGGTATATCAGTAAATGACTTAAACAAATTTTACCATACACAGTAAATGACGTAAAAAAATACTAGTGTTGAAGGAGTAGAAAGATTAAAACTCGTACCACAGACGGTTGACGACCTAAGTATCTGAGTGTGGCATCGTTCCCGGTGATTACTATAGGCAATGCCGAGGCCGAAATATGGACGCAAAAACGTGCACGAGGGACCGAGGAAGAGATTTGCTTTAGTTGCAATGGAGATGAGATTTTTGGGAAAGCATAGGAAGAACGTGAAGACAAGTACGTGTTGCAAGATCTTACACAATACATTGTTCTATCAAATGTTGCTTAGCAGCAAAATTATGGTACAAAATATACTAGGATAAACTCTGTCTTATGTGTGACTGCTTATATACTAGATTTTAAATTGTTGATCTCAATATAATAAACAAAATAAAGTTAAAAATCTTGAGAATTTTCGATTTGCTCCATACCACAATAATAGTTTATTGACTTTTCCCATAGGCTGGCAAGTTGCAACCTGTTGGTATTATTACTTTTCTTTTTCCGGTCTTCTTTTTTTTTTTTTTAATAATGGATTGTTAGGTTATTTGACGGTAATATCGTGAGCCTAATAATTCAAGTGGTATCCGATTTTTTTATGTAAATTGTGATAATTTGGATTCGAACCTACCGCAATTGTGATGATCCATCTGGGTTCAAACCATTGATGTGTGGGTGGAAAACATAACGTGTGTATACGATATTGAGAGAATCAGATCAATCACAAGAGAATACATAAGATAAAGGAAAAAGACTTGCTCAAAGATAAAGAAAGTTCTTTGTCTTTAGAGATAATGTAAAAGTCCCCTTTAGTGTACAATCTTGCTCCTATTTATACTTCTCTCCTCTCAGGGGGACATCTTAGTCATTTTCCTAGATATTTCTTGTTGGTTAAGCTACATTTCCTATTTCTTTTGTCAAGGTACTTTCTTCATTGCTGAGAGTACACCATTTCTTCTCCAGAATCTTCTACTTTTTGTTAAGGAGGAGATATTGTGCTTTTTGTCCTTTATAGCCATGTCAGCTACTCATCTAGGATGCTCATCATTGTGCTATGAATTATTATCCTCTACTTCGAGCTTATGGAATCCGTTCGGCTGCCTCTTGTTACGGTATCACCACTTCTGCCTTGCAAGATTTTTAGTGCTTTCGCGACCTCTTTTGGTTGTGTGATGTATTTGCCTCCGCTTCTCATTGTTTTCTGCAAGTTCCGTTCCTCTGTGGTCACGGGATACTCTATTCTTTATTTCTGTTTCTGCGTCAGCATTGGGGGAGTTCTGCTGTTCTTATGATTACGTGGAACCTTTTGCTCCTGACCTTTTCTGTCTCCTCCAGTTCTGCTCCCGCATCTGCACTAGATGAGCTCTGCTGACGCGGAGTTTCTTTGCTTTAAGTTTTTCTCCTCTCATCCACTTCTGCCTCCACGTCTGCCGAGAGGCAGTTCTGCATTCACTTCCAGCATTTTTCATGATCTTTTTCCTCCAAAACATTTATAGGCTCATCCTTCCCACATCAGCTACTCCCCCTGGTGCGGTCGAGCAGATCTGGTTTGGCAGAGCTGATCGATCGCAGCACTTCCAGTTTTTCTTCTCTCGGACAGAGAGCTAATTTTCCCCTTAGCTACTCCCCCTGGTGCGGTCGAGCAGATCTGGTTTGGCAGAGCTGGTCGATCGCAGCACTTCCAGTTTTTCTTCTCTCGGACAGAGAGCTAATTTTCCCCTTAGCTACTCCCCCTGGTGCGGTCGAGCAGATCTGGTTTGGCAGAGCTGATCGATCGCAGCACTTCCAGTTTTTCTTCTCTCGGACAGAGAGCTAATTTTCCCCTTAGCTACTCCCCCTGGTGCGGTCGAGCAGATCTGGTTTGGCAGAGCTGGTCGATCGCAGCACTTCCAGTTTTTCTTCTCTCGGACAGAGAGCTAATTTTCCCCTTAGCTATTCCCCCTGGTGCGGTCGAGCAGATCTGGTTTGGCAGAGCTGGTCGGTCGCAGCACTTCTTGTTCTTTTTTCCTCTCGAGTCGCAGTTCTTCCTGTGCGCTGTGTCTTTTTCTTCTTCTCGAAGATCTTGACGAATCTCTTAAATCTGACAATAGATGTCCTATCACCTTCACTTTTTGGTACATCACATTAAATGCATGTGATCTACTCCATCCACGTGTCAACCATCCCCCGGTGGACTTCAAAGGGTCGTATTTTATCCCGATAAACGTTTCGAATTTACCCTAATTTCACATTTCCCCCCTTTTTGCTCATACACGTCTTTCTCTCTCTTTGTCGCCATTCCTTCGTCTTCTCCGGCGGTTCTCAAGCTTTGGTCTTTTGGGATTCTTCTTCCGGTGACTCTTCTTCTTCCTCTTCTTGTTCTTCATTTGCTTCCTTTGATGGCGAGAGGAGGTAATTTCTGACTTTTGCTTGTTTTGGTGTTTTTGTGTTTCTGTGCAGTGCCTGTGTGCTCGTAGAAAGATTTTAGTTGTCGCATTTGTTGGGTTTGGTTTGTTGCTCGTGTTGGGGAGATTCTTGTTAATAAAAACCCTCTTTTCATCTTTTCTTGTGATTATGGATTCTTCTGGTCAAGAGACTACGTCTTCTGATGTTCAAATGATGGAGGGTGTTTCTCCTTCTGCCCTTCCTTTGCCTAGTGATCAGACTTCCTCTAGTTCCTCTAAGAGTCCCTCTGTTCCAGTAGAGGAGGTAGAAGAGCCGTCTGCTTCGAGCGCTGAGCCCCTTAACTATAGTATATCCGACCCCAATTTTAATGCTGTTAGTCATAGGACCGTTTTCTCTCCCGATCGTGTTGATTTTCTTCGATTGGCGTATAACATTCCACAGGATTTTACTTTGTACTGCCCTGCTGGTCACCAGAGACCCAATTTTCTTTCGGGGCGCATGCTTGCCTTCTGGTGTTCGCAGATGAAGGCTGGTGTGCGCTTTCCTGTGAATCCCTATCTCTGTAGATTATCCTACTTCTATCAAGTTCCCTTAAACCAATTTACACCTTCAGCCATCCGACTCATGCTTGGCTTTTACATTATTTTAAAAGGCAATGGGGGAGATCCTACTGCCGAACTCTTTTTCTCCAATTTTCCTCTTAAATTTAAACCTCCTTTCTTTTATGTTACTGCTGACCCTCGAGGTCTGATTCATTTCTTGGGGAAGCCCCAAAGCCGAGATAAGAATTGGAAGGAAGACTATTTCTTCATTTCCTGGTCTGACACGTGGGACTTCCCAGTGGGCCCTTGGCTGTATACTAAACCCCTAATAAAGAAGGAATTTTTTGTCAGCTGTCCTCCTTCTGATCGTGAAATAATTGAGGCCTTAAACACTTCTGTGGATGAAGTAGGGCCCTTCGATATAGTTAGTCTTGTAGAGCAGCCCTCTGTGTTGTCATATTTTGGTCTTTGTCCTGGAGAGACCTCTTGTCCTACTGAATTTGGTATTCTCTTCTTCTGTTGTTTTTTCTTCTCCTGCTTGCTTATTGATTGTTTGTGTTCTTAACTGTTGAGCGATTTTGATGGTGCAGAGCCTGCATGGAGGAGGACTATTCCTCGCAGAGACTCCAATCCCCCCCCTCGGCCACAGGCAGAGGTGGCGTTGACTTCCGAAGCTCAAGTGGCTGCGCCTCTTCAAGTTGTTGCCAGAAGTGACAGAGGCAAGCGTCCTCTGAGTACCTCTGATCCTACCCCAGATGCCCAGCGTCCACGTCTGCAATCTCCTGGCAGAGGTGGACATGAAGGGAGAGAGCGCTCTAGGTCGAGTCGAGTGAGGGCTTCCGCTAACGACGCTTTTACTCTTGAACTTCCAAAGTCTCTTCTAGAGCTTACTGCAGAGGAATCCCGCCAATTCCTTCAGCTCTGCCTGACTCCCGCGGATACTTTTGCTTTGAGCAAACTCTCTCTGGACAATGAGTTGGCTATGAGCGCTCACTGTGCTTTGAGGGTATTCTATTGTTCTCTCCTTTTTCTTTATGTCTTAGGCTCCTTTACACCTCGTCTCATAAATTTTCTTTTTTGCAGAGCTTGGTCCATTTGAGCCGCCTTCAGGCTAGGGCGGCTTCTACTGTGGATCCCGCTCCTGCGCTTTTGGAGAAGGACAACGAGATTTCCTCGTTGAAATTTAAGCTGGTGGAGCAGGAGAAACAGCTCAAAGAGCAGCGGAAGGAGACAGAGTTCTGGAAGAAGAAGGCTGCCGAGGAAAAGAGTCGCAGTCGGGATTACGGGGCTAGGAAGTTTTCTGAAGGAGTGGAAGCATGCAAGAAGAATCTTCATATGACGGCTGCGGGGCAGAGCTTTCTAGAGGAGGTGGTTACTGGGCTGAAGGAAGCCTATCTCAGGAGTACCAGCTCTTTGGTTGACTTTGGGCCCCACATAGGCCATTATTATGGTTATGGCTTTGATTCGGCCCTGAAACAGGCGCAGGACCAAGGTTTTTCTGGGGTCCTTGATTTTAACGCTCCTCTGGATGATCTGCCAGCCTCCCCTTTCTTTGAGGGTGACCCTTTGGAGGATCCAGATTCTCCATGGTGGCTGCCGGTCTTACAGAAGGCATATGCCCGGCTATGTTCTGCAACCAACGACGCCTTCACTCCTGTGGACCCGGCTTCCTGCAAGTTCCCCCTGCTGCCAGCGCCGCCTTTGTCTGATCCTCCTGTGGTTGATCTGATAGTGTTGAGTGGAGATTCCTCTGAGGTAGCAACAGGAGCGCCTCTTCAGCCACTTTCCGGAACTCTCCCAGAGCCGCAGGGTCCAGAGGAGCCAATCTCATCTGATCCTCCTGCCGAAGCCGTCCCTTCAGCAGATTGAACTTCCTGACTTCTGGAATCTTGCCTTTACAAACAATCTTCATTTTTATGCTTGGAACAATTTTATTTTTTCTTATGCTTAGACCGTCTTTTATTTGTTTTGTGTTTAATGTTCTGATGTTTCTTTTCCATATCTACTGTTGCAAATACCTACGATGCTCTCTTTATTATTGTTAAGATTTTGTTCTTCATGCTTGTGGTGTGACCTTTTCACTAATATGCTTATAAAAACGACAACGCTATTTCACCCTAACAGAAAATGCAATTCAAAATAGATAATCTAAGGAGGCAAATTCAAAACGAAAAGCACGAGAGAAATTATATTCAAAGACAACACTACTTGTAAGACAATTTCTTAAGTAATATCCTGCTTTCCGGTCCCTCCTTTCAAGTTAGTCGATTTCAGAAGCTTCTCCTCGTTTTTCCTCCTCCGCCCTTTCCTCAACCAGCTTTCGAGCCATATCTGCAAGTAGAGGAGTAGTGTGTGTTATCAATCGAATAGATATGTCAGTTTTTTAAGGCAAGATGGCCTTGGCCCCACCAACCCTAATCAGAGATATGCTAGACCCGGAGGTTCGCCTCTGTTAGGGTGGCTGCTTTCTAGGGCAGTTTCGATTTCTGGCCCCACCAACCTTAGTCAGAGGTGTGCTAGACCCTGAGGTCTGCCTCTACTAAGGTGGCTGCTTTCTAGGGCAGTTTTGTCTTCGGCCCCACCAACCTTAGTCAGAGATGTGCTGGACCCTGAGGTCTGCCTCTGCTAAGGTGGCTGCTTTCTAGGGCAGTTTTGACTTCGGGCCCCACCAACCTTAGTCAGAGGTGTGCTGGACCCTGAGGTCTGCCTCTGCTAAGGTGGCTGCTTTCTAGGGCAGTTTTAACTTCGGGCCCCACCAACCTTAGTCAGAGGTGTGCTGGACCCTGAGGTCTGCCTCTGCTAAGGTGGCTGCTTTCTAGGGCAGTTTTAACTTCGGGCCCCACCAACCTTAGTCAGAGGTGTGCTGGACCCTGAGGTCTGCCTCTGCTAAGGTGGCTGCTTTCTAGGGCAGTTTTGACTTCGGGCCCCACCAACCTTAGTCAGAGGTGTGCTGGACCCTGAGGTCTGCCTCTGCTAAGGTGGCTGCTTTCTAGGGCAGTTTTGTCTTCTGGCCCCACCAACCTTAGTCAGAGATATGCTAGACCCGGAGGTCTGCCTCTGCTAAGGTGGTTGCTTTCTAGGGCAGTTTTACAAGTTTATGGGGTGTTTCTTACTTGTTTCTTCTAGGCGTAATATCTTTTGAGATTGCCGATGTTCCATGGTCGGGTTACTTCCTTCCCTTCTGCTGTTATCAATCGATAAGCTCCCCCTTTTAACACTTCTGATACAATATATGGCCCTTCCCAGTTTGGCTCCAGTTTTCCCTTAGGTTTTAAAGCATCGGCTTTCCTGAGGACCAGATCTCCCTTGTTTAAACGTCGTGGTCGCACCTTTTTGTCATATGCTGCCTTTACTCTGCTCTTGAACCTCTCAATTTTCAATCGTGCTGCCTCTCTGTCTTCTTCAAGCAGATCTAGATCTTCCTTCATGAGTTTTTCGTTCTGCTCTTCCTCAAATGTCATGATCCTATGGGTTTCCATACCTACTTCTGCTGGGATTACGGCGTTGGCCCCATATACCAGATTGAAGGGAGTCATATCTGTTGCTACCCTCGGTGTCGTCCTGTAAGCCCACAGGACCGAATCCAACTCTTCCACCCAATTGCCTTTCAGGGTTTCTATCCGTGCTTTCAGTCCATTGATGATAGTTCTGTTGGTGACTTCCACTTGACCATTCGCTTGGGGATGAGCTACTGCGACGAACCTTTGGGTGATCTTCATCTCCGTACACCAGGCTTTAATCTTTTTTCCACAGAACTGCGTACCATTATCTGAAATCAAAACTCTAGGTACTCCGTACCGACAGCAGATCTGCTTCCATAGGAACTTTATAACACTCTGCTCGTCGATCTTCCCCAATGGCTCAGCCTCCACCCATTTTGTGAAATAATCGATGGCCACTATCAGGAATTTTTTCTGCCCTTTGGATAAGGGCAACGGTCCTACCAAGTCCACTCCCCATTGAGCGAAAGGGCATGGGGAACACATTGTTCTCAATTCTTCTGCCGGGCTGTGAATCAGAGATGCGTGAATTTGGCAACTATGGCACTTCTGCACTAACTCTTTAGCGTCTGCATTCATGGTGGGCCAAAAGTATCCTGCTCGTAGGATCTTTCGAGTTAACGTTCTTGATCCCACATGATCACCTCCACATCCTTCGTGTGCTTCTCGCAGCACGTATAACCCTTCGTCCTTATTTAAACATCGTAGGTATGCCTGAGAGAAGGATCGTCGGTAGAGCTGCTCCCCTATGATGCAATACTTCAGAGTTTCTTTAGTCCATTTCGAGGTTGTCGATGTTTCTGCTTTCCTCAGCTCGTTTATGATGGGCGTTCTCCAATCATCTGCTTCCTCTACTTCTGCCACCTCTGCTACCCCGGCTGACTTTTCTGCCACCAACAAAGTTATTCTTCTCGGCTGCAAGAGTGGATAAGAACTGGCGATCTTGGCTAGGTAATCTGCTTGAACATTCTCTGCCCTCGGGATTTGTTTCAACTCAAATTTGTTAAAGGATAGTTGGATTTTGGAGATCTCTCTTAAGTATTCGGATAATGACTCCTTTTTCACTTCATATGTCCCTCCAAATTGCTGAAACACCAATTGCGAATCGGTGTGGGCTATTAGGTCACTTCCCCCGGCCTCCTTCACTATGTTCATGCCCCGTATCAGAGCCTCGTATTCTGCCTCATTGTTGGACACAGAATAGTCGAGCTTGATGGCATACTGCATGTCCTGTCCATCTGGGCATTCTACTAACACTCCCACTCCGCAGCCATCCTTGGTAGCGGATCCATCCACAAAGATTTTCCAGCTCTGTTCCTCCTCTGGCAGAGCTTGTGATTCTTGTATGAAATCTGCCAAAGCCTGTGCTTTGATGGCTTTTCGGGGTTCAAACTCCACGTCATAAGCCCCGAGTTCCACTGCCCACTTGACCATTCTACCCGAGGTGTCTGCCTTGCCCATGGTCTGTGCCAGCGGGTAATTGGTGCGTGTGATTATCTTATGCGACAGGAAGTAGGGGCGCAGCCTTCTAGCTGTGGTGATAACGGCTAACCCAGCTTTCTCTATTTCTGCATATCGGGTTTCGGGCCCTTGTAACATATGACTGACATAGTATACTGGCATCTGTTGCCGCCCCTTCTCCCGTACCAGAACTGTACTGACCGCTGCCTCTCCAACTGAGAGGTACATGTATAGAGCTTCATCCTTCTCAGGCTTGGAGAGCTGGGGTAGACTGGCGAGGTATTCTTTCAGTTCTTTGAAGGCTTGGTTGCACTCTTCTGACCATTGGAATCTGCATCCCTTCCTCAATATTTTGAAGAAAGGATAGCTCTTGTCCGCCGATTTGGAGACAAAGCGGTTCAGTGCGGTTATCCTCCCCAACAGCCTTTGCACCTCTTTGACACTTTTGGGTGGGTTCATATCCATCACTGCTTTCACTTTCTCTGGGTTTACTTTTATGCCTTCTTTAGTGACTACAAATCCCAAGAATTTCCCTGTCGTCACGCCAAAGCTGCACTTCTCTGGGTTCAGCTTCATCCCGCTGCCACGTATGATCGCAAAGGCCTCTTCCAGATCTGCAATGTGCTGCTCGGCTTCTTTGCTTTTTATCAACATGTCGTCCACGTAAACCTCCATATTTCTGCCAACCAGTGTTTTGAATAGTTTGTCTACCATACGTTGGTAGGTGGCTCCTGCGTTCTTTAATCCGAAAGGCATACGCACATATCCATAAGTCCCGGCAGCTGTGATGAAGCAGACCTTTTTGACGTCCGCAGGATCCAACTGGATCTGGTGATATCCTTGGTAAGCGTCCATCAGAGACAAACGGGCACACCCAGATGTGGAATCCACTAGTTGATCTATGCGAGGCAGCGGATAATGATCTTTGGGGCAAGCTTTATTCAGATCACGGAAATCAATACACATGCGCCATTTCTGGTTGGGCTTAGGCACCAAGACAGCGTTGGATAACCATTCCGGGAACTGAACGGGCACTATATGTCCTGAGTCCAATAACTTCTGGACCTCTGCTTGTATGATTTTGTCTTTTTCTGCTCCAAAATTCCGAAGCCTCTGCTTAACGGGTCTCACTTCGGGATTGATATTGAGCTGATGTATCGCGATGTCTGGGTGGATACCTTTCATATCTGCTGCCTGAAAGGCGAACAGGTCAGCATTCCTCCTCAAGCATTCTATCAATTCCACCTGTTCTGCTCCTGGGATTTCTGCGCTGATCTTAGTACAGAATCCCTCCTTCCCTGGATACAGTTCTACCGATAGGAGTTCCCCATCTGCTGCCATTTTCTTGGGCTCTTCTTCCTCCTCCCCGTCTGTTTTCTGTCGTTTCGTTTTGACCTCTTCGTCTACAGCTCTGCTCATCACTGGCGAAGACCACTTATGTGCTACCCTTATAGATTCAACATAGCATTTTCTCGAGTGTACTTGGTTCGCCTTCAGTTCTCCTACACCTGCAGACGTGGGGAACTTGACTTTCATATAATATGTGGAGACCACAGCTTTCAACTCATTTAGTATTGGTCGTCCGAATATAACGTTGTACGCGGAAGGAGCATCAACTATTAGGAAATCCATCATTAATCTCTTCTGCCTTGGCCACTCACCCACCAAAACATGCAGAGTCACCACCCCCAAAGGGTGGACTGCTCCTCCCGTAAAACCATACAGTGCCGTGTTCACTGGGCGGATCTGGGTTCTGATATCCATTCTCTCAAAGCACTCTTTATATATGATGTCTGCAGAGCTCCCTGTATCCACAAATACTCTGGCAACATCATACCCAGCTATCTCCGCCGTCACCACCAAGGAGTCGTTGTGAGGTTTAAGCATGGGAGTTTCATCGGCTGCTCCGAACACGATATCCGGAGACGGTTGGACCTCTGACACTTCCATGTGTTGGTCATGCCATCCCTGCGCATATCTCAGGGCTGACTTTCGGGCTCTGTTTGAGTCTCCTCCCTGGGGGCCGCCAGCGATCATGTTAATAAAGCCTTTTTTCGGGGGTGGGGGTAGATCTTTTTCCTCGTTTCCCCTCTCCTTGTCTTGAATACCCTCTCTTTCTTCTGATCTCTCATTCCTCTTCCCATAACCTCCAGCGTAAGTCTTGCTCTTATCTTCGAATCCCTTCAATGCTCCAGCTCTGACCAGGCGCTCTATCTCATTTTTCAGATGCCTGCACTCGTTCGTGTCATGACCATATTCATTGTGGAATAGGCAGAAGTATCGTCCCTTCGGTCTTGTTGGGGCTTGAGGTCTGTTGGGAGGGAACCTGAATGGAGCGGTCTTCTCGGAGAGCTGGAACACTCTTGCCAATGGAGCTTTCAACGGAGTATATCGGGCATAATCTCCTCTGCCGGGATCTTCTTCCCGTCTTCTGCCATCGAATCTGGGCTCCCCATGTCTCCGCATACCCACTTCTCTGGGGGTCGGTTTCTCTGCTCTTTTGGCACGGCTGACGTCCTCGAGATTAATAAACTTATCTGCCCGAGCTAAGACCTCCTCGAAAGTGTTAGCTGGTTTCTTCGCCAATGAACGGAATAAGTCCCCCTCTCGCAGACCTTGTACTATGGCGCTGATTTTTACCTCTGCCGTGGCAGATGGTACCTCCAAGGCAGCGGTACTAAACCGTTTTATGAAAGCTCTCAAGGACTCTTCAGCCCCTTGCTTCAATGCGAATAGAGATTGAGATGTTCTCCTTTGTCTTCTGGCACTAGCGAACTGGTGGAGGAAGGCAGAGCTAAAGTCGCGGAAAGAATGGATGCTGTCTTCTGTTAACTGCCCGAACCATCTCTGGGCGGCTTGTGTAAGTGTGGTCAAGAATACTCTGCATTTGACCCCATCCGTAAATTGATGGAGGAGGGCCACATTCTCGAACCGCAGAAGATGATCATACGGGTCCGTCGTTCCGTCATATTCGAAGGTTAATGGCTTGAAATTTACTGGCAACTCATCCATCCGGACCGCCACGGAAAATGGACTTCCTCCTGGCATCTGGATCTGACTAGTGGTGCCTATCCTCTGCCTCAGCAATTGTATCTCTCTCTGCATAGCTTCCATCTGCCTTTGTACGTCCTGATCCTTCGTTCGTTGTGCAGAGATGTCTGCCGACGACACCTCGTGAGAAGCGTATTTCCATTGAGATGGGTGACTATCTGCACTCTGTTCCAGCGCCGCTCCCGATCGGCCTGGCCGATCTGCTTGTGCAGGGATCTGGGTAGCCTCCTTCTCTAGAAACTCTCGCCTTCCTCCTTCTCTTCCCTGCTCGGCGGCTGCTTTGTCTAAAGCTTTCTGCACGGCGGAATGGATGAGACCATCCAGCTGTTCTGGGGTGAAGGTCCACATGCCTGGCATAGTCGGTTCCCTCACCTCTTCCGCTCTCTCCTTCGCCCTCGAGGTTTCCGGCCTAGCTACCTCTCGGAAATCTCCGTCAAGATCTCGGATCATCCGATCAGCCATTATCACGATTAACTTTGAACAAATTACTGCAACTCTTCTTCCCCACCAACACTAAAGAGAACCAAAAGAAAAGAGAAACAAAACCCAGAACAATAAACAGAGGAAAACAAGTAGGATAAGAAGGAAACTCACTCCTCCCCCCTGTTTCCCACAGACGGCGCCATTGATGTGTGGGTGGAAAACATAACGTGTGTATACGATATTGAGAGAATCAGATCAATCACAAGAGAATACATAAGATAAAGGAAAAAGACTTGCTCAAAGATAAAGAAAGTTCTTTGTCTTTAGAGATAATGTAAAAGTCCCCTTTAGTGTACAATCTTGCTCCTATTTATACTTCTCTCCTCTCAGGGGGACATCTTAGTCATTTTCCTAGATATTTCTTGTTGGTTAAGCTACATTTCCTATTTCTTTTGTCAAGGTACTTTCTTCATTGCTGAGAGTACACCATTTCTTCTCCAGAATCTTCTACTTTTGTTAAGGAGGAGATATTGTGCTTTTTGTCCTTTATAGCCATGTCAGCTACTCATCTAGGATGCTCATCATTGTGCTATGAATTATTATCCTCTACTTCGAGCTTATGGAATCCGTTCGGCTGCCTCTTGTTACGGTATCACCACTTCTGCCTTGCAAGATTTTTAGTGCTTTCGCGACCTCTTTTGGTTGTGTGATGTATTTGCCTCCGCTTCTCATTGTTTTCTGCAAGTTCCGTTCCTCTGTGGTCACGGGATACTCTATTCTTTATTTCTGTTTCTGCGTCAGCATTGGGGGAGTTCTGCTGTTCTTATGATTACGTGGAACCTTTTGCTCCTGACCTTTTCTGTCTCCTCCAGTTCTGCTCCCGCATCTGCACTAGATGAGCTCTGCTGACGCGGAGTTTCTTTGCTTTAAGTTTTTCTCCTCTCATCCACTTCTGCCTCCACGTCTGCCGAGAGGCAGTTCTGCATTCACTTCCAGCATTTTTCATGATCTTTTTCCTCCAAAACATTTATAGGCTCATCCTTCCCACATCAGCTACTCCCCCTGGTGCGGTCGAGCAGATCTGGTTTGGCAGAGCTGATCGATCGCAGCACTTCCAGTTTTTCTTCTCTCGGACAGAGAGCTAATTTTCCCCTTAGCTACTCCCCCTGGTGCGGTCGAGCAGATCTGGTTTGGCAGAGCTGGTCGATCGCAGCACTTCCAGTTTTTCTTCTCTCGGACAGAGAGCTAATTTTCCCCTTAGCTACTCCCCCTGGTGCGGTCGAGCAGATCTGGTTTGGCAGAGCTGATCGATCGCAGCACTTCCAGTTTTTCTTCTCTCGGACAGAGAGCTAATTTTCCCCTTAGCTACTCCCCCTGGTGCGGTCGAGCAGATCTGGTTTGGCAGAGCTGGTCAATCGCAGCACTTCCAGTTTTTCTTCTCTCGGACAGAGAGCTAATTTTCCCCTTAGCTATTCCCCCTGGTGCGGTCGAGCAGATCTGGTTTGGCAGAGCTGGTCGGTCGCAGCACTTCTTGTTCTTTTTTCCTCTCGAGTCGCAGTTCTTCCTGTGCGCTGTGTCTTTTTCTTCTTCTCGAAGATCTTGACGAATCTCTTAAATCTGACAATAGATGTCCTATCACCTTCACTTTTTGGTACATCACATTAAATGCATGTGATCTACTCCATCCACGTGTCAACCATCCCCCGGTGGACTTCAAAGGGTCGTATTTTATCCCGATAAACGTTTCGAATTTACCCTAATTTCACATTTCCCCCCTTTTTGCTCATACACGTCTTTCTCTCTCTTTGTCGCCATTCCTTCGTCTTCTCCGGCGGTTCTCAAGCTTTGGTCTTTTGGGATTCTTCTTCCGGTGACTCTTCTTCTTCCTCTTCTTGTTCTTCATTTGCTTCCTTTGATGGCGAGAGGAGGTAATTTCTGACTTTTGCTTGTTTTGGTGTTTTTGTGTTTCTGTGCAGTGCCTGTGTGCTCGTAGAAAGATTTTAGTTGTCGCATTTGTTGGGTTTGGTTTGTTGCTCGTGTTGGGGAGATTCTTGTTAATAAAAACCCTCTTTTCATCTTTTCTTGTGATTATGGATTCTTCTGGTCAAGAGACTACGTCTTCTGATGTTCAAATGATGGAGGGTGTTTCTCCTTCTGCCCTTCCTTTGCCTAGTGATCAGACTTCCTCTAGTTCCTCTAAGAGTCCCTCTGTTCCAGTAGAGGAGGTAGAAGAGCCGTCTGCTTCGAGCGCTGAGCCCCTTAACTATAGTATATCCGACCCCAATTTTAATGCTGTTAGTCATAGGACCGTTTTCTCTCCCGATCGTGTTGATTTTCTTCGATTGGCGTATAACATTCCACAGGATTTTACTTTGTACTGCCCTGCTGGTCACCAGAGACCCAATTTTCTTTCGGGGCGCATGCTTGCCTTCTGGTGTTCGCAGATGAAGGCTGGTGTGCGCTTTCCTGTGAATCCCTATCTCTGTAGATTATCCTACTTCTATCAAGTTCCCTTAAACCAATTTACACCTTCAGCCATCCGACTCATGCTTGGCTTTTACATTATTTTAAAAGGCAATGGGGGAGATCCTACTGCCGAACTCTTTTTCTCCAATTTTCCTCTTAAATTTAAACCTCCTTTCTTTTATGTTACTGCTGACCCTCGAGGTCTGATTCATTTCTTGGGGAAGCCCCAAAGCCGAGATAAGAATTGGAAGGAAGACTATTTCTTCATTTCCTGGTCTGACACGTGGGACTTCCCAGTGGGCCCTTGGCTGTATACTAAACCCCTAATAAAGAAGGAATTTTTTGTCAGCTGTCCTCCTTCTGATCGTGAAATAATTGAGGCCTTAAACACTTCTGTGGATGAAGTAGGGCCCTTCGATATAGTTAGTCTTGTAGAGCAGCCCTCTGTGTTGTCATATTTTGGTCTTTGTCCTGGAGAGACCTCTTGTCCTACTGAATTTGGTATTCTCTTCTTCTGTTGTTTTTTCTTCTCCTGCTTGCTTATTGATTGTTTGTGTTCTTAACTGTTGAGCGATTTTGATGGTGCAGAGCCTGCATGGAGGAGGACTATTCCTCGCAGAGACTCCAATCCCCCCCCTCGGCCACAGGCAGAGGTGGCGTTGACTTCCGAAGCTCAAGTGGCTGCGCCTCTTCAAGTTGTTGCCAGAAGTGACAGAGGCAAGCGTCCTCTGAGTACCTCTGATCCTACCCCAGATGCCCAGCGTCCACGTCTGCAATCTCCTGGCAGAGGTGGACATGAAGGGAGAGAGCGCTCTAGGTCGAGTCGAGTGAGGGCTTCCGCTAACGACGCTTTTACTCTTGAACTTCCAAAGTCTCTTCTAGAGCTTACTGCAGAGGAATCCCGCCAATTCCTTCAGCTCTGCCTGACTCCCGCGGATACTTTTGCTTTGAGCAAACTCTCTCTGGACAATGAGTTGGCTATGAGCGCTCACTGTGCTTTGAGGGTATTCTATTGTTCTCTCCTTTTTCTTTATGTCTTAGGCTCCTTTACACCTCGTCTCATAAATTTTCTTTTTTGCAGAGCTTGGTCCATTTGAGCCGCCTTCAGGCTAGGGCGGCTTCTACTGTGGATCCCGCTCCTGCGCTTTTGGAGAAGGACAACGAGATTTCCTCGTTGAAATTTAAGCTGGTGGAGCAGGAGAAACAGCTCAAAGAGCAGCGGAAGGAGACAGAGTTCTGGAAGAAGAAGGCTGCCGAGGAAAAGAGTCGCAGTCGGGATTACGGGGCTAGGAAGTTTTCTGAAGGAGTGGAAGCATGCAAGAAGAATCTTCATATGACGGCTGCGGGGCAGAGCTTTCTAGAGGAGGTGGTTACTGGGCTGAAGGAAGCCTATCTCAGGAGTACCAGCTCTTTGGTTGACTTTGGGCCCCACATAGGCCATTATTATGGTTATGGCTTTGATTCGGCCCTGAAACAGGCGCAGGACCAAGGTTTTTCTGGGGTCCTTGATTTTAACGCTCCTCTGGATGATCTGCCAGCCTCCCCTTTCTTTGAGGGTGACCCTTTGGAGGATCCAGATTCTCCATGGTGGCTGCCGGTCTTACAGAAGGCATATGCCCGGCTATGTTCTGCAACCAACGACGCCTTCACTCCTGTGGACCCGGCTTCCTGCAAGTTCCCCCTGCTGCCAGCGCCGCCTTTGTCTGATCCTCCTGTGGTTGATCTGATAGTGTTGAGTGGAGATTCCTCTGAGGTAGCAACAGGAGCGCCTCTTCAGCCACTTTCCGGAACTCTCCCAGAGCCGCAGGGTCCAGAGGAGCCAATCTCATCTGATCCTCCTGCCGAAGCCGTCCCTTCAGCAGATTGAACTTCCTGACTTCTGGAATCTTGCCTTTACAAACAATCTTCATTTTTATGCTTGGAACAATTTTATTTTTTCTTATGCTTAGACCGTCTTTTATTTGTTTTGTGTTTAATGTTCTGATGTTTCTTTTCCATATCTACTGTTGCAAATACCTACGATGCTCTCTTTATTATTGTTAAGATTTTGTTCTTCATGCTTGTGGTGTGACCTTTTCACTAATATGCTTATAAAAACGACAACGCTATTTCACCCTAACAGAAAATGCAATTCAAAATAGATAATCTAAGGAGGCAAATTCAAAACGAAAAGCACGAGAGAAATTATATTCAAAGACAACACTACTTGTAAGACAATTTCTTAAGTAATATCCTGCTTTCCGGTCCCTCCTTTCAAGTTAGTCGATTTCAGAAGCTTCTCCTCGTTTTTCCTCCTCCGCCCTTTCCTCAACCAGCTTTCGAGCCATATCTGCAAGTAGAGGAGTAGTGTGTGTTATCAATCGAATAGATATGTCAGTTTTTTAAGGCAAGATGGCCTTGGCCCCACCAACCCTAATCAGAGATATGCTAGACCCGGAGGTTCGCCTCTGTTAGGGTGGCTGCTTTCTAGGGCAGTTTCGATTTCTGGCCCCACCAACCTTAGTCAGAGGTGTGCTAGACCCTGAGGTCTGCCTCTACTAAGGTGGCTGCTTTCTAGGGCAGTTTTGTCTTCGGCCCCACCAACCTTAGTCAGAGATGTGCTGGACCCTGAGGTCTGCCTCTGCTAAGGTGGCTGCTTTCTAGGGCAGTTTTGACTTCGGGCCCCACCAACCTTAGTCAGAGGTGTGCTGGACCCTGAGGTCTGCCTCTGCTAAGGTGGCTGCTTTCTAGGGCAGTTTTAACTTCGGGCCCCACCAACCTTAGTCAGAGGTGTGCTGGACCCTGAGGTCTGCCTCTGCTAAGGTGGCTGCTTTCTAGGGCAGTTTTAACTTCGGGCCCCACCAACCTTAGTCAGAGGTGTGCTGGACCCTGAGGTCTGCCTCTGCTAAGGTGGCTGCTTTCTAGGGCAGTTTTGACTTCGGGCCCCACCAACCTTAGTCAGAGGTGTGCTGGACCCTGAGGTCTGCCTCTGCTAAGGTGGCTGCTTTCTAGGGCAGTTTTGTCTTCTGGCCCCACCAACCTTAGTCAGAGATATGCTAGACCCGGAGGTCTGCCTCTGCTAAGGTGGTTGCTTTCTAGGGCAGTTTTACAAGTTTATGGGGTGTTTCTTACTTGTTTCTTCTAGGCGTAATATCTTTTGAGATTGCCGATGTTCCATGGTCGGGTTACTTCCTTCCCTTCTGCTGTTATCAATCGATAAGCTCCCCCTTTTAACACTTCTGATACAATATATGGCCCTTCCCAGTTTGGCTCCAGTTTTCCCTTAGGTTTTAAAGCATCGGCTTTCCTGAGGACCAGATCTCCCTTGTTTAAACGTCGTGGTCGCACCTTTTTGTCATATGCTGCCTTTACTCTGCTCTTGAACCTCTCAATTTTCAATCGTGCTGCCTCTCTGTCTTCTTCAAGCAGATCTAGATCTTCCTTCATGAGTTTTTCGTTCTGCTCTTCCTCAAATGTCATGATCCTATGGGTTTCCATACCTACTTCTGCTGGGATTACGGCGTTGGCCCCATATACCAGATTGAAGGGAGTCATATCTGTTGCTACCCTCGGTGTCGTCCTGTAAGCCCACAGGACCGAATCCAACTCTTCCACCCAATTGCCTTTCAGGGTTTCTATCCGTGCTTTCAGTCCATTGATGATAGTTCTGTTGGTGACTTCCACTTGACCATTCGCTTGGGGATGAGCTACTGCGACGAACCTTTGGGTGATCTTCATCTCCGTACACCAGGCTTTAATCTTTTTTCCACAGAACTGCGTACCATTATCTGAAATCAAAACTCTAGGTACTCCGTACCGACAGCAGATCTGCTTCCATAGGAACTTTATAACACTCTGCTCGTCGATCTTCCCCAATGGCTCAGCCTCCACCCATTTTGTGAAATAATCGATGGCCACTATCAGGAATTTTTTCTGCCCTTTGGATAAGGGCAACGGTCCTACCAAGTCCACTCCCCATTGAGCGAAAGGGCATGGGGAACACATTGTTCTCAATTCTTCTGCCGGGCTGTGAATCAGAGATGCGTGAATTTGGCAACTATGGCACTTCTGCACTAACTCTTTAGCGTCTGCATTCATGGTGGGCCAAAAGTATCCTGCTCGTAGGATCTTTCGAGCCAACGTTCTTGATCCCACATGATCACCTCCACATCCTTCGTGTGCTTCTCGCAGCACGTATAACCCTTCGTCCTTATTTAAACATCGTAGGTATGCCTGAGAGAAGGATCGTCGGTAGAGCTGCTCCCCTATGATGCAATACTTCAGAGTTTCTTTAGTCCATTTCGAGGTTGTCGATGTTTCTGCTTTCCTCAGCTCGTTTATGATGGGCGTTCTCCAATCATCTGCTTCCTCTACTTCTGCCACCTCTGCTACCCCGGCTGACTTTTCTGCCACCAACAAAGTTATTCTTCTCGGCTGCAAGAGTGGATAAGAACTGGCGATCTTGGCTAGGTAATCTGCTTGAACATTCTCTGCCCTCGGGATTTGTTTCAACTCAAATTTGTTAAAGGATAGTTGGATTTTGGAGATCTCTCTTAAGTATTCGGATAATGACTCCTTTTTCACTTCATATGTCCCTCCAAATTGCTGAAACACCAATTGCGAATCGGTGTGGGCTATTAGGTCACTTCCCCCGGCCTCCTTCACTATGTTCATGCCCCGTATCAGAGCCTCGTATTCTGCCTCATTGTTGGACACAGAATAGTCGAGCTTGATGGCATACTGCATGTCCTGTCCATCTGGGCATTCTACTAACACTCCCACTCCGCAGCCATCCTTGGTAGCGGATCCATCCACAAAGATTTTCCAGCTCTGTTCCTCCTCTGGCAGAGCTTGTGATTCTTGTATGAAATCTGCCAAAGCCTGTGCTTTGATGGCTTTTCGGGGTTCAAACTCCACGTCATAAGCCCCGAGTTCCACTGCCCACTTGACCATTCTACCCGAGGTGTCTGCCTTGCCCATGGTCTGTGCCAGCGGGTAATTGGTGCGTGTGATTATCTTATGCGACAGGAAGTAGGGGCGCAGCCTTCTAGCTGTGGTGATAACGGCTAACCCAGCTTTCTCTATTTCTGCATATCGGGTTTCTGGCCCTTGTAACATATGACTGACATAGTATACTGGCATCTGTTGCCGCCCCTTCTCCCGTACCAGAACTGTACTGACCGCTGCCTCTCCAACTGAGAGGTACATGTATAGAGCTTCATCCTTCTCAGGCTTGGAGAGCTGGGGTAGACTGGCGAGGTATTCTTTCAGTTCTTTGAAGGCTTGGTTGCACTCTTCTGACCATTGGAATCTGCATCCCTTCCTCAATATTTTGAAGAAAGGATAGCTCTTGTCCGCCGATTTGGAGACAAAGCGGTTCAGTGCGGTTATCCTCCCCAACAGCCTTTGCACCTCTTTGACACTTTTGGGTGGGTTCATATCCATCACTGCTTTCACTTTCTCTGGGTTTACTTTTATGCCTTCTTTAGTGACTACAAATCCCAAGAATTTCCCTGTCGTCACGCCAAAGCTGCACTTCTCTGGGTTCAGCTTCATCCCGCTGCCACGTATGATCGCAAAGGCCTCTTCCAGATCTGCAATGTGCTGCTCGGCTTCTTTGCTTTTTATCAACATGTCGTCCACGTAAACCTCCATATTTCTGCCAACCAGTGTTTTGAATAGTTTGTCTACCATACGTTGGTAGGTGGCTCCTGCGTTCTTTAATCCGAAAGGCATACGCACATATCCATAAGTCCCGGCAGCTGTGATGAAGCAGACCTTTTTGACGTCCGCAGGATCCAACTGGATCTGGTGATATCCTTGGTAAGCGTCCATCAGAGACAAACGGGCACACCCAGATGTGGAATCCACTAGTTGATCTATGCGAGGCAGCGGATAATGATCTTTGGGGCAAGCTTTATTCAGATCACGGAAATCAATACACATGCGCCATTTCTGGTTGGGCTTAGGCACCAAGACAGCGTTGGATAACCATTCCGGGAACTGAACGGGCACTATATGTCCTGAGTCCAATAACTTCTGGACCTCTGCTTGTATGATTTTGTCTTTTTCTGCTCCAAAATTCCGAAGCCTCTGCTTAACGGGTCTCACTTCGGGATTGATATTGAGCTGATGTATCGCGATGTCTGGGTGGATACCTTTCATATCTGCTGCCTGAAAGGCGAACAGGTCAGCATTCCTCCTCAAGCATTCTATCAATTCCACCTGTTCTGCTCCTGGGATTTCTGCGCTGATCTTAGTACAGAATCCCTCCTTCCCTGGATACAGTTCTACCGATAGGAGTTCCCCATCTGCTGCCATTTTCTTGGGCTCTTCTTCCTCCTCCCCGTCTGTTTTCTGTCGTTTCGTTTTGACCTCTTCGTCTACAGCTCTGCTCATCACTGGCGAAGACCACTTATGTGCTACCCTTATAGATTCAACATAGCATTTTCTCGAGTGTACTTGGTTCGCCTTCAGTTCTCCTACACCTGCAGACGTGGGGAACTTGACTTTCATATAATATGTGGAGACCACAGCTTTCAACTCATTTAGTATTGGTCGTCCGAATATAACGTTGTACGCGGAAGGAGCATCAACTATTAGGAAATCCATCATTAATCTCTTCTGCCTTGGCCACTCACCCACCAAAACATGCAGAGTCACCACCCCCAAAGGGTGGACTGCTCCTCCCGTAAAACCATACAGTGCCGTGTTCACTGGGCGGATCTGGGTTCTGATATCCATTCTCTCAAAGCACTCTTTATATATGATGTCTGCAGAGCTCCCTGTATCCACAAATACTCTGGCAACATCATACCCAGCTATCTCCGCCGTCACCACCAAGGAGTCGTTGTGAGGTTTAAGCATGGGAGTTTCATCGGCTGCTCCGAACACGATATCCGGAGACGGTTGGACCTCTGACACTTCCATGTGTTGGTCATGCCATCCCTGCGCATATCTCAGGGCTGACTTTCGGGCTCTGTTTGAGTCTCCTCCCTGGGGGCCGCCAGCGATCATGTTAATAAAGCCTTTTTTCGGGGGTGGGGGTAGATCTTTTTCCTCGTTTCCCCTCTCCTTGTCTTGAATACCCTCTCTTTCTTCTGATCTCTCATTCCTCTTCCCATAACCTCCAGCGTAAGTCTTGCTCTTATCTTCGAATCCCTTCAATGCTCCAGCTCTGACCAGGCGCTCTATCTCATTTTTCAGATGCCTGCACTCGTTCGTGTCATGACCATATTCATTGTGGAATAGGCAGAAGTATCGTCCCTTCGGTCTTGTTGGGGCTTGAGGTCTGTTGGGAGGGAACCTGAATGGAGCGGTCTTCTCGGAGAGCTGGAACACTCTTGCCAATGGAGCTTTCAACGGAGTATATCGGGCATAATCTCCTCTGCCGGGATCTTCTTCCCGTCTTCTGCCATCGAATCTGGGCTCCCCATGTCTCCGCATACCCACTTCTCTGGGGGTCGGTTTCTCTGCTCTTTTGGCACGGCTGACGTCCTCGAGATTAATAAACTTATCTGCCCGGGCTAAGACCTCCTCGAAAGTGTTAGCTGGTTTCTTCGCCAATGAACGGAATAAGTCCCCCTCTCGCAGACCTTGTACTATGGCGCTGATTTTTACCTCTGCCGTGGCAGATGGTACCTCCAAGGCAGCGGTACTAAACCGTTTTATGAAAGCTCTCAAGGACTCTTCAGCCCCTTGCTTCAATGCGAATAGAGATTGAGATGTTCTCCTTTGTCTTCTGGCACTAGCGAACTGGTGGAGGAAGGCAGAGCTAAAGTCGCGGAAAGAATGGATGCTGTCTTCTGTTAACTGCCCGAACCATCTCTGGGCGGCTTGTGTAAGTGTGGTCAAGAATACTCTGCATTTGACCCCATCCGTAAATTGATGGAGGAGGGCCACATTCTCGAACCGCAGAAGATGATCATACGGGTCCGTCGTTCCGTCATATTCGAAGGTTAATGGCTTGAAATTTACTGGCAACTCATCCATCCGGACCGCCACGGAAAATGGACTTCCTCCTGGCATCTGGATCTGACTAGTGGTGCCTATCCTCTGCCTCAGCAATTGTATCTCTCTCTGCATAGCTTCCATCTGCCTTTGTACGTCCTGATCCTTCGTTCGTTGTGCAGAGATGTCTGCCGACGACACCTCGTGAGAAGCGTATTTCCATTGAGATGGGTGACTATCTGCACTCTGTTCCAGCGCCGCTCCCGATCGGCCTGGCCGATCTGCTTGTGCAGGGATCTGGGTAGCCTCCTTCTCTAGAAACTCTCGCCTTCCTCCTTCTCTTCCCTGCTCGGCGGCTGCTTTGTCTAAAGCTTTCTGCACGGCGGAATGGATGAGACCATCCAGCTGTTCTGGGGTGAAGGTCCACATGCCTGGCATAGTCGGTTCCCTCACCTCTTCCGCTCTCTCCTTCGCCCTCGAGGTTTCCGGCCTAGCTACCTCTCGGAAATCTCCGTCAAGATCTCGGATCATCCGATCAGCCATTATCACGATTAACTTTGAACAAATTACTGCAACTCTTCTTCCCCACCAACACTAAAGAGAACCAAAAGAAAAGAGAAACAAAACCCAGAACAATAAACAGAGGAAAACAAGTAGGATAAGAAGGAAACTCACTCCTCCCCCCTGTTTCCCACAGACGGCGCCATTGATGTGTGGGTGGAAAACATAACGTGTGTATACGATATTGAGAGAATCAGATCAATCACAAGAGAATACATAAGATAAAGGAAAAAGACTTGCTCAAAGATAAAGAAAGTTCTTTGTCTTTAGAGATAATGTAAAAGTCCCCTTTAGTGTACAATCTTGCTCCTATTTATACTTCTCTCCTCTCAGGGGGACATCTTAGTCATTTTCCTAGATATTTCTTGTTGGTTAAGCTACATTTCCTATTTCTTTTGTCAAGGTACTTTCTTCATTGCTGAGAGTACACCATTTCTTCTCCAGAATCTTCTACTTTTTGTTAAGGAGGAGATATTGTGCTTTTTGTCCTTTATAGCCATGTCAGCTACTCATCTAGGATGCTCATCATTGTGCTATGAATTATTATCCTCTACTTCGAGCTTATGGAATCCGTTCGGCTGCCTCTTGTTACGGTATCACCACTTCTGCCTTGCAAGATTTTTAGTGCTTTCGCGACCTCTTTTGGTTGTGTGATGTATTTGCCTCCGCTTCTCATTGTTTTCTGCAAGTTCCGTTCCTCTGTGGTCACGGGATACTCTATTCTTTATTTCTGTTTCTGCGTCAGCATTGGGGGAGTTCTGCTGTTCTTATGATTACGTGGAACCTTTTGCTCCTGACCTTTTCTGTCTCCTCCAGTTCTGCTCCCGCATCTGCACTAGATGAGCTCTGCTGACGCGGAGTTTCTTTGCTTTAAGTTTTTCTCCTCTCATCCACTTCTGCCTCCACGTCTGCCGAGAGGCAGTTCTGCATTCACTTCCAGCATTTTTCATGATCTTTTTCCTCCAAAACATTTATAGGCTCATCCTTCCCACATCAAATGGATTGTTAGGTTATTTGACGGTAATATCGTGAGCCTAATAATTCAAGTGGTATCCGATTTTTTTATGTAAATTGTGATAATTTGGATTCGAACCTACCGCAATTGTGATGATCCATCTGGGTTCAAACCGGGACACACCACTCCTCTCCAGGCTAATTTAAGAAAAATAAAATGTGGGAATGATTTTCATTCTGTATAAATTTGTTATATTTTATTAAAAAGAATTAAGTAGCGCATTAATGTAACAGGAACCTAATATAAATTTAAATCTAATTAATTACATCAATATTCTAACTGAGTACTAAATTCGTAAAGACTTCTAAAGTGGTCAAAGCGCAGCGGCTTCCTTAATAATTACGCCAAAACTTTTATACACAAGCTCTCAAGTAAGTTTCATATGAGACCGTCTTATGGATTATTTCATGTGAGATGGGTCAATCATGACCCAGACTTCACAATTAACATATAAATTTGTAGATATGAGTTTAGTTAAGGGAAATGGTTGAAATAAGCCACTAATATTTACCTTTAAGTTCAAGTATCTCACTAAAGTATTTTTAGGTATAAAAATGTCACTAATGTTTACTTTTAAGTACATATGACCCCCATTTAACATTTATTTATAATATAATATACCAATTATGTTTTAAATTTAAAATAACTTAAACACTTTAATTTATTTTCTTTTTTGAGCTCATATTTTAACATAACTTAGAATCAAAAAACTATTTCATGAAACGTAAATATAATAGATTATTATATATACGTGTGAATACATATTTTTATTAATAATAATTATCATTTACACTTTTTCACTTTTGAAGACTAAACTATGAAACAACTAAATTTATTAGATAACAATTTCACTATGGTATTAGGGATATTATTTTTTAATTTAAATACAACTTAAATCTCTACATTTAAATACAACATAAATATTAACTATTATTAATAATAACATGTATATTTGAATAATTAGTTTTTTCTAACACACACAATAAGCTATTATATTTACGTTTTCATGAAATAATTTTTTTAATTCTAAGATATGTAAAAGGTTATTTCATGAAATTATGTAAACATAATAGTTTATTATATGTGTGTGAGAATACATGTTGTTATTATTAATAATAATTAATATTTATGTTGTATTTAAATATAGAGATTTAAGTTGTATTTAAATTTAAGAATAATATCCGTAATATCATAGTAAAATTGTTATCTAATAAATTTAGTTGTTTAATAGTTTAGTCTTTATTTAAATATAAAGATTTAAGTTTGATTTAAATTAAAAAATAATATCCACAATATCATAGTGAAATTATTATCTAATATATTAAGTTGTTTAATAGTTTAGTTTTTATTTATGTATAGATTTAAGTTGTGTTTAAGTAAAAAAATAATATCTCTTATTATCAAATAAATTTAGTTGTTTAATAATTTAATAGTGTAAATGATAATAATAATAATAATAATAATAATAATAATAATAATATGTATTCATATGTATATATAATAATCTAATTACATTTATGTTTTCATGAAATAGTTGTTTTATACTAAAATATGTTAAAATATGAGGTCAAAAAAGAAAATAAATTAAAGTGTTTAAGTTATTTTAAATTTAAAATATTATTGGTATATTATATTATAAATAAATGTTAAGTGGGGGTCATATGTATTAAGAAGTGAATATTAGTGGCATTTTTGTACCTAAAACTATTTCAATGAGATAATTGAACTTAAGGATAAACATTAGTGACTTATTTGAACATTTTCCCTTTAATTAATGGGTAATAAGGATCCGTGTCACAAAAATCATTTGTGGGACTGTCTCATGCAAGCTTTTGTGCACGCTCTCACGCGCTTAGTGGATGCGTTCAAACCCACCAAAATTTGTTCAGAGTGCTCTACATTTATGTTATGTTAGTCATATCTTATCGATATAGCTTGGTGGATGCGCTCAAACCTACCAAAATTTGTTCCAAGTGCTCTACATTTGTGTTATGTTAGTCATATGTTATCAATAAATGTATAAATAATATCATATGAAGATATGATTAATATAACATAAAGGTATGATGAATATAACATAGATGTATGACTAACATATCATAAGGTCAATGGTCTTTTTTAAAAGTTAATTACAATATTGAACTAAGGGTGTGAAATCTGGAAATGATGGTATGACTAATATAACATAAATGTATAATGTATAACTAACATAATGTAAATGTATGACTAACATAACATAAACTAATATTGATCTCGTGCAAAGCATGACCACATAAATTTTACTATCTTAATGTTTTAGCACATAAATGTTGAACACAAAAAGTAATATATATTTTTTGAGTAATTTCAATCTAATTGTTACCGTGTGATGCATGATCATAAAATTTAAGTATTTTAGGTTTGATGCATGTAAATTGCTAATTTGAGAAAAACAAAAATTCAATGTCACTTAGTAGCCATTCGTTGCATGGACATATATAAAAATTTCAAATGTTTGTAATTTTAAAATGTAATCTTTAAATTAAGTTGGAGTGCACTTAATTTTAGTGATTACTGGATTATAATCATTAGTGAAAACATTAATATAGCCAAACTAAAAATTGGGATAGGTTAAAAAAATTATATGAGCTAACATCATGATAATAATAATATTGAAATTTATTTTGTATATTATTAATATTATATTTATGTTTTCATTTACATTTTTGTAACTAAAAATTGGGAATACTTTTGAAAACATTCATTCATTAATAGAGAAATATTAAACATTGTATATCCATTTGGAATTTATGGATTAATTATTTTGATCTAGGGATACTTAATAGACCTAGCTACTATTGTTTCAATAAAATTTTTACAAATAAAGTCCACTATAAACAATTTTACAAAAATACAATAGCTATAAATATATCTAACTAAAAACATCAAATTCAGTACCTAGAGTAAGTCTTGTGTGAGACTGTCTCACGGATCTTTTTTCGTGAGACGGGTCAACCCATAACCCACACTTAACAATTCATATGAAAGTTTGTGGATATTGATTCAATTCATGGGTAATAAAGATCCGTCTCATGGAAATTATTCGTGAGACCGTCTCACATGAGTTTTTGCGCAGTATACCTATAGGCTTAGCCTAGTGGCAGGTACATCTCTTGTCTTGATCAATGTCTCAATTTCGAGTCCCCCACCCCCAATTGTAATTGTAATTAAAAAAAAACATCAAATTCAATATCGGTATGTAGCAATATTACTAATTAATATAGGAGTATTAACTAGATTTTTAAAATAATATACACCATGCGATCAACAACATAAATTATTTACATATTTGAAATTTGATTTACTTTGAAAATTAAAGTACTAAGTATAAATTAATAAATTTATTCCCAATGAATTCTTTTGTAAAGTGGATTCATGATATCAATAAATTGGTAAATGTTATTTTAATATTTAGTTTTCGAGAAGTATTCTAAAAAATTATAAATCTGAAAACAACATATGGGGGATGCTACTTGCTAGATTATCAAAGTGAATGCTAGTAGTTACTACAATTATTATTTGATGGATTTAGTGAAATATTTTTAAATTTCGTCTAACTATACATTAATATCTTGAATTGTTGAATATTTCGTCTTAAATTTCTTCATAACTTCTTGTACAACTATAAAGCGAACTCTTGCCATTTTTATTTGATCGATTAACCTAATTTGATTGACCATTCATTATTTGAACAAAAAAAATTGTGTGAGACAGTCTCATGAATAATTTTCATGTGACGGATTTTATTTATCTGTGATCCAACTCATATCCATTAATTTATATAATTACTTTGAAATGTGGGTTGTGAGTTGACTAGTCTCAAGTAATATGATTCATGAGATAGTCTCACACAAAACTCAATCTTATTTGATGCCACTTTTAGTTTTGATAAAAATAAAAAATAAACATTGTGGTTTAATTGTCGAAATTCAATCAATAAGTCATGACTACCACATCTATAAAGTTTTATTTTGACAACCCAAACTTTAAATAAAAAAATACTTTAACCATAAATTGACGTCTACACTAATAACAGAAAGTATAATTGACATGTCAGATGAAATAATTTAACCAAAAACTGTTTTTTCAACAAATATTTGACAATAAATTTAGTAATAATTAAACTTATATGGTATTCCTGATTCACAAATACTTTTATGCATCAGTAATTTGGGATCCGTGCAACCGGGTCGACCCGTCCACGCACCCCTAATACGCGCATCCCACACATTTGGGTGGATGTGCCCAAATCCACTCAATTTCATTCGTTAAAAATATTTTTAGGTGATGTTAGCAATATCTTTGAAATCCTAATTTCAGGTTACATACCAAGTTATGTTAAGGATACCTCTAGGTGATGTTAAAGATACCTTTGAAATCCTGATTTTAGGTTACATATTTTTATGTTATATTAATGATATATTTAGGTGATGTTAGAGATACATTTATGTGATGTTAACAATACCTTTGAAATACTGATTTGATACCCTTAGAATTCGCTCCAGTTCACATACCTTACGTTATATTAAGGATACATTTAGGTAATGTTAGGGATACATTTATGTAATGTTAGAGATATTTTTGTGTACAAAATGTGTAACACAACTATGTTATGGATAAGGTATAACATATATTATTCATAATACAGTTGTGTTACACATTTTGTACACAAAAGTATCTCTAACATAACATAAAGGTATCTCTAACATTACTTAAAGATATGTCTAACGTAACGTAAAATATGAAATTTGGGTATAAAAAATATTCTTAACATAATCTAAAGGTATGTCTAAGTAACGTACATGTATCCTTAACACCAACTAAAGGTCATACCCAAAATTTTGAAAAGTAGCGCGAAAAAAAAAAACTGGTCGGATAATTCGGATCCGATCCAATTACATGAATCTAAGATTCATGCAATCAATGCAATGGAGAATTAGTCTTCCTGATTAATTAATGATGGAGGCAAGTGAGACTTTATAGTTATCTATTCTCAATGTTGTGAATTACCAAAATCAAGAAAAGTAAAAAGTCAACACACATCACTATAGAATATTCATTTTGAGACAAATTAATTTAATCAATTTGATGACAAGTAGCACTTTGACAACTCTCCTCACGTCAACAGTCCTGAAAGACTAATTGTCACAATTGGTTGAATAATTATTCAACATTAGGAAGATTTTAGTCTTAATATTCTTGATAAGATAAGAATAAGAATTATATATTGCAAACTGTAGTATTGAAAATAACATCTATATTTCAACTGACTAATAGGTTAAATGAGATATGATTAAATCCACACGTTATGATTCCCCACTTGTTGTAGTTGAACATTCATCTCAAATTCGCAAGACTTTGTTTTTCTTGTCCATATAATTGTTACTTCGTTCCAAAATAAATGTCGTTTTAAATATTTGCACATAAATTAAGGAACGTGGTGAAAAAAAATCAAATGCACCCTTATTTAAATTTAATTAATGAGAATTTTTTTTATATCTTTAACACATTTAATTTAAGATGAGTAAATTGTGACATTTTTAGTATATTGTATGTAAATATACCTTAAAATATGAAAATGACACTTATTTTGGAATAAATTTTACTTGCTAAAATGATATTTATTTTAGGACGAAAGTAGTAATAGCCTAACTGTTGGTAGTTATAAAATGTCTTATTGAGCTTTTATATGTCAAATTAAATGTATATAATTGTTTTAAAGGTCGAATTACAATTTAACTTATAGATTTATACACAAGTATCAAAATATCAGTGAACTTTAGATATCATTGTTGAGGATTCAAATTGAAAGTAAAAGAAATGTATTCATATAAGTAAGAGTAGTGGTAAAAATACAAAAAAAAAAAAATGGGTATTCTGATCCCCATTATGTATTTATAAAGGACAAAACTTATATACCTCCGGGACACATAGGGACACAGATCTAGGTGTTATACACATACTCTTTAGGTGTTATGTATATACTCTATAGGTGTTATGTTTCTTGGTGTTATACATTTATTCTACAGGTATTATATATATATATATATATATATATATAAGAGCAAACATATGATACCTAAAGAGTATACATATGATATCTGTAGAGCATATATATAACACCATATAATAGGTTAAGTTGGGGGCACCGTGCCCCCGGGGCACACAAGTGTCACTCATTTATAAATTTCATTTCTCTTAGGGATGACATTGGGGCGGGGAATCTCCTGAAATATTTTCTCACGGGGATATATGGGGATGGGGCCGATTTTCTCCCCGACTAGTAGGACGGGAACGGGATCATATTACAGTGGGGTCCCGCGAATTATATATGTATTTATTTATTTATTTTAAATAATATAATTAAATCATTTAAAATATATTATATTTTATATACAAATAAAAATACAAAACCTCATATCTAATCATCTTCTAAGTGCATTGAAGTATTGAAAAAATTAATGAAAATGCATATGATTATTTATCTTTGTATTTTCTAGATAATGTGATTAAATTATGTTTTATCTTTTATAACAATTAAGTCAAATTTTATGATTTTGTTGTTATTTTAGTGATATATAATTTGGTGGATTATTATTATGTCTTAATTAGACTAAACATTAATTTTTTTAAGAAATTAAAAAATATTAAAAATTATTATTGCGAGGTGCGGATCCCGGGGTGGGGATGGAGAAAAAATCCCCTGCGAAGTTGGCGGGAATGGGGATGGGGATTCCCTGCGGCCACGGGACGGGATGGGGATTGCTCCCCCAGCCCGGCCCCGCTCCGTTGCCAACCCCAGTTTGGATTAATCATTATATAGTATAATATTAATTTAGTGTTATTCGTATTGAAACATGTTTATATTTCATTATAACATATAATTTTATTATATAATTAATTTCTAACAATAACATATTCTTTAGTTCTCCATATGCATTTTGTGTGATTGTATGTATATAGCCACACTTTATAAAACAAGGTGGTTTATACTCATATTTTAGAAAAGTATATCTCATATATCTATTTTAATCAAAACATGATTACATTACCTTTGAACTGATTGGTCTTCTACAATTTTAGCCTATATTTCTATTCAACTCTGTCAATTGGCTAGGAAAATATTATCATTCAAACTATGAATTTTCTTAAAAATATATATGTAAAACAATATAAATATTCAATATTTTGAACCAAGGAAATAGTTATACCTCCCGTTATTATTTACGTACGCTCCAAATTTTAACCAACTTCATTATTACGGATATTGATTATTTTTGGTTGACTTTACTTTCGTATATAGTCAAATTAAATCAATTTCATTATTGAAATGACTATTCTAGAACTTCTTTCACGACGGCGATTAAAGGGTTGAAATTAATATTTTCTTTAATGAAATCGTTGCACTAATAGCTTTGTCTTTTAATTTATATATATATATATATATATATATATATATATATATAAACCTAATGATTGTGTCAATCACATTTAATATATACTTTCTCATAATTACTGTGAACTTTTCTGATCATACATGCATGTGAGTATGTCTATGATAAAAAAACATATATTATATATAAATTTCTCATAAACACAATTTGATGTGATGAAATCCCGCTGTTTATAATTCAAAACAAAATTTTCACTAATTAACTTGTGAGTTATATACACAGTTTTTAACCAAACATTGTCAGGAAAGTTATCTTTTATACCATAAAAAATATAAGAAATATTCATTTATACCATAAAGATATGAGAAAATTGTTTTTCAATGATAACCGATAAAATGCCTTTTGTTTTATTTTTTCCCTTATCCTAAAGATCAAAATAACCCACGATTCATGTGAGATTACACGATATAATTGACATAGGATTGTAGGACGTGATCCACAAGCAGTACACAACATCATCAATAAAAATGATACTTTTTTTTTTTAATTTTTATCACAATTATAATAGAGTAAGTCTCTTGTGCATCAGGTGCATGGATCTTAGATCCATGCACCCGGGTCGGATCCGGGTAATCCGACCCTCTCTTCTTTTTTTTTTTTTTCGCGCTTGTTTTTTTTTTCAATTTTAGTCATGACTTTTAGTTATGCGTAAGAATACCTTTATGTAATGCGTCATAATACCTTTAGATTACCTTAATGATACATTAGCTCATATTTCATACCTTACGTTAAAGTTAGACATACATTTAGGTTATGTTAAGAATACCTTTAGGTCATGTATAGAGATACCTTTCGGTTATGTTACGGATACCTTGTGCCCAAATTTCATACGTTTAATTTAGGTCAGACATACATTTATGTTATGTTAAGGATACTTTTATGTTATGTTAGAGATACCTTATCCATAAGGTAGTTGTGTTACACATTTTGTACACAAAGGTATCTCTAACATAACATAAAAGTATTCTTAACATAACCTAAAGGTATCCTTAATATACCTAAAAGTATGTTTAATATAATCAAAAGGTATTCTTAAAATAATTAAAGGTATCCTTAACATAACCTAAAGGTATGCTTAACATAACTAAAAGGTATTCTTAACATAACATGGTATGTAACCTGAAATCACGATTTCAAAGGTATCCTTAACATCACTTAAAGGTATTCTTAACATAACCTAAAGGTATGCTTAATATAACCAAAAGGTATTCTTAACATAACTAAAGGTATCCTTAACATAACCTAAATGTATGCTTAACATAACTAAAAAGTATTCTTAACATAACATGACATGTAACCTGGAATCAGGATTTCAAAGGTATTCTTAACATAACTGAAAGGTATCCTTACCATAACTTAAAGGTATCCTTAACATAACTGAAATGTATCCCTGAAAGGTATCCTTACCATAACTTAAAGGTATCCTTAACATAACTGAAAGGTATCCTTAACGTAACCTAAAGGTGCGCATCCGCCCAGGCGCGTGGGAGCGCGTGAGGGCGCGTCAGACGCGCGTGGAAGCGCGTACACGCGTGGGTCGGGTCGGGTGCATGGATCTAGATCCATGCACCTGATGCATAAAAGTTTTTGTGTTATAATTATAGATGAATTTGTCGATCTTCAAATACAGTAGAAAAATATATTTTAATTATTTATAATAAAGTGGTAGAATAAAATGAAAAAGTCGCAGATCTATGTTGTCGGGATTTCTCCTATACCAGCACAACTCTTACCATTTGCCCACGTGGATTTGAAAATCCACTTACCTTGACATTATTACATGTGAAGTGAGGCATACATATTCAATCATTTTTAGCATACTGAGCCATATATGCTAATACATTAATTAAAAACATATATTTTCGAAGGACACATTTCAACATCAATTTAACACAAATACAATTATTACACATGGGTCTCATAATCCACTAATTCTTATTCTATTACTTTTATTTATATCAATTCAAATTAATTATTTATTGATTCCATTTTTTAATAGTGCAAAATTATATATTGGATTTATCAACAACATGTGAATTATAGGATTTGAATTATGGATAATTGAGTTGTGAGTTATCTCGTTTCAGACAATCTAATAAAAAATTCATAAGACGGTGTCATGAGAAACTTGTTCTAAAAACATGTCTACATCAATTAATAACTTCATGTTCTAACTAAAATTTTATGCCAAGAATATCAGCGTGGTGCTTGAGAAGTTGTGAAAAGGTGAAAAGACACTTAAACCATATCTGCTTTTTGTTCACAACACAATCATTAGGTGATGATAATGCAATAACTTGGATGAGAGCCAGTGGTTGTTTATCAAACTACAATCAATCTCTCTTCAAAGTCAAAAGAGTTGATCCAATTTAATATATATTATATTTTAATGGGAAAACCAGTCCTTATGTGCTTTCAGATTTCTTGTCTATTAATATATTTTTACAGTCGAATGGGAATCGGGAAAAGATGGCAGCTGCTTTCATCCACATCATGATCACCACCATTTTTAATTCAAGTAGCTATTCGTCAATGGCCACTGAGTCAACTCAGCCCGGCTTATTGCAGCATTCTTCCTGCTCCTCTCTTTCGAAATTTTCAACTACCCCCTTCTCTTCTCTGCGAGATTCATCTGCTGCAAGGTATTTCCGAATGTGCAAATGCGCTATTTGGTGCCCTATTTGATTTGATTTCTTCTCTGTTGCTTTGTTGGGAATTGTCCAAGTACAATTTATTGCTTACTTCTTTCAGCTTTGGATGAGGGTTTTTCACTTGCATTTGCTATGTGATTCGCAGGTTTTTGTGTTAGTTTGTCGATTGTATTGTTGATGGAGAGAGAGTTTTGATTCTATTGAATATTGTTACAGGCTGGAGTTAAGTGTTGGAAGCTATTTGAAATAGCTTAAGAATGGCGGTTTTTTGGACGACTCGAATAACTTCTGCACAGCATGGAACGAGTGCAGTTTTGTGCTTATGCTTGTTGATGTTGTTGCTTATTGGTGCTAATAGCCAAAAGACCCATCCAGTTGAAGGTAGGTAGTTTATCATATTGTTCTTATTTTCTTCACCTTGAAGTAAGGTTTTAAAATCTTGTACATCACTAATGATACATGTTTTAATTTACTTCCTTTTGCTTTTATTGATGTGCTTCTGAAATTATAGTTTAAATGATTCGGATTTACTGACCCTTAAAAGAAGCAAACAATCTTCTCCAAAATCAACAAAAGAAAGCATTTGGCAACTTATTTGTGCAAAGTTTGTATGATAATAAATTGGTGTTGTTCAATCAATTGTGGTGGGAAACTTAAGGGGCTTGGTGTTGAACTAAACCTGATATGGGAACCTCTGATTCATAGTTGCTTTTAGATTGTACTACATAGAATAGGGTTTTCACCACTTTATATGATATATTGCTCTAAAACCAGTTTTTTCTTTGAGGTCGGGCTTACATGTGAACAAGCTGGCGTTACTGTTGAGCCCGTTATTTAACATGTTGCAAAATGTCGACGTCTATCTGATTCTGGCCATAATGAGTTCAGAAAATATGTTTGAGAATATGCGTATTTGAATGCATGTTATACTGCTAGTGCTTAATGATGAATTGAAAATGGCATCAATATTATGGCTCAAGGAGTAGGCAGTTTGTTTTGAGCTATCATATTCTTTGTAATAATGCTTTTGCTCAATTTAAGAAGTATCTATTATGCCAGTATTGAATTCCATTAGGGGTCTTTGAGTGCTCATAGAACCTTTGATTATACTGAAAAAATCCATCGAAAAAGCATAACTTAACAGTGATCCACATTCAATTTAGTATAGAAGAATTACTATGAAAACCTCACACAATATAGTTCAACTATGCAGAAGTTGTGATAATTTCTTTTTGATGTTCTTTTACAGTGAATGCATTGCTATCCATCCAGAAAAGTTTGATTGATCCATCTAGATATCTTCACAACTGGAAGAGAGGAGATCCATGTACTTCAAATTGGACTGGGATTATCTGCCACAATACAACTCTTGATGACGGTTACTTCCACATTAAAGAACTGTATGATTTCCGACCTCCGAATATATTCTTTCTAAAGTGCCTTGCTAGTTTTATGGGAATATTATATTTTTCCAAATTTGCATCTTCTTGGATTTAACTTGATTCAAAAAATGTTACCTTTTGTATTTTTCTTTTTCCAAAAAACAGGTTGATGTTAAATAGGAGTCTAGCAGGAAGTTTATCTCCAGAACTTGGACGTTTATCTTATTTGAATATAATGTGAGTACCATATTTCTTGCATTCTACTGTAACAGATTTTGGCATACATGACATGGCAATTTTTTGTTAGGATGTGATGGCGTTCCCTTCCTCCTGTGATGACTTCCTTTTTATTTTTGGTAGGGATTTTATGCGGAACAACATTAGTGGAACAATACCAAAAGAGATAGGCAACATTGCATCTTTGGAACTGCTGTGAGTGGACATAGACCTTCGGCACTTTGGTCAATGTTCCTTGTTCCCCATTTTTCTCCACATGTTTTACCTCTGTTTTGTTTAGTGATTGATATGTGGTCATGGATGATTTTGTGTTAACCCAGGACGGAACACACATTACATTAACTTTTAACCAAAATAGCAGTGTGTTTCGTGATCCATATATATATATTTTTTGTTTTCAAAATTTCGTTGACCTTTTGGCTTTTCAAAACAAACGTGCATTCTGCACTTTTACAGTTTTTTTTTTACTCTCTGGTTACAGGCTTCTGAGTGGAAATCAACTGACTGGTTCATTGCCTGATGAGCTTGGTCATCTATCCAATTTGGACAGGATACAAATTGATGAGAATCAAATATCTGGACCTATACCACTGTCCTTCGCTAACTTGACCAAAGCAAAACACTTGTAAGTTTTTTTCGTTATTTCAAGATGTTATAGGCTGTCCTGTTTAGAATTTATTGATTTCTGTGTTTATTATACTTTTTTCAAACATTAAAAAATTAATGTGCTTGTTCGCCTTACATTTGCTTCATCTTATTTTTTCATGCATGTTCTCATCAGCCACATGAACAATAATTCAATAACTGGGCAAATACCACCAGAACTATCTCAACTTCCAATTCTTGTTCATTTGTAAGTGGGGCATCTGTTCCTTTTAACACAGCTGTGGCATTTGAACTTCTTATCTTAATTGCCGACTTGACATTTGTGCAGGTTGCTTGACAATAACAACTTATCAGGAAATCTTCCAGCAGAACTGTCTGAACTGCCAAGTCTACTTATACTGTATGCCATCCTTGCCTCAATATACATTTTTTTTTCTCTCATTATTGCTTGTTGCTATAGTTTCTATTATCAAGTTTCATGTGGTGTTTACAGGTTGTCTGTTCATACTGCTTATTCTGTCTTCATGATTATGTATAACTTGAAAATGGTACTATATTTGAAATCAAATTTGATATTTGTTATAATTACCAACTGAGCTCTCTCCACGAGACAGAGCACTAGTGCTCACGGTTTGCTTGCTGTTCTCATAAAGGCTCATCGGTTTATCTCAACAATAACTTTTGGACCCAGGCCGAGCATGTTTCCAAGGACCAGGGCCTACTCTCAGGTCTAGGCTGAGCCTGTGGACACACACGTGTATGGTTCACACTTGATCATCCACTGTTGTATATCATTTGATCTACACATTAAGTGTTCCATTAGGATCATCGGCTCAGAACTTAGATTAACCCTACGGCATTTAATTCCTTCAAATTTAAACATGTAACCACTAAAAACTTTGCCAAAATCGGGTTGACATCCACTTATTATAACGAAATTTCTAACTTTATTATCTTCCGGTGTCAAAACTCCAAGTCCAGCTTCAAAGTTTCCTTTGAGTTAGTGTTGTTCCATGCTGGACAGAAATTTCACTGACCATGACCACGTTAATTTCTATTTAAATAGATGTATCACGTTACGTGAAACAGTACTAGCGCCACTGTTGGAATTACAAATATAATCTGAGTTAAGGGATGTTCTTCCTTAAAAGTGTCATTTTTCTTTTTAAATTTTATTTGCTTATTTGCTTTTATATGTTTTTAAAATGACCAACACTTATTTTTTGGTGAAGTCAGTGCATAGCTACATGTGCTATTAAAATGCTTCATATTCTAATCTTATTTGTCGTTTTCATTCTTTTGTTTTCCAGTCAACTTGATAACAACAATTTCAATGGTAGCAGCATACCCTCTTCATATAGCAACATGACTCACCTGGTGAAGTTGTAAGTCCTCAGAATGTCATATTATGTTTTTATAAAAAAAATTCTAATTTGGTTGTGGATTGGATAAACCAACTCTTCTTTTAAGTTTACAATCTTCCTTGCTTTGAAATATAATTACAGGTATTCTGGTGGCCTCTATGATCTGTTTTCCTCTTTGAAAGTTCCAAGTTCCCAGAATAAACTTAAACATTTCCATATCTTTTTGAGATAATATTGGTAATAGTTTTTTGTTGGTTGTATTAGGAGTCTAAGGAACTGTGGTCTGCAGGGGCAAATTCCTAATTGGAGCAATATGCCTAATGTTTCTTACATGTAAGTAAATGCTCATACATTACCCTACGACGTTACATTTATACAGCTAGTGAAATGTTCTTTTTAGATTGATAGAAAGGATTTATACTTCATCATTCTTATTCAGTTTCTGGCTATTAGCTGGGATCCTATAATAGTATAATATGCTGCAACATTTCTTGTTTTCTAATTTGGTGACACCGTCAATCTCAGAGATTTGAGCTTGAACCAACTTAGTGGATCCATACCATCGGGTGGACTTTCAGAGAATATCACAACCATGTAGAAGTCAATCCTACCTTTTAGTTTGTTCAGTGCTTTGGAACTATATTAATAAAGATTTACTTTGAAAAGCATATGAATTTTCACTCATCTCGAACTCATATTTTGTTTTCTGTGTAGTGATCTCTCTAACAACAATCTGAATGGAACCATTCCAGAAAGCTTTTCAAGGCTTCCTCGTCTACAGAAATTGTAAGGATCATAATTTCTTATCAGATGTTCATGATATAATGGAATCTATCCTTAAATTCTTTTGGCTCTAGTCTGTATTGTTAGAAATCACTAATGAACTAAATTTGGCTATCTTGGTTTTAGTATTTAAACTATCTATGGATTGAAAAGATTTCAACTCTTCCCGTTTCTGATGCAGGTCACTTGCAAATAATTCATTGAACGGTTCTATTCCGTCCCTTATTTGGCAAAACAGGGCTTTAAATCCTTCTGAGAAACTCATTGTGTAAGGCTTGAATACAGAAAAGTTCTGCCTTGCTTTTAGTCATCCTCTCTATTATTATTTCTTTTATGTTCTTCCCTTTATCACTCGCACCATCAAGACCTCCAAAATTCAACAAATCAAATACCATGACAAATATTTACTGTAGACTATAAAACATCATACCCAAGTGGAAACTAAACTGAAAATAGTTCTTCAATTTAATGTGTGAATGCATGTTTCCTTATGTTGCAGAGATTTCGAGAACAATGGGTTTTCAAATATTTTGGGGAGTCCTCTCATTCCTGCCAATGTTACCATCGGGTTTGTCATTTATATAGCTTTCAATTATAGAAATCTTTTCTGTTTCTAAGTTCAGTATTTTCCGTGATAGTTGAAATGATATAAATGTGTCTTTGCTCATCTTGTATCATATGATCAAATCCAGGCTTCAGGGAAATCCAGTATGCTCCAACAGGAGCCTGATTCAATTATGTGGGCCTCATGAAGAAGATTTCAGTTCGTTGAATGTTACAGACCTCAATGATTGTCTTCCTCAGTCATGCCCATCTCCTTATGAGTATGCCCCTGCATCTCCTGCTATCCGTTGTTTTTGTGCTGCTCCGCTATATGTTGGATACCGCTTGAAGAGTCCTGCGTTCTCAGATTTTGTTCCATATTTCAATGCATTCGAGCATTACCTAAGTGATGGACTTGGATTGAATCTGAATCAGCTTGACATCGATTCAGCTTTATGGCAGAAGGGGCCTCGTCTTGGAATGTACCTCAAGATTTTTCCGATGTACATAAATAATAGCATGCGGTTACTTAATAACAGTGAGATTCTGCGGATTCGTGGCTTGTTCAGCGGTTGGAAGATTCGTGAAAATCACTTCTTTGGGCCTTTCGAGCTTCTCAGTTTCAGACCTTCAGATGCTTACATTGATGGCATGTCTTCTTTATCATTTTCTTGTTTCAATGTACAATAGCATGAACCCAAAGTAATCATAGATATCACAACATATCCCTTTACTAGAGATATGCCCTATTCAATGAAATTACCTAATTGTTTGCTGGGGTTGTGTTATTTTGTTCAAAAGAGCAGTCACATTCACTTCTGCACATATTTGAAGCTGCTTTTGATACTTGATTTCTGTCACAGAACTCCTCCCACGTTCATCATCTGGTATAAGCAAGGGGGCACTTGCAGGCATTATACTGGGAACAATAGCTGGGTCAGTCACTCTATCTGCATTTGTGTCACTTCTTGTTTTGAGACGCCGCGTCCATAAACACCGCCAATCTTCAAGAAAACGTCTACGTGAGTACCATAAATCTCTCTTCTAATTTATGTAAGAATAGAATGTTAAATTATCTCTTTGCAGCACCGTTTCTGAAGTCGATGGGAAAATCTCACTAGCAACTAACTTATTTACAAACTTGATATGTTTCTTGTTATTGATTGTGCTGGACAAGTTTTGGCATGCAACAAGATGTAAGGCATCAATGGGTTAGAATTAAAAATGATTACACTTGTCAGTTTTGCCATATTCGGTGGAGAATCACTACTAGAAATTTATAACATTCGCATGGGTAGCATTTTATGTTTCTTGGTAACTGATTTAACTATGCTATAGTATTCAAGTGATTTCAAGAGTGTAAATTGATTGATGCACATTAATTTCACTTGATTTAACATGCTATAATATTCAAGTGATTTCAAAAGTGTTACTTGATTGATGCACATTAAGTTTAGAAGTTTACAATTGACTGAAGATTGTCAGTAACAATGAATGCTTAATTTGAAATATGGAACTGCCATCTAGAATTAATGACAAATTTTCCTAACTTTGAAGTTGTTAAGTGTTACATATTTAGAATAAAAGGAGTTTATCAAATTTATGTGCAATTTGCATCAAATATTTGAGTTTATTATAGTGTTTCTGAAGAATACTAAGCAAATGTGTTTGCTGAATACATTTATCTGATGTATGATAAGACAAATTGAAATCCATACTAACATGGCAGCCTTATGCTGGCCCTGGAAAGTTGTTTTGCTAGGATGAGTTGTTATGTTTGACCCCATTACATGAATTCTTCATTTTATCATATATCCTTTTGCGCTTATGATTCTGTATAAATGTTGCTCACATAACTAGAACAAAACATAGTAGAAAGCTATTTTAGGAAACATTTGATGCTTTGTGTTTCAGAACATAAATAATCATACATGCATATGCATGGATAGCTTTCAACACATCTAACTGTTATTAATTCAAGGGGACAGAACCATGTGCAAGCTCCATTTGCTCGGTTTTTAAGTAAATTTAATATAGCTTTGGTGTTTGATCTATCACCATAATAAGTCACCTTTGAGAAGGATAGATACAAGTCATGAAAAAGAATATGTTCTGTAACCTGCTGCTGCAGGAGGTGGAAACAATTTTACGTTTGTTCCACCTTCCAGTGGCACTGTTTACGGGCATGATAATTGACTAAATATGAATTCCTGTTGAAAAATTCATTTGTTTATATTCCGAACCATGGCATTGATCTTTCAAACCATCAACGGTTCTATATTTTCAACTGGATTTGAAGGATGTTGTTCACAAAGTATCTCAAGCATCCACCACTGCACTCAGTCTGGAGTCTAAATTTTGAATTGGAGTCGTGCATAGTTAATGAGATATATATAATGATTTAGTATACATCATGAAATTCTATTGTAGTATCAAGGAGGTCTATCAAAATTGATGGAGTCAAAGATTTCAGCTACTCTGAAATGGTACTGGCAACAGATAACTTCTCTAGCCTGGTAGGCGAAGGAGGTTATGGAAAGGTTTATAGAGGTATTCTTGCTGATGGAACAGTTGCGGCCGTAAAGCGTGCTCAGGAGGGATCACTTCAGGGTGAAAGGGAGTTTCTTACAGAAATAGAACTGCTTTCAAGATTACATCATAGAAACTTGGTGTCGTTGATTGGATATTGTGACGAAGAAGGTGAACAGGTATCCTTATTTTTCACATATATAACGTGCATAAAGTTGTTGTGCCTAGCATGGTGAAATTGCAATTCAGATAATGAAAGTTGCACCTTTGATTTCCATATAATACGTAATGACCAATAAGATCTATTCATTTGGATGTTTTGGAATATCCTTGTAGTCATTCTTCATGAGGTCCAAAGCATTTTTCTCTTTCTTTCATAAGTATTGTTGAAAATGTTCTTGATATAAGTAAACATAATATTCTCTGTAACTTAAGCTTTTAGGGGAAGGTGGTCATTTAACAAGTATCTATGCAACAGAACACAATCCACACACTGTTTGTATAGATGGTTCAAGCACTACGAGATGAAATGAAAATAATCTCACAACTGATCAAAGAGCCAAAATTGGTAGAGTAGTAGATTTAATATCATGTGATATGGTTTGCCATGATCAATGAATACAAAGCATGTTTGCTATGAAGACAACCTGCAAACAAGATTAATAAACTGCAGCTATTCAAGTTTTTATTTGTACCTATGATTGTCTAACTGATGGCAAAATTAAACTATCTATAATGGCACTCACATCTATTTTTATCGCACTACTAATATTTTGGTAGAAAAGGAATGTTCGATTCTTTGATTACCTTACCTATCATTCTTGCTCCCTGCTGCTCCCAACTTAAGAACAGAACCTGTAAACCTTAAAAGATACAGAAAGAATTCATATAAGTATGCTTCTCCTGCGAAACTTGTAACTTAGTTTGTTATTTTTGTATTACATCTCCTCACAATTCTTACCTTGGAGTTGGATGCTCATCTTTACTATGCGTTTCATGATGCAGATGTTGGTTTATGAATTCATGCCTAATGGCACATTAAGGGATCATCTATCTGGTAATTTTGTGAGCATCCTTTATACTTCTTAATGTGTACATCTTTTATACTATGACATCTCTCACAAGAACTATATTATCCAGCATCCTCTTGCTGGATGCATGCTGTACTGAAGAACATTATAATCATGTAAAAAAGGGCAAAGTTATAGCTATTTGCCTATGTCCATTATTGACTAGATGACCTATGGAGCCTCTTAAGAAAACATGCAGTGAGATAACTCGTTTTTCTTCTAAGAAAATTGAGATTGTGTTCAATGGGTTTTAAATGAAAAGATTCAAGGAACTTGCCCCGCATGACATTCAGTGAGGGGTCTGCTTGTCATAGAGCTGATTTAGGTTAGGTGTACTGTTGTAGTGAGCACAAATCAATTGCTTAATCCCCCCCCCCCCCCCCCCCCCCAACACACACACACACACTCATTCCTCTCTCAGCACACATTTGTAATGTCCCTTTCTTTTCTCTGTAGCGGTAAGTGGAGAGAAAATTGAGCTATGGAAGTTACCAATTCATTTTTTGTTTGAACCATTGTTGCATGGATATAATATTCTTAATATCATATTATTATTATGTTCTCTGCTATAACATGATGTTGATGATACTACAGGCAAGTTTAAAGCGCCTCTTACTTTTGCTATGAGAGTAAGAACAGCGTTAGGTGCAGCCAGAGGCATCCTTTACCTTCACACCGAAGCCAATCCTCCAATATTTCATCGGGATATCAAGGCAACCAACATATTGATAGACTCTAAATACACTCCCAAGGTGGCTGATTTTGGACTGTCACGGCTAGCTCCAATTGAAGGTGCTGTCCCTGCTCATGTATCCACAGTTGTCAAAGGGACCCCGGTGAGATTCTATAAAGGGATATACCTCTAATCCATACATAAAGCAGTATCCAGTTTTTGATCTGATCTTGATTGTAGAACTCTAAAACAGGCGACTAATGGACCTTTCTCACTATCTTATGAGTAACCATACTCTATTTCTTGCTGCAGGGTTACCTTGATCCAGAGTACTTTCTAACTCATCAACTGACAGACAAAAGTGATGTCTATAGCCTGGGGGTTGTATTCTTGGAACTGTTAACTGGAATGCACCCTATTTTTCATGGGAAAAACATCGTCAGGGAGGTAATTTTCTTGTCAAAAAAAGTGCATGCCTTTTATGCTACAATCCCATTTGAACACAGTTTAGTTAATCCTAGCTGATCTGGTACAGGTGAACATGGCGTATCGGTCAGGCATTGTATTCTCCATCATAGACGAACGGATGGGATCTTATCCTTCAGAATGCGTGGAGAAGTTCCTGAATCTGGCTCTGCGGTGTTGCCAGGACGAAACAGATAATCGGCCTTCAATGGCGGTGGTGGTTAGAGAACTGGAAAACATACGAATGATGACACCCGAGTCAGACACGGAGATAACAGGGTCCTTCATGAGTGAGCCCGGAAAGGTGGTGACTCCTCCGCCTTCGTCTTCTTCAATGCAGACAGCTTCATATGTGTCCGATGATGTCTCTGGTAGTGATCTACACAGCGGCATTGCTCCCTCCGTTGCACCCAGGTGATGAGAGCTGTTTCCATTCATAGGATCTTTTCATGGTTTCTACACTGTACAGTGGTGACTATATTATTTTTAAGTTATTTCTCAGGTGAAAATATGATAGAAATTATTACTATATGTTGTATAATTCTTGAGAGCAATTCGGGTTTTGTAACGGTTTCAGTTGTTTTATAGTGTTCAGAGTGATAGCTTTAAAAGAACACGAGATACATCAAGCTCTGCACATATAGTAATTACATATATCCATATTAATAGTATCGGTTAAATCACATTAGAAATTGTGGAACTTTTGTTGAATATTATAAAATATCAAAAAATATTGTATTCATAAGAAAATGGGTAGTGTTCTCTAAACAAATTTAATGGTTCATCAAACCACGATTTATTTATTAATGTCACATAGAAAATCATTTTTGTACTATTACCAAATATTTGTTCATAATTAATAATTAAATCTAGTAGAAAAGATTGTTTGTATAGGTTATCATCAACAATTTTTTCTGTACGAACATATCAGTTTGAGTTAAATTTATGTACAGTTTTACAATTTACTAACATGTGATCTTAAAATTCGATTTTATTATATAATTTACCCCAATCTTTAAATTTTTACCAATATTCAAATCTTTATCTATACTATAATAAAAGCAAGCAAGTTGCCAAAAATTACTAATTTATCACTTTCCCTCCTAAAAATGTCACATCAATTTGATGATGTGAAATAATTTCTTTTTATTTTAGTTTTTCAAGATTTCATTTTATTTTTCTAAATCTATACTATAATAAAAGCAAGCAAGTTGTCAAAATTACTAATTTGTCATTTTCCCTCCTAAAAATGTCACATCAATTTGATGATGTGTAAATAATTTCTTTTTATTTTAGTTTTTCAAGATTTCATTTTATTTTTCTAAATTAATTTAATCATTTTAAATTACATGACTTTCTTGATAAGCTATCAAATATTGTAGTAAAAAAATAAAAGAAAAACATATATAATTCTTGAATCATCATACGTTATAATAAAAAAAATAGAAAATAAAATCTTTTTTTATATTATATTACATTCTACTATAAATAAAAAAATTGTGTTAAATAATTATAAATTGTAAAATATTTAAGTTATAAGTTTCTACAATGTATGAATCTACATAATATAATTTATTACAAAAACCTAATTTTCATATTGTGTCTTCTTTTAAAACATCTTTTTTTATTTAAACATAAACTTTGTGATAAAATATTTAATAGAAGAAGATTACTACTTTTTGAAATTTATGTATTTAAACTTAAATGTTTATGATATAATTATTTAAAGTTTTATAAAGTTAAAAGTTAATTTAAAAGTATCTTATATTATTAGAAGTATGTACTTTGTTATGTGTAATGCAAGAAATAACTTTCTATATAAATAAATAATTATGAGTATTCATGTTCTTTATTATTACAATATACACAAAAAAAATACGTAAAATATAATTATTTATATTCATATCTTTTTAACAATCAAATATTCAATATATTTATTTCTTACATTTAAAAAATATTTTAGCCACACATAGCGTGGGTACACTAGTAGTTGATAGTTAATATCTCACCCATTTTTTAATTAAATCAAAATGTTACAATTTCCGAATCGGTCCGGGTCCAATATATTGAAGAGGGCTAGTCCAGGAAGCTTCTGGACTGGGTCCATATTTTAAAGAAGAAAGGCGGCCCATCTACATTGACATGACGCAAGCCCATACGTAAACCTACGCGCCAACATTTCTTATATATATTGCCTTCCCTTCCAAAGCCGTACTTTTCGCATTCTTCAAGCTGCGATTAACAGAGGTCTCGCCGCCATGGGGAGAAGTGAGTTTCTTCTGCCCAATTCTAGCAGTGCTTTTTGTTTTTGTTATATGATTGATTATTTAGGTTTAATTGGCTTTACAATTGGATATTCGTGAATTGCTTTGATTAAATGATGCTATGTTTGTTGTTTTAGGTTGAATTGTAGGAATTGGTAACTTTCCGGGAAATTGTAGATCTCATTTGCTGCTTCCCCCTCCATTTTTGGTCTTCCTTTTTATGAATAGTGTTATGGTTGAATACATTATTTTATTATATAAGGTTATGTTTTGGTATTTGAAAAGCTGTTGGGAATTGGTAGTTTTAGGTTAGTTTTTTAAGAATAAGGGCTTTTTGGGATCTATGTTGAGGTGTTATCCTGCTGCGTGCTGGATTTATATTTGCTAGGATGAGATGGTGATTTGCCTTTTGTGATTTTGTGATGAATCATTTCTCTTAGGAAATGTAAGTGTTGAGCTGAGGGCCTTCTAATATCTGATGATTGAATATAAGAGTGGTGGAACCTGATTGGGGCATGGTTCATTTTCATTGATTATCTGTTTACTCTTATCTTGATAAATTGGGTTTTATGAACTGTGATGTGGAAATTTTTTTTAATTATTGCTTATTGTATTTTCTATGGCAACCAAGCTATTGGATGGTACTGGAATATGGTATTAGTCTGTTCTTTTATATGTGGGACTGTGTATTCATGTTTAAAATGTTTAGTAATTTACTTGATAATGTTGTCTGCAATATTATTATCTGCATTGTGCTTTGAAAGTGTTCATCTGAAGCTTAACAGAGATCTGATGGACTGTGTCTTTATCAAGGACCTGCAAGGTGTTATCGTCAAATCAAGAACAAGCCATACCCAAAATCACGATTTTGCCGCGGTGTGCCAGATCCTAAGATCAGGATCTATGATGTGGGAATGAAAAAGAAGGGCGTCGATGAATTCCCATTCTGTGTGCACTTGGTCAGTTGGGAGAAGGAGAATGTATCCAGTGAGGCACTTGAAGCAGCTCGTATTGCATGCAATAAGTACATGACCAAGTTTGCTGGAAAGGATGCTTTCCATTTGAGGGTCAGGGTCCATCCCTTCCATGTCTTACGTATTAACAAGATGTTGTCATGTGCTGGGGCTGATAGGCTCCAAACTGGTATGAGAGGAGCATTTGGAAAGCCTCAGGGTGTTTGTGCTCGTGTGGCTATTGGCCAGGTTCTTCTCTCTGTCCGTTGCAAGGATGGCAACAGCCACCATGCTCAGGAGGCTCTGCGTCGTGCCAAGTTCAAGTTCCCTGGCCGTCAAAAGATCATTGTCAGCAGGAAGTGGTATGATTGTCTTTTTATATTTACTTCCATAATGTTAATTCTAAGTACTAAATTCGCGTTTACTTAAAAAAATCCCTTTATTTAGATCTACACAAAATTGAATTTTGTTCCCATGCTAATTTCAGGGGTTTCACTAAATATAACCGAAGTGATTACTTGAAGTGGAAATCAGAGAACAGGATTATGCCTGATGGTGTCAATGCCAAGGTCAGTTACTACCTCAAAAAATGCAACTTTGTTTTTTACTTGAGGCTAATATAATATTTAATTTGTAATGTTGTACTTAATTCAAGAAAGAAAATTAAATTTTGGAACTCTTTGCAGCTTTTGGGTTGTCATGGGCCATTGGCGAACCGTCAACCAGGAAGAGCTTTCCTCACAGCAGTTTAAAAATCTTACGATATTTATCAGGCAACTGGGTTCTCTGGTGGTGTTTGACTCGGTGGCTTTAGTGCTTTAAATTTGAAATTTTTGTTGCAAGTTCTAAACGTGTATTTTGAATTATGGATCTTGGAAGGATTTTCTTGTTTTGATGTTATGAACTGTGTCAAAGGTTTATGTCGATGACGTTTGAGTTTGATTTGTAGCCTCTTGGACATATATTCAATGTTTTCTTATCGTGTTTATAGGGTTAATTTGGCTTGGTTATCCTCTCTTAAAACAAGTTATCTCTGCCTTCAATATACCAACCTTTTTCCTTCTGTTTCGGTCTACTGCTTGTTTCGTTTTTCATTGAGTTTCAAAATTTTCCATTTTTTCTCTTTTTTATTTTTCATTGAGCTGAATTCATTTCGTTTAAATCTTGCATTTCCTTCTTAAGTTCATTTCTGGGCATGCCGTTTCAGTTATTATTTATTTGTTTTTGCTTTAAATGAATTTGAAGAAAATGTAAGGGGGAAGATAATAAAGACAAAAACATTTGGGGTTCGGTCTTAAATTATTACAATCTCCATTATAGGATGAAATACCAACTACAATCGACATCACTGGAGTTATAGTTATTATTTGTTTATTTATCTCCCAAGTTTATATCTTATATAGTAAATCCCTTAAATTATATTATATCAAATACCTTAAATTGTACTGGGTTTATGTTAGACCCTTAGAATGTGTTGGGCCGAGGCACGTTTGTCCTTAGCGTGCCAAGGCCGAATTAGGCGTCGACGGGGTGAGTTGGCGTGTACCGAGTCGGGGACCGAGTGGGCACGACGAGGTTTATAGGGACTTGGTGAATTTTATGTGTTCGGGTCAAGTTAGGCAGGTTGGGGCGTGTTGTGAGGTTCAGCGCGCGCTGGCGGGCGCGTTTCGGGCGAGGCGTGCGCGCAGCTGCCGAGAAAGTCAAAAAGTCGCATTCTACAGCCAAACTGTGTCTACTGGGGTCACAAGGGTTTATTTTTTTAAGACTATTATAAGGGGGGAGTGCTCACTTGAGCACCCCCGCCGAGGGTCCCGAGGGGGTGGCCGAGGAAGGCCGGCCACGCCCACCCGGCATGCGCCCATGTGGCCGGCGGGTGGTCCAGGCGAGTCCGGCGGTCCGGTGCGGCCGGCCGGCGAGGTCCGAACGGGTCGGGGACACTTTAGCCCGACGTGATCAGGAAGGCAGTAGGAGTCCGATTTCGAGGGTGTTGGGGTCGGATGGTTGATGGCTTGGCTGTTAGGCGGGGTTGTGACTTAGTTGGCTTGAGGGATCGATGCTGTGGGATGGCCGAGTGGGCGCACGGGGCGCGCGCTTAGGTTGCTGCCGGATTTCTATATTGCTATGCAGGTTATGGGAGCTTGCTTGGCCGACGGATGAGATGGTCGATGCTTTGATGATGGCATTCGACTAAGTATGCGGGCGCCCAGACGCGTACTTAGTCGGCGGGGTCGGTTCGGGCGCGCGCTTGCTCGGTGCTTGCGCGCGCGATGCGGCGCTTTCGGCAGACGGGCGCGCGAGGCGATTGCTCGGCAGGCGCGCGCGGAAGGCGGGCGCGCGATATGTGCGGCCCGTTGCTTCCCGCGCGCGCGAGGCGATTGGCGGGCGATTCAGCGCGTTCCAGACTTAGGCGCGCCGAGGCGATCTTATCCATTTCAGTTCGGGTATTCCAGAAGCGGGCGGTTTCCTTGTTGCCGTTGGAGCCGTTTGTTCGCTGGCATATTTTATAGTTGGACACGTGGCAGATTTGACACGTGTCCTGATTCGGTTTGTTCCCAGCATGTGGGGGATGTCCCTTGCAGTTATGGATTTTGCCTATAAATACTTGATCCGATGTTGTGAGTTGCACGACACCACGTTCGGTGAAATTGTGTGCAAGCCGCGACGAGTTTCCTTGTACGAATTGCGAGTAGTACGGGTTGAGGCGCTGCCTCGTAAATCTTGCGTGTTGTTTATGTTTCCGCTGCCCAAACACGTTATACTTGTCTTGCGCTTGTGTGTGTTGTCCGTTGGATCTTTGTTGCAGGTTTCTGACCGAGTCCGACGTTTGGGGAAGGCTGACTAGTTTTGCGGGAAAACTAGGCCGCACGGTGGGTTTCAAAGGCGAAAAATTTGTGTTCGTTTTTACCCCTGTGACAGTTTACATGATGAGACTGGAATTCCTACTAAGAAAATTATCACAAAAATTAGTGATATGTATCACAACAATATATAAAATAAAAAAAGTGAGGATTTACAAGAACCGTGATGAATCTGTATAACAAATAATAAAATTATCAATGTCCTAAATTTTGTACTCCCAAAATATGTAGTCGAATGCTCTCTTTGCTTGAAAATCAAAAAAATTGATAATTATCATAATTAAATTACACTAGTAATTAGCAGATTTAAAAAAGTGGCGTGGTGGTGGTGAAATGGAATCAGATCCAGATTCTGTGACACTTCGAACGTGAACGTAACGAAACTCAACTCAACTCAACTCACATTTCCCAGGCGTTGACACTCCAATTTCCTCCCTCCCAAACCCTAATCCCATCCTTCTGATTTTGAATCGGAGACCAACTCGACGACTCATAAACCCTCCGATTATTTTGAAGTGTTTTTTGGGGTTTTCCGGTGTAGTTCCGGTGAGTAATGGCTTACAGGAGGCGGCAACAAGTTGGGAGGGTTGACACCCCTGTTGCGTTTAATTACGATTCTACCCCTCCGCCGCCGTCCGCCGACAGTTCTTCGTCTTCGTCTTCCGCCTCCTCCCTTGCCACCAAAGCCATCAGAGCTTCGTCCGCTTACAGGGACTCTTCGCTCTCTTCCGTCTACGAACAATCGGCTCTCTCTTCACCACGCGCCTCTTCTCCTTCATCTGCTAAGGTGTGATTTTGCTCTGCTTTTGTTTTCCTTTTCTTTTCTTTTTCGTGTTTGTATCAAGTCAATTGTGCTGATTTAATGTCAAGTGTGGGTGTTTCTTCCTTCACTCCTTTTTTTCGTCAGTGCAATTTTGGGAACATAGTTTGATTTTTTTATTATTTTTTTGCAGTTTCTGTTGTGATGAATGTTGGGTTGTCTTTTCTCCCCACCAATTATGATATTATATGTTACTTTCTTACGATCTTTATACATTGTGGAAACTACAGTTTTTTGATCAATAAGACAATGTTCCTTCCTGTATACAACTACATCCGAAATGTGTTTGTTTTTGATGAATTTGGAATCAGTTGCTGAACCATGGATATTTCTGATTACTTGATTTTGATTCAAGAATGTTAGTTTTAGTTGTTTTGGAAGGGTTATTCTTGATAAAAGTTGGTATTGGTTATGCAATCATGAAGGATTTGAACAAGTTATCTCATTTCTGATTGTCTTATAGTTGATGGCGTGCTGTAGGATCTGAATTTGGAAGATGAAGGGAATTGTCTTGGGTTCTTAGTACTGTGGTTGTGGTTTTATAAAAAGGGAACAGTAGGAGTGAGGTGTTTTCACTACCAATTCAGATAATATATTTACTTGTGTAGTTTAATTGGCTGCTTAACTTTTGCTAGATGAACTGATGAAGTAATATCTATTTAATTTTATTTACATGCATAGGCCTTAAAAGTATTTTATTGTATATATGAGTTGAAAGGTTTAATGGGCTTTAAGCAGTTAGGTTTTGTTTCAAGGTGGGTTCATCTGGGAGTTGGTGGGTCGGCTGGGGTTTAGCCAAATCTGTCCGTTGTCGTCCCTGTATATTATGACTGATGGTCAAAGTTTAAAGCTATGTCCTCATAGGTAGATCCCCTAGAAGTTTCAGGAAGAACATTATCTTGTGCAATAGTTTGAGTGCTTTGCAGATGTACTAACCCTTTGTCCTTACCCTTGATAACTAATAAATCTGACTTCCTATTTTTATCATCTAAGAGAACTGAAAATGCTGGTTATTCAACCCTCGTACTGGCTTTAGGATAAATAAATATATATATATATATATATATATATTTGGCCTTTTGAATTAAGTGCTGTTAACAGGCTGATGGTTATATCCCTGCAACCACTTCACTGTATCGGTGATTATGAAAGTCTAAATTTCTGTGTCTCCTCTACCATACCTGAACCCTTACCCTCCTCCTTGGCTGCATTTTATATGTGATCTCTCTTTGGTTTCCTCATTGTCTGTTCATATAATTTCTGAATTATATAGCCATTGGTATAGGGACCTCAATAAATTCAATTGTCTTATTGACTTTTTATTGAACTGTTTTATGCATGTAAGGTAAAGAATTTTGAATTAACACGTCCTATATCAATCTGATTATATTCTAGTGTCGCTTGACTAGTAGATGTAGTGTGCAGATCTCTTAGGTCATGTTATACTTTGTGAAGTAATATTGTGTATTTGATAGGGCCCGTCCATCTACGAACATGCACCAAAAAAGAACATAAGTGAATCGAAGCACGGATTCTGGGGTGTGCTAGCTCGGAAAGCTAAATCAATTCTTGATGAGGATGATGACACAGCTCAACCACGTGAAACAGCTGGTGGGACAACATTTCAGGCATCTGATAGAAGCAAAAAGGGTCAGGTGTGATGTTGCTCATTACATTGTTTACATCAGTTTGACTAATGACTAGATTGATAATCATAAATTACATTCCAATTTATGACGGTATGAACTGCAATAATTATTTCTAAGTAATGAATTCTTCGTTTTAAAAAATGTTTTCCTTTTTCTTTGGAGTAAATCAATTCACTTTGGCACTCTTAGGTGTTTCTTGGGCAAGTGTCTTACGTTAATTTTCAAATGATCCACTTACTTTTTGCAATACTATGTGTTGTTCCATTTCTATTATTCGCTCATTTCTTTACTCCTATCATTTGCAGCACCATAGCACATATGACTCTCCAGAAACCTATCAAAAGACTGATGGCCCTGCGTTACAAAAGGGATTGGATGCAATTGCATCGTCCCTTAATTATATTGGTGGCACCATTGGCAATGCTCTTGAGGTAGGCTTTTGTTCTGTTTTCCCTGATTCGTCGGGAGGGAGGATGGAGTAGTTAGTGGGCTTTGTTGTGCTAAGGCTTTTACATCTAGTTTTGTGTATTGGTGGAGATTTGTTGCTACTTTTGCATCATTAATAATTAACCAATCTACAAAGTACTGATAGCTGTGGGTTTGGCATATTTCACTGGTTAATGCCTCCCTTATAGAGAGTTTCGGACAACATAATACATTTTGGGTTTTATAAAAAAATATAGAACTTCAATTAAATCCAATTTGAGACAACTAAAAATAATACAGTTTATAATCAATACTTATTTTAGTAATTTTGGGGTTTTAAAAAAAACAATATAGAACTTCAAGAAAACCCAATTTGAGACAACTAAAAATAGTTCAGTGTATAATCAATACTTATCTTAGCAAAGAATTGCGTTAACATTACTTCCGTAATCTTTTACTAAGTCCGTTAGAGAGTGCACTGTGTTTGCACAAAGTTTAAGCCTGTCATGGATTATATAATTTTGTCTCCCAACAGAAAGACCTCAAATGCAAGGAAAATACTAGTGAAGGAATGGAAACTAAGAACAGTTGCTAAATCTTTACAAACCTTATTGACATGCAAGTGTTAGAAACTTATTTTCAACTCTCTACTACAATTCTTTTAATTCCTTTTACTGAATTTGATTTTCCAGGAGGGTATCACAGCTGTTGAGAACCGTACTGCAGGCATAATTAAAGAGACTCGTAAGATTCAAATACGAAAAAAAAGTGATAGCTCTAGATCACAGAACCAAGCTTCAAATGTTGGTAGCTTGAGACAACAATCTTGGCCTCAGACTCATGGGCAAGGGCAACCTCCGACTCACTCTACCTTGGAAACACAGCTGAAGGCCTCTCGCGACGTAAGGTTGCAACTATGTTGCATTGGTAGTATATCACAACTATTCTGTGACTTGTCTTGGTTTTTTTTTCTTCATTTTACTTTGTTTGTTCAGACTTCATAATATGGACCCGTAACAATCAGTCTAACCCACTGCCATTTATAACGCAACTTTAAGCACTCTGTGAAATAATTGTATCCGATGTGCAGAAATTAGTGTTTAGTTACATTAGCTTGTGCCAGGACTGTTAATGGCATTCAGGATTCCTATATATGCTTTATCGACTTGTGTTCAAAGAGGTATTTAACGTAGATAACTGGCTTGGTGATATTTTCTAGTTGATGAGACACTGTATGACTCATTAACAAGTTGTGTTGGATAAAAGGCAAACAAGATTTTACAAAATGCAGTCAAAGATTCAAAATCCTGTCTTTGGCCCCAAAAAGCTTAGCCTTGATTCTAGAGATCTCTTAGTTGAGCATGTCTGTTTTGGGATTATACCTTGGCTGATGGTGAAGCTGGTAAGTTCATACAATCCCATAATAAGAAGGCTCTCATAGAGTGTATCATCACTTGAACTTTGCAATTAGATGTTAAGCATAATTTGCTATATGACGTGTGTGGGACTCGGTGATGGTTGGGGTTTGGACAAGCTCATACATTTTCTGTTTAAATTTGGTATTGTCTCTGTTTAAACACTTCTGCATTCATTCCTCTTGTTTGAAATTTCTTAAATCAGTGGCACCCATTTTCATGTTTACAGCAAAATAGTTAGTTGCCTTTGTGTTTGTGAAGCCTCACTACACGCTACTTGTTCTGGTGTAAATGTAAAGTATTGGGTGAATACTGCTGCTAAGAGTAAGCATTTGAGCTATCTCACTCTAGATGTAGCTTGGTGGCCCTTTGTTTGGAAATTCGATATTTGATTGTATTTGTGGGATGCATGATATCTGTCCCAAACCTCAGGTTGCAATGGCAATGGCTGCCAAAGCAAAACTTCTACTGAGAGAGCTGAAGACAGTCAAAGCTGATCTTGCTTTTGCAAAGGAGCGATGTGGTCAGCTGGAAGAAGAAAATAAAATCCTCAGGGAAAGCCGTGAAAAAGGAGAGGACAACCCAGAAGATGACGACTTGGTAAGTAATCCATCATCCCAAAGGAACACGTAAACAGACTTGTTTTGAACTTACAAAGTACATTTTTGACAAACGGCTGTCAATATTTGATTGTCAGATAAGGCTTCAACTTGAGTCTCTTTTGGCTGAGAAAGCTCGACTTGCCCAAGAGAATTCTGTCTATGCACGTGAAAACCGTTTTCTGAGGGAAATTGTGGAGTACCACCAGCTGACCATGCAGGACGTTGTCTACTTGGATGAAGGCAATGAAGAGGTCACTGAAGTCTACCCCATGAAGATAACCACAGCCAGTAATGTGCAACCATCTGCAGCCTCTCCAACGCCGACGATGCCCCAAGGTGCATTTACACAAACGACCCCGGATGTTAATGCTAATTCTGTGTCGTCCCTAGAGCTCAGAGAGGCATCCCAAACTATGGCTCCCATGAACCCTTATGTCCAAATGCCAGGAGAAGATGCTAGAAGACATTAAATGAATTCATCCCGTGTTAAAAGGTTTGAGTTGAATCTATCTCGATGTCTGATTTTGTTTGTAAAGTTGGTCTCTATCAACTGGGGTTTACTTGGATGTTTTGCTGTAAATGACAGTCTACACCTTCCAATATGTTTTGTCATTTAAAGATGAAGGGCCTAACAGAGTTATCATACACGTTGGCATTGTAATTTCTTTCTTTCTTTATTTGATTCTCACTTGCTTTTTCCTATGAAAGAAAACAGGATTCCTTGTAACCTTATTTCGTGCTATTGCAAACTGTATATTAAATCCTTCATCTTTATAGAGCAATCATACCCCTCTGTGACAGACTAGTGGTCCTCCTTTCTGCTCTTTCTTCTTCCTTCTCTGAAAAGTCATCTTTTATTTCTGCTTCTTATGATGTAACTCTGCTCAACAAGTTTTCGCTTTTATTGTTACTTGGGATTGTCACCTCTACTCTAGTGTAAAAACCAAATGAGACTCACAGACAACATGTAAATTGTAGGGTGTGGGGATCCATCTATCCATGGTATCACTCCAAAGTTTACCATCTCTAGTTATCCTGAGGTTATGTATGGTGCATATTATAGGTATCAATCAAAGTGGTGATAGAAAAGGCAAAAGGAAGTTAAATTCATTTCCCACTCAGACAATGATTTTTTAAATTTGAAGAGAAAAGTAAAATTTAAAAAAGTCAACCACTGAAAGCGCATTGTTAGTGATCCCTTTATTGAATTGAGCTAAACTAGTTTGACTGAGTATCCATCTATCTTCACAGCAAAAAGACAAAAGGCTAGAAATGAACAAGAGTCAAAATGGCTAACAAGAAGTCTGAAACACAACCATATAAAGAAACAAGAGTGTTGATGTAAAGATTGGGGGGAGTTTGCAAAGATTCGGATACACACCCAGGTCAAGTCAGGTGGTCCATTTTTTGGTCTCACCGACGTGTCATGCCATCATTGGGTTGGGCTTTTTAGTAATTACAGCAGCGGTGGAATCCACAGCTGTGCAGTGCAGTTAGTTGCCCCCATTTATTTTCCCTTCCACTTCCACCTCTTTTATTTCCCACATTCATAAATATTTATTATTTTTATTATTATTGTCAAAACTCTTTCCACTGAATCCCTGTTTTTCCTTACAAATCTTTCTCTTGTCTCAACAATCTTGGACCCCGGCTATGGCCATTGCACATTTCCTTTTGATCTCTGTATAAAGATTTTCTCAATGCTCCTTGCATTTCTCTGCACACTTCTATGCTTCCAATCCGCCATTGCTGCACAAAGCGAGGAGCTCTCTGCGAGGGGCCTTGACTCTCTGCTTCAGGGCTATGCGTTCAGGGCACTGGTCAGGCCGAAGACCGGCATTGTCTACGATGGCAGTGTTCCGTCCAATCTGACGGGGGTGGACGTGGCGGCGCTGCGGCTGAGGAGCGGCAGCCTGCGGCGGAAGGGGGTGGTGGGTTACAAGGAGTTCAGTTTTCCGGTGGGGGTGGTTGAGCAGCCTTATGTGGTGAGGCTTGTTTTGGTGTATCATAATTTGGGCAATTGGTCGTCTCTTTATTACCCTTTACCTGGCTACGCCTTTTTGGCTCCCGTTTTGGGTGTCTTGGCTTATGATGCTTCCGATTTGTCGGCTTCGAATTTGTCGGAGCTCGATGTTCGGGCCTCCGGCGACCCGATTTCGGTCACCTTCTCCGGCGTGGAATCGGGCAGCGGAGAATCGACGCCGATGTGCGTGCGTTTCGGTTTGGATGGTTCTGTGGGGTTCGATAACGTTGTGAATGGGAGCACTTGTTTGACTACTACCCACGGCCACTTTTCTATTGTGGCCGAGAGATTGGTGGCGCCGGCGCCTGCTCCGATTGGCGGCGGCGGCGGAGGGCGGAGGGGGAAGAGAGGGTGGCTCATTGGTGGTTGTGTGGTGGGAGGGGTGTTGTTGTTGGGCGTGTTGGGATTGGCGTTTGCTTATGTGAAGAATTGCCGGCGCCGGAAAAAGATCCGGCGGATGGAGGATGCGGCTGAGGTAGGGGTGGCGCTGCCGATGACGGCGGTCGGAAACACCAAGGCGCCGGTGGCGCTGGAGACTCGAACGCGGCCGTTTTTGGAGAATGAGTTCGTGCCTTGACTTGAGTTGAGTAGACACCATTTTCTTTGTGTGGTAAAAACATTGAATTTTTTTTTTCTTTCGATTTTTATGATTTTATCTGACCTTTCACTTCAATTCATTTATTTCCTAATGGAAATTGGAATTCTTGATTTTGTGTTTCTTGTTCGGATTTTGGTTGTATCGAGTACGGTGTTCTATCATTTTGCATCAATTCGAGCAACGAAGCAGTTAGTTGATGTTTCATTTTGTATTTTATTACTGATATTTAAAAAGAAATCCTGTATTTTTTAAATAATGAAATACGAGATGAAAATTCGATACATGGTTAGTGCATTTAATGCTAAATTCTTGCGACAAAATGGTACCAAAGGAATTACAATAATCTATTTTTATTAAGACTTTCATAAGATCATCTTTACATGTTTTGTGATTTATAAAAGGATGGTGATCTATATTACAAAACTTCAAATACATCTTAAAGATTCTGTTTTTATATCCTTTATTTTCAAGACAAAAACTTGCGTACCCCGATGCACCGTACCCCCAAAGATGTTATTAGTTTGGTATTAGTTATAGAGTTAGTCTCCTGTGCACCAGTTGCACGGATCCGGATCTGTGATCTGTGCAACTGGGCCGCGCCTCTTTACTTATTTCGCGTGTTTTGGTCGTTACTCTCACGTTATGTTAGGGTTACTTTCGCGTTATGTTAGGATTACCTTTGCGTTATGTTAATGTGACCCCATATCCAGATTTCATACGCTTAGTTTAAAACCACTAAACTAAAATCTTAATCATACCCTCATGTTATGTTAGAGTTACCTTCATGTTATGTTAGTGTTACCCTCGTGAGGGTAACACGGGTAACACTAACATAACATGAGGGTAACTCTAACATAACATGAGGGTAACCATAACATAACATGAGGGTATGACTGTCTGAGCGAATCTTGGTGGGTTTGAGCGCCCACCAGGGTAACACGGGTAACCCTAACATAACATGAGAGTAACCCTAACATAACATGAGGGTATGACTGCCTGAGCGAATCTTGGTAGGTTTGAGCGCACCCACCAGGCGCGTGGGGGCGCGTGAGAGCGCGTTGGGGCGCGTAAAAACGAGCGTCAGAGGCGCGTGGGGCGGGTCGACCCGGGTGCATGGATCCTAGATCCATGCACCAGTTGCATAAAATATTTTGCCTTAGTTATATACTCATAAAGTATTATTAGTATATTCATAAGGTGTTAGTGGTATGTATATCTTTGAAGGTATTAGTAGTATACTCCTAAGGTATTAATTACATATTCATAAGATATTACATGTGTAACTAAAATATATGTTTTAGTAAATGTATTATTCAAGTCAATGTATTACTTGTTACATGTTAAATTATTAACTATATTAATTAAAAATATTACAACAAGGGTTTGGGGGCACGGTGCCCTAGGGGTACACAAGACGTACTCTATTTTCAAAAATGGGTTGTGTATTAATAAAAATCAATTTTAGTTAATGGTAATGAATTATGTTTTATGTAAGTTTTATATTTAGTTTTTGGTGTGATTTTAGGTGATATTGAATTGAATATATGGTTATATAATTAGGTAAGGTCGCAGGTTAATGATCATAAATAACAATTATAAGTATCAAATGATCATCAATCACCAATTATTTATAAGTATCAACCCGCAATAAATTGATTGTTATATAAGAGAACATATAATTGATTGCTTATATTTTCAAAATAAAACTTTGGCTGCACACTTGTACATTAATTGATTCTTTGTATTTTTTCAAGGGGGTGTTATACCCTACATGTATGGATGTTATCATAACATCTAATATTGTGTGGTTTACACGTTATAGTATGTCTTATGTGAGACTGTTTGACGGATTTTTTTTCGTGAGACGGATCAACCATAACTCACACTTGGCAATTCATATGAAAATTTGTGGATATAAGTTCAATTCATGGGTAATAAGGATTCAGTCTCACGAAAATTATCCGTGAGACCGTCTCACATGAGTTTTTGTGTACATGTTATATATATCACCACCTCCATAGAAAATAAGTGTCATTTTAGTAAGTAAAAATTGGTTCTAAAATAAGTGTTTTTTTTTTTCGAATTTCAAAGCATATTTATACAAAATCTACCAAAAACACCGCTATTTACTTCTACCAAGTTGTATATGTACACAATAATTATTGTAAGAACACTCCACATTCATTATAATTAAATAAGGGTAGGTTCGTTCATTTATCAGTTTCCTTAATTCGTGTGAAAATCTTTAAAACGACCCTTATTTTGCGATGAATGTAGTAAATTATACTTAAAAAAATAAATGTTTTAGATGGATATGATGGAATTTTATCTGAAAATTTAAGAATATTATCTTAATGTTATTGGGAGAAGAATTAAGAAAATGAATGTGACAGGTAAGTAAGATCCAAAAGACAGATAAGAGTTGAATGAGGTTGTTTGGTCGGATACTCAAAAGAAATGACATGCACTTGGCACTACACGTGAACTGATTGGAGTGTGTGTTTTGTGCCTTTTTTTCAGAAGTTTTTTTTTTTTATTGTTATCTGATTTTTATATTATTTAATCAATAATATGCATATAATATGTAACATCTTTTTTTGAACAAAATAATATGTGACATTTTTATAGTATGATCGAGCAGGATATGACCTCTCAGGAAACTCATAACAAGAGTAGCAGCGTCCGTTAGTACCAACTCCAAAAGCTAATATTACTAAGAAAAAAGTTCGGTCGTAAGACCATCACATGGGGGGCCCTTAGGGGCCTGTAAAGTCGCAAAATGGAGCATTTTTGCCCTCTAAATAAAGCCCTTTGCATTTGACTCGATCTTAGTTCGGTTTGAATCCGAAGTCGAGGAGGCAATCAGAGCTAAACAAGAGTCTTTCTCTGCCCATCAAACTTTATTTCTTTTCCTAATGATAACCTCCTACTGTTTGTCTTGATTCATCTGTTAGTTTTGTTCAAATAATGTTTTTTTTGGTCTATCATCAGCTTGCAGCTTTCCTTTTCTTCTAGGACTGTACGAGTGGCAAGTTAGCCGCTTTCGCTAATCATCGCGTTGACAATATGATACCTTATTTATCCGGTTCCAAACCACTTCCGTCCTAACCTAGCTCAATTCTTTCATAAGATATTACCAGATCTAGTGATAGACCGTCAAAAAGTAAACGGTGGCAGCCAAAAATAGAACTACAAAATGTGATATTGAAATATGATGAGAGATCAAATTAATATCTTAAGGCTATATGAACCAATGATAATCGAAATCTTGTACGTTTCCGGAGAAAAGCTTGACTTAAAAGATTTTTCCACAATTTCACTAATATATACTTGAGCATGTCTTAAATATATCTGACTTTTTGTATTATAGATGTTAGGTCTGATGAATTATATGATTTTGCCGATTATCTGAGTTCAATATTTATTCATCATTTGGATATTGATATGTGGGAATGTATTGTGGGTATAAATTGTAGATATTATGGTAAGTGTGATTTTATCAGGTGTAACGTAGCTTTCGTTTTTCAATTGAGCAATTCCAATGATTTTGTTTTTTTTTTTTTTGTCATTAACACAAGGACTAGAAAATTATATTATTGCTACCATAAAAGGGGAATTCTATACACACCCCAAACATTTCTAAACACACCTCATCTACACACATTCATTTTTTTATTATTTTAATGTTCATGTCTATTGTTGGGGTGTGTTTAGTATTTTTGGGGTGTGTATAGAATTCCCTTTATAAAATGATAAGAACAGAAAAATATGTAGAAACTATATATATTGAGAAAAGAGTATGTCTTAAGTTATAGATAAATTAACAAACTATTTTCTTGGTAATTATTTGATGTTACTACTTAATTGTTGATTTTTTATTGCTTAATCTTTTTAGCAATTATTTAGTCTTTTAATTGAAACAACTAATAATTTCCAAATTGCGCCAAGCTATATAAAACAGCTCATTTATTTATCTTAGTAAAATAAAAACATGTGTGCATATATTGATCCGATTCACAATGCGTGAAAATATTTATAAAGTCAAGTTACCATATATGTAAATTTACCAATAATTGGCACATAAATATGGGTAAATGTATAAATTAATGATAATTAAGTTATAGATTAAAGTATAATAATGAAAATTGAAAGGCGGTTGTAACTTTCAAATCTCACCCTCATTTTTAAAAGCAAACAAAATCTTCAAACGTGGACCAAACATTAGTAGGTGTGTTTGTAATAATTTGGGTTCATTTTGGGGTATTATGTGCCACATCATAATCTATACTATATTTAAAATAAAAAAATTTGACATATTTACTGATTTGCCATTCAATTGTAAAATTAGACATAATTACTGATTTGTCATTGATCAATAGAAAAATTGTAGAAAAAAAAAACTAAAAAACTTTTGAGAATCTTATAAAACAAGCTTCATATATATTTTAAATATAATAAGTAGTCTTTTAATTTAATATAGGGGTAAAATGAAATAGAGGAAATTATTTTGGATGATATTATTATATGATTATGTCTTAATGATATAATTAAAAAATTAAAAATAATGAAATTTAAACATTGTCAAAATTTTAAAAATTTGAAAATTATTCTATAATTTTAATATATAAATGTGAAAAATAGATCTAAAAGCTAAATTTCATTTTATGAAGGGCTGTAAAATGTTTAAAAGTTTAAAAGCTATTATAAAATTATTAAAAATAATAATTAAATTTGAAAGTAAAACTAATAATAATCTAATAATGTTGTGAGGTTAATCTAAAAAAAATCCACAAATAACATTTAAAAATAAATTCAAACATATATGCAATACTAATTGTGTAAGATATAACTATAAGAAAAATATTTTAAAATGGTTTCATAATTCTAAAAAATATATTGTTTTAAATGTAAAATGAATTTGAAACCTAATTTTTTTAAATATAAACTAAGTTTTTGAATAAATACAGTGTTTGTAAAATAAATCCATCTAAAAATATTGTAGAAAATTATTTACAAATTATTAAATATAATTCTAAGATATAAAGGAACAAGAATATGAATAGAACATATATATTAACAAATATAATTAATCACTTATAATTAAAGCACACAAACACAAAACTATTATTGTTTTTGTTTTTGTTTTTGTCGTTGTCGTCATCATCATCATTAAAAAAATACGGATTTTTTACAAATCTCAAAATAATAAGATCTCATAAGTAATATTTTAATATAATAAATTTATTATATTATTAATAATCGTATTTGTCATAATAAATAATAAACCGCGCATCACGCGGGTATACTGCTAGTGGGCTTGAATGCATGAATCATATAGTTTTTACTATTCAATTGACACACACCATATAATAGGATATTCATATATATGTGTGTGTATGCATTTTTTTTTCTTTCTATAATTTGTTGGTCTAATGTTGATACATAGACTATGAGCATACACAATAGGATATGGATGAGTACAACTCATAGACTCATTTCATCAATGATATTACACACATCATTAGGTAATATCATCTATTAAGAAAGATTGTTAACTTCGTATAATCAAACATGAGATCATTTCGTGTTTTATTTTCTTTTGGTTAGAAGGATTTAATTTGGTGGTATACTTAATAAATCACATCACCTGTATAATTCATTATTGATATGAATGCAATCACATACTTATGTGCATATTCCGTTGGAATAAAAAATACATTAAATTTAGGTCAAAATATTTTATATTTTAAAAATTAAAGTCTTAAATCAAATTTCTTCATTTCGAGCTTAATTTGAAAGAAAATCATATGGAAATTTGAAATTTTACCGAAGAAGTTTAAAAATTAGATTTAAGTTGCAAAGTGAACACCTACCTGGTAGACATTGACATGCAATCAGAGAAAAAAGTTTTGAATACAAAATGAAATATATATATATATATATATAAATACACGAATGTCGTTAATTAAATCTTTAGTGTATAAATATGTTACTGTATGATAATTAATTTAAACATAAAAGGTACAAAGCATTAAATGCGAGATCAAAACATCTACATAAGAATGGAGAATGAAAATCAATCCACGAAAGTAAGTGGCTATTCCATTTATAAGGGTGTTGATTAGGATGTTAAAAAGGCTTGAACTTGAAACATCTTAATTTTCTAGTACTTATTGTCTTATCTAACCCACTCATTAATAAAAAACAAATAAAATTAGTTGTTGCAAAATAAACATACATTACCCTTTATGGCTTTTCCCTCCAATTGTTATTCGAAATTTGCTTACATATAAATAATAAAAGCTATCTCTCACTCTCCCTCTCTTGAACAATAAATGGAAATTTTGCTTATTGTATGAAATATACCCTTCTCACAACCTTTTCCCTTCTTTCATTATTAAATAAGCACCCCACCTTACTAAATTATTAATTAAACTAGTACTCGCACTCACACGAAGCGCGTTTTGTGATATAATGTTAGTAAATATTAATTATTTCATAATATATATAGTGTAAGTAATTTTAGTATATAAAAGACAATATAAAATTTAATAACTAAGAAAGTATAAATTTGCTTAAGATAATTCAATTCACAACTATATATTGATATTATACACATCCAATTCACTAATCTATGATTAATACTAAAAACAAAAGTATCAATATCATGATCTTCAAATCAAAATTGGAAATTCTACCTGTAAAGTTTGTAAGTTTTTTAAAAACTTCTTTATACACAACAATTATAGTCGAAACATTTTTTTTATCATCTGTGTTACAAACTAATATCTTCAATCACTTAAATTAAATATACTAAAAAAACTAAAAAAATATGAATTAAAAATCAAATTCAATTATTAAAATTAAATACATGTGTGTTTGAGTATGTATATATAGAAACATTACACAATAAAATTAGAAATTTTACGTAGGAAATTGATGCAAGCACTGTCAATTATATATGTATTTTCAACCTTTTATTTCAAAATAAATTTAATTATAATTTTTTTTATTAATATCGCTTAACATCGAAGATGACAAATAATTATTCCTTTATAAGTATCACATAAATTAATTGATATAGCAAGACATTGATCATTACAATTTAAGCTCAACACATAATCAAAATGTAGTAGTAGTCTACGATCATGATGATGACAATATAATTATAGAAACTAAGCATATAATTTAAATAATCAGGTGAGCCATATAAATTCAAAATGTGCACTCTCATATAAAAATATACGAAGTCCTAAGTGTAAAGTAAAAGACTAAAATTTTATTTGATTATGAGATATTTATAATTTAAAAAATATTTAATATGACATATAATTCAAACTAAATACATATTATATATACATATATGTATATACACACATCTTTAATAGTGTTATATTTATTTATTAATTTATATTATTATGGTATAAATTATTCCCATGAAAATTAATATTTATTGTTGAAATTATTGTTTGGATATCTATTGTTGATTTTTAATAAATTCTTCAATAAAAATTAATTTAATTAAGATCGATAAATGAGAATAAATTAATACAATATTTATATTATTAGATCAAATGGATTAAATAGTAAAGAATGCAAAATAAAAATTTGTTGATGGGATACTTACAAATATTAATTTAAAAAATACTTAGAATGACATATAATTTCACACTAATTAAATATATTATATATATACATATATGTATATATCCGCATCTTTAATAGTGTTACACTTATTTATAAATTATATTTATGTTAAATATGATACAATTATCCTCAAACAAATTATTATTTATTATTGAAATTATTGTTTGAACATTATCTATTGTTGGTGTATAAGAAATTATTCAATAAAAAATGACTTAATTAGTCTTAATAAAATAAGAATAAACTAATACAATATATATATTATAAATTGAATTGATTAAATAATAAAAAATGCAAAATAAAAATATTGTTGATGTGACACTTTTTTATTGAGAAAATAGTATTTCTGTAAATATCTCAAAATTTTCCTCTATTATTATAGTATATAAATATATAGATAAAATTATCTATTTACTTTTTCTTTTGAGTTTCTATACAATAAATATTAAATTAAATTTATTAAATATTAATATTTATATATTTGTTTATTAATAAATTTAAAATAAAAATTATTAATGATTTCTTAAAATGAAAATATTTAATAAATGATATATTTATTGTAACTATTTTTGACAGAATATTCACGTTTATGTTAATTAGTTAATGGCTATTAACAGACAAATCCAATTATTTTAAGTTTTCCTTATTAATAGGCCCAAATAGGAAGTTAAGCATTCGAATATTCAGGCCTGGATCGACTGTTATGGGCCTTTTGTAAAGCCCGTTTTTGTCTTCTGTACCTCAATTTTAATCAGCCCAGTTCAATTTTTAGTTCTCTCTCTTATGAAATAAGAAATAAGTGGAAATAAGAATATGAAAGTTAGAAAATTCAGATTCGAATCATTCTACACTTTTATGGAAACTAGAAAACAATTAAATTCCAACAGAAATTCAAACGGAAATAATAACCGTTGGAATTTCCAACAGAATTTCCAACGGAATTCAACGCTGTTGAAAATTCCGTTGGAATTTTTATAATTTCCAATAGAATTTCCAACGGAATTCAACGTCGTTGGAAATTTCGTTGGAATAATGTTGGAATTTTTTTTGTGATTGTATATTCCAACGGAAAAGTACCGTTGGAATCGTTTTTCCGTTGGAATTTCCGTCGGAATTTAAATTCCAACGCCCCTTTTTCCGACGGTCCACTTCCGTTGGAATTTCCGTTTGAAAGAAGAATTTCAACATAATTTTGTAAAATTCCAACGGTATTTCACAAAATTCCAACGGAATTGTTCCATTGGAATTTGAGTGATTTCTAGTAACACAATTCTAATTCCATTAATTATATTTATACATTTATACATCAAAGTAAGTCATATATACATTTATACATCAAAATAAGTCATATATATGTATATATATATATATATATAATTTTAATTGAGTATAAATGATTCCGAATTGATTGAACATGACATAAATTGATTTTTTAAGGACTTTTTTTCTCACCAGAATGTTGTGTTGCATATAATCTATTCCATATCTATAATATTTCATTATTAACATTTAATTTATAAAAATTATTTAAAATATATTAAAAAACTTATTTCAACTATATATAAAAAACTTGAAAATCATTTTAATATGTTAAAAAATTTATGTGACTTGACAAATAAAAATGGAAATCGTTATACAATATACAAAAAACTAAACATTTATTTAGAACATGCGAAATTAAAAGAGATGGATTGATTTGAATCAAACTAATGACAAATAGTTTTAATATTTTATTAGTTATAGTCCTCTATTTTGATCACAAAATCACAATTAATCATAAAAATGATAATAATCAAAATTTGCTGTCACTAATTTATCAATAACAGCTTATTGATAATTATCATATATATTGAAACCATAAAAACATCAATCCAAAGATTTATCGTCATGAAATTATTTAAAAAAAAAAAGAGACTGAAATCCTTATTGAATAGTTAGACAATGATGAAATATATATTGTCATCCCTCTCAATCTTAACGATTCATTTTGTCTCCTCATTGATTATTGTAAGAACCTTATTTTAACTTGGATAATGCCTTAATTATCACCTTACAACTCTTCAATATTGGCTTTTCAAGAATCAAAATTCATTCTCAAACTCAACGATTTAAAAAAAAAATTGAATAACAAAAAAGTTTATTTCATAAATAAAATATAATGTCAATAGGCAATTTCAATACATGCAGTCGAACTTGATAAATGAAAAATCTCCTTCACGAACATTAATAGGCAATTAAGTTTACGCAATGTGAGAGAATTATCAAATATGATATAATAAATTATCAAATTTTGAATCATAATAAAATACTACTATATTAAATCATTACCTCATTGCGTACAATGATAAATGAAAAATCTCCTTCACGAACATTAATAGGCAATTAAGTTTACGCAATGTGAGAGAATTATCAAATAGATATAATAAATTATCAAATTTTGAATCATAATAAAATATATTAAATCATTACCTCATTGCGTACAATGAAGTATTAAACAAAAAAAGAGCTTTGTGAGATGAGAAGTGAACCGGATTTTATATTAAATCAGCAAATGAAATATATATGTATAGATGAGAAAGAGAGTTAACCCAATAAATCCATAAGAGAACATATTTTCTATATTTGAAATAATGCAACATAAATATTGACAAAAATACAATTAAATATTTATCTTACGATTTACTATAGTATATAAATATAAATAAACCTAATAATGTAATCCAATTCTAATTCATAATTGATAGAATTGTAAGCCTTTGTTTAGGGAAGAAAATTAATTTCTAAATTAATTCAAAATTAAAATTTGATGAGTGATTAATTAACAAAATCATTAATAAATAATCAATTAGCACAATTTACGAAAATCAATCATAATATTCCATTTACATCTCCACTTTTAAAGGAAATGTTTGTTTTCCTAATTTATGACAATAGACGAATTTCTTTTTATCACATAATTAAATTTTTATCTCTTATTCATTATTTCTGAATTTCCATATTTAGGATGAGACATTTAGGTGAATACATTATTTATGGGAAATTTCTTACCTTATTATTTCAGAAAATGTTCTCATATATATATATATATATATATAAAGATATGTATATATATATGCATATGTCATACACCTATTTATATATTATATTATTTTGTAATGGTAAAAAGTGTATAATATATATATATATATATTTTGCATATATTTACATGCATATTAAATCATATATAAATATATATATTATCATCGAATTGAATAATTTTTTTATTATTTATATAATATTATGATTGTGATATTATATGATGTAAATCACACATATATATACAATATGTACGTACACATATTGTTTAAATGATATTATAAATATATGAATTGAATAATTAAAATTTACTAACCATATTGACATGTATTATGTTAAAAAAGTTTTTTTATCATATCGCTTCCATAAATATACATATCATCAAACATAATTTATCATTTATTATTTATTTTAATAAATAAAAATCATTTCCACATTTAGCAAGATGTTTTAGGCGGGAAAATTTTAACATTACTATTTAAGGAAATGTTTGTGTTTTTATATATATAAAGATGGGTATATAGACAGAAAACTACTTTTGGGGTCAAAAATATTTTCAAATATGTAACTTAATCCTTAACCACCTATGTGGTGTATGAGAATTAATCCTAATTATAATAATGTAAAAATACCATCATTATGAACTTGTCACATCTATAATTGTCCAGTAAATTTGCAGATAAATTAAATTATGCCCACACTAAATATGAAATACATAAGAATGGAATCTATAATAAGTTTAAACACACAAGCAACAATGATATATTATATACGTGTGTGTGTGCACACAAAAAAAAAAAAAAAAAGTTAAAAGAATATAGAGAGGAAACATGGCTGGCAACAAAAGTCCAGACTCTAATACACGCCTTTAATTAAAAAATTATTACTTGTACATTGCAATTTGTATATGATGAAATATGGTATATCCAAGAACTACACTTTCTCCCATCAAATGTCACATTTAAAAATTAAAACTAAAAAAGAGAGAGCATATATCTCATGTACAAAGTTAACATTCAATTCAGGACAAATGAAGCTATATAACTGTAATGTGAAGGGGAGATTGTGGAACCAACCAGCCTAACCTCCAACTTCCATAATATATTCTCATGAGATTGCATTAATGTGAGTTTAATTATATTTGTTTTAATTGATTAGGTTTAATGAAAATAAAGTAGAAATTAAATAAGTAAGAGATGTTACCAAGATTTGTGTGAGATAATAATAAAATTGAAAGGATAGTTGCCATCCACATATTGTTGTCTCCAAACAACGTGCATTGCCTTGTACTTTTCAAGCACACTTCTGTGGAATCCTATGCTCTCTAATCATCCCTTCATATTTCACAACCACCATTCCCTCCATTCCTAACTACACTTATAATCATTAAATTAAGAAGAGCATTTATGTGAGATGGTTCCATGGATAATTATCTTGAGACAATTTTTTTTTTTTTTTTACCTACAAACAATATGTGAATTGTAATGTATAATCAGTTGTGGTGTTTATTGTATAATGTACGGCTACTAACCAGTCTTCCGATCGAAGATCAGCATCTGACTCGGATGCACGTAGACATATCTTTGGTTGTCATTGTTTTTTCCTTCATTATTTGGTTACCATTCACTTCATGCGTTTTTTTTTTTTTGCCTATTTATAATATTTAAATAGTATCATTTCTAACAACCACAAACTTATTCAACAAAATATAATTTCATGTTGGAAAATTATTGTGTTTGATCATGTTAGTGTGATCACTTGATCTGAACTAGATTTGGTTAGTTTTAATTTCATGGTCTAATTAGTATAATGTTTCCTTTAAGAGAGTTTTTATCATCACATTTCCCCCCAAAAAATCATCTATTTCATATTAATATTTCTTTCAATGTTTTAAAATAAGATGTTTAAAAGATCATTAGTTACTCGAAGGCAGTTCGTAAAGAACAAGACTGATTCTTGAAATAAGATCTTATTTTTGACTAACTCATTTAAATTGCAAATGGGACTACTAACATCTTATACACTTCATCATCTATCTATCAGACATTCCAACAACTTAATTTTAAAATAAGAAAAAATATTTAATAAACTCTAAAAACATTCTAAACATTATAATTACTATATGCAGAACTTTTATTGATTTGTAATTATTGCATTAGTGTTAGTATCCATATTTTGTCAGCTATAAATTTCTTTATATAATTCTTTTTATATAATTTTTTGTTTCGTTCCAGCCTAATCCTGCCAAATCGTTTAACTTAGGACATAAATTAATCCTAATTTGACATACAAGTTCAAATGCAAATACAAAGAACAAACAAAATTCCACAACCCATTAAATATTTGAATTTGATATTTATGAATTATAAATAATTAATTAATTTGATAAACTATTCGAAAAAAAAAAAAAAAGTGATCATAATTTAAAATTTTGATGAAAATTAAGGAAAAAAAAAGGCATCTCTGTTGCCAACTTTTGCTGTTGCCTGCAGCCTCCCACTCTGGCTGCACGTGCGGTCCACACGTGGGTCATTTATTAATTAACAATTTTGCAGATTTCATTTTTAGTAACTCTGAGTGGGAAAAAAAATGCTGATTTTGCTGTTTTTGGTATTTTTGTATTCATACATAGAGATAATCTAGAAAACGAAAATACGTATGTCATTCAGATATTTTAATACTACTACATAGTAAAATAATCACACTAGAGAGACAAAACAAATTCAAATAATTTAAATTTAATGAAGTTGGAAAAAGCAACAGAGCTTTAATAAATATGTAAGCGGTGCAAGATGATTCATTGAATTTCAACATTCAATCCACTTATTTTAAGTAATTGATTGTGTTATTTTTTTAAGTATTGGATTATGTTCTTTTTAAGTTGGAATTTTGAATTATGATACATATAATGAAGGACATTTCTTAATTCATAAAAAATTATCATTTTAAAGTTTATAACTCCTAAATTGTTGTTTGTGGTAAATTTGGTTACGGGAAATTTGAAGGAATACCATTTGACATCGTAGTATTTCGAGAAAGTTTTTGAAGGAATATTATTTGACCAAAAAGATTTTGAAGAAATATCATCTAACCTAGCAGTGGAAAAGCTTTTGAAGGAATTTCATGGATTGCGATAAATTTTGGAGGAATATTATTGGTTTTATTAATATTACATCGATTCATTGAACATAAATGTAGAATTATAATTTGTATAATAACCCGTAATTTCTTAATTCATCCAAACTTTAACTTTCACAGACATTGTAGAGTTTGAAATAATACTATTTGTCTGGTAGTATTAAAATGCTATTGAATAAGTTTTATTATTAGTAATAAATTATCAAAAATTTAATGTATTGAGAATATAATATATATATTTAACTTATAATAAATTTACAAAACAATTAACTGTGAGTCTTAATTAGGTAAAATATTAAGAGTTAGTCTTCTGTACAACTGGTGTACATACAATTCAGGTCGGGTCCGGGTCGACCTGGATCCGCGCATTTTTTTTTTTCGCTTCAGTCTGCTACCTTTATGTTATATGCATGTGACATTTATGTTACATAAGTGTGACCTTTATGTATAAATGTAATGACCTTTATATACTCTAACTTAGAAAAAAATGAAGAATTTTAGCAAAATTTGTACATATTTACCTTTATGTAATATTAACTGCACCTATATCCATCCTAAAAATACGCTGAATTTTGAAAATTTCCATTTTTTTCAAAGTTATGGATCATAAAAGTCATAATATTTGTAGATAAAGGTCACAAGAATTGTACATAAAGGCCACAACAATACAACATAAATGTCTCAAAACCTGAAAATCTTCATTTTTTTCTAAGTTACTGAACATAAAGGTCATAACTTTTATATATAAAGATCACACTTATATAACATAAAGGTCACATCCTTACAACATAAAGGTAACAACCTGAAGCAAAAAAAAAAAAAAAAGAGAACCCAGGTGGACAGATCCAGGTCGAGTCTCCCCAATTACACAAATTCAGATCTGTGCATCTGGTCCACAACAGCATTTGCGAAATATTAATTGTTAGTAGTGTAATTCCTTTTAAATTTACATGCACTCGAATTTCTCTAAATTTAATCTATATATTAATAGGAAATGTAGGGAGGTAGTTGTAAAAAGTAAAAATAGAGAATTTAATTTACAGTTTGAGAGGGAGAGGGAGACGGAGAGGAGGGGGGAGAGAGATTATATTTTACAGTTTGAGAGAGACAAAAGAAACTTCAAACTTGTGTATTATAACCCACCATGGCTGACAAATTTCATAATTTGCTGTATTTACTGTTTTTCTCTTCTAACATCAGGGTTTTTCATCTCACACTTCACCCACCACCACACACAAATTTCTTTGATTCTTTCATTTATTGGTTTTTTTCTCTCTTTTAACCCAGCCGCTTCATCTTTCTCTCTCATTCTTGGTTTGTATCATCACTGCAACCATGTCCAGTTTGTACCCTCAGAACTTGAGCTTTTCACCAGCCAGGAATATTCATTCTCCACATCTAAGGACCAGCTCCGATGTTGAGAGGTAATGTCAATTTGTGTTTTGTGTTGTGGGTTGTGTTTTTTCTTGTGTTGTGATGTTGATTTCTGGCTTGCAGCCAATACTTGACCGAGATGCTTGCAGAAAGGCAGAAGCTTGGCCCCTTCATGCAGGCACTGCCCATCTGTAGCCGGCTCTTGGATCAAGGTTTGCTTTCCTAATCGAGTTTTCGATCTGGTTTTCATGTTTTACACATTTTGTTTTTACTTGTTTCTATGATTTGTTGTTTTTCATAGTTATTGGTTGTTTTCATTTGATGTGCATTTGCCCCTATTGTTTAATGATTGAATTATATGTCCGATATTCATCGGATTAATTTGTTTCCAGGATTATTGAAGCTTGGTTTTGCAAAAATTTCAAGATTCGGTTTAATTACTATTTTTCTTCTTAAAAATGATAGAATCAAATCATTTCTTTAACTAGTAAATGAAGTAATCGGAAAGAATTGGAATGAAGGGTTCGGAAATGATAATCAGACTTGTTTCCTTAGCTCTCACGATATTTAAGTTACCCTCATCCCCTAAGAGTCTTTCTAAGTCAGCCTTGCTTCCGATTGTAGTGTTGTGTGCACTAAGTGTATTTATATTAGTCCTCTGTGGTGGTTCGGAGAAGTCTATCTTTCTAGAAATCTCTTTATAACATGGTTCCTACCATTTTCTAGAGTCCTCTATGTACACATGGGTTAATGAAGTGGACTATGTTCTTGAGGTTGATGTGGTTAGCTCTTTTTTTTCTCTCATTGTATGGTAATGGTGTGTTCTTTGTATGTCTTTTAACGGTGTTGAGTTATAGAAACTGATATGATGTATTTGATGAGGTAATACATTTTTGTCGCCACTGTGGCTTTTCCTAATATAGCATCTAATTTGTTATAGAGAGATAAGATTATTATTATTTTTTCATGATTGTTGAAGTTTCTTTAATCAATAAGTCTCTAGTTCTGTTTCAAGATACACTTGTGTCTTCAATGGCTAGCTCAATTGATTTGGTTTTTCCCTCAGCAGTTATAGAACCAATTTCCTTTTCTTTTACTAGCATGAGAAATAGTGATGGTGATAAGCATTCTTTATCAAGTCTGATGTCATGCATTATGCATTTATATTTGGACAGAAGCGTCTGCAAATGATGCATTTTTCATATGATGTAGTGATACAAAAATAGAGTGCTATCCGTTGAAGCACCTTCACTCTTCACGTGATAGAGCGCCAACACTCTTCACGTGATAGATTGATGCGGTTAGCCTTTTTTTTTTTTTTAATATCATTTATGATAGTGGCATGTTATGTATATCTTGTGTTTACAAAACCAATGCGATATGTTTAATGATGTAACACATATTATTAAAATTGTGTCTTTTCTTAAAATGAGCACCTAAAAGTATCAAGTTTGTGGTAGAGCAGTGAGATAACTATTATTATTATCCATGAATGTTGAAGTTTCTTGAGAAATAAAATTTTAATTGTACTTCAATACACATTGGTGTCTTCAATGGCTAGCTGGACTCATATCTTTCTTACCAATGATAATATCACATCCTTTGCAGCATGTAGAGCAATAATGGTGGTGGTTGGCATTTGCCATTCTGTCTTAACTTTCATATATCTGCTTTAGAAATACAACTAATATTTCTCCCAAACCAAAAAGAAAAATAGCTGTTATAGTTATATGGAAGTCATAATCAAGGAATACTGTCCTATGTATTAAAGAAATCACCTTCATCTGCTCTGGGTGTGACAAAACAATGTGTATGCTCTTCTACATGAACTAGGGTAGATTGTGTACTGGTATCAATTATACAAAAGAAAATGGGATTTGTCAATTTAACGATGCACTTCATACTTTGTCAATTATAGATTGATTCAGATATTTTTGAGTATCTGCCAGTGTAAATTTGCATTGGACAGATAAGTTTCCTAGCAGTTTTCTTGATTCATTCCAACTAAATTATTAAGGCACTAAGTGTGATTTATACTTGTGTCCATTTGAGAATCTTGGGATGATGGTCTTTCATAGATGCTGAATGTTTTTTATGTTAAGGAGTTTGGACCACATTTTACAGGTGCTTGTGCTATTAGTCATAGCTAAATCTATTCATAGTCTTCAGCAGTTGGCAGTGGACTTGGTTTTGAACAAGATCGACAGTTTGATGATCAATCCCTTTTTCATGCGTGATTTGTTTGAAGTATCACAATCACATTTTTCTTCAAAAGATAATACTGTAATGAGATGAAGTGCAATAAGCATGTTATTTAGAAGATACTATGCTTTTCAGCGCATGCAATTCTGTTCTTTAATCACAAGAGGAGATTATATAAACACAATATGATATACAGTAACACATGATGGAACTGATATATATAGATGTAAGACTCCTAACTTTCCATTGATATCATTCTTCAGTATATAATGCTTCTCGGGTGATTCCATTTTTAGTCTGTGAAGAAGTTTTCTGCAGAGCTTATGCACCTTTTTCTATTTTATTATGATAATCAGAGCCCTGTGTACATTCTTCACATCTACTCAAAAAGTTTAAAATGTTTACTAAAAAATGTTGTTTTGATGGCAGAAATTCTGAGAGTTTCTGGTAGAATCTCTAACCATGGGTTTAGCGACTATGATAGATTTCAGCGTGGCAGTCCTAATCCAGTGGCTTCATTGGATGTTATGCCCGATGTAGGTGGAAAACCTCCAGGTGGATGGAGTGGAAGTTGCTGGAGCAGCATGCAACACGAGGTGAGCTCAGATTTCTTTGCTAACCAAATATGAAGCTTTCTTACGTTTTTCTTCTATCTTGTTCTTGCCACTGATTATCATGGATATATTCAAATGTTAATCCACTTTCTTTTCTCTACCATCCAAGATTGGTCATTTCTAGGCAAAATAATAAACAACAATGAACTATATATACCTGAAATGCATTATGTTGTTTCATTCTAGTATGTCACTGTAGGGTTATCAAAACTTATATAACTAAATAGTAGGGGCTGGCTCATTTGTTCCATTTGTGGCCAGAATGCAATTTATCGAACTAAAATCATTGGTTTCGCTTTGATACAGAGATTAAGTGGTCCACAGGGTATGACCATAGACTGGAAACCCCCTGGAAGTCCAAGTTCTTTCCTAGTGAAGCGGATTCTACGCCTGGATATACCAGTCGAGAGGTATCCAAACGTAAGTCTTCCAAACTCTCTCCTGATTATACTTAAATCAAGCACCAGAACTAAGCTTAATAAAATGTTATTGGACAAAAGTTCAATTTTGTTGGAAGACTTTTAGGTCCTCGAGGCAATTCCTTGAAACGGGTGGAAGCTTCCACGGGCTGTCGGGTCTTTATCCGAGGAAAAGGTTCGATAAAAGATGCTGTCAGGGTAAAGTACAACAACTGATACCTTCATCACATACTAAGTCTGCTTATAATCTTGTTGATGATTAATCCATTCTTCCTTCTGAAGGAAGAGAGTCTGAGGGGAAAACCAGGCTACGAACACTTGAACGAGCAGTTGCATATTTTGATCGAGGCCGAAGCATCTGAAGTACCTGCTAGCACAGTTGATTTACGACTTAAGCATGCAAAGGATATAATCGAGGAGCTGCTCAAACCCGTGGTAGGTTCTGAGGCTTTTGCTTTTCAAATATAAACATGAGATATAATAATAATCATTCACGACAATATAAATATTGCATTGCTTGAAATCGCGCAGGATGAGTCACAAGACATGTACAAGAGACAACAGCTAAAAGAACTAGCAGTGCTCAACAATATCAGAGAAGAGAGCCCTCAACCAAGAGGAAGTGTATCTCCGTTCTCTTCGAGTGGATTGAAACGTCCCAAAACCAGTTGGTAACGGACATGTCTCGTATGTGCTATTGCTTTATGGTTCCTTGAGACGATGTGAAGGTTCTAATGCCATGTCGTGGACAAAGCTGCGTATAATCTTGTTTGGGACATCAAGACTAGGTTTGCCAATGTGGCGATGAAGTTAAGACGCAAGAACCGTGGATGGTTGTGGAAAATCGACGTTTAGGAGACAAAATGTTTCACTGTTGTTACTATATAGTTGTTGTTGTAGATGATGAGTCTTTGTATGATAATTATTGGATTTATTGGTTTGCTAACTAGTTTTCTTTTGCTATGTTTTTGGTGGTAGAACCTATGTTTTGGATGAGACGTTTAATAGCTATAATATATGGTTTTGAGCAATATTTTTGGTTCCTTGAATCTTTGACTTTGCTTATGAACATGTTTTAAGAAACACTTTGCGTATGTATTGTTTTGCATAAACATATATTTTTTTGTATTATATATAAATTTATTTTCTTGTACCTATCTAATCAGTTGAATATATAATTTATCGAAGCCATTGAGTTAGACTCCTTAAAACTAGTTGGACGATGCACATAATTCATAAGTAATTATATTAAAACATCTATTACTTTGGCAACATATCTATTACCTATATAAAAGTATGAATATTTGTTACAAAATATGGATTGTCTAATATATCCTTAATAAAGATTTTATTTAAGGTTATAATAAAATTTATGTTTTTCATATTTAAATAATTCTACAAAGAATTCTAAACCAAAATCATATAAAGTTCTATTATGAGTAGGACTCTAATTTACTATACATTTTTTTTGAATTTAATTTAATTTAATATAAATTGTATATCCTTATAAAAAAATTATTATTTAACGTTAATAGTATTATAATTTTTTGATTTAAATAATTCATCATCCACATGCGACGCATGTGTTGATACTCGTATTTATAAAAGATGGTAAGATGAGTCTTGAGACGATAATCGTATAACCTATCTAAAAATAATTAAGAATTCGGATTTCCATAAAATCGTCTCGGTTTTTATATTAAAAAAAAAAAACAGAGAGAGAGAGAGAGAGGTAAAAATTGATATTAAGGCCAAAACGGGCCAATTGAGAATATTAAGGCTCATGAACAGCCCAAATCTTGTAGGCCCACTTCGAAATTAATATTTACAGAAAAAAAGAGAGAAAAAGAAAATAATATTATTAATTTAAGGTGCTAGCCATTTTATTTCTTGTTATTAGTTTTGGTTTCTCCTCGTCTAACCAGAAACTACTAGGAACCCTAGACAGACTTCGGAGCGAATTTGTAGAGAGAGAAAATGGGGAAGCAGCCGGTGAGGATGAAGGCGGTGATCTACGCCTTGTCTCCATTCCAGCAGAAGGTGATGCCAGGCCTCTGGAAAGATTTGCCCGGCAAGATCGGCCACAAGATCTCCGATAATTGGATCAGCGCCACTCTCTTGCTCGGCCCTCTTGTCGGCACTTATTCGTAAGTTTACTCTATTTCTGTTTCCTAATTATGTCTCTATGTGTTAGATCTTGGTCAAGGTGTGTATGTTGATGATAAGAATGCGAATCGATTACTGGATTTGCAGTTATTTTATGTTGGGATGAAGGTAATGGGTCGGGAATTGTGTTATTCAATCCAACGGTTTTAAATTGTTTGCTTGTTTAAGAGCGACGTGCGAGTTTCATTGACTTCTCTCTCTCTCTCTCTCTCTCTCTCTCTCTCTCTCTCTCGGGAATGATACTTTAGTGGCCGTACATGGAGTGAAAGATTATTTTTTAGAGGCTGTGTGAGTTTCATTGCGTTCATCTAGATGGTGCTTGCTTATATGGTCATGGATGTCCTATACTAGATTAGAATTTGTTCTGAATTGTTTGTTTGATTTTCATTTTATCTCATCTAAATTTCAGGCTGTTAAAGAGGAGATTTTTTTGGTACTTTAATATCTTCAACACCCCCCATTGTGGCAGAATTACTTTAAATTGAGTTCCTGCTCTGCAAAATTTCTTTTTAGTAATCAGTGGTGATGAGATTTGAATGTATGACGTTTAATTTGGGCTTGATTCCATGATAAATGAGTACCTCATTGAACAACTTTAAAATGATGTGGGCATAACAATATAGTGGAGATTTATCAGTAGTGTAATTATCTTAATTATCAAATTGGGCTTGAATTTTTACTAGTTTGTTAGTCGATTGACCTCCATCGCATCCATATCATTCTTGGGTGTCATGTGCTAGGTAATATGTACCTTATTTTATTTGCCTTTCATTCCTCATTGTTGAGTTTGTTGTCAGTCCTCATTTCGCATTCCCCTACTTCCGGACACCTAATGTTTCACTTTAGCCACATATCAAACATTTATACACACACAAGTGGAACATCTGTTGTACTTCAACTATTGCATGGAAGCCAATGAGTGATACAGTGGTGGAGTTCAATGTTCTTTGTGCTAGTTCTCTGCAAAGTAATTGCAAATCTTTGTTGGATTAAATGCTCCGCTGTAGTGAGTTAATGAAAGAACACACATTTTTGTTGCCAGCTTTATTGTTTATAAACATGAAACATCTTTTGCATCACAATTCAGCTTACTTATTATAACTAAACAACTTTTGACATTCCTGTCTTCGATCTCTGTACAGTCCTCTACCACTTCCTTCCCCTTTTAGTAGTGGTGTTAATAATCAGTTCTGGTTGGGGGTTTTTTTTTTTTGAAGTGGCAATTATTCTAATGTTCTGGTTGCATATGCTCAAGTGCCTGTTAATTCTCTATGATGATGTGATTCACTTTGACACTTGCAGGTATGTGCAATGGTACCTGGAAAAGGAGAAGATGCATCACAGATACTGAAGCTGTAATCGTTGATATTATCTGTGAAAGCTCCTGAATAATCTCCTAGTTTATGGTTAATAATAAGTTGGTATATGTGTTTTGCCTGCAGTTGCAGGTCATGAATTCAGGGTTTATCTTCCATTTGCAGGAGAAAATTTGCTCATGCCTTTTTCATTTATTATAACCATTTTGATAAGTGGTATTTGTGTGTCAAGAGTGCCAAACATGTTTTTGTTAGAATGCTTTTGTTATAAGCTTTACGTGTTATGTGAGTATTAGCAACTCAAATTATTTCGTCTGCTCAACATTGCGAGTTTATGCATATGCTTGGTGAATTTAAAAGCACACTTTCGACATATTTATGGAGGCTTGTACCTCTCAGATAAAAAGTTTAATTATATATCTTTTCAGAGGGTGTTTAACTGAAGCTTATAAACTCTTTAATCAACGTAGTTTCAACTTTGTACGATATTAAAGTGTTGGGTAACTAAATTCTCAATTATATACACTAGATGGATGGCGATGTATTGATATACAGCTTTTAAAACATAGTGATTTATTTTTCCTAACTTAAAAAAAAATATTTCAATTAAAAAATGGTGTTGACCATATCACTCTAAAAAGATGTGTATATCTACTTCTCTATCGGGCCTCCATAAAATGGGGGCATCCTCTCCACCCAAGTCACAAAAGAAAAGTACTATTTTAACAAGAATACACTTTTATTTTTATAAAAAGAAAAAGGAATAGGTATATGTAAATAAAAAATATTATTTTTACCACATTAAAAAATCAAGATTCTCGTTGACAACTGAAAGCAGAACGTACAGTGACTGCAACTATTTACACAATCTCAAACAATTGAGATGAGAATTCTCAACACTGTTTTCTTGTCCTGTATTACTGCAGTACCACAAAACAAACATGATAACGACGTCACAGAGTTTCATATCAGCTGGTTAACAACAATGTCAAAAATTTTGGAAAGCTCATAAGAAAAAAATAGAACACTATAACAATGTATGCATATGATCTTGGACAAGAAAACTTGTCAAATACAATCTTTTGTTGTTTCAAATGAAACAGAACTGTAATCTTCTCTTGATCTATGATTTTAAGCATATTTCCAGATACACGGCTAGGATACAAGAAAAGAGGTAAGCAGATTTACCATTTTGGGCATGGCAGATTAAGGAAAGCCGCCTGGTGTATATCGACAAGTTCCTTGGAAAAGGAGACCTGCGAGCATAAATATTGGACAGGGGAGAAAACATGCCCGATGGTAGCAAAGGATCACGAGCAAATGAGGATAGTCATCATTATGACGATCCAATGATCACCCAATACAGGTGGTCATGAATATACACACAGGAAATCCAGTTTCAAGAGCTCTTTCATCCGGATGCTAGAGTTACCTTCCATTCCTCCAGAATTAATTCCAACAGAAGGGTATATGATGGAGGTGAGGTGAGCTTGAAATCTTTTGAACCAAAACATTAAAGTAATGTTCCACCTTTATTTACAGGATCAGAACGGAGATTGGCACAACGGACACGTTGATTTGTGAGAAGTTGAGAACCATTTATAAAGACAAGCTGAGTGAAATTTATGCTTGCAGGTCTTGCATGCAAGTCGTGGTAGGCTATGGTTGCTGGTGTGGATGACACTATAACATATGGGGCATTCCTCAACTCCTTCAAATTCCTTGTCGAAATTACTCTTCCATATCCTTATTGCTTCAGCTAAGGCTCCATTCTGTAAATTTAAACACATTATCAGCATTTAGTTTTCAGTTCAAAAATTTTAAGTTAGAAAGGAGGCCCTCTAATCTTCTATGAGCACACTCAGACAGAATGTTTGGATTGTGTTTTCAGTTATGTAAAACCACTTATGGATGATCAACAATGTTCATGCAAAAAATGTACATCAACAAGGATTAGAAAATTGATGCAAAAAATGTACATCAAAATCAACCAAACAACACAACTGTTGGTGAATTTTCAGCAAATGTGATGGAAGGATCTCCCTTTTTATATGATGAGAGCATTCATGACATCATATTACGGAAAATGCAAAATGTTTTATCCAAAATGATACGAGAAACTGGAATCTGCAGAAAATACCTGATTACGAACAAATGACATCAATGACATCAACCAGTTTCTTCGCTTCAACTCACTAATGCCAAGGCTCCTGGTACAATCTACATCGACAGGCCTCAGGGGGTAAGAAGGAGGAAGACGAATTACAAGATCCATTCCAGTCTCATCCTTTGTATATGTCGCCACAATCTCATTAGCTGACTTGCTCACACTAATGGAGAAATTATCATCAGCAAAGCTAGCTTTCTTAATCTGCAATGGTAAACAAGATGCCTCAGTTACATATGATTAGAAACCAAGCAACACTGCTCTCACAGAGGATGCTGATAACAAGTCAATAGAAGATGAAGGCAGATTTGAGCCAAAGATTTCAAAACTAAACTGCAATATTGGTTTTGTCAAATAATGTTGGTCTTTCATCCTTTCATGTGTCTGTGTGTGTGTGTGTTTTCATGAGTGAAAATACAGTTTTGACATCTTGAACATACTGTTAAAGTAAGAGAGTTTCAGCTTTAGTTTCATCTACCAAAAACATTGTACTTCATCTTTTTTTGTTTTGAGTTGGTTCTCACCAGTGTAAGAATTGGTTTGATCTATTTGAAAGCTTATCCCTACTCTATTAGACTAGGAGGACATACTTATTTTGAAGAAAGTTGCAGTGCAAATTTAAGACACAACTTTAAGAATGCAGGGCAAATTATTGTCATGCAGTTATTTAAGTTTTTTGCTGTGAATTGTGAAGATTCTATGTTAATAAGGTTGCAAGAGAGATTCTGGCTACATTCTTCATTTGAAAACCCATTCTACCTGTTTATTGTATTATCAATAATATTCACTTCGTGTTTTTAAACTTAGTCCATCTTGAGTCCTATCATGAATTTTATATCTTCTGCAGCCAAAACAAACAAATTTGCTTGATCATGTGTCAGATGTGGCTAATCAGTCTTTTAGAAGGCCGTCCAGCCACCGAATCTTGAGGAGCATGAGAGTAAGAAGCGATAACTTCAACCATCATGTTTGATTCTTGAACAAAGTTGGTTTTGCAAAATATAAGTACATGCCATGGAGGCCAAATAGTTCAGGATATATGCTCAACGAGTTGCCTTAAGGAGACAAAACATATATGAAAAATCAAGGAACTTGATATCAAGCCTAATCTGGAAGCCCAACTAGCTACAACGATCAAGATATGGATGGATATTTTTGCCAAATTTTTCACTCCCTAGTCCCTACAACTAGAATAATCCTAGAAAGGTAATAATGACTTAATCCAATTCGAGATACTGACAGCTGGTATAGTGATTCAGGAACAGCACCAGTATATTATCAATTGATTTAAAAGAAAGACAATAAAGTTCACAGAGTATCTGCCTACATAAAAGCCCTTGTCATCATGCCATGTGAAAGAGATAACAGAGCGGAAGGATACATACCTGAGATAATTCGTTTGATATTAATGTTGGGCTACACCATGCTTTTGTAAAAGATTCAATGGCAGATGATGCGGAGCGATCTCGTATGTCACTAAACCACCCTCTGACATATGCCGGAAGATTATGAAGCATCAAACCATATATTGCACCAGCAAGTGAAGCCATTTTCTCCGGTCCAATGGGCCAAAGCACCTCAACCGAAAACAAAACCGAACTTGTAGTGATAGCACGCGTTGCAGCATTTGCTGCTTTAGTCACTGCAGGAGGGAGTTCTATATCTTTCCTCTTTATGCTGGTGCCCATGTATAGCTCCAAGGGAATGTGCTGAAAAAGACAAGCCAGTATAGCTGAATTGGTAGAATCTTGCACATATTGGATCATTCTCTCCCTTGCCGGTGATGATGAAGGCAAGGATGCTATATGCGACAGCAGCAAACACCAAGCAACTAATACATTTACCTATGAAATGAACGTAATATCAGTGACTGCATAAAATAACAACAAAAAACAAACAGCTATACAACCTGAAAGTGTATTGAATAGTAGATGACATAAAAAAACATGCAGTAAGAATGCAATTTGCCTAGATATGCCATACTTACCCGTTCATGTGCTAGTAAATCCATTTCCAGAACCTCATGAGGTAATTTTTCCAGTTTGCAAGAAATTTCTTCCCTCAAACGAATGTTTTCTGATGTTGGTGTACCAAGAGAATCCTCATTATTAGAAGTGTCATCATTAGTATTGTATGTAAAGGCTGATTGAACCACAGGCTCAGTTGACAGAAGAATAAAAGCTGCATACTGCAGAGGTGGGAATGGTTTGCATGAAAACACTAAAGCATACAAAGAGCTGATGGCTCCTTTACTTAGCCCCCAAATCTCAATTGATTTAATAGCTTTATCTCTTGCATGTGAACTAGACTGAACAACGCATGAAGCAACTAACTCCCAGAACCGGCGATGATCAAGCCGAGATGATCCAATCATTGATGAAGCCTCAAAGCAACATGAATTAGCCATTGCCTCCGCAGCAGCAGTGCAGAAAAACAAACGAAGAATGCCTTCAAAAATACGATCTGTTATGAACTCCCACTTATCACCCAAAAGGTTTGGATTTTCAGTTTGTACCTTGTCCTGTGATCCAATGAGGGAACAAAACAAAGAGAATCCAACAAGGGCATTTCTCGCAAGTTCTATGGGAAAAGGATCGATTATTACAACTGTATTTTCTAGCTTATTTAGAGAAGTATTTACATCATTAGATCCATCAATTAAAGAATTTACATTTTCAACAATCTCTTCCATCATAACTACTGCTGCTTCAATCCAAAATCTTAGCTGATGCAAAACAAACTTCCAGTCATCTTCATCAAAGTCTTCCCAGCAATAAGCAACTGAAATTACTACCAACTCCGACAACAGCTTCTGCACCAAGGGTAATTTATTTATAATAGCTGATGCACCCTGCCTTTGCTTCTGAAATAACTCATACAGATTCGCTCTCTCCATAGGGAAGGCATACCTCTCTGGTTTTATTCCATCTAACAATTCTGTTACTTTAATAGGAAAACAGGAGATAACCAACTGCAGCCAGTCGTCCATATCTGCAACAAGCAAATTAATGATTATGGAAGTTACAGAAATTAGTCCAGTTAGAGTAATTATATAAATCAATTGCTACAACTAATGTAATTGCTCTACTATTATTTCATAACTAATTATATGTTTCCCTACAAAACAAGTTACCAAGAGATAAATCCATGCCACACAAAAAATGAGGCAAACAGCATTTCACTAACCTGTACAGTCATGAGTGAAACATTTCTTTTATCAGTTCGTAACTATATTCTTCACTATGTACAGTATACATCAACAAAATGTAAACTACCTTCCCCAGTTTTCCATGTATTCAGCGGAGGGAAAGACACAGTTCTCTTGAGCCAGTCTACCGTTACATTATGGAATTCACTCTGGCCACAAAGATCATGCTGATCATTCAAACAATCATTAAACCCAACGCACAAAGGGCCAACAAGTACATTCATAACAGATGGTAGTATCCTCAAACAATTTGAATTTACACCAATGTAGAGTTTATCTAGAAGTAATTTGAAGAGAGATGAAGCCTTTTCGTTCCCCCACACATTGTCTTGGAAAAAAGCAGAGAGTACAGATACGAGAGCTCTCAAAAAGGGTTCTTTAACAGTCTCTAACTCATCAACTGAAGCATGCCATAAGTGATCTAACCCACTCTTAGCTCCATGGACAAGAGCACCATCAAGCAAAATGGTTAAAATAGACTCTGACAAGTCATTGTCTCCAGTTTTCACATAGCAGAGAAATGAAGGTAAAAAGGAGTCAAAAATACTGCCACCAAGCCATTTCCATGTGCATAATATTTCAGCAGCAAGCCAAGGCCGAGAATAATGAGATGGATTGATTGTCAAGTCTTTATCATCTTTGGTTGAAGAAGGTGATGACTCGACAATAACTCCAGCAACAACTCGATCAAATCCAATTTTAGATATTAGTTTGTCAACCAAAGCAACAAACTTGGTATTTCGGGGTGCCTGCAAGATGTATTACTATTTTTAGTTTCCGTGGATTGCATACCGGATATGTAATTGGAAAGCATCTAAAACATGATGATATAAGTATGCATTTGCAGTAAGATATATTGTCAAAATAGATATGTCGAATAAATGACTGCACCCCAGCTCACTAAGAACATTGAGGGAGTTAACCGAAGATCATGAGTTCCTGTTACTTGCATCATTCATTTTAGCTCCTCAAATTGAAACTGATCTAGAATGTCAAGAAAGCATCAATATGTAAAATTGGCTTAAGAAAATGTTGAAATCCATGAAGAAATATGTAATAAGAAACAAGAAAACTAAACCACCCATACATGGTTTGATTGAAGTTTACAATTGATAGGAGATTAGTTGGGAGGTTCAAGCACCAAAAGAAAAAAAGAAAGGAAAAAAAAAAAACATAAAACAACTCACATTGGAAGAGGGATTATCAGTTCTCAATTTGGATCCTGCACTATCAGGCACAATCCACAATGGCCACACATCATTGACATTCAGGAACTGCTCCAACATCTGTTGTTCCTCAACTTGGTCATGACAGAAAATTTCAAAGATAGTCAAGTACCCATTGACAGCAGGAAGATATGAAATTTTCTGAATCATATCTATTATCTATAAATGTAATGCATTTTATTGACTGAAGCAAAGTGGTTCCTAAGCAGTTTCGACTATTTACACCAAAACCTTTCAATAACTGATCACATATTTTGCATTGGAAGGCATGGACAGCCTGACAAAAGGACAACCTGGTCTCAATTTTTCCCATATTCTCTCTATCAAGCTTGTCCTCTGAAACATCAACCCACCTAAACTCCCAGTCAATTATGAATAGTGCAGACAACATATCTTGAACAAGCTTACTTTCAGCATCAATAGTATTCAAACAAAAGAAACTACCACTAAGAATATTTAAAGCAAAATGAGCCATCTCCAGCACATTATTAGAAGATCCCAACTTCCCATGAGGATAACCATTTCCACTAAATAAGTAAGAACATAGATCTTGAACCCACACAAACGTAGAGTCCATTGCAAAAGCCATCAGCATCCTAAGAACTTCCTTGAATATCAGAACAACTGTGTTTTGCGATATGAAGGAGATGTTATCATCCTCTGATCCTCCACCAAGGACAGCACTGTGAATCAAGGAAGAACATCAAAGTAAGAAACTTTTACAAAGACCAATTGATTATACTAGTACCCAGTTAAAAAAAAAAGAGAGAGTAAACAAAAACCTTCCTCAGAGAGAAACATCAATAAAAGATGTGTGCCTTCAAGAAGTACACAATAGTTACTACTTAAACATATAAAATAATAAAAATTACCTGGAGAGTTACATTGTTGCTACCAATTACTACAATTAAATGTTTGATCAAGTGGGCCCATTAGTTGTGGGAGCCACAATGAAAGCATATAATAGAAAGGAATGATTTCCACCTTAACATGCTAATGATAGTGCTTTAGCACCAGAAAAGAAACCATATATGTATGGCATCCTCATCGGATTACAAAGAATAAGCATCCGAAATCTAATCCCTGATGAATTAGCTAAAAACTTGTAGATGACCCCAAAGCATCATCTTGATACAAGGATCATAGATCTTCTATAAATGAATCCTCTTCTGCAGTCCCCTCTTTTTTCAGCCATAATACTCCAGAGCTCTAAAGCTTTCTTGAAGCTTTCCAAATGTCAGCTCATTCCCAAGTATGAGGTAGACTACATAGTCAGACACTACTATAAAAAATTCAAGAATCAACAGACTAATAATCAAGTAATTTTGGTACTAGTTTTATGTATAAGCATGAGCAAAGTCTGTGAGTTTGGAAGCCATCCAAGCCTGTCACTAAGCTTGCTTGCTAGTAAGGCATGTAGGGATGCATAATATTTTCCTAATTTCAAGCATTCCTAAGACTAATACTTACTGGATACATGAACCTGTTTTCCACCTTTACATTAACCTGCTATTATGTTTCCTTCTTTCCACCTATAAATAACAGCCTTCAGCCATTACATTATGTCTAATAGATAAACCATCATTTACGGTTGTCAATAGAAAGAGTAATGGAGTCTGCACATACTCACCCTTATGACCTATTCAAGCTTCCCACCTTAACATTCAGGTTAGTAAATAATAAAATTTAAATTGCAAAATGCAAATAAAAAGAGCATAGATGAGGTAAGGAAGAATTCATTTCAAATGTAACTTGATGAAGTTGAAAGATTTCAATCTCCATACCATAAAAATTGAGCATCAGAATTTCCAGAAGGAGGAAAAGCTTGCACAACATAAACAGCAACCAGATCTAGAAGCTCATGATGCCAGTTGTCTTTACTCAATCCAGACAGTTGAACAGACATCCTAGTTCTCTCCCTGACCTTCTCCATCAGAATGGCTAAGACAGAAATGTTGTCTATGTCTATGGTCCCAGGATCAAAACTAACCTTTTCTTGATCCACAATATATGTAACAATTGCGTCCCATTGCTCTGAGAAGCACTCATCATCAAGTAAGGCAAGCAACAGATCCAATCTAGCAGCAATAGAGGCGCTATGTTTTTTTAAGCACCAAGGAACAATTATTTCCTTGAAAGATTTCAAGAACTGTTCTAGTCCAAAATCACTGGACGTAAGCTCTTGGGTTATCTTGTGAGGTCCAAATACAGAGACAGCAACTAAAATAATCGTAATTGCATCTGGTGAGTCCTGGTTTAGAAAAAATTGTTACAAGTATGTAATGAATGAATAGAAAACATTCTAGTGTTATAAATAAAGATAAAAATACTCAATGCCAGGTTTCCAGAGATTTTGATATGGTTGAAATGGGTTTCTGATTCAGTCCAGGGGATGTGAAGTTAAAAATAATTTATTTGTATTCTTGAGTTTGCAGTTGTATGCACATTGATCATTACCAGAGGAACCTTATTAATTGTTTCCTTATTTGGGTACTAAAAAGAAATAATATATAAAATTGAAAAATAACTGACCTGTCCCAGCTAGGCACTTATAAATTTCATGTATGTGTCAATTGCACTTAACCAGCTTATGTCATTTTCATAAAAGGACGGCCAAAATTCCATTAACATATCAATGAGTCCAAAAATTAAAGAGAGCTGATAAAACGAAAAAAAGAAAATCATACTAGACCTTATTTGAAGAGAAATATAACCCCAACTAAATTAAATATGATTTTATTCTTAGTTTCAAAATGAATTAAAGAAAACTCTAAGGTATGAGTATTACCCATCAAGTGCAGACATACCATTTTAAAACAACCAATGTGGATCCCTATATCTAAGAACAAGTGGATTATACTGATCTTTTAATTCTAGGTGTATCTTTTTTCAAGACAAGATAGGGTTTAACATGAGTAAGCTGTCTGACGATTCTGACTATTTATTTGGTTTACAGTTTAGCTTAATTAGCAATCAAGAGCAACTCATGTTCTAAACAATCTCATCCAAGACAATATGTATTAGAAGCTCCCAATTCTCTGCCATTCAGCTCTCTCTATGATTGACTCCCAACATGAATGTTATCTTTCAATAAGAAACAAGTTGATCAGATGACTCTTTGAAAGAGCTAACCAGTGGTTTTATCCTTTCTCAAGGGTCAAATTTAAAGAGCACCCCCACTATAAAAAGGCAAGTTGAACAAGAATCCAAAACATATAAAACTAAACTCAATAATAGGGAATCGAATTGTCATGTTTAACTTACAAGTGACCCAATCAATGGGAAAGACTTTTTCAATGTGGGGCCCACCAAATCAAGCAAGGGCCATGTCTCTTCTTTCTGCACCGCGTGTTTGTCAAGTAATAAAATAAATTTAACCACCCATTGCACATTTTGGGAAGAATATTCTGTTTTCTGAAACATATCCAGACAATCCACTTGAAATTTCGAAGAGAAAACCAAGACCAGATCATAATCTAGGGTACTAATCCCAGAGATGATTTTAATAATGCATTTCCCAAGACTTTCATCATAATCCATTGAATGCTTACTGTTCACTGCTTCTCTTGGTTCCTTGTGAGAATGTTGGATGCTATCATTTGATTGACCCAGAGTGTGTGATAAAAAGGATGCTTTTGAGCGAGCAGCCAAAAGATATTCATGCCAGAGAAGCCCTAACAGAATTTCATCAACAAGCTTGTGCCTTAAAGTAGAAATGGCATTTTCTCCATCACAATATCTAAAACCAGCAGAGACTAGATGTTAGATCCTAACCAGATAACAAGAAACGAAGCTGTAACAATTTAGTGCATACCTGGAAGCATTTTTCAAGCCCCAAATAAAACATTCTTCCACTGCCAGGAAAAATGCAAGCCTATCTGCCTGCGATGAATAAGACAAGTTCCTCCCTTCCCACAGGCTTTTGAAAAATTCAAGAAGAAATTTCTCCCCTGTGATTGCATTTGCAGGAACTGTTTCTAAAAATAGAACTAGTGCTGGATATGAAACTAGCTGAGACCCAAAACACCCATTTCTAAGAAAATTGCATAATCGGTTGAATACTGTTTTTTGGACGTTAACGGTAGTCCAACTGTCGGGAAATCTTTGTGTAAAAAGTAACAAAGTTTCCCACATTGATGAATGACATGAAGGATTCTTTTCCTGGAAAGAACCAAGTATTGTTCCAGCAAGCACTTTCACATCTGCTTCACCAAGAGCATGAGATATGTTTTTTATACAACTTCTCAGCACTGAGTATGCAGCTGACCTAATAGCTGGGCTTTGAGACTTCAGAAAGTCCAGAAAATAATTATGAGTTGAGAACAGCTTTTCTGCAGTGTAGACAGCATTGGTCCGGGATTTCTCTGCATACTTCGATTCACCAGTTACTTTTTCTGAACCAGACCTTTCAGAATGCCAGGAGAAGAGAATATCAAAAAGTGCTCCTAATGCCAGTAATGATGATGAAATCACCTGCCATCCAATCAAGATTTCAAAAATAACACTATAGAATAAGATGGTAACAAGAATTTACTTGGAAGACAAAAGGATAAAAAATGATAAAACAACAGGTATAAACTGTTTGCAGCAGGAGTGACGAAACGAGATCATAAATCGTATTCTCCGAATGATGGAGTGATGAATAGGAACACTCCTGATCTCCTTATCATGTCCCCATCTAACATAAAGACCAAAAACATCGTTCAGTGGACGTGTGTTCCCGTTCACAGCCTTGAACAGCACAGATCAAGTATGTAATGTGGTATCAGGATTTCTTTCTTTCACCTCTGTGTCTCAGGTGGCAGGTCTACAAACTGTTCACAAACAGCTATTCGAATTCCTAGGAAATCCAGAATCTTCTCCAAGCAACCACAAATACATGCGAAAATCATCACAACCCATGCTAATAATATGAAACAACAGCGGTGACTAAGGATTTTAAATCAATTAATATTTATAGGTGTTTTATCAAAAGCAACTACTTCCATTTTTTGAAGGACATAAACCACCAATTTGAAGTAGTTCGAATGTTTCAAGATGCTGTTAGTGCAAGCACATATCAGCATAAGCAGAAACAATCTCCGCAACCAGCTTGATGCTAAAATCAAATGCACACACTAGCAATTTTCAGATGCATTCCTCATTTTATATAAGTATGTTCGTTCCCTAACATTCAGAACACAATCAAAGTAATTAATGTCAAAATGCTTGGGACGTCACACAATGTCAAATAGGTCGTGTGAACCAAGTTTATGTTTGCTAAAAACAAATTAACAATTCAAAGAATTTAATCCTTTGATTAAATAAAAATCATATTCATCATTACCTGTTGGTACATTTCTTCCAATTCATCGGCTGCAGTTGCTTTATCTGACAAACTTTGTGGAGTAAGCTTCAAATTTTCTTCTATATGTGTTAATATTTCAGTTGAGTAGAACATCAAGGCATCTACTCTTTTCTCTTGAGCTGGAAAGGCAGTCTGTGGAATGATAGACAGTAAGCATGACTATATTCATTGTACATAGATTTTTATAGGCACAATTTCCCTTTTTAAGAAAATATTGCAACTAAAAGCTTGTTTTTAGCCTCCTTGAAAATTATATATATATAATTCACCGTTTTATGCGTCACATTTTGAAAATTCCAATCATGTGTTTGTTCATCATATCACATTTGAAAAGTCCAATCACATCACATAATCGGGATAGGATGAACAAAATGTGACGCGTGATTAAATTTTCAAACCTGTGTCATCATATGTATGCTACACAATGAACAAAATGTGACACCATTAACAAAACTTGTCTATGGTTTAAAGAGGTGGTCAGGGACCCACAAAAATGGCATGTTAGTCATTAATACCAGAAAATGTCAATAAGTGGCTAGAAACAATCGAAAGTTACCATGTGGCTAGATACAAGGTTAACTTACAAATATGGCTACTTTTTTATATTGTCACATTTTTAGAAATACCTTTCAACTACCATTGTAGCCTGTCAAAATAAAGTCTATCAATAGTTAATTAACAGAGATGCTTGATGTACTATAAAAGATTCAGGACTCAATCGCCAGATCACTAGCACACCAGGCCATCGGTCCTCGACTTATTGACTACTCAGAAGAATGTAGCTTGTTGGAGGCATGCATAACAACTGTTCATGATTTCAAAGATCCTAGATACAAACCCCAAGTTTCATCTAACCCATTTCAACTTATTTTCACTTGTGGAGAATTTTTAAGGAGAGACAGGATTAGTAAACAAAGAAATCTTTGATAATATACTTTGTTACATCAGTTTGCTAGTTTATTATACAGCTTGTGAAATTCTGAAGTCCTTTAAAGTTTAATCATGCCCTAAACTGTTTATATCAACTCTGAACTTACCATCAAGATTTAGTTTAGATGGACTAACAAATATTCAATCTGTAAAATTTCAAGTTGAACACTGCCTTACTATCAGAACGAATTGTAAATATATTAAGCTGCAACATAGCAGTTGGTATTTAAACAATTTGAATGGTTCAAAGAAAAATCATACGCATTTTAGTTTCTTAGAACTAGTTGACTTAAGTGAGGATACACCCATTTACTCTCAGTTCATTCTCTCTATAACTGTATAAAGCTTCATTTTGAATTTTTATGTTAGGGCTATAGATTTTTCAGCTGTATCAATTGTGTAAGTTCAGAGAGTTAAATATGCTATACTTCCATTGAGAAACCAAAAATATATATATATTCTACTGATCAATTGAAGAGTTATGATAGATTAACCACTAGAAAAGATTCTTAATACATTGTTTTGGTCTTCTAGGATTTTGCTCTTGAAATATTTGGTCTTTGCAATATTTTTAAGTATGATTGGATTTTCAGCATCCTCAATACAGGACAGCGCAAAAGACAAACACCAAATTATATCAAAGACAAACACCAAATGAATACATATTAGTAATAACTTATATCAAAGACAAACACCAAATGAATGTAGGTGTACAAACATCATTTTAATGATCAAATGAAACTTGAATAACCTGAAATGATCGTTTTGCAGCTTGAGAAACTTCATATACTGAATCAAATTGAGAAAACCACCACGGTCCTATCAAAAGCTTTAGATGTGGAGCCAAGTCTCTTCTGAAATAGAAAAAGAAATTGATGAATAAAATACACACTCACTCAAAATAACATTGAAAAGCAGCTGACTTGCATAAACATTTAGCCTAATGCAAAACTAATAGGGAAACCAACTTTCAGGATTAGTTACGTAATTCATGGCTTGACCAGAAACCAGTGTTTGCGAAAAAAGAGCAGTATCTAAATGAGTCTTCATATTACTTTTTCTAGAAATCATCTGTACAACCCTAAGATAATAAGTAAAAGATATAGAATCCAATCAAGTCAGTACCATATCCTGAACATGTTGCAGACTTTCAATTCATATGATTAAATTTTAAGCACTTCAAAGTGAAACTAGGGAGAAATAGAATGATTCAGAATATTCTATTTTTTAGGAACTCTTTTAACATTTAAAAATGAACAACAAATAGGGATTAACACTTAAGCTACAATCATTCTTTGTAATTTATGGAACTTTGGCATTGTTACTAAAGTAAAAATATATTTTCAGCTTCTAATTCTAATTTGAGCAAACTCACAACAAACAGCACTAAGACCAACCATTATTAACCATTCTGATGACAGTGAAATCATAAAAGTAGAATACTCTAAATTAGATTGATTAAACACAAACCCCACAGCAGTCACAAGATTAGCCATGGTTTCATGAGTTGCTCGCCGAACTTCTCTGTTGTAGTCCAGCAGCAGCTTCTTGTACTCAAATGCCTGTGCCAAAAATGAATTGGATGAAACTATGAATCAAGGTTGCGATCATCACATAGAATGCAATTACGCTCCTTCCATAAGGAGCAGCACAAGTGGCAGTGAAAATTCAAACAGAAGACTAAACCATATTACAGATTATAAACCAAGATGTGAATACAATGAGCATGAGCATACCCATTGAGGAATGATGATTACTATTTCCTTTGCAGTTTTCTCTTTGATAAGTTGAGTAAGTGATGCCAAAGCTTTAAGCTGTGGAAAAAGCAGAAGTAATGAGTTAGTTCAAGTATAATGTAGACATTCGTTCGTTTCACCATAACTTCATATGACATAGTCACACAACATGCATTAAATAAAATATGCTAACAATAATCAACTGCAAGCATTACAAAGTGAGTTCAACTTTCACAAGAGTAGAACATCACATGCACCATCAATGGTTCTCATCTCTAGACACGAAGCATCTTAAAGATCGTCTAGAGTTCAACCAAAGATACAAATAGCAAACTTCACCACCAGGGCGAATTGAGATACGAACATTCCATAAAAAGTCCAAATACATGAGGAAATAAACACTACCTTGGTGGTGGGATCTTTTCGTGAAAGCCGCTTCAAATGTAGTGCCAACTCACCGTCAATATCCTGCTTCACATATCATCAAAACACATCAATATCAAGAAAATCTTCATGAATGAGATTCTCATCCTCTTAACAACGGAAACAGAAATAAAACTGACCAAAACAGGAGAGGCATCAGGCGTCGATGCGAGTGAAGAGTCCACACGCGAACTTCCGACGTAGCCTCCGAACCCCACCGCCGTCGCACCCGAGGGCAACATCGAAGCAGCCATGCTGCAATTGTTCTTGTCAATTTAACATACAAATAATTGATGGGGGGTTCAAAACATACAGAACTGTTCTGAAACGAAAAGGGGGAAGAATGATGGAGAACCTGCTGCTAGAGGGGCGAGACTTTGTTCTTGCAGCATCTCCCTTGGGTCTCCCCATTCTTTCTTCAGCTCCAAGCAGAGGAGGTGGTGCTCGACTCGAGTGGCTTAACCACGCGTATTTATAGCTGCTTCTGCAAATGACAAGCTTGCCCTTTCTTTAGCCGAGCCAAGCCGCAATTTGGGCCTGCTCAAACATTCTCATGCTCCGACTTATTATTTTTGGGCCTCAAATTTGTCAATACACCAATGGGCTTAATTACTGGTTTAATAACCCAGGTAAAGGATTGCCCATCATGCAGGGATGGATTTTGGGTCCACTTTGAAAATTGTTTTTATTTTTTTAAGTGAAAATGGTTCGTTTTATATGTAACCTGTTCTTACATTTTTATTTATATAAAACTGTTTTCTACATCGTAAAAATTTACCCAATCTCGGTAAAATTTAACCCATTTAAATTTGAAATGTGTAAAAACCTAATCTTGTTTGTTATAAAATTTGCAAAATCCTATTACATTTTCGAGTGACTCTCCTGTGCACCAGGTGTACGGATCTGAGATCCGTGTAACCGGACCGTGCGCCTAGCCCGCGTCCCTTTTACTTTTTCGCTTGTTTTGATTGTGACATTTATGTTATGTTAGTGTTACATTTCATGTTATGTTAGTGTTGCCTTCGTGTTATGTTATCGTGACATCATTTCCAGATTTCATACCCTTAGTTTAAAACTATTGAACTAAAATAACACGAAGGTAACACTAATATAACATGAAGTTAATACTAACATAACACGAAGGTAAAAAACAATGTTAATTATACATTCATATTGTGTTAGACTGACCATGAGGTATAACTGCCTGAAGCAAATCTTGGTGGGTTTAAGCGCTCGCACACCCACTGGGTGCGTGGAAGAGAGTTGGGACGCGTGAAAACACGTATGACAAGCGCATGGAGAGGGTCAACCCGGGTGCACCAGTTGCACAAAATATTTTACCTACTTTATCTTATATTTTCTACTTTATTTACATTTATGTAACCCCAATAACAATATTTATTTTCTCAAAATAAAATAATACAACATCTACTTTTCTACAATTACCAATTTGATATTGACATCCTAATTATAATTATACCATATCAAATTTCAAAACAACAATAATAATACTAGTAGTAGATTTTATTCATTGAGAATTTGAGATCTAGATAAATTAACAAGATGCATTGAATCATTCTTGTAAAAATCAAGGTAACAAAGAGTGATCCATCCCAAATCTCAAAGACTGGTTTTGACTTTGGATTCATCCCACAACATTTGATCAAGTTTAAACCAGCCCATTATTATGTCTATAAATCATCCGAAATATTAAATAAAAATGACTAATATGAATAAAGAAATACCAATTTATATGTCTATATAACAGAAAAGGCAAGTATAGTAATTTAAGCATCACTCTATAGAAATAATAATGGAATGTTAATAGAGTTTACAGAAATGTGTGGTGAATAAGGAGATGATAATGTAGATGGGAGACAACGAGGTGATGTCTCACCATCTCAGGGCAAATGCTTTATACATTATAACATCATTCATTCTGCTAATTCATATACTTTCCAGTCCTCCATCTTCTTCATCTCACTTCCCTTATATTTTTGACAACGTATAGTCCATCACATCAACGAGATAATCTACACAATAAACCACGATATGATCCAAGGTTAATCCTTAAACAAGGCTCAAACAATCAAGAAAAACAAACCAGTTTTGATGTGGATCCCACTAGTGCGTTGTTGTTCAAGGAATTCAACCTGCTGGTGTGGCCAACAGAGGTGGCAATTTCAAACCAAGCCAAGGTTGGATACCAAGACCTATAAAGTTCGGCCCAAACCAGCCTGGCTCCATCCCTTGGCTCGCTGGCTCAGGGCCAGGCCAAGTGACCCGATTTGCCACCTCCATGTGGCTAGCTAGTATTACCACCAGATTATCCTTAGGAAGACCTACTACTATTGGGATCTACATAATATGTATGTGTGTGTGTGTGTCAAGAGAGAGATAGAGATAGATAGATAGATAGATAGATAGATAGAGAGAGAGAGAGAGAGAGAGAGAGAGAACCAGCATCGTCCATGGTGAAGCAGAGGGGCGGAGTGATTCTGAAAACATTGCCATAGAACCCTCCTTTTCCTATCAATACTCCCATTTCTGAATAGAGACAACACTTGCATCACTAAGAATTTGGGCAAAACAAATAGGGACCAAACCATTATAAGGGTGAAAGAAAGACACCTTTCATCTGTTCCATTACATGAAGTGTCTCAACATTGGCGGGAGTTTTCAGCTGGCGATCTGTCACAAGTTCGACTCCGAGCATCAAACCTCTTCCCCTCACATCACCAATGACTGCACAACAGCACCAGAACACATCAAGATTTGTATTGTCAAAGTTTAGCAACTGCAATTTAGAGACAAGGCATACATACTTTCATATTTGTCCTTTAAAGAAGTGAGAAGCTGCTTCAAGTACGATCCAACGGTGAAAGCATTCTGCTGAAGGTTTTCTTTTTCTATCACTTTAAGAACAGCATGCCCCGCGGCAGTGCACACAGGATTGCCACCAAAGGTATTAAAATAGCTTCGATGGGTCAAGACCTTTGCAATCTCAGGGGTGGTAACCACCGCCCCAAGTGGTATTCCATTTCCAATGCCCTGAAAAACATTAAATTGGATTGAATATCTGATAATGGAGGAATAGATATTTTACTTGATAGAAAAATGGTAAAAGGTTGAAAGGAGAAACTACCTTAGCCATGGTTACAATATCAGGCACAACACCATGGGCCTCAAATCCCCAAAAATGGCTCCCTGTACGAGCAAACCCTGATTGAACCTCATCAGCTATGCAAAGGCCACCTGCCTTTTTTATAGTGCTATAGACTGCTGGGAGATATCCAGGAGCCAATTCCATAACCCCACCAACTCCCTGCGAATATTGCAGTTCATTAACATGACAAATCGAAAAAGAATGTCACAAGCAATTGAGTAACTGCAAGATCTAAACTGTGTGCACTTTGATCAAATAACCTGTATAGCTTCAGAAATAAAGGCAGCAACACGTCCAGATGTTCCATAGGAAACTATTTCATCAACATCTTTGGCATACTTCAATCCATCGGATCCAAAGGCACCCCTGTATTGATCAGGGTTCAATGCATGGTGGACTCCAGTCTGTTCCAATGAAAACCAAACAAGATCGATAAGTCAAGGTTTTGGCTAGACTAAAATTCAACACACAATGACAACAACTTTATTCTAGAAACTCATTTCTGCCAACAGCCCAAAACTCCCTTGTATTCATTTTCTTACAAACAATTATAAACAAGAACCAGCAATATTGCCTAGTTAACAGAATCAACATAGTTCAAATTTGCTCTACACAGTTTGTGCCACCAAAGTCACCATTCAAGAATACTAATAAATAGAACTTTATACCATGATTATATCCACGAACGGGGTCTATAATAAAATGTAAACTAGTTCCTAATTCCATTACTGACCCTTGATTAAACAAAAAGGGATAAAACAGTTCTAGCACAAAAAAAATCAAGATGCATCCCGAACTATTTTAACATAGAATAATCGTGATAACAGTGACAAGATTTGCCACGAGACTAGGAAAAAGGAATGCTCACCTGGACAACATTGAATTTGTAGCTACTTTGAGCAGTGGCACCCATTGTCCCAGCTGCATTACCATGATACCCATTCCTAATCGAAATTACATCATGACAACCCGTGTACAATCGGGCCATCATCAAAGCCAGTTCATTTGCCTCTGTCCCAGAGTTCGTGAAGAAAACAACCTAATACCAAACAAAGCACAACCCTCATGTCAACTTAGCAAGGCCAGGTCCTTATCACTACTTCCAAGCAACTAAAACAATACAAAGACATGGATCCTATCTTGTGCATATAACACAACAACAGCTGAATTCTGAAAAGGAGATATACAGTCTAACTCATTCGATTTTGTATGAACAACAGAAAATCGACCCCAAAAGAACACACAAACTAAGAAAATCCACAAAGAAACAGTAAACTTATTTCGGGGTATAAACCTTGAGGTCACCAGGAAACTTGGAAGCGAGAGCCTCAGCAAAATCAGCAATAGCAGGGTTCAAATACAAAATGGTGGAATGCTGCAAACGCTTAGTCTGATTAACAATAGCCTCCACCACATCAGGGTGGCAGTGACCACACCCAACGGTGGCTATGCCCCCAAACGCATCCAAGTATCTCCGACCCTTATCGTCAAACAGATACTGCATCTTCCCATCCACCAAACACAACTTCACAAACGCACAAAACAAAAAATTCATCACCACCCATTAAAACAAAACATAGAAAAAAAAAAAAAACCGGAGTTGATCTCACTGGTTGCTTGAAGAAATGGAAGACGGCGGGGTTGAGGAACTGGCGGCGCTTGGCGAGGATCTCTTCGGCGGATGGGCCGGTGTAGGGCGGAGGAGCGTAGTCGAAGGGGGGCATTTTGGGAAGAGGGGGCTCATTTCCTTGAAGGGGTTGGGAGAGAGTCGATTTGGAAGAGCGAGAAAGACGAAAGGAAGAAGGCGAATATTGGCTTGGGAGGATTCGGTGCAGCATCCTCATCTTCGCCGGCGAGATGAATCGTGGAGAAGATGAGAGACGGTGAGGTATGGTTGGTGAAGATGACGGAGACGGTGTTCACTGTTATATACTCCCTATACTGCCAACCCAACACGCATCTTTCGCCTTCATCAATTAATCGAGCTTATATGAATCAATAAAACACATTAATTAATTTTCAAATCAGTTTTTGTATTAGGTCTTTCTGCATTCAGTATGTCATTCATAAATGCTACATTATTGAATTTTAAATGCTAGCATTAATCATTTATATATAAAAGCCAAATATTCTATCAAAAAAATTGTAATAAATGTCTCATTTATTAAATATTTTCATTTTAAGAAAATTATTAATAATTTTCATTTTATATTTATTAACAAAAGTATAAATAAGTATTAATATTTAAGACATTTAATTTTATATTTATTGTATAGAAATTCAAAAGAAAAAATAATTAGATAAATCTATCTATATATTTCTATATTATAATAATAGAGGAAAAATTGGAAATATTTATACAAATACTCTTTTTCCAACAAAAAATATCACTTCAACAATCTTTTTTTTTTTTGTATTTTTTATTTCTTAATCCATTCAATTTAGGGTCAATTTATAAAGTACCTATTTTCATAAGTTAAGGAACTTATCTACTCATTTTTTTGGGAAGTAATTTTTTTTTACCCAATTTAGGTAGTAGAATGTCCATAATACCCCCAATTTAAGTTATATTTACATAAGAAAAGTTCAGAAAATATCCTGGACTCGAGTCAAGTTTCCTGGACTCGAGTCAACTTTCTTCGACCCGAGTCAACTTTTTAGATAAGGTGAACATGTCGTGAACACAGAATATAATATCGTGTTCACAAAATGCAGCAAGGTTCAACATGTCATGAACACGGAATATAATATAGTGTTCACGAAATGCAGAAAAGTTCACATGCCGTGGACACGGAATATAATATCGTGTTCACGAAATACAGAAAGGTTCAACATGTCGTGAACACGGAATATAATATCGTGTTCACGAAATACAGAAAGGTTCAACATGTCGTGAACACGGAATATAATATCGTGTTCACGATATGCAGAAAGGTTCAACATGTCGTGAACACGGAATATAATATCGTGTTCACGATATGCAGAAAGGTTCAACATGTCGTGAACACGGAATATAATATCGTATTCACGATATGCTGATATATTTGTGGTTTATGTAAATATAAACTTAAGTTGAGAGCATTATTGACATTTCGCTCTCAAATTGGGTAAAAAAAATAATTTTCAATAAAAATAGATAAACAAGTTCCTTCACTTGTCAAATTGAGTAATTTGAGGTATTTCTACCTCAATTTATAATATAAATATTGTATTAGTTTATTCTTATTTTAATAATTTCTTAAGTACCAACAATAGATATTGTCCAAACAATTATTTCAATAATAAGTATTAATTTGTTGAGGGATAATTGATATTATATTTAATATAAATATAATTAATAAATAAGTGTAACACTATTAAAGATGTGTGTATATACATATATGTATATATATGATATGTATTTAGTGTAAAATTTTATGTCATCCTAAGTATTTTTTAAATTAATATTTGTAAGTGCTCCGTCAACATTTTTTTTTTTTTGCATTTTTTTACTATTTAATTCATTATATTTAATAATATAAATATTGTATCAATAATTTCTTAAATACCAACAATAGATATTCATATAATAATTTCAATAATAAATATTATTGCATGGGGATAGTTTATATCATATTAACAAATAAATATAACACTATTAAAGATGTGTGTATATACATATATGTATATATATAATATGTATTTAGTCAGAATAGTATGTCATCCTAAATATTTTTTAAATTATAAATATCTCACAATGGAATAAAATTTTCACCTTTTACTTTACACTTAGGACTTCGTATATTTTTATATGATAGTGCACGTTTTGAATTTAGATGACTCAACTAATTATTTAAATTATATGCTTAGATTCTAATTATATTGTCATCATCATGATCACTACTGCTACTATATTTCGATTTTGTGTTGAGCTTAAATTGTAATGATCAATGTCGATCTATATTAATTAATTTACGTGATACTTATGTATAATAAAATAATTATCTGTCATCTTCGATGTTATGCGATATTAATTAAAAATATTTTTCTAATTCAATTTATTTTAAAATAAAAGGTTGAAAATATATAATTGACAGAGAAATTTTATTGTTTGTTGTTTCTATATATACATACTCACAGTCACACACACGTATTTAATTTAAGTAATTGAATTTGATTTTTAATTCATAATTTTTTTAGGTTTTTTAGTATATTTAATTTAAGTGACTTATGATATTAGTTTGTAACACAAATGATTAAAAAAAATCAACTAGAATCGTTGTGTATAAATAAGTTTAAAAAAAACTTATAATCTTTGCATGTTAAAATTCCAATTTGATTTGAAAATCATGATTGATACTTTTGTTTTTAGTATTAATCATAGATTAGTGAATTGAATGTGTATAATATCGATATGTTGTTGTGAATTGAATTATCTTAAGCAAATTTAGATTTTCTTAGTTATTAAATATTATAATGTCTTATATATACTAAAATTACTTATATTATATTATCAAATAATTAATATTTACCAACATTATATCACAGACCGCATATCGTGTGGGTGAGTACTAGTTTATCTCTACAATCTTATTATTTTACATAAAAATATATTTGTATACGTAATAACAAATGAATTCCAAAAGATAAATTTTTGTATGAGACCGTCGATCAAAGTTAATGGTCAATAGTCAAAAGTCAACCTCATTCAACACTGGTCAATGTCGTTGAATATATATTAAAATAGTACACGACATGTATGACAAAGTTATTATGAATGTAGTACTTTTACTTTTATAATGTAATACTTTTATGTATGTCATGTATGACAAAGTTTTGAGAAAATATATAATAATTTTATGTGTTGTGTCACTTTTCAATATATTATGTAATACTTTTGTAAAATAGTATGAGTTTAGATTTGACTAGTGTATGAAAATTTGTAATACTTTTATGTGTGTTAGATAATACTTTTATAATATATTATGCATTATATGTATATAATACAAAAGTATTATCTGATCTATAGAAAATTATTACCTGATATACATGAAAGTAGTACATTGTGAAATATTAGATGATAAATAGAAATATATTACCTAATACACACAAGAGTATTACATTATGAGAACACAACATCATATAATATTTTTATGTATAACATGTAATACTATTAAAATTAACAAATAATATTTTTATGTACATGTAATACTTTTATGAGTAACATATAATACTATTGAAATCAACAATTAATACTTTAATGTGTATCATGTAATACCGTGAAGTATTAGATGATATATAGAAAAATATTGTCTAATACAACGTGTAATACTATTGAAATCAACAAGTAATACTCTCATAAAGTAACATTTTTATGTACATCATGTGATATTTTTATGTGTAACATGTAATACTATTGAAATCAACAAATAATATTTTTATGTATATCATGTAATACTATGAAGTATTAGATGATATATAGAAAAGTATTGTCTAATACACTAATGTAATACTTTTATGTACAACATATAATACTATTGAAATCAATAAGTAATACTCTCATAATGTTATATTTTTGTGTGCAACATGTAATATTATTGAAATCAACAAGTAATACTTTTATATGTAGTATGTAATACTAATTAAAAGTATCATGTAATACACTAATACTTTACATGTGATTCTTGACCGGCCATTGACCGTTGACCGTTGACATTTGGCTTTGACTTATATTTTGACCGTGTTGAGTTGGATCGACTTGTTTCACGAATTAGGATTTATGAGATGATCTCATACAAGACTCACTCATTCCAAAATAGTAATTCAAAAGTTAATATTTATCTCTACAATCTTATTTTGTGGTTTTATTCCTTTTACTTAGCAATTCATGTACGATGGATTTGATAAAATAATTTGTTTATCAGGACTTGAATTTTTCCAGTCGACTAATTTTTTGATATTAGTTAGGTATACCATATTTTAAAACAAAAGCAAAATAGTTAATGCAAAACTCATGTGAGACGGTTTCATAGATGGTTACCGTGTAATAAATTCTTATTATCCATGAATTGAACTCATATCTACAAATTTCTATATAAATTACTAAATATAAGTCATGAATTGACCTCATCGTAAAAAAAAAAAATCCGTAAGACAAGTCAAAATACCTCCTCAATAATTAATTACTCAGTATTCGCGAGGGTGTGCTCTATAATTGAGTCAGATCATACAAAATTGCAACACTCATCTATTAAACTAATAAATAAATAAAGCATTTTTTCCTCGTGACAAAAAATGAACACCCACTCTTGCATATAACCATACACAAAAATTCACGGTTAATTAGTTTGTTTGGTTCAACTTAGTCTTGTTAACCTATTCATTATGAGCATCTTAATACGTGTTTCGTTGATGTATCAGATATATATCCAATATATAAATTAATTTCACTTTCTATCTAATTAGGGATGAGATCATCATATATCAGCGGTGGTGAACGTATTAAGAGTTGTCAGCAAGAATACCTTAAAATTTTCCTAAAACCTAATTTTCCTGATGAGTTAGTTGGTTGAATGTTTATGTGACTGTAAGGGCTCATGGTAAACCTATTTTTTAGCTATAAAAAAATACATATTATATATAAATAAAATTTTCGGTAAGTGTAACAAGGTGGTGTGGAATGTGAAATCGGGAAGTTGACAATTAAGTAGACACTCTCTCTTTCCAATTTTATTTTTCTTCCTTTTCTAACAATTAACTAATATAGTACTACCTTCGTCCCAGTTAAAACTGTCTATTTGCCATTTTCGTTTGTCCCAATTAAATCTGCCAACCCTAAAATGGCAAAAAAAAAAAATTACTCTCTTACCCCTCCATTTCTTTCATTTGACAACTTTTGCACTCAAATTATACCTTTAAATTACAAAATTGTCACTCAAAAACATTAAAATAACACATCTAATCAAAGTTAATAATTTTTTCTTAACATCCGTGCCGGTCAAAATAGACTAATTTAACCGGGACGGAGGGAGTACAATTTATTTAAGAAAAAACAAAATTTCCTAAGATTTCATGTCCCTATCAAAAAGATGAGAATAATACAATTACACAAGCATGTGGGTACATAGCAAGTGTCGCACTTCAGGGAATTGACGTGTGATTAGGTGATTAATAACAAGAAATAGAGATGGGTATGTTTTTTAGGACTAAAGCCACGTGTCCTGTTTGTCTGCCAAACCTTATCATCACCTAATTGTTATTGTCGTCATTCAATCTATTGGAATCTCAGGAAATAGGAAATTGTTTAATAGATGTCAAGATTACATCCACTTGTCCCTTTCTTTTTCAAGCAACAGATTGTGTCGGTTTTCATCTACATTTCTATGATCCATTCATTCAATAGCTGTAATATTTTTCAATGGATCTTAATGTTTATAAAATATAGATTTCATTACATTACAACACGATTGTGTCGCACTTTAGTTTTTTTTGGATCACAACACGATTCTTTAATTTGATATCAGTAGCATATCACAGATCATTATATTTGATTTTGTTACGATTCAATTTATTTCTTAATACTTATGATAGTTAAGTGGAGCCTAAATTTTGAAAAAAAAATGTTCTCACCATCATTCAATGTGGATCTAAATTGTCCAGCAAAAGAAACGACCAGCAATTGTCATCTATCCATCGATTATCATCGTCATAGATCGATTTTGTAAAATATTTTACTAAATCTAAGAAACTACATGCAGGAGGTTTTTAAATTTATTTGAGAGTTCGTACACGTTTGGTTTGTATGTTGAATTAGTCAAATTGTTTGGATTATTGTGAGTCTACACTATTCATGTTGAATTGGATTAAATATATATATATTTTTGTTTTGTTTAATTTATTTATTTTAATGGAGAGGATAAAAAATATTAGAAAACTTGCATGTCGTGAGTTCAAGTTCAGATCATCACATCTACACTATAAGGTGTGATACCACTTGAATTATAAAGTCGTGCTTTTTATAGTTTTGGTTTGAATATTAGGTATATTAGGTTTAAATTAATATGGTGTTTGGTTTGTATGTTGCCTTATTTTTTGAAATGAATCTATGTGTCAAATTATATTTGAATCAAGTGTTTGAGGCGGGTTTACATAAAATTAGCCATAATACCCCCAAACAAATTTTTTTTTTTTTTTGTGTTATAATTAATAATGAACTCCAAAAAAAAAAAAACAATAATTTAGCTGAAATTGATCAGAAACTCAACCTCTCAATTCTCATAAGTATATGTTGAAAAGGTTCCCACATAATTCTGGTGAAAAAGTTGGTCTCATATGAAATTGTCTCACGTATGACAAGATTCAAGTATATCTTTTATGGATATAAGTATGTGTTTTTCAATTATAATTGTATTTTATAGATATGTTTTTACATATATTTCAATTATGTTTTTTTACAACTATAACTTATAAATACGTTCTTTTTTATTATAATTAGTGCAATCATCGCACGATACAATGAAAACATATGAGTTTTTGTGGTGGAGAAATATCCCAAACCGCAACATTTATAATTCAAATGGAACCTAACATTTACTGGAATAATTTTAAAATCCCCCCACCCTCCTCCCCCTCAAAAAAAAAATTTGCATCTATGTTTTTTATTTATTTACTTTCTTCATTTTCTAATTAGTTATCCAGTCGTATAAGTGAATCTAATTAGTATATCTCTATTTTATAATTACTACTAATTAGTGTATGTAGTTGTTTAAGTGTGAGAAATCTCTATTTTATAATTACTACTAATTAGTATATATAGTTGTTGAAGTGTAAGAAATAAATATGTATGCATCTGATATGATAATATGTATCAAATGGTAAAATAGAACAATTCAAAATGCATAAATAAGTGAATCCTCGTACGACTTGTATGTAATCAACCATTCTTTTTAAGAGATTGTAAAATAATTTAATTATTAAATCTGTACAGAGTGACTTTTCCTAATTTCATTTAAAAAGGTAAATCAAATGAAAATAATGGATTTTAAAAAGTGTTTATATTCTAACTCCAACAATGGATTTAGGGGAGGAAATTCCAATTCGCTCTTTAAATACCTCGATTCAAATAAATCATGAGGATCAATTTGGATAGGTGGATTTAAGGAGGGATTTGAAATCCATGATAGCAAATTCACCGATAGTGTTTGAATGCATAAAGATTTGAAATCCATGGTTTTCATTTTGTACTAATTTTAATAGTTTTCATTTTGAACTAATTTTGAAATCATTTTGATGAATTCCAAATTCACTCAAACTTGAGAGGATTTAAAATCCACTCATTTCAAACTTGAATTTCAAATCACTATATGTAGCCTAATTGTATTTATCTACAAATAACACTTTTTGAAGCTAACATTAAATTCGCATTCACCTCATTATAGTTTCAAAGAATCTGATTAAAGGCCCAACAAATGTAGGATGATTGAAATAAAAGCCCAAAAGTTGTATAGGATGATTGAAATAAAAGCCCATAATAAACGAAGAAATGTAGCATGTTTGAAAAACATGACACGCCATGTGGCATATTGACATGATAAGTTGGCACTTTTACCACCCATTTATAATTCCAATTCCAATACAAATTAAACACCGACTAATTATTTTGTCAAATTTAATGTACTAATTAACAGTTCAAATCTCACAAAGAATCATATCAGATTTGTCTGTTAATGGAAAATAAGAAATTATGTTAAATACCAAGTGACCAACAAATTAATGATTACATGCATGCTAAGATTAATGGTTAGTAAGAATGGGAAAAGAACTATATATAATTTTATATTTTCTCATAAAGATCAATGCATATTAAATGCTTGATTTTGTTGTATGAACTTCAAATTTGAAAAGCATTTTTACATATCAGATAATGTTTGGTCATTAAATTTGGACCTGTGTACGATTCATCTAATACCACAAAATATATCAAATTTAAAATTCATATAAAGCGAAAGAATTTAAACCCTTTACCGAAAATGCAAAAATCAGGTACATTTCAAATAAAAAATGCTTTCAACACTGAGTAATATTGTGGTAAAATTACTGCGATGACGTTGGATTGAGAATTAAACTACACAAAATGGGAGCATAAATGTTTGTCATTGCAATGCAAGGAAGCAAATTTAAAATGATTTTCAATTTTTTGAACCTTAATAATTCATCATTATTATTGATTTATCCCATTCATCTAAAGGAGATTATGATATCACATAAATAAATTATTAACTTCTCAACTAACATATGATCTCCATGCAAAAATATATATAGGAAAAGTATCCCAATATATATACCATAAAAATAAAACAAATTTGCTTTTCTTTGACAAAGGATTAAAAGAACTTATTTTTTCAACTTTTTTTATACCAAAATAAACCCATAATCCATATTTAGTTACATGATTATATACATATCAGAATTCATAAAAAGCTACACGATAATTTACATGTAGGACACCATCAATATTAAGTTACACGACATGATCAATTTGTAAATTACATGACATAATTCATATAGAGTTGCATGATATGATCAATACAAGGTTACACGATATGATTTATATAGAGTTACACTGACATAACCATATACACTTGCATATTATAATATGATCCATATAACTTACTGCTATAGATTTACACAACGATTCATATAGGGACACAAGGACATGCATGATCCAAATAAGATTACACAACATAATTCATAAAGCAAAAAAAAAGATATTCAATTTCAACATATTTTTTAATTTGTGTAAAAACAAAAATGTCTATTTTTGTGGGACGGAAGAGCCGAAGCCAAGGGGGTAAATGTGAGAATAAAGAAGGAAGGTAAAAGGGGTGACAAGTGAGAACAAAAACAGGACTCAAGTGGTAATTACAAAGCTGCAGAATCGAAGAGAAGATATATATTGAAGAGAGAAGTGAGTTAAAAAACAAAAGAAGAGACCGTACTTAGAATCTCGATCTACACAAACAACTACACTATTTTATTACCACAAACGCATAGAGAATCCTCAGGTGGCTCGACACTTTCCAAATTAACCACTTCTCCAATGACACTTCTCTCTCTCATCCTCTCTCTCCTCTCTCTCTCTCTCTATTAATTAATTAATGGGATTTGCTTTGGCTCCCCCACAAAACAAGTCATGTTCTGAATTCTGATGATGCCCCATTTAATTAATACACAAGACTGTGTCTCAACTCATGTCATGTGAGAGAAAGAGGAGAGAGAGAAATGAGGGTTTTCAAAGCTCATATTAAATGGGGGTAGTGTACTACAAAGCTCACGAATGTCAACAAATTAATACAAGTAGAAAATTGAATTAGTTTCAAGTTCCAAGAAAGTAGTGACTGCCAAATTAACTATTCTTTTGAGCCCAAGTTTATGAAGTAGCTACCCTATACTAGAAAAAGTCACCTACCTGCCATTTTTTTGTGTTTTTATTCTCACAAATTCATGGAGCTGATAACTTGTTTAACACCATCATCACTAATATTATAGAAATGAAGATGAATTTCAATAATAGACATGGCCAAAACATTTGTATGACGTCACATGAACATGAGGTTATTGGTTTCTGGGTTTCTACATAACCTAATTTTCTGATCAGAATGAATTCTAACATCATCAAAACTCAATATTTGTTTGTTATAACATGATATGAAGGAAGGGGAATATGAATATGAATATGGAGGTGGGTAAAGCAATTAAGTGAAGAGAAAGTGGAGGTAAAGAGCCAATTCTTGTGCCATGACTCATATGTGAGCAACATCGGACAGCTTTAAAAGACTGCAGAAAAAGAGGAAGTGGACTCTAGAATCCCTTCCCACTATTTAGAAATTCACTTTTCTATTGGAATTATTCATCATTAATCTTGAAATCTGCAATTTATACATCATGCTCAATAATTCTTTACTTCTATTTACTATGAACAACACAATTAAATAAACCAAAGAGAAGTAATATCATATCATGAGCAATAGGTATTATTAATTAATAAAAAAGTTCAATCTAAGTCTGAATCTAATTGAATAAACTGCACTTTACAAGGGAAGAGGAATCTGCAATTCAAAATCCCCTTTTTAATTAGCAAAAAACTGATCAATACACAAAGCATTTAACTGAAGAAAATATAGATTAATGCAGAATGAAGAGATTAGTAAAGAGGGAGCTCCCTTCAGTCCAAGCACAGAGAAGAATGGGACGAAATTAGCCTCCCGCATCATTCACACATTCACAGTAGACAGGATCGAGGCCCCGGTGTTCTACTGTGTTTGAATGAATGAGTCGGCTGCAAATTCAGACCCTTCACCCGTCCATGAGTGGACTGAAGGAAGCTCTCTCAATCCATCATCAACAATCGAACCCATACCCAATAACTCCACCAACCAATTCTTATTCAAATATCAAGAAAAAACACATAAATAAACTCCAACTGGTTTAAAGGTTAAACCTTATAGCATGAGGCACAGAAATTGTGAATGTGAAATACCTCTCCACCTTAAACCATGCCATGTAGTATATTTCTGCATATAATATTCATGTTTATTGCAATTTCTTGTTCTAAATTCAAATTTAAGATGAGATATTTCATCTTTTTTTCTTGAATCTAATACATTTGCCATGCCTGACAATTAAACTGTATCACATGCTAAAATTAACTTAGATATACTATGAAAGGAAAGAGAGAATGAAATCATATCTAAAACACTAACATCATACAGTTGAAGACAGAATTGGATATGAGCACTCAAGATTAACACCTAAAGTTGGAGAAACACTAAAAATTAAACTGATTTTTTGGTGGATAACATAAAAGTTATTTTAATTTGGGGGAGACAGCAAACACATAAACCTAGTATATACCATACTCATCTTACGAAAACACACTATATTTAAGATATCGATATTCGTTATAAAGCGTTTAAAAATCTGTTTAAATTCCAAGAAAATTTACAATATGCTTGCATGAACCCTAACCCTAACAAAACCCTTTTAGCCCACATCCTAATTACCCAAATCACAAACCTTAAAGCACTCAGATCCATGAAAGATTTATCTCCCAAGAATCAAATTCAACGTGGGGTTCATGCACACATGGTATATATATATATAACGCATTAATCACCACACATTGGTACTGTTTCAGACTAGGCAAATTAAAGAACCATATGAACATGATCAAAAACCAAAGTAGATACAAGAACCACACAAACTCACTCAACTTTGAGATTTTCTTGAAAAGAAGCCAATACCCACGGCAGAAGTGCAGAGGCCTAGAACTGTGTGATGAGAGAGAAAGCAAGGAGACGAGAGAGAGAGAGAGAGAGAGAGAGAGAGTATGGGGAAAGCATATGGCAGTAGAGAGAAGACCATAAATATAGGGATAAAATTTCAAAGCAGAAATTACGGAAGAGAAGAATAGGAATAGGGATGATGTGATAAGTCGCTGTCTTAATTTCATGAGATCAGACAACAGATGGAAATAGGAGAAAGCGATGGGATGAGAATGAGATTTCTTACTCCAAAATCCGGTAATAAAAAGAGGAAATGGGAAATAATATGAAAAGGGCTTTTGCTTCTCTTTTTCCTTAGTTGTTGTTGCTGCTGCTGCAAGAATGTCTGTATTTATGAGTTAAGTGCTGCACCCACTCCATGCCTTTTCCCAATTGTTTCTTGATTTCTTTTAATCTCCAATCCTTTTCAACTTTTTAAATACATGTCACATGTTACATATCATGTAAAATAATTATAGTATATATTGGTATGATAATATATCAACATGAATGAATGAAGTAGAATTAAGTGGTCTCCAACATGTGTGGTATAGTAATTGGTAGGGTAACATATTTGTCCCTTACTTGTTTTAGTCTCTGTTAGTATTTTGCCTCTCTCGTTGAAAACCAAATCGTATTTCTCCACAACTTTTCAATAGGTCTTTGTGATTTCAAATGTGTGCGATATATGTGTTATGTCACGTGCATAAGAGTATTATTATTTCATTTTTTTAGTAAATGAATTAATGTATAATCGACTGAACAGAATTTGAAGAGTTTGTTCGAAAGAAAAGGCAATTAAAACCAATATGGCTCATTTGGTTCATTTTTTTCCATCTAATTTTTTTGGCTAAACAAAATTTCAATTTGATATGGTCAATACAAAATTAACAACCCTAGTTGTAGATTTTATCCTTTGTATGTAAGAATTGTTGTAGAATTCTACATATATTGATTATATATATACATATATACACGAAAATCGAATGCATGCGTTTAAATGGGGTTACAGGATCTCCACTAATAAATTAAAAGTATTAAACTAATTTTTGATAAATAAATATGGAGGAATTCTTTTTCCTTAAAAGACGTTCTGGAAATTTTCAAGATTTCGCAATAAATTCAGCAATCTGATCTTCATCTTACAAAATAAAGGTAATCTACAATTTGTTATCCAATTTGTAATTACATTTTATTATAAAACTCTTTATACTTTATTCTTAAACCACAACTATAAGATTTGTTTAGTTATCAAATTTATAATCACACTTTATCATACAATTCTGTATTTTTTATTCTTAAACTACATGTACACATATATGTATATATATAATATGTGAAAAGATAATCACGGGGGATCGGGGTAACAAATTAGTGGTAGTGTTGGCAGAATGAATCCATATATATTGAACATAAAATCCGATGCATGTTCATTGTCTGCAACCTTTATGACATTTTCTCAACCAAACATCATGTTATTTGATTCTTCATATCCAATCAAACTTCATTTTTTGTTGCCTCTTTTTATTATTTACATCCCCACAAATTTATGACAATTTTAGCTCTCAAGAATTAATGTGGTAAACATGTAGATTTACAACCCACACCTCATAGTCCATTTATGAGTTTTCGAAAATTGATTTGAATTATATATGGGTATAGTGAGTGAGACTCCATCTAAGAAACTTACTTGTGAGATAGTCTCGTTTGGGTTTTTTGTGTGAGAATGAGTTATTTTCCATATACATTTTTATTTCAAGTTTAACCTTTCATTATGATATGTCCCCACACTATATATAATACAATTATACAGGTATCGGTATTTTACAATATTCAACATTGACTCATTAATCAAGACACTGTATGTGAATGACGAATAATGGTATGTGGGTTGTGAATCGATCAATTGATATCAATAAAACGGTATTATAAGAGTTAACGTACTCCACAAGGTATAACATGCCTCCTAAACATATAAAGATAAAATAAATCATAATGATCACTTAATTCTCTGATGATTGATAATCTGTAATATTTTGATTTTTTATTTCGTATTTGTATCATATTATATATATATATATATATATCATATGTTAACTAACAATGTCGTTTAATATACATAAATATGTGATGATTTATTTTTTTAAAATAAAAGATGATAAACAATTATAATTAAGTATTGGTAGAAGGGGTATAGTATGCCAAAATCAAAATGATGAATATAGCCTTGAATTAAGGAGAGCAATTTGTAAGAATCGATCACTCCAACTCCAAGCAACTATGAGACATTATATTCAAACTTTACTTATCCTTATTGGACATGTGAAGCATATTTTCATATGCAAATATTATTATCACTTATATATTCTTCTTAATTTATATGCGCGCACACACACGCGATTCATAATTAAGATATAAAAAAGTACACCATAAATTTGTATGTCAGAATTAAATCATTTAATTGGGTGATTTAATTTGACTCAGACATTACAACTTATATCCATACTTATTAATCTATTTATGTATATATAAGTATAATTACTAGGACGCTCGATGGAAACACAACATCCTCAAAATCAATTACATATTATAAAGATTTGAAATTTCACACTCAAAATGGATCTAAGAGAAAAATACTAAAACAAAGGAGAACTAACTGAAATCATGTATTAATCATATTTCAGTTAATGAAAATGGAATAATTTCAGGCAACATGCATTTAAAATATGCTGTGAAGTTTCTTGGGAAACCTTAGCTTAATTTCCTTAACATATAAAAATATGAAAGTATGTTAGTTAATTTTTGGAACTTATTTCCGGCCCATTACTAATATATCATACTTTTCACTAATAAAATAATATTAATTAAATTATATTGCATTTAATTGTTAAATTAGATTATATTATTATTACAACTATAAATATATCTAATCATATTTATTTCTAATTTTTTTATACGCGTATACTATATGCTATTAGCTATACATGTATATAAATTCCATATCATGATTTCCCCCAAAAAAAAAAAAAAAACACATCATGGACACAGCTCATTTACGATTGTCTTCTTGTCTGTTTTGTGATTGTTATCAGCATTGCGGGGGGGGGGGGGGGGGGGGGGGGTTGTATATTGTCAGTCAGTAAGTAATATAAATATAGCTGGCATTTTGGTACCTTTTCTATTCGTCCATAATTTAATTATTGGTTTAAAAATATAAAATATATATATATATACACACACACAAGAAAGCAGAAGATGTAGGAAAAAGTTTTCTAGTCCCTCATAATTGTGTTTCTTGAAATGGGCTTAAATTTGAATGAAATTCAGGATGACATGTGCTTACCATATTGCAATTCATTAACAAAAATAATATATATTTTTGAAGTCGCACAATCAATCAATTCTTTTGCACAAATTACATGAAGAAGACTAGGAACATCAACTTGTATAATATGACATACTTAAAGGGGTGATGTGTTTACATGTGTACTAGTAAAATTGGAAATAAAAATGAGATACCATCATCCCATGCATGTTAGAAGATTGAAAGTCTATAAGCACCTTTAAAATTATTTAGGCGTAATTGTAAAAACAATCATCACTTTTAAAAAAATTGTAAATTTATTCCAACTTTTCAATAATTGCAAAAAAAATCACAACTTTTGTTCACTGTTGCAATTTTGACCACTTTTGTATTTTCCGGCAACCGGAGTCCACGTGTCCGGCTAACATGCCACATCACATGCCACGTGAGATGCCACATCATCTCCAACCAAAAAAGATTTAAAAATCAAATTACAAAATAAAATCATCATCGTTCCTAAAGTTGCAATTTAATCCCAACCTTTTAAAAATGAGTATTGTTCTTGTGCACCAGTTGCATGGATCTAGATCCATGCAACTGGCGCCCGCAGGTCGGGTCGGGCTGGATCTAACCCGAATCCCCGCCCATTTATTTATTTATTAATTTTTTAATTTATGTGGTAACCTTTATATTTTACGCATAGAACATTTATATTATATGACTATAACTTTTTTGTACAAATATCATAACCTTTAAGTTAATATACTCAAATTTTTTTCAATATATAAATATAAGATAATATAGCTGAAAACTTTTATGTTGTGATGATTTAACCTTTATGTTATGTTGATTTAACTTTTATATATAAATATTATAACATTTATTTACTTAAAGAGTAACATAAAAGTTGTGTTAATATAACATAAAGGTTAGTATTATTATGCGTAAATGTTGCATTATTACAACTTAAAGGTTTACAGTGTGTTAAAACCTTAAAATTATATATTTAGAATTATTTCAATCATGTAATATAACTGAAAACTTTTATATTCTTATAACTTAACATTTATGTTATATTGATATAACCTTTATATATAACTATCATAACCTTTGAAAAATATAAAAGTTATATTATTATAATATAAAAGTTAAATTATTATAATGTTAAGGTTAAGGTTTAAAAGGTAATATATATTTATCTTACTCTGTAAAATATTAAACTATCAGGATAGAAAGGTTATGCGAATATATCATAAAGGTTATGTAAACATAATGAAAAAGTTAGGCGAGCATAACTAAAAGGTTAGGGGAAATAACTAAAAAGTCATGGAGTGAAATTAGGGTTTGAGCGCGATTTGGGGGCACGTGTCAGTGCGTGGGGGCGCGTTCCAGCGCGTTTTGGGAGTGAAAATCACCTCCCGGGTCATATGACCCGGATTGCATGGGTCATGATCCATGCACTTAGTGTATATAAATAATTGTGTTTAAAAATTAGCAAAATAAGCCACACACTTCATTTTCAATTTGAATTTATTCTTTGATACTTTAATTATCATAGAAACATCACATAAACTATAATGTCGTCTCTACTATATTAATTTAAATATTTTTTTAATTTGAAGATAATTAAATCACAACTCACAATTACAACCTTTTATTAGAAAAATTGTATCATTGTTCTTTTAGTTGTGTATACGAGCATTACACTTTTAAAAAATATTAAACTAATATGTATTATATTTGTATTGAGAAAAAATTTCTTGTTATCATTTGATAAGAGAACCAAATTCATCAATTACTACATATACACTAACAAATGATAAAAGAACAAGGATGCAATTTTTCTAATAAAATGTTGTAATTGTGAGTTGTGATTTAATTATCTTCAAATTAAAAAAATATTTAAATTAATAAAGTAGAGTCGACGTTAGTTTATGTGATGTTTTTATGATAATTAAAGTATCAAAGAACAAATTCAAATTGCAAAATGAAGTATGTGGTTTTTTTTGCTAATTTTTAAAAGGTTGGAATTAAATTGCAACTTTAGAAAGGTGGTGATTTTATTTTGCAATTTGATTTTTAAATCTTTTTTGGTTGGAGATGACGTAGCATCCCATGTGGAATGTGACATGACATGTTTGCCGGACATGTGGACTCCAGTTGCCGAAAAATATGAAAATGGTCAAAATTGCAACGGTGAACAAAGGTTGTAATTTCTTTTACAATTATTGAAAAGTGGGATAAATTTGCAAGTTTTAAAAAAGTGGTGATGTTTTTTACAATTACGCCAATTATTTAATTGATGAGTAGTGTTAACCACATTATGCAAACTTATACAATTCACGTAGATTCACATAAATAATGATATTGTTTCTTTTTCTTGATTTGAACCATTATCACTGTAGTCAATCATGTATCCTATCTACATGCAACATGAAACAAAATTATCAGTGTGCTTCCACACCCCCACCCAACCAACCACCCATACCCACTGAGCCACAACCACATCCATGTACACAACTCAAGTGGAATACACACTGTATGCACCATAATTATATGCACACTAAAAAGGTGTTCAAACAAGTGATGCCATATTCCATAAAATCCAAATGAATGTAACATGGACCATACCAGAACTCAAGTGTTAAATTTCCTGTAATAAAGATGATATAGGCATATAGCTTATCCAAATATTTCCTAATCTTTTTCAAGATACATATTCAAAAAGAGAATAAAACAGTGGCTTAACATTCAGATAATGTATTTCAATTTGGCATTTCAAATCAGACCACAATGTGGTGCTTATTTCATATGAACGAGATGATGAAATGGAATGAGGACCCTTTTCAACGATGAAATAATTACGAGCTTGAACTTGTACAAGTCAACTCTAGATCAGCATAAGTCACAATGTGAATGGTGTGTCCCTACAAATTTAAGTCAACTATTGAAAACCTCAAAAAGATTTATGTACTAATTTTCTCTTTGTATGCAAGCATATAAAAAGCAGGTCACTCAAGCCTGCAATTTGATGGCTGTATCGATGGCATCAACGGTGGAGTTTTGCTGTGCCCAGAGCTGAGAGTATCTTCCCGATTTCAATAAGAGAACATCATGAGGTCCCTGTTCTACGACTCTTCCGTCCTCCAAAACTATGATCTACCATTCATAAAGCATCTGTTAGCATTAGGTGCTGACCCTTTTCTCAAGAACTTGTTTGGTAACCAAATATGGAAGTGTGTGTGTGTGTGTGCGCATCGGTATAAAACAGGAAATATACCTCATCACACTGCATTGCTGTTGTGAGCCTATGAGCAATAAAAATTGAAGTCCGATTAACTGCTAGGGACTTCAATGCATTTAGAATCTCAGCCTCCGTTGTGCTATCAAGTGCACTTGTAGCTTCATCACAGAACCTAAAGCACAATAATGAATTAACATAGTAAGGGATGCTAGTGATTGTCCCACACTTTTGACCACTAGAGATCATGTGAAACTCCAAAGAGCGGAGGAAAGCATTATATCAAAAATGTCAACTATGAATGTCCCACTCCCACATGTTTAAATTGCAAGATATGTTATACTGTAAGCTGCAGCTTCTCTAAGTTAATAGTGACAGCCAATGCATTAATCTACATAGATTGAAGTAACTAACATCCAGAAATTTATTGTCATAACTTGGCTGCCCCATTAGAGGGAACTAGAGCAGGGCTTGATAAAATTAGGATGGGTAGACAAGAACATTCTCTTGAAATGTTGAGTAACCGAAGACATTAACAAAACAGCAACATAAGGACCAGGAGAAAAACAAGGGTGCATTCATTAACGTCACTAAAGCATGAACATGACTAAATAGAGGAACATGTGAGGAATGGCGTGCTTCATAGTTTTTAAGCATTAGTAAGCATTTAAGCAACTACACTATCCTTTCAGAACACTGAGGCAAATGAAGGATAATGTGTGGATAGGACCATGACAATCACCACATAAAAAAGGGGGTTAAACAACCCAATTATTGGCTTTTTTCAGTTTCCAACCTAAACTTCTTTTCTCATCAGATTGCAACCTAAACTACTAAATTTATATCAACTTGCAATTTTCGACCCATTTTCCGGCAAAAACGTGAACATGTAAACATAAGAGTATTCTTATAATCTTGTAATTTAAGGTGACCCTCATAAAGTCAATGTGGGTGTTGTGGGTTCACGTTTTTATAGAAAAATGGTTTAAAAGATGCAATTTGATAAATTTTAGTAGTTTAAGTTGCAATTTTGATAAATTTTAGTAGTTTAGGTTGCAATCTAATTAGAAAAAAAGTTTAGGTTGAAAACTGAAAAAAACCAATAATTTAGGTTGTCTTTTGCATTAAACCCTAAACAAGGTTACAAGAGAATCGAATTTCATTCCCAGCTCAGAGACGACTCATCTTCCTTCAAGACTGAGATTTCGGGATTAGCCAAATTTAGACAGAAAAACGTTACAAACTTTTAAGCAGCCAACTTTAAACCTCTTTCTTGAAAAATACATATAAGAAAAAAAAACAAAAAGAATGAAACTGACGTAAAATGGCATAATTTCTAATTAAAAGAGTAGTAGAAGCAATAAATGCTTACAATATTGGAGGTGCTTTCAAGAATGCACGAGCAAGTGCTACTCGTTGCTTTTCACCGCCACTTAACTGCAAAAATGGGAGAGTAAATCACATCTATATGTATATAAATGAGTAACCAGAAGTTAGCACAAGATAATGCATGACTGTTAACCAGCATAAGTGAGTTGTCAACTATTTACAATCAACAAACATTTAAGTACTCTAGTTTATTTCTGGAGAATTATCCACACTGAAAAATGGAACAGGGGGTAAAAAGAGGGGGCCAAAAACACACACACACACACACACAGACAATGCAACATAAATGGCACAGTGCTTGTTACCCTAAGGCTTGTTACTTTCATTAGTTTTCTTAAGGATTAAGCCCAGAAAGATGGATAAAAGAATATCACATGTAGGAACGAGAACAATCTGATTCTCTCATGCCAGGGGAAAACTATGCATGGAGAAAACCAAAATGACCAGCAAAAAGGAATTAATTATCTTTTGTGATACTGATGTTGGTGGTATTTGAAAGAGAAAACACAAGGCATACCTTAAGTCCTCTTTCCCCCACAACGGTCGAGTATTTCTCTGGGAAATTCATGATGGTGTCATGAATTGATGCTCGGCGAGCAGCATCATGTACCTGATGTGAGAAGGCAAATAAGTGGAAAGCCTATAAGGGGAACAATCACCAATATGAACAGTGTTAATTTCACAGCGAACCTCCTCTTCTGAAGCTGAAAGGCGACCATAGTGAATGTTGTGGAATATAGTATCATTGAACAGAACCTGCCACAAAGTATATGTTTTGCAACTTTAAACAAGACATCAAGTGATTTTGAATGCCTATGCAGTCAACTAACCAATATTACTTTAAAAAAACCAATAGGCAGTACTGTAAACTTACAGTATCTTGAGGAACAACACCAATGGACTTCCTAAGACTCTCAACCGTTACTGCCCGGATATCTTGACCATCTATTTTTATCTGCCATTTTAAAGGTATCAATAGCATTTTACAGCTAATAACAAATACAACATGATCGAAGTGATTTTAATGAGACTTATATCATGGATTTTTTGGTAAAATGTAACACGTATGTCATGGATCTTGCTTAGCCTTTTATCTTTCTTCATGGTAAATTCGTGGAAGGCACCAACAGGTGATGCTAAATATAACAAGCACTAATTTATGATGAATAACATGCAGTCCTAGAGATAAGAGGTACAGTAAAATGTCAAAGGAAGCAACATATGAAGTAAAGTTGTTTAACAAATTCAAAACTTATTACTTGTATCAAAGAAAGAGTTTCTGATCTTACCTGTCCAGAATGGGTGTCAAAGAATCTAAAAAGCAATCTTAGGATGGTTGACTTTCCTGCAAATAAGTGCAGAGATATTACAATAAATAACTTTGGAGAAATATTTAAACTCAGAATGATTATTAATAAAAATTTTATAGAAATCAATGTCAAGCGCTATATACCAAGCTGACAATCACACGTAAAAGTATAACTAAGCCACATCACTTGATGCACACAGAGACACTTTCAGCATTAAGACATGAGCTTTTAAAAGTGCACAGGACAGTAATTGAAAAAGGGCCATAAAATTTATAAGACAAGGCTTTTCCCAAGAGAAGGATGGCAGTGACTGATGATGCTAAGTGTCTCAGTAATGGTCCATTACAATTAATTAAATCCAATATTAAAAAATAATTATTGCTCTTTAACATACTTATTCTGTCAGAAACCAGTTCAATCAAGATAGTACTTCAATTGATGAAATCAAGACCCTACAAAAAAGATAACTTTGTTGCTGTAAAAAGGTGCATTTCTTGATCTTCTGTCTTTTCCAACTTATCAAGCTTTAAGCTGAGCATTATAACTTAATAGCAAGTATACATGGATAATCATTTCTTAAAATGTACATTCTGTGCACATAAATCTAAATAAGTCTATCAAGTTTAAAGAACTGTAGTAGTTAATAAAATAAGAACCACAAAAGATCTAGCCATCTCAATTAGGGGATTAAAAATTACCACTCCCACTCGTTCCAACAATAGCTACACTCTTCCCAGCAGGCACAACAAAAGATATACCATCAAGAATCTTCCTGTCTGGGATATAACTACATAAGAAGAACATGAGTCGAGTATGAATACAAAATTTAATGTGATCCTTATCCGAAAACATGGTCAGTCATGCCAGTAAAACACTTTAGCCACTTGAAATGCTTGAAAAGGTGAAATACGAATAAATAAGATTGTGGTGCCTTAATATTTCAGTTTTCCATTTTCATTACAGGTCAGCATTCACATTACCAAATTGTGATCTAATGATTAGAATACAGAGCATTCACATATGTAATTGTAATTGGATGATTGGAACAGTTTAAAGAGAATGATCCACACATGAGTTCTTAAAGTCTTTAGACAAGGATAAACTTTTACAAGCACATAGAGGGAACTACAGTCCTCCATTAGCACTGAGAAATACAGTATAGAAGTGTGATTGAGGTGTACCTGAAGTGAACATTCTCAAATTTAATGCTACCCCCATTCAATTGCAAAGGCCTTGCATTGTCTTCATTCACAATATCTGATTTTTCCTGGAGATACGATGAAAGCAATACATTGATTAGCATTACAGTATTATTATAAATGGGAAGATTAATCACAAGTAAAAAATTCCAGAGACTGAGATATTCAACACTAGTTCACTTTGTAAACAAAAATCGGAACGACTTTAATTGAGGAAACAAATTGGAATCATAAGGATGTCAGACTGGTAAGAAAAAAAACAATAATCAGTAAGCCTAAAATCATGTGTTCCCCTAATTATCACAACATTGCATGAGATCGAGAAGAAGAAAACCACAATATTCCAGTTATCCATAAAAGGCATCTGATAGTTAAACCATTGAATCACTATACTAAAGGAGGCAGGAAGGGTGGAAGGACTCATGCCAAGCCATGACTGAGAGGCTCAATTGGAAATTTCAAACATTTGTACTAGAATGGAGGATGTAGGAAATGATAACCTAGTTCTTCTTTGAGAATTGCTCTCAATGTAAGACAGCTTTCCGAGTAAACTATTTAGAGTATTCTTCTCCCTATAGCAAATATTTGTGTCCTTGCTTCTCGTTTCATCACTGTTAATTTCTTAAAAGTACTTATTGCTGCAGGCCTCAACAAATCTCCTATATGCATCTCTAGATTGACAAAACTCATATCACATATTCTATCATGTTTCAGTAGAACTCGAAGTGAATCCAAGTTAATAGAGCAAAATATAAAAGCAGCAAATAAAACTACCAAAAATGAAGAAAGAAACATTAGTTTTCACAGGCAGAAAAAACAAAAAGTAAGAAAGAAGCAAAGTTGGAAACAAAACCCTTGAGTACTTAAAAATTAAATGAGATAATACCTCAAGTAGTTGGAACAATGATTTCATGTCTACCAAACTTTGAATTGTTTCTCTGTATACGCTCCCAAGGAAATTGAGTGGAAGAGAGAGTTGAAAGAGTAACCCATTTACCATGACCTATGAGGAAAACTGTTCAGTCGTGATATTTTCACTCATATTAAAAATGAAATCATGTTGTTTTCAACTCTGAGAAACATAAATTGGGGTAATAGGATTTAATTTGAAGGTAACAATTACCAAATCTCCGACAGTCATATTCCCATTCATAATCCCATTTGCACACAACACCATAGCTGTTGAGAGAGCTGTGCTAAATATCAAATTCTGCCCAAAGTTTAAAAAGGCCAGACTTCTTTGAGTTTTCAAGGCAGCCTCTTCATATCCTGAAAGATGTTATCATCATTAATTAAATGATACTGTTTTACAAGAGATGGATAGAATAGCACTATGTTAAATATTATTTCATGTCTCAAGTACAAAAAACAAAGCATCACAACTATGCTATTCATAAGCTGCTTTGAGAACCAAGGAACCGAACAACCTCCCATAGGCTGGTCCTTCTAGATTATAAATTAGCCTGGCGGTTTCCCATGAGTGAAAAGAATAACATTTCTTTTTATTATAGTTTGCAGAGTTCATGGATTTATTTGAGGAGATACCTCCGGAAGACCTCCTGCCCATCCAATTCTAGAATGATAGGTGGCACCTCCATAACATTTTTTTTTTGGCACAATAGTATGTGTCGCGTTCCTAGTTTGATGTGTTACAACTAAAACACACACACACACACATATGGCATTAAACAGGCATGCAGCTTTCAGAAAATTTTGCAATTTCACATAATGTAAACAATGCCTTTTCTTTTTCCTTTTTGTTCCCCGTAAATAATGTAAACACATAGAAACACCCCCCCCCCCCCCTCTTCATGCACACACACCATACATGCGACTTGTTAGTTACCAAAACCCCTTTTTTTGTACCCAACATATTATTATTTATGCCAATATATGAAATATTTTTACCACTCAACCTGCATATGGCAAGACTAAAGTATACTTCTAAAGTAAAAATTGAAGGCAAAAAAAAAAAAAAAACTTACTCTGAAGAAACTCATCATATTTATCAGCTTCAAAGTCCTCATTGTTGAAATACTTGACAGTCTGAAAGAATAGCATCCATATAATTATGTTCAAGTGTAAAACAATTCTAATGGAGAAGTGGTCAACTCACCTCATAGTTAATTAAAGAATCAATTGCACGTGTACTGGCATCATTATCTGCTTTATTCATTGCCTTCCTAAACTTGGTTCTCCACTAAATCAAAAATTGAAAGTGATAATAAAAAATATCAGAATACTTGAACCAACTCAGAAGAAATTAATATCAAGCATTCAGACATAGGTTATGCCTCTCAGAAGCAGTAATTCACATGACTACCACAAGAAGTATGGATGAAGCAGAGAAAGAAGGAAGAAGAAAGAAAGAAAGAAAAAAAGAACAGGTCAAAGTGGTGAATACAAAAGAAGCTTCACTTCAAGGGAATGGTCAGGACAGTCCTTTTTAACAAAGAAATGTACTGAAGACACTAAGAGGATGTTGAAACAACTGCAATGATAATTTCATAAGAAGAAAATAGATAATACCTGAGTCACAGCCAATGTGAAAGCTATATATGCTGCCATAGATAAAGAAGTAATCCATGCAAATGTAGCACCAAATTTATAGGCAAGGATACCCGATACCAGTGATATCTGAAAGGACAAACACTAAGACTGTCAAAATTGCATTGGAAAACACAGGACCAAAGTTAGGACATTCATGATAAACTATTAAACTTAAAAATTTACTGCCACAGAATTAACGAGAAGTCAGAAAGATATAGGACAGTACCTCTAATATTGTAGGTACAACATTGAAGACCATCGATGAAAGAATAAAATTTATAGCACGGCTACCACGATCAATAATTCGATTAAGACCACCTGTTTCCCGACTACAAACAAAACAGATAAAGGGTCAAGGTTATTGCCGAATCGTTAGCAGATCAAAAGAAATTGATAATGGAGCCAGAATGACACTCACTTATGACAAAATTAAACAATGGAAGTGGGAAAAAATTATCCAAAGACAAAGTAAATGAAGTACATTTGAGAACCTCAGGGCATAATTACTCTAATACATCTACATGGCATAGAAGTACCAACGAGGAGCATTGAGGGCCTCACTAGTAAAGCTTTATTAGTATTGACGAGAAAATACCTCAGGTGATATCGCAAGTCAAGCTCATGCAAATGTGAAAAGACCTGCAGAAAAATGGTATCCAAAGTATGTTAAACCCAAAAAGATCTAATCAGAACTTTGATTATCTGTTAGATTGTTCTATACTCATGACAAAATTATTCGCAACTTTTGGCAATAGGAAAATACACTGTTTCTCTATGAGATATAACATTTTACTAATCTATTTTCAGCTGTTAGTACATTCAAACAATTGACGTTAAGTTTGTTAATTTACAGGCACTTATGAAACTTTGATGAATTTATATGTTTGTATACGAAACAAATATCTCCTTACTAAGAATGAGAAAATCCAACCAATCATACATAGAAAGTGCAATTAGACTTTCACAAAACTGATCAAATTTTGGAAATTGAAACCAAAAATATAGTATGCACCAAAACCGAACTGAAAACTTCATGTAGGTATTCGGTTTTCATTTCACTATACCTCGGTAGTCAATCCAATTACAGTTTTGGTTGGTCATACATTGTAAAGTACAAAAAAAAATATTTTATCTCCTATTCCATATCTATTTTATACGTAAGATAAAATATTATAATTCAAAGGTTGCTTCTGATTTAAAAAAAAAAAAACAGTTGTCAGTTTTTTTTTTTTCAATATTTCATGAAAAATATTTTTTTTCATGAAAAATTGGTGAAATATTTCAAAACTTAAAAAAAGGGACAAATAATATCCAGGTTAATTCTCAAATCAAAGAGATAAACAAGGCATTTTGTTAGACCAAGCTTCGAATTAACATCAAATTAACAAGCGCCAATTACTTCAGAATTCTTGGTTGACCAGGGAATTGTTTGTGTTGTAGGGGCAAGGGAGTTTAGGATATGGAGGAGGTGTTCAGGCAGAAGGGTGAAAGGAGCAACTGGGTAGGAAAGAGGCTAATCCATGCGACTTTAAACTGTGTGTGTCTTAAAGTCTTTTTCCAGGTCAAATCATAAACCCAAAACAAACAAACACATTGAGCCTTTAACACCCAAAAAAGATACTCCTTAAGCCTTTGTGTCTTTTCCTGCTGATTCTTTTTACGCAAAACGCAGAACATGTTTGTAAGTTGGTTGTAAATCTCACGATCTCCCTACTTTCCATGTATGGTTTTCAAGTCTACATACGTTCATAGAAACAGATCATTAGCTGGGGAAAAGCTGAAAGTAATTACATTCTCTTACTGCATGCCAACAATCCTCCTTCTTCGTACTGTACAAGCTGTCTTTGTTTATTATATAACAACTTTTCTGCCCTTGATGACAAATTTTCCGTCTTCCCAAAGAATTTGAGCAGTCAACAAGAGAATGAACAGAAAATAGCAAAATAGTAGCAATTAACAATTATCTTTCATCTCTAAACCATCTGCTCTTAAAAAGTAGAGCAATAAAGCAGTATAAGGTTTAAACAGACTAGAAAAGAAGAACAAAACTTAGTCTCCTACCTTCCTGGAAACCTGCCGTATAGTTCTTAATGCCACCTTAGAGAATATTGCAGTCCGCAGTTCTACAGAAATGAGTTGCAGTAAGTTTTACAGTATAAGTAAGGGAAAATGCTATTCTAAAGACAGTTTTCCAAGTAAAAATTCAGTAGCAACGCTTTAAAGGCAACTATCATTTAGTCCTAAATTAAACAGAACGATGAAACACCCAACAACATACCATTGAAAGCCGAGGCCCCAGTCCGCGCTATACCATAACCAATCAGAATTGCAGCAGGGCTAGCAAAAAGAACTAAGTAAGTGGCATTAGCAGCTGTAAACTCAGAAAGAGAACCAGCATTGCCTGTGGTTGTAGCTATCCAATCAACAGCTAGCTTAAACAAGAACGGCACCTGAACATTGATAACCTACACACCACCAACCAAATGGGAACAAACCTAAACATCATAACATTGTAAACATAAATATGATACGCGAATAAAATGGTAACATCGGTAAATAGTTACTTTGGCGCCAATCAGAAGGCCTAACGCAGCAACCACACGAAACCGAAATTCAAAATTATCTTTCATCCATAAGTATTTGGCAATAGTGGCGACGATTTTACTGCTGGAAACTTGATCCTCCCCAGCTCCAGTATTCCTCACCAACGTCGTTTTCTCTTTCTTCGATGGCGGAGTTGCCTCCGTTGAGAAAAGAGCACGTCCACTTGACGAAAAACCTTGATCGCCATTAATTCCCTAACAAAAATCATAACCAGGTCGCGCTTATTACACCAAAACCTACTAAAATAACAATCAGAATACAAAGAAAAACTGAAACGAAAGTCCTTACTGGGTTTTGAGGAGCCTTGGAGGGGAAATCGGAGAGGAAGGCGTTGAGCTTCAGCACAGACGGCGTCGTTCTAACGGGGCTCCAAAACCTGGGTTTAGTTGAGAGACTTCTAGCTCCAGTAATGGCGAAACTGAGATTGGGTTTGAGAAACGATTGAACACCATAATTGATGCTAGAAGGAACAGAAGGCTGATTGATTATCCTCAAGCACCTCGACGCAACCACTGCCTGCATATTTTTTTGCCTTTTGAGTCAACTCATTTGGAAGCCAAAGGGCAGTAGAAAAGTTTTTGGCAAGTGTTTGATGAAATGCTTGAGAGAGAAAGAGAAGAATCAACTTTGGCTAGCTAAGTGACATCATCTCCACCTCTGTTTTTCCGATGAAGAAAGAGTTGAAAGGAAAAATGAAAAAGAAAGATTGGTATACAGCGAGTTTGGAGAAAATTGGAGAGAACCGTATTATATATAACTGCATAGAGAATCACGTTTTTTATTTCCGTTTCCAACTCCAACAGAATATATTCATGATTGTTGTACTATATATATATATATATATATATTATAATTTTTTCTTTTAATATAATGAAATATTTGTTCAATGACACATATAGCTCATTCATTCTGAATCCGATAAAAAACTATATCAACTTATGGAATATACAAAAATCTATCTTACTATCTATTTAAATAAAATAATTTAAAATTGAACTTGATCAAACATTTCAATAAAAATATTATAAATAAAAATGAAAAGATTGATAAATCAATATATCATGTATGATTTGTAAAACAAAAATAAAAAAATTACCCTAGTCCAACTCATTAGGCGGCGTCCACTGAAAATATAAATACGTCAAAAAGTAAAAGCACATAAAGATGACAACTGTGTGTGCATAAAATAAAATAATAAGAAAGATTGTACAACCTCCAATGAAAATATAAATATGTCAAATAAAAAAGAGACAATTATGTATGTGTGTATAAAATAATACGATAAGAATGATAAAATAAAACATGTGTCTATTTCAAATGAATAAGTTGTTTAGTTTGAAATAACAATTTTTGATTTTGTTTTGTAAATTATTAAGTACACTTATAATACGTACATTGACATCTGTATTTTTTCTTATTAATATATTTATTATCAATTTATAACAAATGAATACTTGTACTTTATCACAAAAACGTTAACAAAAATCATTGAAACCTTAAAACATACATTTCCATTTTCTAATTTGATATATTTAATATGAATATTACATTTAACATTATAAAAAAATATATTATATATTAAAAATTAATTTAAAATAAAATATTTATTATATTGAAAAAAATGATGAAAGATAATAGATATATCATCCCTTATTTTATCTTTTTTATCTAATTATTCCTTATTTTGAGTTTATATACAACTAGTATTGGCACCAGCGCTATGCGTGGTATGTGATATTATAATGTTGTTAAATATTAATTATTTAATAATATAATATAAGTAATTTTAATACATCGAAGACATTATAATATTTAATAATTAAGAGAATCTAAATTTGCTTAAGATAACTCAACTCACAACAATATATCGATATTATACATATCTAATTCACTAATTTATAATTAATATTAAAAACAAAAGTATCAATCATGCTTTTCAAATCAAAATTGGAAATTTTACCCGCAAGTTTGTAAGTTTTTTTTTTTAAATCTTCTTCATACACAACATTTCTAGTTGAAACATTTTTTTATCATATGTGCTACAAACAAATATCGTCAGTCACTTATATTAAATATACAAAAAAACTAAAAAAATTATGAATTGAAAATCAAATTCAATTACTTAAATTAACTAAGTGTGTTTGTAAGTATGTATATATAGAAACACTATATAATAAAATTAGGAATTTTAGGTAGTAACTTGATGCAAACACTGTCAATTAGTATATATTTCCACATTTTATTTTAAAATAAATTGAATTATAAAAAACTAATATCGCTTAACATTGAAGATGACATATAATTATTTTGTTGTAAGTATCACATAAATTAATTGATATAACATGACATTGATCATTACAATTTAAGCTCAACACAAAATCGAAATGTAGTAGTGGTGATGATGATGATGACAATATAATAATTAGAAACTAAACATATAATTTAAATAATCAGCTGAGTCATCTAAATTCAAAACGTGCACTCTCATGTAAAATATATACGAAGTTCTGAGTGTAAAATAAAAGGCGGAAATTTTATTTGATTATGAAATATTTATAATTTAAAAAATATTTAGGATGACATATAATTCAGACTACATACATATTATATATACATATGTGTATATACACACATTTTAAATAATGTTATATTTATTTATTAATCTGTATTAAATATTATTTAAATTATCCCCATGCAAATTAATATTTATTATTGAAATTATTGTTTGGATATCTATTGTTGGTATTTAAAAAATTATTCAAGTCAAATTAATTTAATTAAGATCAATAAAATGAGAATAAACTAATATAATATTTATATTATTAAATCAAAATGATTAAATATTAAAAATTGAAAAAAAATGTGTTGACGGGATACTTACAAATATTAATTTTAAAAATACTTAGGATGACATATAATTTTACACTAAATACATATTATACATATACATATATGTATATATACGAATCTTTAATAGTGTTACACTTATCTATTAAATATATGTATATTAACTATGATATCAAATTATCCCTAAACAAATTAATATTTAGAGTAAGTCTCCTTATGAAACGGGTGCATGGATCAGATCCATGCATTGCACCCGGGTCAGATCCGGGTCAAGGGACTCGCTTCTCTCTCTCTCTATTTCTTTCACACATAATTTTTTAATTTTTGCACCTACCAATAGGTTATGTTATAACTACATTTATATTATGTTAGACATATCTTTACGTTATCACAAAAACGCATGTGAGACGGATCCTTATTACCCATGTGTTGAATCCATTTTCACAAATTTTAATATGAATTGTTAAGGGTGGGTTATGGGTTGACCCGTCTCACACAAGAAGATCCGTGAGACGGTCTCACATAAGACATACTCTTACGCTATGTTAAACCTACTTATCTGCCCAAATTTCATACCTTTTTTTTTTTTTTTGCACCTAGTTTTTGAATTTTGGCACCTACCACTACATTATGTTAGACGTATCTTTACATTATGTTAAGCCTACAATTCTGCCCAAATTTCATACCTTAAACATTAAAAAAAAAAAAAAAACCCTTAGGTTTGACATATGTACCATTATGTTGTATTATACATACTTTCAAGTATAGTTAGACATACTTTTGTGTTATGTTAAACCTACCCACATAAGATAGGTCTAATATAACACAAAGATAGATATAACTATATATAAATGTATGTCTATTTGAGCGAATTTGGGTGGCCTTGAACATGAGTATCAAGCGCGTGCGCGTGAAACGGGAGTGGGAGCGTTTTTTTGGACGTTTTGACCAGGTCAACCTTGATGTATGGATCTAGATTTGTGTGTCTAACTCATATAAGTGTTTGCCTAATATTTATTATTGAAATTATTGTTTGAACAATATCTATTGTTGGTAAATAATTAAGAAATTATTCAATAAAAATTAACTTAATTAATATTAATAATAAAATAAGAATAAACTGATACAATATTTATATTATAAATTGGATGGATTAAATAAAAAAAATACAAAATATAATTTTTTGTTGATGTGACACTTTTTGTTAAGAAAATGATATTTTGTAAATATCTTCAACTTTTAGAAATATATAAAAAGATTTATTTTATTTTTTTTGTTTTGAGTTTCTATACAATAAATATAAAATTAAATGTCTTAAATATTAATATTTTTTATTTTATATTAATAAATGTAAAATGAAAGTTATTAATGATTTCTTAAAATGGAAATATTTAATAAATGAGACATTTATTGCAGTTATTTTTGGCATAATATTCTGCTTATATATATATAGATAGATATAGATGGATATAGATATAGATAAATTCAATATTAAATATCATAAATAAGTTTCTTAAATTAAATTTTTATTTACTTTTCATTTATAAATGTAAAATGAATATTATTAATGATTTCTAAAAAAGGAAATATTTCATAAATGATTAATTTATTATAGATATTTTTAACATGATGTTATACTTATATATATATATATATATATATTGTTTTTTTATAGGATACTAGTATCGGCACCTACGCTATGCGCAGTATGTGATATTATAATATTGTTAAATATTAATTATTTGATAATACATAGAACACATTATAATATTTAATAACTAAGAGAATCTAAATTTGCTTAAAATAATTCAATTCACAACAATATATTGATATTATACACATCAAATTCACTAATCTATGATTAATATTAAAAACAATAGTATCAATCATGATCTTCAAATCAAAATTGGAAATTTTACCTGCAAGTTTGTAAGTTTTTTTTTTAAACTTCTTTATACACAACATTTTTAGTTGAAACATTTTTTTATCATATGTGCTACAAACAAATATCGCCAGTCACTTAAATTAAATATACTAAAAAAACTAAAAAAAATATGAATTAAAAAATAAATTCAATTACTTAAATTAAATATGTGTGTTTGTGAATATGTATATATAGAAACAATGCACAATAAAATTAGAAATTTTACGTATGAACTTGATGCAAACACTGTCAGTTATATTCAACCATTTATTTTAAAATAAATTGAATTAGAAAAAAATTAATATCGCTTAACATCGAAGATGACAGATAATTATTCCGTTGTAAGTATCACATACATTAATTAATATAGCACGACATTGATCATTACAATTTAAGATCAACACAAAATCGAAATGTAGTAGTAGTAATTATGATGATGACAATATAATAATTAGAAACTAAACATATACTTTAAATAATCAGCTGAGCCATCTAAATTCAAAACTTGCACTCTCATATAAAAATATACGAAACCCTAAGTGTAAAATAAAAGACGAGAATTTTATTTGATTATGAGATATTTATAATTTAAAAAATATTTAAAATGACATATAATTCAGACTACAAACATATTAAATACATATATATGAGTATACACACACATTTTAAATAATGTTATATTTATTTATTAATCTATATTAAATATGATATAACTTATAACCATGCAAATTAATATTTATTATTGAAATTATTGTTTGGATATCTATTGTTGGTATTTAAAAAATTATTCAATTCAAATTAATTTAATTAATATCATTAAAATGAGAATAAACTAATATAATATTTATATTATTAAATCAAAAAGAATTAAATAGTAAAAAATGAAAAAAAAATTGTTGACGGGATACTTACAAATATTAATTTAAAAAATACTTAGGATGACATATAATTTCACACTAAATATATATTATACATATATATATATACACACACATCTTTAATAGTGTTATACTTATCTATTAATTATATTGATATAAATATGATATCAAATTATCCCAAACAAATTAATATTTAGAGTAAGTCTCGTATGAAACGGGTGCATGGATCCGGGTCAAGGGACCTGTTTTTTTTTTTTCGCGCATAGGTTTTAATATTTGCACCTACTAATAGGTTATGTTAGAATTACATTTACATTATGTTAGACATACCTTTACGTTATGTTAAACCTACCCATCTGCCCATATTTCATACATTTTATTTTTTGCGTTTGATTTTTGAATTTTGGCATCTACCACTACGTTATGTTAGACGTATCTTTACGTTATGTTAAACCTACCATTATGCCAAAATTTCATACCTTAAACTTAAAAAAAAAAAAATCTTAGGTTTGACACATGTACAATTACGTTGTATTAGACATACCTTTAAGTATAGTTAAATATACTTTTGTGTTATGTTAAACCTACCCACATAAGTAGGTCTAACTATATATAAAGGTATGTCTATTGGAGCGAGTTTGGATGAGCTTGAGCGCGAGTATCAGGCGCGTGAAACGCGAGTGGAAGTGTTTTTTTTTTTTTTTTTTTTTTGGCGTTTTGACTAGGTAACCCTGATGTATAAATCTAGATTTGTGTGTCCAACTCATATAAGTTTTTGCCTACTATTTATTATTGAAATTATTGTTTGAACAATATCTATTGTTGGTATATAAGAATTTACTCAATAAAAATTAACTTAATTAATATTAATAAAATATGAATAAACTGATACAATATTTATATTATAAATTGGATGGATGAAATAATAAAAATACAAAATAAAAAAATTGTTGATGTGACACTTTTTGTTAAGAAAACGATATTTCTGTAAATATCTCCAATTTTTCTTCTATTATTATAGTATATAAATATATAGAAAGATTTTTTTTTGTTTTGAGTTGCTATACAATAAATATAAAATTAAATGTCTTAAATATTAATATTTTTTATTAATAAATGTAAAATGAAAGTTATTAATGATTTCTTAAAATGAAAATATTTAATAAATGAGACATTTATTGCAGTTATTTTTGGCAGAATATTCTGCTTTTATATACATATAGATATGTGTTTTTTGCTTACTGCAATTTTATTTTATTGTGTTTACTTTACTCCATGAATTTTACTTCCAACAATTTCTTTTTCCTTAGCTTTTGTGTTATATTTGTTATTTTTTAATACTTTACTTTTACTCCTTTTTATTTATAATTTCCGTTCCTCTATTAAATAAATCAAAAAAAAAAAAGGATAAAAGGCACAAAAGAAAATAAAAGAAAAGGCTAAATTGTAGAAGATAAAGGTACAATCATCAAAATGATTGAAAATATAAAGGCCCATAATAAGTATGTATTTATCTAATTCTACTTAGAATTCAAATAAGACCTCTTTTAGTGATCTTTCCATCCCAAACAATATACACAAAATTGAGTAGTTATATTGTACAGAAGTGAAAAAAGAAATGCCTTATCTTGTTTCAGGACCATATAAAATTTAAAAGGAGAATCTTCATTCTCCCAATTCTAGCTTTAATTTCCATCTCTAGTTTCATGGCAACATTCTTCTTCATATAAACCTGGTGGTGCAATACAAATGGCGGCGGCAGGAGCATGCTCATTCCATGCACCCTCACTCATCCACACCAAGAAACATGATCTCCCACTCCATTGCCATGGCTACATGAGAAGAATCGGAAAAAGATCACCCAATAAATCTCTGACGACAAAATGCAGCAGAAGTTTTAGAGACTTCATCGGAGGGGACCTCGTGAAGTTCGACATAGGACAGTGGTTGTCCGACGTGGAGGAGCATAAGGCCTTGGCCATATACCCCCCGCACGAGGGCGGCTACGAGGGGCGCTACCTCAACCGGCTCACCCACCTCGGCTACCATTTCTTGGACATCTCAGCCCGCGGTTTAGGTGATCCCGAGACCACCCTCACCAAGTTTCACCCCGTTTGCCCCGTGAGTACTATTCATCCCTTCATCATCATCATCATCATCATTGATCCTATCCTATCCTAATTTCATAAGAGTCTCCAAAATGTGATCATGATAGGCTCATGTGGGGAAGCAGCCAATATCTAGGTGGTATTTCCCTCCTGAGGTTGATTATAGGCTCTCTTTGCTACCTCCTAATGCAACGGGGCTTGTGGTTTGGGTCATCGAAGCTAAGGTTTGTGGAATTCTCCATCTCTTTATCGAACTTGGCATTCTCATGATTTCTACACTGTCCAGGTTCTGTCCAAGGCAGAGCTGCAGTTTCTTGCCATACTTCCATCACTAAGGCCGCGAGTCCGGGTCATTGCAGAGTGTGGTAACTGGTACATCACATTCTTCTTATATTGGTGGTGAAACACATCTTATTACATACATAATCAACTATACACACATGTATGTGTGTGTCTAAATGAAATTCAAACACACACAAACTGCTACTGTATTTTGAAATAGCTTTCTGAGTGGAAACAAGCATTGATAATCACATTACTTGTACAAACAGGAGAAAGTTTATGTGGAAACCGCTGAAAGAAATCGCGGGATTACCAGCCGAACAAGCTTCGAATCAGTGACTGAAGGATGCAATGAGCTTAATTGTAGAAGATACTGTTGTTCAGTTTGTGTATCAAGAATTGAAGGAGAAGTGCAACTTTAGTTACATTTCTGGGGCTATTGCTATTGCTATTGCTATTGCTATACACCAATCAAAGAAATGTACATTTAGCAACCACATAATTGCTACTCAAATAATCTCATATTTCTTGCCCTTTTATTTCCTCCATAGTTCACAATTAAAGGTTACTTCTGCAAGGTCGGAAATTGCAAGCTAACTTCACAATTAAGCCAGAAATTCTCACAAATGGATTTTGTATTCATCAGAGTAAAAAAGAAAAAGCATAAGATCATAGAAGCAAAAATTGTGATTATCAGATATCAATCTTTGCCCTAACTTTATTACACAAACTCAGTTCGATAACCTCAACCTAACAGAACATGAATCTACTATTCTAATTCACAAAATCTCATCGGTCTAACATCAACCACATATTAGCGCGTCAATGAAGAAACACTCGTACATACCTTTGTGTGCATAAATATGATATATTTTTTTAATGAATGAGGCTCTGTTTTATGGATTGTATCCCAAAGTCGTTAAAAAATAACATGTGTGAGGCGGTCTTACGGATAATTTTTCTGTAACGAGTTCTTTTTATCAATTACCCATTTATATGTGAATAGTGGATTGTGAGTTGACCTCTCATATACAATAATACTTGAGACGATCTCACATGAGACTTATTCAGAAAAATAAATGATCAAAATAATTGGGTCGATTAATTAGACATGTTTTTTTGGGATTGAAATTTATGCTTACGGACTTGAAAATTTGAGATGAATATCACTTTTGAATTGATTTCGAGATAAAATCTCAAATTATATTAATTTGGTTGCTTCAGTCGGGTTCGATTCATTTCTGATGTTAGAACGATAGTTTCTCCCTAAATTCCAAATCAATACAACTTAATGTGTCCATCGATAATGTCGCAATTTCACAAATGTACTTTTGGCAACAAAGTTTAAACAACTAGATCCCCTAATACATGAAAACTGTCACAGGAAACATGAGTGTAAGCACGAGGAATGGAGTTGTAATCACAAAATCAGCACTTTCTTAAGGAAGGATACATAATATAATAGTATGAGAATTGAGTTCACATGGCATTCACAACCTAATCCCTATTTTCATGCAAAAGTGTGAACCCATTCCTCTTTAAATACAACCCACCAAATGCATACCAATCCTTCATCCTTATATCAACTCGAAAAGATCAAAATCAATCAAATATGAAGACCTTCAATATAGGGATTGCTCTGTTCCTAATCCTCGTTTCTGCTAACATCGTCATCTTCACAACCACCGTTGTATCGGGACAATGTCAAGGAAACCTGCAAGGCCTTGTTCAACACTGCGCGAGATACGTTCAAAGACAAGGCCCGAAAGAAAAACCGTCTCACGATTGTTGCAATGTTGTCCGAAACGTGGACCTACCATGTGTGTGCCAACATGTTACCTCACAAGTCGAACAAATTATAAGCATGGAGAAGGCTGCTTTTGTTGCACAATCCTGTGGTAGACCTCTACCTCGTGGAACCAAATGTGGCAGTAAGATTTCTTTTATATGTATATATTGATCAATTCAGTTTATTTACATATACGTTAATTATATGTTGTGTTTGCAACATTGATTTTTTTATTTTTTCTAATTTTAATGTGTTGCAGGTTATACAGTTCAAAACAAAGATCATGAGTGTCGAGGGTAGAATGAATGTTGATATTGATGATCTAATTTTTTTCTATGTAATAAAATGAGCATTGATTTGCTGTTTCTGTAATCTTCTATGAGGTGTATGCACCTATGGTTTTAAATGAAAAAGGGGTTTTCGACTTCTTTCATTTAATTTAGGGAAGTTCAATCTTTGATTATTTATTTAATTATATGAACAACTCACGTGAAACCATGTTAATTCTTATGTGAAATCATATTAAATGGGTTGATCTGCATTATTAATCCATATGAAATCCATTTTATATAAAGTCTCACGTGAGACATACTTTTAACACGAAAACTCATGTCGCATCGTGTGACGGTTGTACTTATTGTAAAAAAAAAAAAATACTTATAGTTGAAAAGGAAGTACTTATAATATATGTTAAAAAATATACTTATTAAAGACATATTTATAATTGAAAAACACATACTTATATCTCATTACACGTAAGACGATTTCACAACAAATGATCTCTACTTTTAATTATATATGCAAAAATGATAGAGCTCACAATTTGGACTATCCGGCCCAACCCAATTTATCATCTCTACAAGTTTATAGAATTGCAGCTTGATTCAGTCTGCTGGGCCAATCGGCCCAAATTTGACAACCAAACTTAAATATGATAAGTGAAATCATTTCACAAAATTCCTTAATATGTGTGAATTATCCTAAATGATACTTTATTTTGGAGTTTGGAATAAGATTATCATAGAAAACAATCGATCGCAAAACGACCACAGACTATTGCATGGAAAAAAATATTTGTATTAATAAACAGAGGTTACATATATAATACTCCCTCTGTCCCTGCTAACTTTGTCCTACTTTCCATTTTTGTTTATCTCATCTTATTTTGCCAGCCCAAAAATGACAAAGAAAAATTTAATCCCTTACCCCTCCATTTCTTTCATTTTACAAATTTTGCACTAAAAAAACACACATTAATTACAAAATTGCCACTCAAAAACATTAAAATAACACATCACATAAAAGTCAACAGTTTTTTCTTAGGCTCCGTGCCGGTCAAACGTAGGCAAAGTTAGCCGGGACGAAGGTAGTACATAATAGGATCACATGTGTTTGCAGTATTTTATATATATATATATATATATTATTGCCTATTTCTTCTAGTTCTTAATGATCCGAAAACTATCACGAACTTTTCTTGAATCCGCATTCACAAACTGCATAACCAAAAAAAAAAAAAAAAAGACATGTAAGTTGAATCCATCATATAAACGTAACATTTTTTTAATAGTGAAAATATCAGTCTCTAGCTTATATTATCTTGAACCGAACATTAATAACTCACATCGACTTTAAACTCTTGTTTTGTTGCGCGAGCTCTGATGTATCCAAATTCGGAAATCCTAACCAAGCTCCAGCTATTGTCCTACATAGGAAAGAAGAATTAATTGTAAAAAGTTCATAGTGCCAAGAATTATGCAAAAAACTATAGCCTTACATTTCGTGTGAAACCATCAAGTTTAAAGCCACCCATGCCTATAACAACATGAACCGGTGATGTGTAATTAGTGTTGTCGTATGTGTCTATTCCATTCCCATCTTTTGTAGGCATTCCTCTGCATTTTTGCTTATAAACACCACAACTTCTCTCATAATTGTGAACATGTCCAAACATAGCCAGATCAACCTAGTTCACATTTCCAATCACATATTAGCAAATTTGAAAGAGATTCAATTTGGGTACGAAATATTGTACTTGTTTACCTTGTTTGATAGCAGCAATGGCTCCACAACATCGACAAATTTACTATCGACATTAGGGATGGGAAATCCGGGATTCGATGAATACATTGGCCTGTGCCTAAAGTCCACTCACAAACAATAATTAGTGTTAGATAAGATGGTATGTGAATCATCTACTATACACAAAAACAAACTTACCCTGCAAAAACCAGCCAAGGTGTTCTTGTTCTGTCTACTGAAGCCATGTCCTTATTCATCCATTCATACTGCAAAAACACAACTAAAACCGAGTAACAAGCAATGCCAACGAGGCCAAATAAGAGCCCGGTAAATGAAGCAGAGAGATTAAGCAACCTGTTCAGAGTTCTCAGACCAATCATGCTCAGTTGAAATGAGAGTAAAATGAACAGGCCCTTGTTCTATAGAATACCATGGCTTATCTTTCCCAGATATTGGCATAGGAAAATAGGCCTCATAAGGGACCCCACATTCTCCACCTGAATCAGTAAGTCCATACACTGATCCACTCTCCAAATAATCCCTAAACCATACACATATCAATATAAACGACACAGATCTAAAGAATTGATCATGAACACATATATATGTACGCACCTCTCGTGGTTGCCAATGGCGGTCATGTAAGAGACCCGAGAGGCGAGAGGGGTGATGAGGTGAAGAAAGAAGTCCCATTCGACGAGGAAGCCTGTGGCGTAGCTTATGTCTCCAATGTGGAATATGGAGTCGACTTTGGATGATGAGACTTCTTCGGACATAGCTTTGGTAACTGATACCGATCCTGGCTATAACATGTAATCTTAGTCAGTCGATGATGTTTGAATATTCATATGATGATGATGATGATGATGATGATGAATGAGTACTTGAATGTAGTGTTCAACAGAGGAATCGAGAGGGGCTTTGCCCATGTCACCATAAGCAAGAAAGTTGAGCTCATTTGATCCACCTGCACATGCTGTTCTCAATCTGCTTTTCTCACTCCATCCTACTGAATCACTGCACTACTATTTGCATCATCATCAACACTTATTACACCTACATAGGATTAGTATTCACCAATCTTGCATGTCTTTTTTTGCTGAGTTAAAATGATGAGATCAATGATAAAATCCATTTGAAAAGGGAAGTGGGAAATTAGCATATAGAAAGTGAACCTTCCATATCTGTAGAAGTAAGAGGTTGAAGGTTGAAGTCCTTTCATTACTGCAGAATGGATGTAACCCGGGTCATGCCACCCGAAATCTACGGCCGGGCTTTGCACTAGTGAACCTGTCACGTGTGGACATTTTAGCAATTTCATCTTCACTATATGTTATAGAGAGCCCGGCCCATCTTACACGAAAAAATATAAGCAATTGACTTTTCTACCATTCAATTTAACAAAAATACTTTTCTAACATAAAATATAAGAAAGTTACATTTTTTACATTATTTTGACTCGGTCATGGAGAAATGATTGATTAATGATCGAGTGATGATATATTCTATTTATTTATACTATTATTTAACAATTGATTTATCCAACAAATTATATAAATTGATAAAAGTAATTAAATTGATAAATGAGGCTCGATTAATAGAAAAAAAAATGAGGATCGTTTAATTGAATGATTTTAGGTATATTAAATTGAAACTGTTTGAAATTAAACTAGCCATTGTAAATAATTAAACAAATTTAAAATAATTGAATTGAAAATAGGGATCGATTAAACAATTTGAATTCAATTACTTCAATTTAATTGAACAAATGAATTGAAACAATGGCTCGATTAAACAATTTGAATTCAATTACTTGAATTAAATTGAACAATTTAATTGAAACAATGACTCGATTAAATTATATAAGTGGTTCGATTAATTATATAAGTGGTTCGATTAATTTAAAATAGGGATCGATTAAACAATTTGAATTCAATTACTTCAATTTAATTGAACAATTGAATTGAAACAATGGTTCGATTAAACAATTTGAATTCAATTACTTGAATTAAATTGAACAATTTAATTGAAACAATGGCTCGATTAAATTATATAAGTGGTTTGATTAATTATATAAGTGGTTCGATTAATTTTAATTAGTGGTTTGATTAATTAAAATTATAGTGGTTCGATTAGTTAATTAGTGGTTCTAGTTAATTAAATTAATTAATTAGTGACATAGTAAATTATACAAATTAATTAGTGGTTCGATTAATTAGTGAATATTAATCGAACCACTTATATAATTTAATCGAGTGGTTCGATTAGTTTGTCCAATTATAATAGAGTGGTTCGATTAGTTTAGAGTGGTTCGATTAGTTTAGTTGGGCACTATTAATTTGTACAAATTAATAGTTTAGAGTGGTTCGATTAGAGTTTAGAGTGGTTCGATTAGTTTGTACAAATTAAAAACCCACTATTAATTTGTCCAATTATAATAGAGTGGTTCGATTAGTTTAGAGTGGTTCGATTAGTTTAGTTGGGCACTATTAATTTGTACAAATTAATAGTTTAGAGTGGTTCGATTAGAGTTTAGAGTGGTTCGATTAGTTTGTACAAATTAAAAAACCACTATCAATTTAATTTTAATGAATGGTTCGATTACTATTTTAATGAATGGTTCGATTACTATTTTAATGAATGATTCGATTACTATTTAATGAAATCAATTGGATTTGGTTTAATTGAAATCAATTTAATTTGTAATAGTGTAACCGAGCCATTCAAAAGTTAATCAAATTGAAACAAATCTATATATATATATATATATATATATATAAAGTAGACCTTTGGAAGAATTTACAAGAATGTCATTTTCCCTCCTAAAAATGTAACATCAATGAACAATAAAATATTTATATAAATAATAGTTTTTCAATAAAATTAATCATATCATTTAACATTCTTTTCAATATGGTATATTTTACTATTTATACTTAGAATTATTATAATCATCATCATCATTATCATTATTACTACTACTATTATGTATTATTATTTGTTGGTGTTGTTGATTAACGTTGTACAATAGTGAGCAATAATTTAATTTTTGTGTATTAACTATCATTACTTAATGTCTAAAATTATTCTCATTCTCAAATTTAGAGTTAAATAGATTTTAGGATATTTTTTTATAATTTTGCAAAATGTTGTGTGCAAGTAAATATTTCAAAGTTGATCACAAAATTTATATTGTTGATTGAACAATTTTGATCAACTCCAAGAATCATTAGCTTAAATTATTTATTGATCCAATAAAAAAAATCAACAAAAGATAGAAACAAATAGATGTAAGTTCTCAATTTTTTTTGTATTTAATTGTTTTTGCTAACTTTAATTACTTAATGCTTATAATTATTCTTATTATCAATTTTAAAGTTAAACAAATTTTAAGATATTTTTTGTAATTATGAGAAATGTAATTGTATATGAATAAATATTTCAAGATTTATATTGTTACTTGGTCACATTTAATTAATTCTAAAAATCATTAGTTTATTAAATTATCTATCAAGCCGTGAAAAAAGTTCAATGAAAAATAAAAACAAATAAAATGTAAGCTTTCAAGTTGTTAATTCATTATCTTTTTCCTTTTTTTGTTACTAAAATTACTTAATATTTATAATTATTCATATTATCAATTTTAAAGTTAAAAGAGATTATAATATATTTTTTTGTAATTATGAGAAATTTTGTACATAAATAAAGATTTCAAAACTTATATTGTTAAATGATACTAACCAAAATATCTATCAAGTCAACGACCATAAATATATTTTTATTCAAAAGAGAAATAGAATATAAGTTTTCGATTTCGTTGTTTAGATTATTTACAAAATTTGTATTCCAACATTTTAATATTGTCAAATATAATGTAGAATGACATGTTACAATAAACGAATGCACAAGAAAGTTTGAATAACACAAGCGAGATATGGGTCAACCAAATTCTACTTTCTTCAATTAAAACTCTACATTACTCAATAATTTTTTTAATAATAAAATATAACTTTAAAAATCAATAAAAGAGATGAAAATTATATTTTAATATTATACAAAATTTAGAATAATAAATGATTTATAAATAACTTTTTAATATAACAATCAAAATAAATAATAAATCGCGCATCGCGCTGGTGAAATACTAGTTAATTCAAACCATACAAAAGTTAATCGAACTATTCAAAATAGTGGTTAATCTAACCATTCAAAATTAATCAAATTAATTGAAACATTAATTAATTCAAATTCAAATTAATATATTAATTTAATTGTGGTTAATCGAACCATTCAAAAGTTAATCAAATTGAAACGAATTAATTCAAACCATACAAAAGTTAATCGAACCATTCAAAATAGTGGCTAATCGAACCATTTAAATTAATATTGACACTATGTATTAATTGAACAAAAATTGGTATTTTAAACTATTAATCGAACCACTATTAATTTGACATAATAGTTCGATTAATAGTGAAAAAATTGGTTATTTACACAATTAATCGAACCACTATGTATTTGACATGGTGGTTCGATTAATAGTGAAAAAATTGGTTTTTTACACAATTAATCGAACCACTATTAATTTTACATAGTGGTTCGATTAATAGTGAAAAAATTGGTTATTTACATAATTAATCGACCACTATGTTACTTAATTTAATTCAATTAGTGGCTTAAAGTAATTCGATTAATTCATATACAAAGTTAAGTAAAGTAATCAAACCACTCATATAAGTTAAGTAATCGAACCACTCATTTAAGTTAAGTAATTTGATTAATTCATATACATAAAGTAAAGTTAACTATTTGAAATGGTTCGATTACTCAAATGAAGTAACTATTAACTAATCGAGCCATTAACATTTAATTTTAGAGTAAGTCTCTTGTGAATCAGGTGCATGGATTTTAGATCCATACATCCGGGTCGGATCCGGGTCAGGGGGACCACACTTTTTTTTTTTCGCTCATGATTTTTGAAAAAAAAATCACATACCAATAGTATATGTTAGACATACCTTTACATTATGTTAGACATACCTTTAAGCTATGTTAAACATACCAGTTCTGCCCAGATTCCATGCCTTGTCCTTTTTTGGCTTGATTTTTGAATTTTGGCACATACCACCACGTTATGTTAGACATACCTTTACGTTGTGTTAGACATACATTTATGTATACTTAAACATACCTTTGTATATGTTAGACATACCTTTATATATAGTTAAACATATCTTTATATATGTTAGACATACCTTTGTATATAGTTAGACCTACCTACACATGGTTGGTCTAACTATACACAAAGGTTGATTTAACTATACACAAAAGTTGGTATATTGGAGTGAATTTTGGGTGAGCTTCAGCAAAAGTCTTCAACGCATGGGAGCGCGTGCAGGCGCGTGGGAGACGCGTTTTGGGCGCGTGAACGGGTCGGGTCGGGTGCATGGATCTTAGATTCATGCACATGACTCATAAAAGTTTTTGCCTTAATTTTATGGTTCGATTCTACTATGTACCATTTGACTAATCGAGCCATTAAAATTTAATTTATATGTACAATTAACTAATCGAGCCATTAAAATTAAAATTATATGTACAATGGCTCGATTATATGTACATATAATTTTAAATTTAATTTTAATTTATGTGGAATAATTTTAAATTTTAATTTTATTTATGTAGTTCAATTTTAATTTTAATTTTAATTTTATCTAATGGTTCAATTAATTGAATAAAAATTGGTTTTTTACACAATTAATCGAACCACTATGAATTTGTTAAATAATAGTATAAATAAATAGAATATATCATCACTCGATCATTACTCAATCATTTGTCCATGACCGAGTCAACATAGTGTAGAAAATGTCACTTTATTATCTTTTGTGGTAGAAAAGTACTTTTTTTAAATTGAATGGTAGAAAAGTCAATTGCTTATATTTTTTTGTACAGTTTGACACATTTCCTCATATATTATAAACACACATATATATCCAATTCTTTTGAGTAGGAATAGACACTTATTGGTACTAATTATACTATGACTATGTAGATTGTCTCACGGATTTTATCATGTGAGAAAATCCGTGAGACGGGTCAAGCATTAACCCATACATAATGAGAATTTGTGAAAATTGGTCCAATTAATGGGTAATAAGATTCATCCCATGAAAATTATATGTGATATCGTCTTTAATGAATGTTTGTGTTATGCTATGTTTGTTATTGGATTAGGTTTGCTTGTAATAATGAATTTTTAGAACTTAAATTGGCAAAAGAATTGTACTACATCAAAATATTTAAAAATAAAAATTGCAAAAGTGAAAAGAAAACATGACTTACTAGTGCACATGTCAGATTGTGAAAATGTTGAAACAGATGAAGTTGCAATCTGTCCATTTCCATATTGAACTTGTTGTGGATGTGGGTCCCCACTCACCCATCTTAGTTTCATCTAACAAAAAAAAAACAAATCAAACAAATATTATTAAATTATTACATAACATTCTCATATATGAACACCACTTCCGAGAAAGCTGGAACTCTAATTTTTTAATTTTGAAAAGACCTAATGAATTTGGTACTTGTATTTCTCTGTTTTTTTAATTCATGGTTGTGTTGGAAAAGGATGTGGTGTATTTGAAAATGACTTGGAAAACAAATAGGTAAAGTCGAGGCAAGAGTTGGACTCTTTCTCCGTAAGACGAAATTGCCCCGTATTCAATGCTTTACGGTCTACGGCACACGTCCCCAAGATACAACGACTTTCTAACTTAAGGATCGCAGCACAACGAATCCAAAAGTTTTTCGGCGAACAAAAGAGATATTTGGAACTTTCTAGGACAAGATGAAAAGAATACTACAATTGCTAGAATGCTATGAATGCAAGTTGTAGTGGAGTGAATGAAATGATTGAATGTGGGATCTATTTATAGAAGTTGAATAGGTGTTGTGTCTTTTCATAATAGACACCTTTTTGGTTTGAATTGATGTCTTTTCATAATGAGACACATTTTCATGAAATGATGTCTTTTCATGATTAGACATCTATTCATTTGAATTGTAGTCTTTTCATTATTAGACACATCTTTCTATGAAATAGTGTGTCTAATTGGAATGGTTGCATCCCTTTAATTTGGGTTGCATCAATTCAATTCAAACTCACACCCTTTCACACCTTCACACCTCTTCAATTTAAGTTGCCAACTTTAAGCATTAATTTCTCATTCATCCAAAATTGGATTTGAGAAAATAAATACTCTAAATTTATCTACTCGAAACGTAGATTTTAAATTTGCAACTTAATTTCGTTTTTGACAAACGAAACACCATGTAATCAAATTGGTCAAAGATTGGTCAACACCAACTTTTCCAAACCAATTTCCAACAATCCCCCACATGAATGAAATTAATGCATATGCAAATGCAGACACTTTAGAAAGTTCCATCGAACTGCTATTGCATCAGGATAGGTAGCTTCCGGCTTTGAACCTTCCTTAGTAAGATGCTATCGGATTTACTTGCTACTCGGTGAACGCGATGTCTTGAACCGGTTAGCTTTTTGTGTAAACCAAGACAATAACATTTACACAATAGTAGTTCTAATATTCTTTTGTTCTCACGTTGTGTCCATTTCGGCCCTGGACCATATCTTGGTTCATAAGTGCTTCATTGAGGCGGCCATCCTCGCACTTACATAGGTGACTACCTATTAGGACTATATCCAGAGAGTAACCTGTAATACTCCACCTTATTAGGTATAGGCGTCATTAAAAGCTTTATAAGCTTACCCTCACCACACGTCAACAGGATTTTATCTATTCGCACTTGGACAGCTGCGAGAATGAGGCATTAGATGTGCTCCAAGTGCACATTTGAACCATCCATAACTTAGTTGTCTCATTGAACCAAGTTCGTGGGATCTCCACTCATCATGGTTGAGTTACCGTTATGAACGTTCTTTAGTGTGTGGATTTTAACCCCATTCCCCTTACTGCATTGTACATTTGATCTCTATTTATGCCTTTTGTCAACGGATCCGCTATGTTTTCTTTTGACTTCACATAGTCAATGGCAATTATTCCATTAGAGATCAATTGTCTAACGGTATTATGTCTCCTACGAATGTGTCGAGACTTACCGTTATACATACAACTTTGTGCCCTCCCTATAGCAGACATACTATCACAATGAATCATAACAGGAGACACTGGTTTGTTCCAACATGGAATATCCTCTAAAAAATTTCTTAGCCATTCAGCTTCTTCGCCGGCTTTGTCTAGTGCAATGAACTCAGACTCCATAGTGGATCGAGCTATGCATGTTTGTTTAGAGGATTTCCAGGACACGGCTCCTCCACCTATAGTGAACACATAGCCACTAGTGGACTTGGAGTCCTTTGTGTCTGATATCCAATTAGCATCACTGTAACCTTCCAATACAGCTGGATATCTTGTATAAAGTATGCTATAACTTAGAGTATGTTTCAAATACCTAAGTACTCTTGTCAAGGCAGCCCAATGATCTTTTCCTGGATTGCTCGTGAATCTACTAAGTTTGCTTACTGAATATGCAATGTCAGGACGTGTACAGTTTGTAAGGTACATTAAACTGCCAATAATCCTTGCATATTTCAGTTGGGATACTGGGTCTCCTCTATTTTTTGCTAAGTGTAGAGTTAAGTCTACTGGAGTCTTAGCAGGGGGTAGGTCGCAGGCTTCGAATTTCTTGAATACACTCTCAACGTAGTGAGATTGTGACAAGACAATTCCATCGGATGTCCTAGAGATCTTTATCCCTAGTATAACATCTGCCAAACCCATATCCTTCATGTCAAAATTTTTCTTCAACATGTTCTTAGTTTTCACGATTATCTCATGATTGTTGCCCATGATCAACATGTCGTCTACATATAGACAAACAATCACATATTCATCCGGTGTGCCCTTAATGTATACACATTTGTCGCACTCGTTGATATGAAAACCATTTGACATCATAGTTCTGTCAAACTTTTCATGCCATTGTTTGGGTGCTTGCTTAAGCCCATACAAAGACTTGACAAGTTTACATACTTTATGTTCTTGTCCCGGCACAACAAACCCTTCAGGTTGTTCCATGTAAATTTCCTCTTCTAACTCTCCATTTAGGAACGCTGTTTTTACATCCATTTGATGTATCTCAAGGTTATGCAGTGCAGCAATGGCGATGAGTACTCTGATGGAAGTGATCCTTGTAACTGGAGAGTATGTATCAAAGAAGTCATACCCTTCCTTTTGTTTGAACCCCTTTGCTACTAAACGAGCTTTGTACTTGTCAATTGATCCATCAGCTTTGTACTTCCTTTTAAGGATCCATTTACATCCTAAAGGTTTGCATCCCGGTGGGAGATCAACTATTTCCCACGTATGATTCTGCATGATGGACTCAATCTCACTATTGATAGCCTCTTTCCAGAGAGGAGCATCTTGACTAGACAATGCCTCTTGAATTGTCCTGGGTTCACTATCTAACATGTATGTTAGGAAATCTGGACCAAACGTCTTGGCCACTTTGCTTCTTTTGCTGCGTCTTAGTTCTTCTTCAATAGGAGGAGAATTATTTACAGCTTCACAAGTTCTTTTATTCGAACTTATCTCTTTCCTTTCTTTGCTCGGAAAGACATTCTCAAAGAATGTTGCATTCCTTGATTCTATGATCATTCCTTCATTTATATCAGGAATCTCCGATTTATGCACTAGAAATCGGTAAGCACTACTTTGATATGCATATCCAATAAAAATACAATCAATTGTTTTAGGGCCTATTCTAACCTGTTTAGGTTTTGGTACTTCGACCTTTGCTAGACACCCCCACACTTTTAGGAAATTAAAGGAAGGTTGTCTTCCTTTCCATAATTCATATGGAGTTTTTTCTAATTTCTTGTGTGGTAATTTGTTAAGAATGTGATTAGCTGAAAGGATGGCTTCCCCCCACATGTTATGAGGTAAGCCAGAGCTTATCAACATAGCATTCATCATCTCTTTCAGAGTCCTGTTTTTGCGTTCTGCAACGCCATTTGACTGAGGTGAGTATGGAGCAGTTGTTTGATGAATAATGCCATGTTCTATGCAAAATTCTTCAAACGGAGCAACGTATTCTCCCCCTCTGTCACTCCGAATTGTTTTGATTTTCAAGCTAAGTTGATTCTCAACTTCATTCTTATAACATTTGAAGGCTTCAAGAGCTTCGTCTTTTCCTTTCAAAAGAAATACATAACAATATCTGGTGCAATCATCTATAAATGTGATAAAGTACTTTTTACCACCTCTAGTTTGCACTAGTTTCATATCACATATGTCAGTATGAATAAGTTCTAGAGGCGTAGTACTTCTTTCCACTGAATGGAAAGGTGTTTTGGCCATTTTTGCCTCAACACAAGTTTCACATTTGTTTTGTGGATCGAAATCTATTGCAGGTATTAAATTTAAACTTACTAACTTCTTTAGTTTGTTTAAACTTACATGTCCTAATCTATCATGCCATAAATTAGAACACTCAAGCAAGTAAGAAGAATTAATAACTTTATTATCACGCTTAATAGTTATTACATTCATCTTAAAGAGCCCATTTTCAAGGTAGCCCTTTCCTATAAATTGACCACATTTGGTCAGTACAAACTTATCGGCTTCAAATACTAGCTTAAAACCGGCTTTGCTTAACAAGGAACCGGATACTAAATTCTTGCGAATGTCTGGGACATGCAGCACATCCACAAGCGTCAGCTCTTTCCCTGAGGTCATCTTCAGTACCACCCTTCCCAATCCAACTACGTTGGAGGTTGCAGAGTTTCCCATGAACAACTTTCTACCGGTGATGGGTGTGTAGCTTGAAAACATCTCTCTTTCTGAACATATGTGGCGTGTAGCCCCAGTGTCCACCCACCACTCTCTTGGATTATCCACCAAGTTGGCTTCAAATACAACAGCTGATAGGTTTAACTCATTCATACTCAGAGATATTGATTTTTCCTCAGTTAGATTAGCCTGACTTCGATTATCTTTCTTGGGTTGTCGACAATCCTTTGCCATGTGACCGGGTTTGTCGCAGTTGTAGCAGTTGCCCTTTATCTTTCTAACTTTCTTTTGCTTTGGCTCCTGCTGTTGCTTCATGCCCGTCAACTTTCTCTTTTTAGTAGTACTTGCCTCAGCCAGGTTTGCTTTTGCCTCCATAATTGTCCTGCCGCTCTTGACTTCAGTTTTTCGGTTGTCTTCTTCAATCCTTAGTCTCACGATCAGGTCCTCAAGCCCCATTTCTTTCCGTTTGTGCTTGAGATAGTTCTTGAACTCTTTCCAAAGAGGCGGTAGCTTTTCAATTATAGCAGCTACTTGGAAAGATTCACTGAGTTGCATTCCTTCAGCATGAATGTTGTGGAGGATTAATTGCAACTCTCGTACTTGGTCTAAAACCGTCTTGGAATCCACCATTTTGAAATCCAAGAACCTACCGACGATGAATTTTTTCGATCCAGCATCTTCGGTCTTGTATTTCTTTTCTAGTGAATCCCACAACTCTTTCGCAGTTTTTGTCACTGCGTAAACATTGTAGAGAGAGTCGTCGAGTCCATTAAGGATATAGTTGCGACACAGGAAATCACTGTGATTCCATGCATCCAACGCAGTCCTCTTTTGGTCATCGACTTCATCATCCCCCACAGTTGGTGCGTCTTCTTTCAAGAAACGAACCAAATTCAACGTTGTTAGGTAGAACAACATTTTCTGTTGCCACCTCTTAAATTCAGTCCCGTCGAATTTCGCCGGCCTCTCTGCATAAACTGGTGCTGTAGGAACAGAAGTAGCCATCTTCAATTACACAAGATTTCGTCTTACGCTGTTGGAAAAGGATGTGGTGTATTTGAAAATGACTTGGAAAACAAATAGGTAAAGTCGAGGCAAGAGTTGGACTCTTTCTCCGTAAGACGAAATTGCCCCGTATTCAATGCTTTACGGTCTACGGCACACGTCCCCAAGATACAACGACTTTCTAACTTAAGGATCGCAGCACAACGAATCCAAAAGTTTTTCGGCGAACAAAAGAGATATTTGGAACTTTCTAGGACAAGATGAAAAGAATACTACAATTGCTAGAATGCTATGAATGCAAGTTGTAGTGGAGTGAATGAAATGATTGAATGTGGGATCTATTTATAGAAGTTGAATAGGTGTTGTGTCTTTTCATAATAGACACCTTTTTGGTTTGAATTGATGTCTTTTCATAATGAGACACATTTTCATGAAATGATGTCTTTTCATGATTAGACATCTATTCATTTGAATTGTAGTCTTTTCATTATTAGACACATCTTTCTATGAAATAGTGTGTCTAATTGGAATGGTTGCATCCCTTTAATTTGGGTTGCATCAATTCAATTCAAACTCACACCCTTTCACACCTTCACACCTCTTCAATTTAAGTTGCCAACTTTAAGCATTAATTTCTCATTCATCCAAAATTGGATTTGAGAAAATAAATACTCTAAATTTATCTACTCGAAACGTAGATTTTAAATTTGCAACTTAATTTCGTTTTTGACAAACGAAACACCATGTAATCAAATTGGTCAAAGATTGGTCAACACCAACTTTTCCAAACCAATTTCCAACAGGTTGGACTTGGAGTGAAAGATTTAAAAACAGATTAGAATTTGTGATATATATTCGACTATTTTGATGGATCGTTTCTTAGGAATAGCACAATTGATTCACTTTTCTTATTTCTTTAGATTAATGGTGTTCGAATTCATGTTTGAATATTTTTTCAATCCAATTTTATTACATCATGTATACACTTTTTCTTAATATTCATGTTGACAACATGATGCGTTTAAGTAATTGAATATGTTAGCAAGAAAAAATATTCAAAGACTATCAGTAATCAAAATAAAATTGCACACATATATATTCATGTTATTTTTTTATAATTATCCAAAATTTAACTAAGATTATAATATAACTAAGTAAAGATGATGGCTTTTATGAAAATTAAAATTATTAATAGTTTCGACATCTAAATTAACAGTCAAGTTTGTTAGGATTTTACTTTTACCTTATCTTTACCAAACATTTGAAAGCAACTTACAATAAATACAATCACTTACTGATATTTTAAAAAGAGTTAATCATAAATAATCATTCAAATCATACATAAATTTACTCTTAATTATCTGAAAAAATATTATTGCAGTTAACCATTTTTTTCCCGCTATTTGTAAATGATTATTTAAGACTATCGAAACATCATTTTCAGTCAAATCAAATTTTGATGGTCTTAGATGGTCATCCGCAAATCTCACAATGAATTAGTGATTGAACCTTATGTGAAACCGTCTCACGGATTATATTTTGTGAGACGGGTCAACCACAACCACACCTTATAGTTCACATATAAATTAATGGAAATGAATTTGATTAATGAGTTAAAAATATCCGTTTTTTGTAAACTCTCCTTGAGACTGTCTATTCAAGTTTGCAATCGAAGAAAATTTAAATAGTAAAGTAAAAGAAGGGGTATGTGAATCACATTGAACCCTTTTTTGTGTGTTGCAGACATTCCCAAGAAAATGGCAAAATAACGTACCGAAGTGGCAGTAGAATCGATGCTGGAAATGTGTCCATATAAGGGCTTGTTTGGATTGGCAAATCTCACAGGCTCTGATCTTTTCAAAATACATGGCGTCTCAAACCCACCACCAAACAACACAAACTCGATATCTGTCCGTATGTTGATGACATGAAACGACAGCGTTGCACCACACGTGCCTACTATGCATTTCCCCCCTACGTACTTCTTGCATTCTTTCTTGCCGCACCTCATGTACTCCAAATCATTGCTCAAATATTGAGCCTGTCAAAATTAATTAACCATAAAAGGTTTCACATAAAATTTTTATGAGAAAAGTTCTTTTAACCCCTGAATCAAATCCACTTCAATTATTCTATTATCTATACGTGAATTGTGTGAAGTATGGATTGTACGTTAATCATGATCCGTGGTACGGTTTCAGATAAAACTCACCCTTATTTAATTAGTTTCTAATCCCAATCAACATTTGTTATTATCTTTTTTAATTTTGATTGGATTATGCTAGAAATGATAAATTTTTATCTATTTGGACACCAGAATTGAAAATATCCACATTAGTAATTTTAGCGTCCACAGAAGTGAAAATAAAATTTGAAGCATAGTTGGAAAAAAAGGACCAATTGAAAGAATTCAATGAAATTGATGGTAAAAAAAATTAGTACTCAACAGTTAGGGCTATAGTTGTACTTCAAACATGATTTGAATTTAAACTGAGTAAGAAACAAAATGAATGGCATGAAAAAATTAGAACCAGTATGAATAGGTTTAGACTTTATTATCTAGGCTTGGACATATGCATGTAACCTAATTAAATGTAATCAGCAACCTAACAAGTTGCTTGTTGGAAAGTTTGTTGAATCATAAATAAAATGTGCTATATAGTACATCCTCTCATTTATTAATTAAATATACATGAAGTCCAATGTCTGTGTAAATCTATATATATATCCACATATATACATTATTTAGTAAATTTATTTAAATAAAATTGAACATATATAATTGAAGACTGTTTTGATCTCACCTTAACAGGATAGTGGCATAGAAGAGGAAGAGTGCTAAAATCCCCCGTCTGTTCGTACTTAAGTGCATTTTCCAAACACGTGTTCACACTGTATATATACAAATAAAAAACACAACCTTAATTGCCTTGGATAAAAACAATTTTTACATTTTGCAAACTTTTTTTCCTTCGATTACACTCCAATGTTTATGAGTTTTTTCGATTTGCAAACTAAGATTTGTATCATTTTCACAATCAAAATTGAATTTCAGGGTCTCATTTTTCTAATTACAATACATAAAGCTCACGTTAAAACACTCCTCATTTCAACGTACACAAACGACATCGTCGAATTAATTTTCATTTTTTCATGCAATTTTACCTTATAAAACTGAAATAAAAATCGGTTGGGACCCAAAAAAAAAAAAAAACTCAGAAATGGACTTATTTAAAACAAAAAAAAAAAGTTTTGAAAGCATGCTTCAAATTAAATAGTATTTGTATTTAATCATACGTACTTAGAATGAGAAGGAGAGATCATGCCCACCCAAACGGAGCTCGACGGCGATGTAACGCCGGTGATATTCACCGTTACATACTGGTCATCCGAGAGAGGGTGGTTGCCGGAGCTGATGTTGATTTGGAGATGCGGGTTCGGGTTGGGGCAGGCCGCCAGCCGTCTCCGGTTCAGCAACCGGAACTCGTTTATGCTGGTCCGGTTTAGGAGCTCCATTGTGGACCGGGCCTGCCTTCTGGGCAGAGAAAGCCCATCGGGCTTTGTACACAAGAATAATATGCTCAAAATAACTAAGGAAATATTTTGAATTAGTGTACGTGTATGATTATCTTGCTGCATCATGATGAAGGAAAAATATAAAAATAAATAAAAGTTGGGGTTTAAGTTTTAGAAGAAGATATTATTTATATAGAGCTTGGGTCTGATCGAATTGTTAGGATTATATCACATCAATACATTCTCCTTTTTATTGCACACTCAACATATATTCTTATGATTTCCTTTTATTATAGTTGTAATCTTATTTCTAATTATCTGTCCTATAATCTAACTTTCAATTTATTATATTTGATACTTTATCATTATTTATCAAAATAAATATTTATATATTTGATTGGATGGGGTGTTTAATTTAATATTTTCATATATTCTTTATTAGGAAAAGATTTTACTAGCTAGGATTAGTATTTTCATATATTAATTCTTTGTTAGAAATAGATTTTAATGGGACAGCAGAATCTAACTGGGTTGTTTGCCTTGTTGTACTGTTACTTAGATTGATAGTACTTAGGTAATTAGCTGTGGCAGTGGTGTCTTTAATGGTATATGCTACTAATTAATCCCTCAGAATTATCAGCACTATGCATCACTAGTTAACTCCTTTTGATTTGTCTCGATTTCGATCCTTCACTTTTCCGATACCGTTCGAAATTCTCCGACGATGATTGGAATTCTCCGATCAAAAAAACCTGCAAAACAAAGAACACCGGGGGTTTTTCCCGGTGAAGGGACTCCGACGCTCAAGTCAGTAATCTCACAAAAAATGTTGCTCTCAATTTTGAATGCTTAGTCTAAAAATCAGGATTGTGATTGTGTGTGCAAATTAGAAAAACAAAGGATATATATACTCCCTGAGAGAAACGTGATTTCCTAGGAGTGGGATGTGGCAGTTAAGATTTTCTCCTAAAAACCTGGGAAGTGGCGAGATTCTCGCAATCGTGGGAGTTATCTCAAATTTGAATTAGTTCGCTCGTATTAGCTCGGCATTTCATGTTTCAGTTCGACATTACGGGTTACGAGCTGGATAAGTTCGATTGACATGCCACATATACTTGTTCGCTTGAACGAACTCATTATTTCCTAACTTGTTCGCGTCGATCGTCCTTCAAGTCCGGGTCGGGTTTTCGAGGTAGTTTGAATGTGGTCAGTTCGACCACATCAGTACTCCCCCCTTTCGGAGTGCGAACTGTAATCGCACAGTTCGAATCATTATCAATCTATGAAGCTTCTTCAAGAAGCATCACGTCCCATCCATCATTCGTCTGCGACGTTTCCTCCATCCCGAGGCGCCCTTTCGTCGTTGCCGTTCGATCGAACTATATCTGACGGCTAAGATTGCATTTGTCAGTATGCGAATCCCTAGGCGCCGATTGATTTTAACCGTCCGATCGAACTGAATCCTACGGATAAGATCAAAGCTGTCATCTCCGTTGGATCGAACTGCATCTAACGGGCGAGATTATCTCCGTCCTTTCAAACGCCTTTTCGTATCCACCGTTGGATCGAACTGCATCCAACGGTCGGATATGCGACGTTTCACCTTCACCGTTGGATCAGACTGCTCCAGACGGCTGAGATCTTGCGACTTTTCGGTTTTCCCCCCCAAAATCAAGGCTTTTCGCCTATATATACCCCTTTCATTTTTGCAAAACCTCTTCTGCAAACTCACTTCTCTTTCCTTAAGCAAGAACACTCCTGATTTTCCAAGTTCAAATTCAAAAAACCCAGGTACTCTTCCTTCTCTTCTTCTTTCGTATTCTTCTTCTTCTTCTTCAACATGACTTCTTCTCCTTTCTTGATCCATCTGAGGGATGAGAGTGAATCTGAGGAAGGTCTCGAGACATTTCCTTTGCGAACTGCCTCAGATTCGCCCATCCCGACGGCCTCCTCTTCTGGTCGTCAAATCCTTTCTTCTTCTTCCCCTCCTAAGCGATCTCGCAAAAAATCTATCCAAGATGTTTTCTCCGCCACCAAAACCACTCCAACACACACTATTCTTCTTAGTTCGCTCATAACGGCAGCGGGCTACTCTATAGAAATTCCCAGCCCCGATGATCGACCTCATCGGGCTCCCGCTGGATGCTACACGTGGTTTTTAAGACACGTGTCCGTAGGTTTGATCCCTCCCATCCATCCTTTTATTCTCGAGGTCGGTTCGGCCTTTGGGGTATGCCCTAACCAGTTGCACCCGAACTCCATAAGCTACATTGTAGCGTTTTATATGGTGTGCAAATGGATGGGGGTCGAACCGACTTCCGAACAGTTTCGTTCTTGTTTCGTGCTCAAGCACACTAATCCTTTCCGCTTCTATTTGAGCCCTAGAAGCGGACAAAAACGAGCTCTCTTTTTGTCCCCAGGAGATGAAAAAATCAGCTCCTGGGAAAAATACTATTTTTTTGTTCGTGTTCCTAACAATAACACCTTCCGATCTCACCCCTGGGTTGAGAGTTCGAGCCTTAATGAGCCTGCTCCTGCGAGGGACTTCCAACTTGGGGCCTTAGCAAGGCTATTTCGGGAGGGAATGTTCGACATAGTTCGCATGAGTTCATGCGAACAATTGTTGGCGTTCTGGGGATTTTATCCGAACACTCCAATTTCACGCCAGTTCGACTTAGGTTGCTAATGTAATTATATATGTACATATATATTTCTTTTTTATTATACTAACAGTTCGCGCTCTATGTCACAGATCGAGAGATGAATAACTTCTTCGTTCTCAAGTCCGGAGGCAAGGCTACCTTCTCTCCAGCAGATGATGCGGTGAACAGCCGCCAAGCAGCGGCCTTCAGTGAGAAAGAAGAGAGAAGATTAGGCGAACTGGCGCCAAAAGCTAGCCTGAACCCGGCCGAGGCCTCTCCTGTTCGTCCTGTGGCCGAGACTGCCATCCCCACCTCTGACCCGGCCGAAGATGCTCCTCTTCGACGGAAGAAAAAGGCGCCTTCGAGCTCGCAAAAGAAGGCACCCGCCAAAAAACCGCGAACTGAAGAGGGCGCCTCGAAAGAGGTGGTGCGAACTGCAGAGGAGTCCGAGCAGGCTCGAGCCTTGGTCAAATCGGGCAAGGCAGTGGCCAAGGGGAAGGAGAAAGGGGAGGAAGACGTTGAGAGGAAGGAGCTCGAGGAGGACGTTTCTCTACTCGTCACTCTGGCCAAGCGCTTTGAGGCCAGGGGTGAGAGAGCGTTGAAGCGACGGGATAGGTTGAGGGGCACTCTTCAGGAGAAGCACACCTTGGAGAGCGATCTGAGCGAGCACTCTAGCAAGGTTGAAAACCTAACTGCTCAGCTGGAAGGGAGAGAGCTGGAATTAGCTGTCGCTCGCTCCGAAGTGGCAAAGAAGGAAGAGCTCCTACTGGCTAAGGAGCAGTTCGCCGTGGAACAGCAAACCGCCATCTCAAATATGCGAGCTGAAAACGAAAATCTGCGGGAGAAGCTGGAAGAGGCCGAAAGGTCCCGAGCTGAATTTGGAGAAGTCATGTATAAAAATGGCTTCTACCAGTTCGCTCGAAGCCCCGAGATGAAGCTGGTGGCGGAAGAGTTCCGAGACAGGCTTGTCTTCCGCCTTTGGGACTCTCTCTTATTCCTGTCCAAGGCGGCTCCGATGGCTGTGACTTACTTCGAAGAGGCGGTTCGACTCTGCCAGGAGCGAGCCGGGGAGGCTGTTCAGTTCGATGTGAACGAGCTAGCACAGGAGGTGATGCGGACTCACTCCGTTCCACCTGGTTGGCGTGGCGACCCGAACGGCGACATAAACACCGAACAATGGTGGTCGGGTTGTCTTGAGGAGGCGCTCAAGGAAGTCCTCCCGGACAATCAGCTCGACCTCCCTGGCTCGAGTTCGTCGCTTCCTGCGGCAGTCGAAAATCCTCGCAGTCCAACTCCTCCTCTCCCTGAAGAAACGTTCGAGCTCCTCGAACCAATTGATGCCCAACTGACTCCTTCTCCGGATCGTACTTAGATTTTTCCATACTTGTACTTTTTTCTTAAAAAAAAACTTTGTAATCGTTTTGTAATGAATCAACTTTTTTCTTATCGAATATAGTTCGCCTATCTTCATGTTTTCTTTGTTTATTCAATTACGAACATTCGAATGAATATCTACTAAGTAATGAATCAAATACTTAATCAAATACTTACTTAGTGAATCTTGAAAGATTTCCCTTTACTTCGCTCAATCCTTAAGTTCGATAGAACTCTTTAATTTGCGTTCATCATTGAGTTCGGTAGAACTTCCTCGCTTTACTTTGTTTAGTCATCAAGTTCAATGGAACTTCTTCCATTTGCGATAAACATTGAGTTCGCTTAATCAGTAAGTTCCGAGGGAACTTCTTTCAGTATGCTCGATTCATGAGTTCCGAGGGAACTTTAACATGCTTAATCATTAAGTTCCGAAGGAACTTCTCGTACTTAATCAGTGAGTTCCGAGGGAACTTCTTTGTGCTTCATCGCTGAGTTCCGAGGGAACTGTTTTGTTCTTGATCGTTGAGTTCCGATGGAACTGCTTTGTGCTTAATCGTTGAGTTCCGAGGGAACTGTAAGTTCGTAATCGTTGAGTTCCGAGGGAACTGTGAGTTCGTAATCCTTGAGTTCCGAGGGAACTGTGAGTTCGTTCCACAATATGATCGTGTTGTTGTAAGTCAAGCAAAATCAACATAAAAAGACTCGAAGATGTAACGTGGTTCGGTCAAATCGACCTACGTCCACGGAGCAGAAAAATATCTATTATTCATCAAAACAACAACTTGAAAAAATAAAAAGCAACATACTGGGGTTTGAGATTTCAAGTGTAAAATTTCTTCAAGTGGTTGATGTGCCAAGGTCTCGGCAGTTCCTTTCCATGTTCATCGGCGAGCTCGTATGATCCACCTGGTAAGACTTTTGTAACAGTGTATGGTCCTTCCCAAATGGCATCAAGCTTTCCGATCTCCAACAAGGCATCCGATTGCCTTAGAACCAAATCCCCTACTTGAAATTCTCTTTTTCGGACTTTTCTGTTGAAAGCTGCTTGAATACGCCTTTTGTATAACTCATGGCGAACTCTGGCTTCATCTCGAATTTCCTCCAGAAATAACAAATCTGTTCGAATTAATTCTTCATTCTGCTGCGGATCAAAATTAGTGATTCGTAGAGCTTCTCCCTGAATTTCAGCTGGGACTACCGCTTCCATGCCAAATGCCAAACTGAAAGGAGTTTCTCCCGTAGTCGATCTAGGTGAAGTTCGATATGCCCATAAAACGGATGGCAGTTCGTCCACCCAGTTCGACTTCTCAAATTCCAGCCGTTTTTTGATTCCATCTAGAATTATTCGATTAACCACTTCGACTTGTCCATTCGCTTGAGGATGAGCTACTGGGGTAAACACTTGTAAAATTTTCATCTCTTTACACCATCCTGTAATCTTTTTGCCTCTGAATTGGGCTCCGTTATCTGACACTAAAATTCTGGGTAAACCGAATCTGCAACAAATACTCTTCCATATAAAGTGGATCATATCTGGTTCGGCGATCTTAACCAAAGGTTCGGCTTCCACCCACTTAGTGAAGTAATCCACAGCCACTACCAGGAATTGCTTATTTCCTCTGGTTTTAACAAGTGGACCAACTATATCAATTCCCCATCTGGCAAAAGGGCAAGGCGAACATACCGTAAGCATATCTGTTGCTGGCGTGTGAATTCGCCAACCATGTTTCTGACAGGCATTGCATTTCCGAACTAGTTCTTCGGCGTCAATCTTCATCGTTGGCCAGTAGAAACCAGCTCGTGCGACCTTGCGAGCCAATGCTCGAGCCCCCGCATGTTCGGCACATCCTCCTTCGTGCGCTTCCTTTAAAACCTTAAGCCCCTCCTCTTTGGATAAACATCTGGCATCTGTTGGCAGGAAAGTTTTTCGATACAACGCCCCATCTAACATGTAGTAGAACCGAGCTTGTTTTTCCAATTTTTCGAGATCTTTTGCTAATCCATCTCTGATTCCGCCTAGAAATTCTAAGAAAGGAGTTCTCCAGTCTTGTTCGGCCAAGTCAATATTCAGCACTTCATTTTCCTTTCCTACCCCCATGACTGTAATACTTCTCTTCGAACAGTCCTGCAGCGAACTCCCTATTTTAGCAAGATAATCTGCCCTCTGATTTTCACTCCGAGGTATTTGCTCGATCTGTAGTTTTTCAAATCGTTTCTCCATTTCTCGTATTTGTTGTACATAAGAAATCATACGATCTTCTTTAACTTCACATTGGTTTCTGAGTTGTTGTGTAACCAATTGTGAGTCTGACTTAACTGTCAGATCGCGAGCTCCAGCCTGCTCGGCTATTTTCAGACCCTGCAAAAAAGCTTCATATTCTGCTTCATTGTTAGATGCCTTAAATTGAAATTTTATGGCGAACTCTAACTCATCTTTCTCGGGGCTAATCAGCAATATCCCTGCTCCTGCGCCCTGGCGGGACGAGGACCCATCGACAAAAATTTCCCATCCTTTCTTTTCCTGTAACCTAGTTGTTTCCTGAATGAAATCAGCCAAGGCTTGACCTTTTATGGCAGTTCGTGGTTCATACTTCAAATCGAACTGTCCCAGCTCGATCGCCCACTTGACTAATCTCCCAGATGCCTCCGGTTTGCCCAACACTATACTCAGCGGATGGTTCGTTCGCACCGTGATCTCATAACCCAAAAAATATGGCCTCAATCTCCTGGCCGTGGTGACTAAGGCATAAGCAACCTTTTCTACTTCAGTATAGCGAACTTCTGCCCCATGCAGAACTTTACTAACAAAGTACACGGGGAATTGATCCCTTCTTTCCTCTCGAACAAGAACCGAACTGACTGATTCTTCTCCAACTGCCAAGTAAACAACCATCATACTTCCCTTCACAGGCTGTTTTAATAAAGGGAGTGTGAGGAGAAATGCCTTCAATTCTTCGAACGCTTTCTGGCATTCGTCATCCCAACTAAACCGACCACTCTTCCTTAGAATTTTGAAAAAAGGCAAACCTCTGTCCGCTAACCTGGATATAAACCTACTTAAGGCAACAATGCGGCCTGTTAGTGTCTGCACTTCTTTAATAGTTCGAGGAGGCGTCATTTCTTGTATAGCTCGAACTTTGCTGGGGTTTACTTCGATCCCTCTGTTCGTCACCATATACCCCAAGAATTTCCCTGCTCGCACACCGAACGAACACTTGGCTGGATTCAATCGCATCCCATGTTTTCGGATTGTGGCCATCGTTTCCCTCAAGTCATCTGCATGGGTGTTCGCCTGTATGCTCTTTACTAGCATATCATCAACATACGCTTCCATATTGCGGCCCAGCTGGTGTTTAAACACTTCGTTCACCATTCGTTGGTAAGTAGCTCCTGCATTTTTCAGTCCGAATGGCATAACAGTATAGCAATATGTACCTGATGATGTGATAAAGGCCACATTGGGTTTATCCTCTGGGTGTAACATGATTTGATGGTATCCTTGGGCTGCATCCATCATGCTCAATAGTTCGCATCCGGCAGTAGAATCCACCAGTTTGTCGATCCGCGGAAGAGGATAATGGTCTTTGGGGCATGCTTTATTCAGATCTCGGAAGTCGATACACATCCGCCACTTATTTCCTGGTTTCGGGACTAACACGACGTTCGCCAACCATCGAGGATACTGGATCTCCTCAATGTGTCCAATTTCGAGCAACTTCTCAATCTCTTCCTTGATGATTTTATTCTGTTGTTCCCCGAAATGCCTCAGCTTCTGCTTAACAGGTCGAACATCAGGCTTGATATTCAGCTTATGAATAACTACTTCCGGGTTTATACCCTTCAAATCTTCTGGTTTCCAGGCGAACAAATCCACATTGTCTTTAAGAGCAGCCACAATTTCCTCTTTGGTTTGTTCTGACAGTTGACTTCCAAGACGAACTGAATGTCCAGGTAGCTCCGGGATCAACTCCACACTCATTAATTCACCTTCTGCGAACTCTGCTGTGCTTGTACTACCATCTTTTTTCAGACTTTTATCCCTTCCACGATCGCTATCGTCTCTCTGTTCGCTATGGCGCTTGCGAGATTCGGATTGTCGAACTGCAGCGACATAACAACGCCGAGCAGTTTGTTGATCGCCATGAACAACTCCAACTCCAACTATTCTCCCTTCCTCATTCTCAACCGGAAACTTCATCATCAAATGGGCAGGTGAGATAACGGCAGCATACGAACTTAAGGAAGGTCGACCCAAAATCACGTTATATTGAGAAGGCGCATCCACTATAAGGAAGGTCGTCGTTTTGTTCTGCCTCCATTCTTCGTCTCCTAAGACCATAAGCAATTGAATTTTGCCATACACCGTTACAGATTCGCCTGCAAAACCATAAAGTGAAGTTTCTACAGGCTTTACCTCTACCGTAGATCTCATCTTTCGGAAACAGTCCATGAACATGATGTCCACCGAACTGCCAGTATCCACAAAAACCCGTTCAACGTTAAAACCCCCTATCTCCGCAACGATCACCATAGCATCAAACTGAGGGCTCTGAATAGCAACTCGATCGCGAACTCCGAACTCAATTGCAACCTCTTCGAAAATAGAATGAACTGTATTCTGTTCGTGCTTAACAGAGTTGAGTCTCGCCTTACGAGCTCTATTAGAATCACCATCTGTCGGCCCACCCATGATCATGTGAATAGTAGGCCTTTCTTCTTGTTCGGGTCTAGCTCGCGCCGGTGGTGGTGGTGGTGGAGGTAATTCCTGTTGTTCCTGCCTTCTATCTTGCCTGGGCTCTCTTCGATCATTCCGATGTTCGCGGTTTGATCGGTTCTGACGAACAAAACGGGCTAACTTGTTCTCCCTGATTAGCCTCTCCAGTTCATCTCGCAAATGTAAACATTCATCAGTTCCATGCCCATATTCATTATGAAATCGACACAATTTACCGTTGCCGAAGGTGGCTGGTTTCTTCGGATTTGGACTCCAGGTCGACGGCCATTTCAACTGGGGCAAGTTCCATATCTCCATTAATACCTGTCCAGGGGGCATAGTCATGGGCGTATAGTGTTCGTACCTCCGCCCTGTCTTATTTTCCCTTAAAGGGGGTGGAGCAAATCTTGCTCGCTGCTCGCCCCCATCTCTCCTCCTGGCTGCTTCATTATCATGTTGCGTTCGGCTCAGACGACTTGAAGTCTCTCCTTTCTTCATTCGAACTGCCTCCTCCAAGTTGATGTACTTGGTAGACCTCTGTAACAGTTCATCAAAATTGGTGGGAGTCTTCTTAACCAGTGAAGTATGGAGATCCCCTTCTTTCAACCCTTGGATGAAAGCACTTACAACTAAATCGTCTGAAGCCTCAGGAGCTTCTAAAGTAGCAGCAGTAAACCTTTTAACATAGTTCCGTAGGGTTTCATCCGTTTTCTGCCTCACACCAAACAACGTCTGGGTAGATCGTCTCTGCTTTCTAGAACTGGCGAACTGATGTAAAAACAACTCTGATAGTTGTTTGAAATTATGAATCGTCCCATCATTCAGCTGACTGAACCATGTCTGAGCAGCCTTGGTAAGGGTAGTGGCGAACACCCTACACTTAATACCATCGGAGTACCGATGCAGTAGAGCAGTATTATCAAATCGACATATATGATCCCATGGATCCGAAGCACCATCATATTCGAAATTCACCGGCCGAAAAGAGGCGGGCAACTCGTCTTCCATGACCTCTTCAGAGAAAGGGTTACCTCTGGAACTCCGAGGAATACGTCGAACAGTTCGCTGAACTTCCCGTAGCTCCCTTCGTAAACCATCTACTCTCTCAGATAGTTCGTCATGTCCTCTTTTTTGGCCACGAGGGTGACCAGATTGGCTTTCCTGTTCATCCATCCGAGATCTGTCGCCCTCCTGTTCCCTTCCAACAGGTATGTCAGTGTTATCCTGTTGTGAATCCACCTTCTGCTTGCCCAAGGCTTTTTGAACAGCAGTCTCTATTAAAGCCGAGAGTTCCTCCGGCGTCAATGTGACAGTGCCGGGAGGATTGGCCGGCGCAGAATTCCGATCCTCATTTTGTTGCACGGACGGTGCTCCTTCATCCAACCTTCTTCTTGATCCTCTGGTATTCACCATTTTTATAGTCTTCTACGTCTTAAATGCTCAAAGTTCAAAAAATCTTTCCCACAGACGGCGCCAATTGATTTGTCTCGATTTCGATCCTTCACTTTTCCGATACCGTTCGAAATTCTCCGACGATGATTGGAATTCTCCGATCAAAAAAACCTGCAAAACAAAGAACACCGGGGGTTTTTCCCGGTGAAGGGACTCCGACGCTCAAGTCAGTAATCTCACAAAAAATGTTGCTCTCAATTTTGAATGCTTAGTCTAAAAATCAGGATTGTGATTGTGTGTGCAAATTAGAAAAACAAAGGATATATATACTCCCTGAGAGAAACGTGATTTCCTAGGAGTGGGATGTGGCAGTTAAGATTTTCTCCTAAAAACCTGGGAAGTGGCGAGATTCTCGCAATCGTGGGAGTTATCTCAAATTTGAATTAGTTCGCTCGTATTAGCTCGGCATTTCATGTTTCAGTTCGACATTACGGGTTACGAGCTGGATAAGTTCGATTGACATGCCACATATACTTGTTCGCTTGAACGAACTCATTATTTCCTAACTTGTTCGCGTCGATCGTCCTTCAAGTCCGGGTCGGGTTTTCGAGGTAGTTTGAATGTGGTCAGTTCGACCACATCACCTTTCATGTTAATTAACCATGCTTCCCTCTGTTAATTTCGAACATTAATGATTTTCGTACAATCACTTGAAGTTGTGTTTGGATTCAATGATTAGAGATATAAGATTTCGAATGAATGAAGTGAATGTTTACATGGGAGTTCATTTAGAACCCGTCCAAATTGCTAAAAAAAAAAAAGAATTAATCCGGAATGTAAGTGATAAATTTTGAATTAATATCAATCCAAACATCACCACTGAAATTGCTATTACGAATTTGAAGTGAATTGTGCAAGTTTGGATTTGTGATAAAGTGGATATTGGAAAAATATGTAGATTTTGATAATCATATACTCCCTCCTATTCATTTTAAGTGTCATCCTTAAACTCTGCACACAAATTAAGAATTATTTTATTTTCCTAATACACCTTTCATTAATTAAATTTTTATTTGATCTTTGTTGAAAACATAAGTAATATAAAAAATAATTAATGTATGAATGCATTAAGTAGAGAGGCATATTATGAAATTAATACTCAAAACGTCATTTAAAAAGAAAAAAGTTGAAATTTCTAAAACGACATTTATTGTGAATAGGAGAGAATATATGTTTTGAGATTTTATAGGTTAGGATTATAGTTGAAATGTCACATTGAAAATTGTAGAAAGAAAATGTAGGTGATATTGTATTATTTTGAAAAAAACAAATAATTTTATTGGACTTTTGACATTTGACCTTTAACCGTTAACTTTTGACCGTTGAATTTTTTACATGTTACCTATTGATCGAATCGGGTTGACTCATCTCACGGAATCATATCCTCCATTTCATGAGATGTTTAACATAAGACTTTGTCTAATATTAGATGACTTTTCTAATTGAAATAATATATTTGTCCAGTCATATAAAAATACCCTATTTGATATTTCACGTATATTAAAAAAATATTATTTGAAAAGACAAATTTAGTCCGTAAATTTCACTTTATACTCTTATATATATGTATTAATTAATATATAAAATACGACGAACATTTATAGACAAAACTTATATACCCGAGGTACAAATCTTAGATTTGTGCCCCCAACCCAATCCAGCGTATAGTGTTATATATATACTCTTCAGGTACCACGTCTATATTTTTAAGATATTACTTTTCATGTTAAAGCGTGATATTAAATATATACCCTTCAGATATCACATGTATATTCTCTATATATTCTTAAGGTATTGCTTTTCATGTTAATATCACATGTATATTCTCTATATATTCTTAAAGTATTACTTTTCATGTTAAAGCGTCGTAAGTATGATTCAATGATAAGTATTTGATATATACTCTTCAAGTATCACGTGTATGCCCTTATGGTATTACTTGTATACTCTGTAAATTTTAAATTTTTAAATTTCAAATGCAAATTTTCATCATCTTCTTCTTCGAATTTTTCTGCAATTAATCTCATGTGACTGCAATAAATTTTTTTTAAATGTCTTGAAAGATTGTAATGGAACCATGATTTGTACTCAATCATCTAAATTTACAAGAATGAAAAATAAGAAGAAGAAAAAAAATCATTAACATGAAAAAAAAAACCACAATATAAGAGTCCTAAATTTGTAATAGTGTGGATCATCATATGAAGAAATTCAGAAAAAAATGTTCAAATTTTGAAGAATTTCATATTTGAGATGAAGTAATAAGAAAAAAAAGGAAGAAAAAAAAGAAAAGGAAGAAGAAAAGGAAGACGTAGAAGAAGACAAAAGTAAAAATGAAAAATTGATTTTTTTATATATATAGGAATGAGTTAGGACACCAACTAGTACACACAACTGTCACACAACATTTATATATTAAGGGATGATTATCTGAAAAAAAAAAAAAAGAATATAAAAAATCAAGGAACCGTTCAGTGCAATATGCAGTTTCTAAAATACCATATTCTAACGCAGATTAGAAATGAAAAAAATCGTTGATGTACCAAAAATTTAATGGGCGGGACTATCTGCAACCCATCTATTTCTAAACACACCCCATATTTAAATAAAATAAAAATAAATAGATATAAAAAGTCTAAATTACCCCCAATATATTAAATGATTTTTCCTTTTCTTTTAATCATCATCCTCTTTTTCCCCATAACTACACAAAACCCTAATTTCAAATACCTCCATTATCTCACCCAAAATCCAGAACTCATGTCATTCCTAACCTCAATTTGTGAAAGAAAAATTATAATAGAACATCAAAAATACACTTGCAACAATTGTTTTGTGAAAATAACATATCGAATTCAAAAAAATCCCATTGGATCTGTCGTTCGGCCGAACACTACACTCACCGTTCGACCTGTATTAGTCGAACGCATCTAATATTGTTCGGTGGGAACAAGTTGAACACTCCTATTCACGTTCGTCAGGCTTCATCGAACATTTGTTGTTTGGTGTTGTCGAACTGGAGAGAAGCATGAGAGAAGTGTCAACTAGTGGAATGGGGGAAGATGATATCAACAAATTGGAAGAGAATGGGAGGATGCGAGCGGCTTCTATTGGAGAGAAAGGGAGGGTTCCATGGGAGAGAAAGAAAGGGATGAAGGGTTTGAGAGGGGCGGTGCGTTCACGAGAGAGAGAGTTGAAATCATTTTCAAATTTTCATTTTTTTTTTTAAATTTTAGAGGGCAAAGTAGAGAATGAGTGGGGTGCGCTTATTAATTGTGTAATTCATAGTTACTTTTATTGGGGTGTGTTTAATAATTAGGGTGTCTTCCATAGTGGTTGGTGATAGATTGACCTAAATTTAATATTAAATATAATTGTACAGTGTCACATCTTTTTTTTTTTTTGAGTATATCGGTATTTCTGAAATATCTTACATTAGATATATACCGAAATTTCGATACATTAAAAATACTGACATATCATACTAAGAATATATATCGAAACTTCAATACACTCAAATATGGTTATACCAAATGAAAATGTTATCTTTTGATATATTGATGTGGAATATATATTTAAACTGATATTAATATCCTAATTTTTTTAATTATTATACCAATATCATATTGAAAATGTTGATATTTTTCAGTATACTTAGTGTGATATACCATTATTTTTCGGTATTTTTCTCAACCTTATATACATATTTACATAAGTTTGAAACGCAAGTTACAATATTTAAGAAAAAAATACTCTAAAAGAACGATTAATTATAGAAAAAATCACGCACTATAGTTAATTTACAATTCTTAACTTATAATATAACATGGACTTTTATTTTATTTTTTTCTGAAAATTTAACCAACAGAGGAATTTGAGTCAACAATTTCCACCAAATCAAAGTAAATATAATTACTATATATTAAGTAGTCGTTTTATTTTGAAATCACAAATTAAATAAAACCCATGAGATAAGTAATCCAAGAAATATTTTTGGAATATTAAAAAAAAAAAAGAAAAGAAAAGGGAATAATGGAAGATTGATGTGGAAGAAGGGTGTGAATAGATGAGACTTGATGAATTCCACCGCATAAAAAAAAAAAGGGTTTGTTTTTTTTGGAGATGCATAGGAATCAGCTCTTACCGTTTGAGTTGTCACTCCCTCTTCTAACATCTTCATTTTTGCTGACATCTTTTACTCAATTAATTAATATACTTTAATTCCATTTCAGTACTCTTTAATCACACTTTTCTCTTCAACAACTTTGCTTTCTCCTTCTTCTTCTTCTGGTATGTCTTTTCAACAATCCCTTTTTGTTCCTTTTCATTTATGTGATGTGATTTTCACTTGTTTTGTTAGTTTCTTGCAATTAGTATATATAATATATATGTTTTAGTGAATAGTTAGTTGTTGGTTGAGTAGAGAAGATAGATGAAGTGAAGAGATTGATTTGAATTGGTTGTTAGTTACAAATTGAAGAGCGAGGGAGGCGAGGCGAGGAATGATCATGTCTGGTTTAGGAGGTCCATCAGAGGAGAGAGGATTGCATCTCATCCATCTTCTACTTGCCTGTGCGACCCATGTTGCTTCTAGAAGCATCGAGAACGCGGACATCTGCCTCGACTACATCTCTCATCTCTCATCCCCCCATGGCGACACGATGCAGAGGATCGCAGCCTACTTCACCCAAGCACTGGCTGATCGAATGCTCAAGGCCAGCTGGCCCGGAATGTACAAGGCCCTCAACTCCACCACTACAGCTTCCGATGATCAACTTGTGGTCCAAACCCTCTTCTTCCACTCCTGTCCCTTTCTCAAGCTCTCTTACGTCATCACCAATTTGGCCATTCTCGAGGCCATGGAAGGTGAAAAGCTGGTCCACATTATCGATCTTCATTCCTTTGACCCCACTCAGTGGCTTACCCTTCTCCAGGCCTTGAAAGCCCGGCCTGAAGGCCCGCCCCATTTGAGAATAACCGGCATTCATCACCACAAGGATGTTCTGGATCAGATGGCTCGGAGGTTGAACCAAGAAGCTGAGAAGCTGGACATCCCTTTTCAGTTCAATCCCCTTGTTTGCAGATTGGAGAATCTCGACACTCAATGCCTACGTGTCAAGACAGGGGAGGCCGTTGCGGTCGCCTCTGTACTTCGCTTGCATTCCCTGTTGGCTGTCGACGACGACACATGTGGGACCAGCCTGGATTCTGCATCCTCCGCGCCCATGCCTTCTTCCACCTCTAAGATAATGAGCTTTTTGAATGCGATTTGGTGTCTTTCACCCAAGCTGATGGTGGTGACGGAGCAAGAATCGAACCACAACGGGGGTTTGATGGATAGGATGATGGAGGCGTTGAACTTTTATGCAGCCCTTTTCGATTGCATGGAGTCGACCATGCCAAGAACGTCGATGGAGCGTTTGAAGATCGAGAGGATGCTGTTTGGGGTGGAGATTAAGAATATCATAGCTTGTGAGGGACTTGAGAGAAAGGAGAGGCATGAGAAGCTCGAGAAATGGATTCCCAGGCTTGAGTTGGCTGGTTTTAGGCAAGTCCCTTTGAGCTACCATGTTATGATGCAGGCTCGGAGATTGGTGCAGAGTTGTAACTATGATGCATACAAAATCAAAGGGGAAAATGGCTGCTTTATCATCTGCTGGCAAGATCAACCACTTTTCTCCGTCTCAGCCTGGAGATTTAGACGGTACAAACATATGTCGGATTTGGATTCTGTTTATCTCTGCTTTTGAGTTTCTTGTTCCCGCGTTTTGCAGGGTTTACAAAGTGTAGATGCATGTTTTCAGATCAAGTAGGGAACAGAATTGGTGGGAGATAGATTTCTGTAAGATGCTTCAATTACAGCTCTGTATATATTGTGTCTTATAAATCAAGAAATGTGATATTTCATTCTCAATGATGCATTATATTGAACTACAGCATCTCGGGTTTTGACATTAGAGCGCCCTTATAAACTGATTCGACTTATGATGTTGTCTGAAGCATAAGCTCCGCATAGAGAAGGCTGTTCCAAGTGTCGGGGACGCCGGCCACGCACCAGTGGGTGCAATCCATGCCTCCAAAGGCATTGTACTTGCTTGGATGCCCATCTTTTCTGAGCTGAGACAGTGTTGTGATGTCGAGCAGATGAACTGGTTTTGAGGTTGTTGTCTTCTTCTCTAAAACTGATTTCAATACTTTTGATGCCAAGGGTTCACCACCTGGATATGTTGTCCCATTAAGAGGTGTTGTCTCTCTTGAGCAATCACTTGCTGTTGCCTCATTCCACTCCTTCCCACTGTTCATCAAAACATACAAAACAACTCGAGTTTATTCTGACATGTCATATCTTTCATAAAATCTATATTTATTTCAGCTGTTAAAATAGGTTAGGTTTGTTGCTCCGCTCCACCAAACCAAAACGATAGGCCTCCATAAGTGGCGTGTTCCCTTTAACCCTTATAATATTGATATAGATAACAAACATAAAAGTTCTTTGAATGAAATTTAGTGAAATAACTATATTATTTCATGTTTTATATGTAATTAAATGCACATGGGGTTTAATGGGCCAAGAGTCGCCCCACTCCACCACTCCGTCTTGATAACTTCAGTATTCATAATATTAAAATAAGAAATGAGATTTATATGGTAATTAGTATATGTTAAATATTTTTTTTTTAAAGGATAAAAATATAAGTGATTTGTGTCTATTGTAGAAAAAAAGTCATGGTCATGAAAAAAATAGAATAAGAGGAATAAATGTGTATTATAGAGAATATGATAACTTACTTGTAATGTGATGGAGAGATTCCTTGGAAGAAAACAGTGGTTTTAGAAGGATTTACATCTTTGTCTACCCATTTTTTCCAAGTCATTAGAGCCTTTTGAAATGCAACCATGCGATCCATGTCCTTCACTATCTTCCCTTCACTTTCGATATAGTCCCACCTGCAAATTCATCGACATTCAAACAATTGTCAAGTTCATAATAGATACTACACTTCATGAAATATGTACCGTATATAGTATTCATGCGTTACATACACATTTCCTTTTGTAAATTTATGGATATCTATAGTATATATTATGAGATGGATGAGCTTAAATTTATTAACCCAACAAGAGTAAGTTTTATGTGAGATCGACCATATTACGTGAGACGAGTCAATCCATAACTCACTTAACAATTTATATAAAAATTTGGGAAGATAACTCCAATCATAAGCAATAAGGATCGGTTTTACGAAAAAACTATCCATGAAACAGTCTTACCTGAGTTTTTATGTAAAAGAAAGGTAGTGAAAAAAATACTAAGTCCAAAGATAGTGATACTGATTATTTTATCACAAATAACTGTCTTAACATGATAAGCTGAGACATTTTAACTTGATAATTGATTATGAAAATAACTACAGAAACATTGACAGCTAAAAACTGCACATGTATGGTGACAACTAAGTTACATCTAGCGGTGTAATGATTATATATTTAAATGGGATAATTGTACTTTACCTTTCGAAAGCGACTTCACTCTACCTTATATAATCAAGACTAATTTAACTTTTCTATAAACATAGTTTGGCAAAGTATAACTTAAATTAACATTCATATAAAATACTGTGATTATTTAATTGTAATAGTAATAATAATAATAACTAATAATGAAAATTATACTAAAGATGTCTGTACTTACGGTTGCTTAGGTCCATTGCGATACCACCAAAGCCATGTGTTGAAGATTAAGACATCTGCTTCTTTCCATATGTCTCCATCCTTAATCGAATCCAGCTTCAATACTCTTCCTATTTTCTCTTCTTCAATGTCTACTAAATAATGTGAAAGAAATACTGTCACTGAAACCCCATAATCCTGCAAAATTAAATCATCATATTTGCCAAATGTCCTTTTTTTTTTTTTTTCTTTTCTTAATCAATTCAACGAAATGAAGCCCACAACAGAGCGATATTTTTTGGGAGTTTATTATCTTTTTAACCTGTTAACTTATCATGTATGGCAATTGTAGTGATTAACTTTTTGGACCAACAATTTTATCCTTTAACTTTTGAAAATTGGAAATTTTAGATAAATTGCAGTCCAAAAACTCAATTTGTTAATCTGGGGCTATTCGACCCAATTCAACGATTTTTACTAAATAACATTAAAAGTAATTCAAGAAAATTAAAAAAAGTAAAAGAAAAAAAATAGATTAAAAATCATAGGATAAAATATCAGCAAATTGGGCTGAATAGCCCTAAATTAGGGCTTGATTGCCCATTTTGCGCCCAATTCAACCTTTCGGGCTGAAATTAACTTAAATTTTCAAAATTTTCAGAGTTAAAGATAAAATTATCAATCCAAAAAGACAAACTCTTTACTTTGAACCTAAATAACCAATAACATTTACAAAATAATAAGATGGATGATATGTTTCAATTTTATATTTAATTCTAATATGTACCTGAAATGTAACCGTATTGGTTGCGTTATTAACAGTCGAATTGATGTTGGTTCCGCCTATTGCTTGATTGAACAGACACACAAGTGATTGCCAATGATTGTCACTCACTGAGTCCCCAACAAACATAATCTTTTTTCCCTTCATTCTTCTCAGAAAATCTTGGCCATCGAATCTGAGCATACATTTTTTCAAGAAATTAAGACCAAATTACTAACAACATTTGTAGCCATTGCATAAATTAAAAAAAATTACCTAGGTAGATCACATTCATTGGGCTGCCATCTATACTTAAGATACTGACGATCTGGGCGTCCGTATTTGAGGCAGTCGAATTCTTTCCGAATAGATGAGCATTTAGAAGAGTCGAAGAGAGGGTAGGATTCATCATACACCCATTTGCCTTGATAAAGATTGCACCCTTTTTGCATCACACCTTTTATGGAACTTTTTGTTGAATTATTTGATGTGGTAAGGCCAGGTAAGACCATGCACATTGAGACAAGAAGTAACATGACAGTACTGCTTATGGATTTGCCTAACTCCATGATGATGTTCTAATGGGGGGTTGTTTTCAGACTACACTGACCTGTGCATTATATAAAGCATCTTACATTGAAGGAAAATGGTAATTAAGTTTTTTATGCAGGCATTGATGGAAAAACTTTAAATCTGATACAAATAAAATTCAATGTAATTGGTAATGTTGCTGTAATCATGTTGTAATGAGAAGAAATAATAATGCAAATCCCATTTATGATGTTGATTTCTATATGCGCAGAAATAAGAAATGCAATCCAGCAATATTCATTTAAAGTCAAAAGATAATTATGATTTGATGAGAGCGGTATATTAATTAAGATATTATTGTTATAATTGAGTTCATGTAGATCTTGATAATCTTGATTTGAATGGTCACGATCTATCCCCCACCCCCCACCCCCCATTAAGACACGTGGCAACCAATCATCTGTGCATATAACCCACATTTTTTCAATTTAATTACAATTTTTGACCTCAACTAACCATGTTTCTGCCACCAATCATTTGTGGGCATAACTCACATCTTCAATTTAATTACATTTTAGGCCTCAACTTCCAAGTTTCTCTTGCCCAAAGTGAAAAACTAATGAACTTTGTAATGTAATAAGAGGAAACAAAAAGGTTAGATTACAATGTGTTGAAAACTTCACACTTCAATTTTTCTTTTTGTTTTTTTTAACCTTGAAATCAATTTAAGACGGTTAATAGGGTGTTATACAATATAATATGGATGTTACAAAATTTATTTTGGTACATGAAAAGGTTTGGAACTTGAATATATATATATATATATATATATATATATATATATAAGAATTAGTGATGGATGATAACTGAAATGGTGTGCAAAATCAAATATTCATTTTAATCTTTTATCTTGAAGTAATAGGTGAGCAAATAATAGTTGATTCCACGTTTCCGGCACACCTGCCACACACCAATGGGTGCAATCCATGCCTCTAAAGGCATTATACTTGCTTGGATGCCCATCTTTTCTCAGCTGTGACAGTTTTGTAATATCAAGCAGATGAATTGATGATTTTGAGATCAATGTCTGGTTGCTTAGAACTGATTTAACTACTTTTAATGCCAAAGGCTCACCACCTGGATATGTTGTTCCATTCATAGGTCTTGTCTCACTTAAACAATTGGTTACTTTTGGCACATTCCACTCCTTCCCCCTGTTCACCCAAACATACAAATTAATTGTCATCTAGTAAGGTTTTGTATTCGTTAAGAGCTGTCAAAAAGAGTTAGTTAATATCGGTATGATTTAGAACCGAGCATTTAGAAAACTTCTAGAAGACAAGCCCAGCCTCTTTTTGAAAAATTAATTGTTTTTTTTTTTTTAGTATAGTTTAAAGAAAATGGTAAATGATTCCTTACTTGTAATGTGATGGAGAGATCCCTTGAAAAAAGACTTTGGTTTTAGATGGATTTACATCTAAGTCTACCCATTTTTTCCACGTCATTAGAGCTTTTCTAAATGCAACCATTCGATCCATGTCCTTCATTATTTTCCCTTCACTTTCAATATAATCCCACCTGTAAATTTATATAAGTACTATTGTGAAGCGTGTGTTGTTGATTAACCCATCTCACATAAAATGATTTATGAGACGGTTTCAAATAAAATTTACTCGTTATAAGAATAATTATTATTATCTCTCATGATCGATGAAGTGATAGCATACTTACGGTTGCTTAACTCCCCTCCGATACCACCATTGCCATGTGTTGAAGATTAAGACATTAGCCTCCTTCCATATCTCTCCATCCTTTATTGAATCCAACTTCAACACTCTTCCTATCTTCTCCTCTTCGATATCTACTAAATAATGTGATAGGAACATCACCATAGTTACTCCATAATCCTGCAACATTAATAATCATATTAAATGATCAATCATTTTATTGATCATTAATTTATAGATGATGATGGTGATGATGATGAGAGATTTAATGATCATATGTATATAACCTTGATTATTGAGACACAAATGAAAGATGATAGGATAGAATTAATACACAAAAATTACCTTAAATACAAGAGTGGTGGTTGAGTTGTTTACTTTAGTACTGGTGATGTTGGATCCCTTCATGGCCACTTTGAGCAGACATATAAGTGATTGCCAATGATTTAGAGTTAAAGAATCCCCAACAAACATTATCTTTTTGCCCTTCATTCTCCTCAGAAAATCTTTCCCATCAAATCTTCAAATTAAACAAAAAACACATGCACAATAAACTAACTATATATATATATCCTAGCTAGCTAGTTTTACATATATAAAACCATTGATTGAAATGCAAAAACAGAAACATGATACCTAGGTAGATTACATTCATTGGGTTGCCATCTATAGTTAAGATATTGATGATCTGGGCGTCCGTATTTGAGGCAGTCGAATTCCTTGCGAATGGAGGAGCATTTAGAGGAGTCGAAAAGAGGGTAGGACTCATCATAAACCCATTTCCCTTCATATAGATTGCACCCTTTTTGCTTCACTTTTCTAGAACTTTTTGATGGATTTTGTGATGTGCTCAAGCCAAGTAAAACCATGCAAATTGAGACAAGAAATAACACAAGACTGCTTTTGAATTTTCCTAAGTTCATGATGATGTTCTAATGGGGGGTGGGGTGGGGTGGAAGAAGATGATGAAGAGTTATTATTAGACTAAGCTGACCTCCATGCATTATATGTAAGCAATATCCCTACATTGGAGGAAAAGGGAAAATTAAGGGTTTATATCAAATATAATATGTGAAGTACACTTTTTTTTTTTTTTTCCTTCGATTACATTCCAATGCAATTTAGGCTATTTTCCGATTGTTTTTCTGATCAAAATTGGAGTTTTTATCACATGAAACTGTTTATTCTCTTTATTAAATTAATCTTGTAGTAGTCTGATTCAAGCCACTACTTGCTATTGTTATAATCACATTGCGATATTAAAAAGATATGATTTCTATATGCGCATATTCAAAGTCATAAAGAATAAATATCATTTTTATTGCATATTCAAAGTCATAATAAATTAAATTGTGGTAGGAGACAGTAAAATTGAATTATTGTAATATATATAATTGAGTTCTAGATCAAGACTATTTCAAAGTTTTTTTCTTTTCTTTTTTAATAGTTGGACAACAACATCCCTGGAAATGTTAGAGAGTGGTGATTTGCAAGATTAGTTTTATGGGAAAGAATGAATAATAAATGAATTATAAATCCACAAATCCGAGTAGTACTGAATTCAAAGTCTATTGAAGAAACAGTTCAAAATGAAAGTTGTGAATTTATAATTCACATCAATTTAAACTCCACCTATAAATTTACTATTATAAATTTCGAATTCTTTTTCAAATTCATCTATCCCTGATACCTCTCCAAAAACGCATACACATTATCTTCGGAATATAAGTTATCCAAATTCATTTTATAAGTATCATAATTAAATTTGTAAAACGATGTAGTAGAATTAGATTAGATAATAGGATATATCTCACAATTAAATTAGTTATTCTTAAATTTGGCAATCTCCCACATGGCCATCCCATATTTGTGGGCATCACCCACCGACCCACATTTTGATTTCATTGATATATATATATATATATATATATATATATATGGAGTATATTTAGTACATGTTTATATCCACCTTTTCTCTCATGCTCTGTCTCTCCAACCTAAATATATATACAAATCTCCTGTCATAAATTGAAGTTTTCCAATCTGTGTAAGTTAGAAATGGAATGGTTAAAGTAAAAAAAAATGGGCCACTTTTAGTAAGGACTTCTTCTTCTTTTTTAACAAAATTTCTTGCTCAATTTCATTCCAAAGTGCAGAGGAAAATATAACGAACAATTAGAACACTTTCATCATGACAAAACAGATATATTGATCGAACTCTTGGTTTGAATTTACCACGAGCTTGTAGCTTAATTAAGTGGTATCCCATTTATATGAAAATGTAGTTTATGTATACTCTCTCGTTTAATCTCTTAAACTTAGTTATTAAAAAAAAAAAAAAACTGTTAGTTTGGATGTATAATATACGGTCAAAGTTACATATTTAGGTTGATCTCCTAACAATTTCCTGGCATGAGTCAAGATTTTAACTAATTAGACACCTATTTTTCCGTGCGAGCTTATTGTAATATAAAGAAATTGAATAATATATAATGCTCAAGTATTTAATTATAGTAAAAACAATAATTTTAGAAACAATTTACCATAGATATTGGGGAGTTTTTGCAACAAATTTACTAATCAATCTATACAATCCAAATTTGTCCCACACCAATTTAGATGAGGTGGTACCCATCTTTTCGTTATCCCACGTATAACGTTTGATGATGAATGTGTTGGTAAGAAACTAGATCGATGTTGAATTGTCAATTTCAAGACTAATTAATCTAGACAGATCATTCTTGAAATATTGGTGATTATTATCTAGATCAGTAAAATTCGTGACTCCAATATTATTATTTTGTTTTAGATAAGGTTTGCAATTGTGGTTTGAGTTCATGAAACAATGACAACAATAATTAATTAATTTGAGAAGAGTTGAATTTGGAGAGGAATAGCAAAGAAGCAAAAAATTGAGGTGAAAAGTAATGAAAATGCATATAAATAACCTAAAACTGAACATAAATTTGATCCTAACACCTTGAAATAATTAAGCCCTACTTTCAGAGACCAAGTATGACATTTTAAGAATAAATTATACGAATAACTTAAGAGCAAAATATAATTTAAAAAAAATATATCGAAGAAAAATATTATTTGACCATCATTGCAAAATTACTCAAGTTCGATTTGCCACGCTGTACTTCATATGGGTTCAATTATTATTAATCCACCAAGGCATGTGATCCGGTATCCATATATATCAATATTCCATTTTTCCTTTCTATTTTCTATGTAAAGTATTAATCAATGAAATGAGTTCATATGACACGCTTTGAACCAAACTAACATCATTTAATATTGATGATAGTTACAGTTACGTATTAGATTATTAATGAAATAAGGAAGATTATAATTTCAAAAGCGGAATGAATCAATAATTTGTCTGTTATGAATTTTGAAAAATAATGTAGTTTCCCTATATATGATCCATTGTGGAAATGTTATAATCTGTCCATCGTTTATGTTTTAAAAATCACATTTTATTAATAATGTGATTTAATTCAAAACTAATAATTGTATTAGATTTGTGACATATTACAGTGAACATATTAATCTATGTTCTCAGCTGGCACAATAAAAAGATTTAGATAACGTTACATGATCAATTGATAATATAATTTTTACATGTACTTTGATTTTAAAACCAGGAAACCAAAAGCGATTATAATCGGAAAAGTTGGATTTATATAACAAATGTAAAACTCATTCGCACAATCACTATGAAAGAAATAAAAGTTTAGACTCCAAATTGTGAAACACATTCTAAAATCAATTTAAGACTCTTAAAGTGTGCTACCAAATGTAATATGAATGTTACAAAGTTTATTTGGTTCATGAAATTAAAGGTTTGAAACTTCAAATCATAAGACTACACACATTAAACTGTGGTCTATCATCACAACACACAACACACATTAAACTGTGGTCTATCATCATATTAATGTGTCTTGAAGTAATAGCTGAGCATATAATAGTTGGTTCCACGTATCAGGGAGACCAGCCACGCACCAATGGGTGCAATCCATGCCTCCAAAGGCGTTGTACTTGCTTGGATGACCATCTTTTCTGAGTTGAGAAAGTGTTGTAATATCAAGCAGATGGACTGGTTTTGAGGTTCTTGTCTTGTTCTCCAAAACTGATTTAACTACTTTTAATGCCGTTGGCTCACCACCTGGATATGTTGTTCCATTCATAGGTCTTGTCTCATTTCCACAATTTGTTGCTTTGGGCTCATTCCACTCCTTCCCACTGTTTATCAAAACATACATACATAATAACACGAGCTTAAATTTATATGTTTTGTATTCATGATTAGAGATGTTAATACGAAATGACCAAAATATAGGTGATGTGTTTTTGATGGATTTGAATTTGAATTATACATAAAACCTCGCCTTGGCAAAATATTATAAGAGATCAATTAGATGTGTAGGTATTTATGAAATCTTACATGTAATGTGATGGAGAGATTCCTTGGAAGAAAACATGAGTGGTTTTAGAAGGATTTATATCTCTGTCTACCCATTTTTTCCAAGTCATTAGAGCCTTTTGAAATGCAACCATGCGATCCATGTCCTTCACTATCTTCCCTTCACTTTCGATATAGTCCCACCTGCAAATTAAATAATTAATGGTATATATCATTGGAATTAAAATGCATTTTGCAGCAAGAAATTAAGTGTACGTATTTAAGTGGCAATTAATATTTAAATAAAATTAATTATAAGTATTGAAGAAATCAATATTTATATACAAGTAATTAACATGTAGAGCTAGGTTTTGTTATTAATTATTATTATAATTATCTGTGATGATCAATAATTATTGATGATAAATATACTTACGGTTGCTTAGGTCCACTACGATACCACCATTGCCATGTGTTGAAGATTAAGACATCTGCCTCTTTCCATATCTCTCCATCCTTTATTGAATCCAACTTCAACACTCTTCCTATTTCCTCCTCTTCGATGTCTACTAAATAATGTGATAGGAACATTACCATTGTTACTCCATAATCCTGCAATATTAATTATTACATAAATACATTTAATTGATCATTTATAGATGATGATGATGATGACGATGACGACAATATTAATGTAGCATTGTGACGATGACAATATTAATTTGAGATATTCTCGATCCGACTAATGTAACATATGTATCAGGTGTCGCATCTACAAAATTGTAGCTTTAATATATGAATGACTTGTGGGTCGAGTTTAGAAGTCAATTAGTTGAGACAAGATAATCGTAACTGCAACAAGAATCATCCCTATTATATATCTTATCATTTTTCAGTTTCATGTATGTTTTGTCTCATCCATATATATACACAAAACAATGATTCCATGCATGTTGATAAATAATACATGAGATGATTAGTGAAGAAACCTGATATACAACGGTATTTAGGGAAGTGGTGATGTTGGATCCCTCCACTCCCACATTGAGCAGACAAATAAGTGAATGCCAATGATTTTGAGTCAATGAATCCCCAACAAACATTATCTTGTTGCCTTTCATTCTCCTCAGAAAATCTCTCCCATCAAATCTGCAAACACACACACACACACACACACTAAACTAGCTCCTATATATGTATATATGCATTGAAAAATGATCACAAAAATATATATACCTTGGCAAATCACATTCATTGGGTTGCCATCTATACTTAAGATAGTCATGATCGGGGCGACCATACTTGAGGCAGTTGAATTCTTTGCGAATAGAGGGGCATTTAGAGGAGTCGAAAAGGGGGTAGGATTCATCATACACCCATTCCCCTTCATAGATATTGCACCCCTCAAGCTCAAGCTTAAGCTTCAACAATGGTGATTCTACTGATATTAATGATGTGCCAAGGCTAGGTAAAACCATGCACATTGAGACAAGAACAAACGTCAATACATTGCTTCTCCATTTTCCCAACTCCATCATCGATCTCGATCCTAATATTAATGGAGGTGGGGTGGGGATGGGGTGGAAGAGTAATTAATTATGTGATTGATTCAAGGACCCCGGCCCTACCTCCTAATGTTGTTATAAGATCAATCTTGCTGTGATTATTAATTAATACGAGAAATATATCCTAGGGTATATAATTTCATTTATAACAACTTGTTTTTTTACGCTTCACTTAGAATTCAATTTTCACGTTTTTACTCTTTTATCGTCAAAATGTATCAGTACTATATATATCGCATACTAATAGAATTCAATCCTTTTATTTATATAAACACATATTACCCAAAACTGATCAGGTCATACCACCCGATCAATATCAACAGGATTAGGTTGTGGTTGTACCATCTTAACTACCCATACCAAAGGAACGATCAGTGACTAAAAAATGACGAAGTCATCAATAAAAATAAACCTTTCTCACAAAAAATTGGTTAAGATTACGTACCGCCAAATTAAATTATGATATAAGATAAGTTATTTTAATTATTTTAATAACTGATTCTAAATCAATAAAACTTCAAAGGTTTTTTTATCTTTAAGAAAGGTCTTGAGTGGTGATTTGCACGATTATATAACTTTTTGGAAGAAGAAGTTCATTTCATGACTCGAATTAAAGAAAACTATAATTAAACATGACTTAAATAAGTTCAACTTTGCCAGCGAGATCAAAATCTCTTATGTTAAGACAACGCATATGTTGCTAATTATTTTATTCAGACATGTAAAGACATGGTTTAACATGATAAACTGAAGTGATGGGAGAATATTAACCTTAAATCTGCCTATATACCATAGTAAATGGCCAAGTTCTTTCAATTTTGCAAGCAACAAACTTGACATGTATAATGTTTCAAATGATCTCCTGAAACTATACATGCACAACTCATTTGAATTGCATAAAAGCCTAGATATTAAATTCATCACTTGTACACGCTGATGAGATCCAACCTCCAACTCTAATTTCACGATCAAAATCAGAACAAAACTGATTCTCAGCATCTAGAAGCAGGACATTATGCAAAACCAAAGTTGTCGAAAATGTGACAGTGTTTCATTCGAATGAGCAAACGAGGAAAGAATAGTTGTCGATTTTACATACAAGGGCATATTAGAAGGTTTTGCTACAAAAATTTCTTGAGCATTATGAAAGAAAGCAAACTTAGATTACTCAATCAGAACTCAGACGAGCTCAATGTAAGCCATAGGAGCATTGTCCCCTCGCCTTGGTAGAGTTCTGATAATCCTAGTATACCCGCCCTCTCTATCCCCATATCTCTCGCCAACCTCAGCAAACAACGCGTGAACAATTTGCTTTTCATAGACAAAACCGAGGGCCTGCCTTCTCTTGTGTAGAGTACCGTCCTTAGCCAATGTGATCATTTTGTCAACGTACTTTCTCATTGCACTAGCCCTGGCTCTCGTCGTCTTTATTCGGCCGTACTTCAGAAGTTGCGTCGTTAGGCCTCGTAAAAGAGCACGACGCTGATCAGGGGGCCTGTTGAGTTTAGGCACCTTCCTCCCGTGCCTCATTGCATAAAACCGGCCACCACTGTCGAGAATCGGAAGACAGTGCTCAAAACCTGTAGCATCAAATGAGGACAAACAACAAAACTTATGGAAATGATGGATACAGATGGCCAAGTTTAAGCACAATCGTCTCTAGTTTGATAATGAGGGTCTAATTCCATACTGCAGAATATAACTTAATACTAAGAATGCATTATATTTCTAACCCAGAAAAGCAAAGATTCTAGGCACGGAGCGAGGACGATTAACATGTCATCAAATCAAAAACCTAGCAATTGTGAACTCAAATCCACACTTTATGAAAAGATTCAATCTTTCTATTCTCTGTGCAGACTCAGAAACTGAAAACTAGTGAAAGGGAAATAGATAAGCCATCTGTTCTACTGCCAACTCTATATGGATGTGATATATAGTTTTGGCTAAATATTCAAAACTATATATCACATAATACAATGCTCCAGATTTGAGTCAGCTAAACCTACCAACAAAGACTCATATGACCAACTAAACAATATCAATAACATATCAAATATCTCAAATGATTCGGCAACCCCTCACTATGCAAAAATATTATTACATAAGAAAGATAGCAAGAAGAACAAACACTATAAACAAGAAGTGTAGACCCTGAATCTAAATATCCGTTATGAGTGCAATTGTGTTCTTAGTAGGGGATTTCGCTCATCTCCGAAACCCACAATAGTTTAACGTTCGACTAAGGTTACAGTATTTATTACTAAATTCAAGATTAAAGAAAGAAAGAAAACGAGGTTAATTTAATAACAATTCTTGTAATAATTTACTCTGCAATGCAATTAAAATAAATTTCGGGCCATAAGCATATAAATTGAGTGAATTACAGGTTGAGAGGATTTACCTTGTGAAGAGAGGATAGGGTTCATGGGAGCGAGACCCACAAAGGAGTTGAGAGGTTTCGGGCCGGGTTTGGGGCTGGAAAGCCTAACGCGAGAGTAGGAGGGCCCATTAGGAAAGCAAACAGAAGGGCCCGAATAAGAGGTGGGAGCATAAGGAAGAGCGGCCCGAAGAGATGCAAGGTTCAATGAAGAAGCAGACGCCATGGTGGTTTTCCTGATGCCACCCCCCACACTCGTTTCAGATTTTGTTTGGATGATTGATTCGCAACGGATTTATATGGATAATTCCACTTTGGCCCCTCTCTTTTCATTAATATCATTTCCAGGCACTTGACATTATCTATTTTCCTTTGAATAGGACTAAAAGCACCATGCATTTCCCCAAGAGCACTACACAATTTTTTTATGTAATTTAAGAAGATGTAAAAAGGCTAAAATGTCCTTCATACACCAATCACCTAGCCACCTAAAAATGATGGGGAAAATAATTTTCCCCTCCCTCTTTGTCGCCACAGTCCGTCACCACCACCTCTGCTTAACCTATTCATGAAAAAGATGAAGAAGCAGATGGGTAATCTTTTACTTGGTCAGAATTGGTGAGCAAATACATAAGAATTATAAAAATGGTGATGATTTTAGCCTTCTTACATCAACTCAACAAAATCAACAAATGCAGTTCGACAGCCCCCGCCCAGCAATGCGTTCGGCAGTCCCAGCCACGCGCCCTAGCAGCCCTTTATGTCGCCCTGGCCGCACGGCGCACCGCGTGTTCAATCAACCCAGCCGCGTGTTGTACTGCGCTTTCGGTGGACCAGTGCCAAACGCGGGTTTGTCGACCACTACTGAAAACCTTACTCGATCGCCGTCACCACCATCTCCGACGAGATCCGTCAATCTCCATCGCTGCCCACACTTAATCCAGCGACTCCATCTTCCTCTCCCTTTGTTACAGTGTCGCTGCTTACTCCGGCGAGAACTTTGTCACAGTGCCGCTTCCTCCATCTTGTTTTGCTCTTTTTTTTTCTTTTCTTATTTTGAAGTGAATTAGGGTTTGTTTATTATTTAGGGGTAATATTGGAAATTAATATGGTGCTCTTGGAAGAAATTTTACATATTGTTTTATTGTGTGTGGTGCTCTTAGAATGTGTGGTGCTCTAAGATATTGATGTGGTGTTTTTAGTCCTACTCTTTCCTTTTTACCCAGTAGTTAGACTTTTAGGTGTGTTTGGTAGAAGGGTTTAGGGTGTGTAGGGTTTGTTATCTACCCTAAATCTGTGTTTGGTAGAAGGGTTACCGGTCCGGGCTTAATATCCGACCCGGGCTTATAGTTGGAAGAAAGGGGATTAAGCTTGATTTTAAACCCACCATCCTTGGAGGGTTTGATTTTAACCAAAATAGTGTATTTTTATTGAATCTCCCTTTATGCCCTCTACATCATCACATATGATGTATTTTTTAAAATATGAGGGCAACTATGTAATTTCACATATTTAACCAACATTAACCTATACACCAAATACGAATTTATAAACCCACCAACTTTAACAAACTTATAAACATTCATACCAAACACAAAATATAATCAAACCTACTACATAACATACATACCAAACACCTAAATAATAACTTTTTTGACCTAAATGAACAGTGCAATCCCACCAAATTGTCAATCCCTAACAAACCCAACTCACGTACCAAACAGGCCCTTAGGTTGAAATAAATTTGAGGGCTTCATTGCAAATAATTTTTATGACTTTTACTTTTTTTCTTTTTGGTTCTAATTTTAAGAAAACTTTGAAGATTAATGTATTAACTTCTATTATTTTCGCTATTTTGATAATTTTCATTGAAATCATTATCTTGGTGATGCTGTGTAATTCATGATGGGACGATAATTTTTGATACGAAATGAACGTAACAAGAAAATAGCGGGTTAATTGATTTCCGTGGATTTCCTATAAATAGGTCAAAACGGCCTGACACAATACAATAATGAGTTGTGTTGGGGTCGCCAGTGGAATGACATGCTAAATCGTTTTTATTTATTTATAATTTCATATAATGTGTAAGGTTAGTTTTGTTAATTTAAAATTCAATTGATTGAATAAATGTAGTTGTCTGAGGATGACTATATATTTGTAAGATTGTAATTTTGTAAACTTAGTCTTCCTCATTTCTTTATTAAATTAGAACGATATTTTGGTTTAAGGTGTTATTACAATTTGAAATTTTATAAAAGAAATTAATGATTTTCATATCAAATAGGTCAAGTTCAGGTTGAGCTGTAAAAGTTTTGAGTTGTGTTCAATTCAGATATTTTGACATGTCACTACAAGAAAATCACACATAGACAAACGGTTAAAAACCGTTGTCGTAGGCTAAAAAGGAGCGTTGTCGTAGGGGTCAACAATTTTTCGCTCATAGACAACGGTTTTTAACCGTTGTCTTAGACCCATACGACAAAGATTGTTACGCATATAGACAACGGTTAAAAACCGTTGTCGTAGGGTTGTGGTTCCAAAAAAGCGTTGTCTTTTCTATTTAAGACAACGGTGGGACAACGGTTTCTCACCGTTGTCGTAGGTATCTACGACAATGGTTATTAACCGTTGTCCCACCGGTGAGAAATCGTTGTCCCACCGTTGTCGTAGATTGCTATGACAACGCTTTGACAATGATTTTTTGCCGTTGTCGTAGATACCTATGACAACGGTGCAAAACCGTTGTCCCGCCGTTGTCATAGCTCAAACAGACAACGCTTTGACAACGGTTTTGTGCCGTTGTCGTAGATGCTTTAACCATTGTCCCATTATTGTCGTAGATCCTTTTGTTTTGTTTTTGACCATTGTAGTAGATGCTTATGACAACGGTTTTTCAGCATTGTCCCGCCATTGTCGTGGCTATCTAATACAACAGTTTTAATCTTGCCGTTATTGTAGACCTTTACGACAACAGTTTCCAGCTGTTGTTGTAGTTTATTTCAGCGTTGTCTTTTACAAGTCATTTAATATTTATCAAATATATAGAATAAGACATTCAACTCAAAATAGTCATATCAAATTCATCTAATAGTTCATACAACAAATATTCATCTAAGAGTGCATAACAAAAATTTAACGTCAAAAGAGACAAGTTACGTTTACCCACAAAGACATCCAACGACAAACAAGTAACTAATCCAATTCTCTCATCAAACTCAAACTCCAATTACCTAACATTCATAAGTTCATCAAAACAAGTTACATTCCTCCCACAAAGAGATCCAATGACAAATAAGTAATTGATTTAATCCTCTCATGATCAACTAAGTCTCCTATTACCTAACATTCATAAATATGTTATTGAACACGTTCCGCCCACTCCTTACGCACTTCATTGATATCCCCTTCAGTGTATTTGTATAGATTTGAGATGGGATGAAGCTGCATCTGATTCCTCTATTTCGTTGAGCTCAAAGGTCGGTGTCCCACTCAAACGCTTCATGCCAACACAAAACATATGACATAAGATTCTCCTTACAAATTTATTGTCTCTATCACAGATCCTTATTCGTTTCTACTTGTTTTTTTGGTGTGAGTACACCACATCATACCACAAGGCATAGAAATAACCTGAAATCTGATTCAACCTACAAACTATCAGTAGCCAAACATACCTCTGAGATACAAGAGTGCCTTTTCTAGTCTCTCATCAAATGGAGTCGCATGCCACCCAACTTTTTGATCCTGCATACAAGTTTCAATTTAAGCATTTTAAACAAAGCTAGAAAAACTACAGGATATGGTGATATGAGGGTTTGAATTGGAGTTTTCTTCCTTCACGTCTTTCCACTGGGAAAGATGATCAATTGGGTTCAAGACAGAGTACACATACTGCAATCGTATCTTAGTTGTTTTACCACCTGCAATATTGTTAATGTATCCAGGGAATACAGTACCAGGAGTTTGCATCTCATCAGTTAGTTTCAGTGGGGTAGGATATGGAATTATGTCCAGAAGTCATGCACCCAACCGATGAAATTAAGAGTAGGATGCAAGTTAGAGAATTTCAAAAGAGTGTTAGATAGTATCCATACTGCATACAACCATATATGCACAAGATATACCTGCTGGGGGTGCCTACCAAAAAACCTGCTCCAGTTACCCATTCCTCATGGATTTCGACAGGTGTTGAAGATTCATCAGATTGTTCCTCCATTTTCAGTTTCTCAATGGGTGTGCTGGGCATCCATGAATTGAAATTCGATGATTCATCCTTTTGAGTAGATATATCCCCACATTTACCTGAGACTCTTCGGATTTCAACAGGAATCTCAAGTAAAGTTCCGCATGCTTTTAGGAAATTGGCCTGCAAAATAAACATTTGCACTTCCATCTATCCAAATAATGCAAAGCATGGCAAAGCTCAATCAAGTATCCACAAGGGTACGAAGCTAAAACATATTTCATTGGTTTAAGGCAGACTTTATCCAATTCCAAATATAAGATTAGGAAATTGTATAAAAGAAAGTACAGACAAAGTTAAGAGTTGTGTAGCTTTTCACCTTGATTTGATGAAAATGTAGGAACATACAAAGTACTCAAAATCAGAAACTGTGCTTACAGTCCTTGAGACCTTTAGAGACCATGAAGACAGAATCATATTACCACCAATATAACCTCAGAACTTGAAGTAAATACTGCATTCTAGATTTGAGTGCCAGAAGTTTTCAAGTCTCCGATGCAATAGAGATTAATACATCCACTCATTATCTATCTTAGAATTGAATTGGCACATCATAAAGCTACAGACTCAACAACCTGCGATCATCAAACTACATGAGATCGCTTGACATTTAGAAAAAGGAACAAATACCTCGTCCTTGAGCTTAATTCTTCAGACAGACATCGAAACAGTACAGTATATCATCGTGCATACTCCTGAAACAACTCAAGATTATTTAAATTCTGATAAATTCTATTATAATGGGAAAACATATATAAAAATGCTCAAAAATGATGGACATCACCAGACTCTGAGGAGGCGGGGCCAAATCAAGTTTTAAAACAAAAACTATATTTCTTGAGAATCTAAGACATACTGACCACATTCTTGAGCTCCCTGACATTAACTTCTTCTGGCAGTGGATTCAGACCTTCCCTTTTTTCTATATCTGAATTTTTTTCTGATTCTAATAAAACAATTCATAAAAAATAGCACTTAATCAATCAAGAAATCATACAGATAACCAGCGTATCTAGTAATATTACATGAAATTCACTTACAAACGCATTGATCTTCATTAGAAACTAAGACGAATTAAAAAATTAAAAATAAGAGTACCATAAAAAGGAAACAGTGATGATAATGTATTTTTATTCCGAGGCGCTTTATTCTTCTTCTGTAATCCGAAAATGTCGCAGACAAATAAAATGCAATCAGGAAAAAAAACACTGAAAAATACCAGATTTAATTCAGGAAGAACCTAACCTAGCTAAGAAATTAAAAAGATCTTACTGGAGTAGACACAAGATGATGATAGTGAGATTTCATTCGAAAACATCCGAGAAAACAACCCATCGTTGCTGACACCACTATCCATAGAAACCCTAGTAAGCCCACTCCTTTAGTGTATTTCTTGAAGTCTTTGATCTCTTCTGCTTTCAATAAAATTCGATGTGAATCTAAAGATTTCACTACTGCATTGAACAGAACACAAATTCAAAACATGATTTTGAGTGACAACTTGAACAAATCACAATTAGCCTGATCGCATAAAGACCCTAGATGCACTTGTATATGTGAAATGATCAAGTGAAATTCCAAGCAAGATTGAATAGAATTAGTGAAAATGAATTGAAGAGCAGCACCTTATGTATCTACGGCAGCGTTGAGAGTCGGCGACCAGCGGCGAAGGCAGGTCCAATGGAGTCGACGGAGGCAAGGCAGCGGTGAGAACCAACGGAGGCAGAGAGGCAGAGAGCGGCACAGAAAGGCAGCGGCTAGGGTGTGAGCGGCACAGAGAGGCAGTGGCGCGGCAAGACAGCTGCTGGAGGGGATGGGTTAGCGCGGAGAGACGGCGGCCGGAAGCGTGGCTGTGCGCGCCGAAGGCAAGGTCCAGCGGAGGCTGGGATGGGAAGAGGCGGGCGAGGGTGCGGGGATTGCGCGGAGAGGCAACGGCTGGAGAGAATGGGTGGGCTCGGAGAGGCGGTGGCCGACAGTGGCTGGCGGCGTGGGAGAGCGGCGGCGAGGGCGGCGGCGAGAGCTAGGGTTCTAGCCGATTTTGAATTTCTTGGGTAAATTTGGAGATTTTGACTTTGGGGTAATTTGTCTAACTAGGTAAATTTTACATGTATTTACATGTAGTAATAATAAATAAAAAATCAAGTTAATTTAGTCTACGATAACGCTATCACAAGGTTATAACAACGCTATAAAGTTGTCGTTGTCTTAGGGATATATGACTACGTCTCAACGACAACCTTATATTATACCCGTTGTCTTAGGGATCAACGACTACATATCTACGACAACCTCATATCATAAGCGTTGTCTTAGGGTTCATTTTTTACCTAAAACTACACCATTACGACAACCTCACGTCACAACCGTTGTCTTATGGTTGAATTTTACCCTATGACTACGCTCTACGACAACGCCAATAAAATGTCGTTGTCTATGAGTGCAATTTTTTGGCCTACGATAACTATCATGTTCAACCCATTTGCCAACCCACCTCTAATTTTATACTTCTAGAATATATATTTATGATTATGACATAATATATACTTTATCTCTTCATTTGAGATATATTGTAATAAAAAAATGTACGTGACTTTTAAATTTAAATTTATGAGTATTAAGAATTTTAGGTGATGTAATTCCAATTCTCAAAAGTAATTGTTTGAAAAGGGACTGCATGACAAGATTTTAGACTTCTATGTCTAAAATCTAAACTATGTTGGTTTGCAAAATATTTTGTGTAATTGGTGTATGGATTGTCAACCCGCCCCACGTGCCTCTGACGCGCGTTTTCACACGCCCCCAAGCATCTGGTGGATGCGCTCAAACCCACCAAAATTCGCTCCAGGCAATCATACCCTCATGTTATGTTAGAGTTACTTTCATGTTATGTTAGTGTTAACATGAAGGTAACTCTAACATAACGTAAGGGTCACTCTGACATATAACATTGTTTTTTTCCTTCATGTTATGTTAATGTTACTTTCATGTTATGTTAGTGTTACCTTCATGTTATATTAGTGTTACCTTCGTGTTATTTTAGTTCAATGATTTTAAATTAAGGGTATGAAATATGGAGATGAGGTCACATTAACATAAAGCGAAGGTAACCCTAACATCACGAATGTAACACTAACATAATGTGAAGGTAACGACCAAAACACACGAAAAAAGTAAAGAGGCGCGGGTTGGACGGGCCAGCCCAGCTCGCGCGTGGCCCAATTACATGGATCTCAGATTCGTGCAACTGGTGTACATGAGAATAACTCATGCTTGTTTTCTTACTTACATCTAGATCACAAAATCTCAACACAATCATCTATGTCCATATATATATATATATATATAAATATATATATCTTAATAACAAGATAATTTGAAGAAATTACAAGTTTGTTATTTTTCCTTATAAAAATGTTACATCAAACATTTGGTTAATAAAAATATTCTAAAAATTAATAGGTTTGTTGAGAAATTGATCATGTTATTTAAGACTATTTTCAATATAATATATTGTCATTGTTTGTATCTATAATAATAATAATAATAATAATAATAATAATAATAATAATTATTATTATATATTATTATTATTATTATTATTATTATTATTATTATTATTGTTGTTGTTGTTGTTGTTGTTGTTGTTGTTGTTTACAAAAGTTGTTCAGTGTTGAACAATAATTTAATTTATTTTTTGTTAACTATAATTACTTAAGTCTAAAATTGTTCTAATTCTCATTCTCAATTTAAAGTTAAAGAATTTTTAAGATATTTTTTGTAATTTTGAAAAGTGTTGTATATGAGTAAATATTTCAAATTTTATATTGTTAATTGATCACTTTTACCCAACTTGAAAAATCATTAACTTATCAAATTATTTATCAAGTCATAACAAAAATTCAACAAAAGATAGAAACAAATAGAATGTAAGCATTCAAATTTTAAAATTTTTGTTCGTGTTAACTTTAATTAAATGTTAAGAATTATTTTTATTATCAACTTTAAGGTTAAACAGATTTTAAGATACTTTTTTGTAATTAAAAGAAATTTGTATATAACTAAATATTTCAAAACTTATATAATACTACAAAAATCATTGATTTATTAAATTATATATCAAGACATTAAAAAAATTGATCAACGAAAACTTTCAAGTGGTTAATTTTGTTTGCTAATTAAAATTACTTAATATTTATAACTATTCCTATTATCAATTTTAAAGTTAAAAAAATTAATTTAAGTTTTGTAATTATGAGAAATGTTGTACATAAATAAACATTTCAAAACTTATATTGTTAGATGTGTTGGATACATTTGTAGAATGTTTGATGAGACAAAACCTTAAGTAACTCTAAATATGCATAACCAATTTTAGAATAAGTTACTGCAATAGAGTTACTACAGAAGATTAAAAGAAATAGAGAAAGTGTCAAAAGGAATGATACTGAAGAGAATGGTTAAAGAGAATCTGGTGAACTGATAAGGATACTGTTGACTTCAGGGAGCTACTGGAAGGGACCTCGCCAAAGAAGAAAACAGCGAGACTGGAAGCTGCTTAAGAAGACCATGCCGAAAGCATACTGCAGGAGCAGCATGCTACAGACGCCTCGAGCCACCTGAAGGAGCAAGCCAGAAGAGGAAGCTCCAGAGTGAAGCAAGAGGAAGGAGCTGCAAAGCAGGCATAGGGAGAAAAGTCAAAGTTACCGGTAGACACAAAAAGTTACCGGTAGAGAGAAGAGAAGAGGAGTCAATCAGAAGAAGACACGTGGAAAGTGAAAAGCTGGCGTGTGTCGGAGTGCGGCGCATCAATGATGAAAATCTTTCTACCTTCAACGGGCATATTTCACAACCTATAAAGAGGAAGATTGAAGACTGAAAAGTGTGTGGGAAAGCGCAAAGGCGCAAGAGAGATGAAGTGAGCACATCAGAATATCCAAGCTCACAGAGAGAAGCGCAAAAGAAGAGAGAAGAGCTTAAAAGAGAGAATCGCAGAAAGAGGGGGACGCCGTGAAGAAAAGAGTGTTCATACAGAGCAGACAAAAAGAATAAGAGCTCAAACACTCTACACCCCAAGTAAAGACGCACACTCAATCTACCAGTCGAGCAACAAGCTTCAGCAGATCAGTCTGCAAACGGAGGCCAAACTTGCTGCACCCAGTTGAAGAAGAAGAAGATAAACCTCTCTAAAAGGTTGTCTCGGAGTACTCAGTGCGAGGAGTAATGTCCTGTTGAGTTTACCACTTTCTAGGAGAGAAAGTGAGAACCCTAGGTGGGTAGTGTAGGATCCTGTGTGGGTTAAGGGAAAGTAGGCAAGTATTTGTGTGAAGGCTTCTACTTATTTGTTAAGGGTGAGTTGTAATAGATAGGTCTATGTAAGTCAACCAGCTTAACAAAGGTTCCTTCCTGAGTGGAGGAAGAGAGGACATAGAAGGATTACTCCACCTTCGAACCTCTATACATCCTTGCGTCTTTATCTGCTTACTGCACTTCATGCATACATGTATTCTCTCTGATAAGCTGCACATCTTCTACTCGACTCTGTAATATAATTGTTTTCGCAAACCACTCTAATCAGTAACCTCCCAAAAGGTTACTGATATCAGAAGTGAGCCGAAAGAGATAGAAGAAAAGTTTGAAAAGAAGGTAGACTTATTTACCCCCTCTAAGCCTACCTACAGCAGTTTTAGGACCAACAAGATGTGTATTAACTATTAATAAATTATTAATACATTAATTTAGTATATTTAAAGTATCCTAGTTTGATAGATTAAAAATAATAATTTAGAATTTTTTTTCATTTTCTCAATTAAAAGAAAATGATTTTATATTAATATTATAAACTAATAATATTTTAAGAGATATTTAATCTATTTGAAATTCATATGTGCAAATTAGATATACACATTCAAATATGTTTGTATTATGGATTTATTGTTTTCTTATCTTTTTTTTTTTTTTGCAAGAAATATTAATCCGAATCAAACTGCCAATTAATTCGAAAATATTCTTTCAATTGGAGATGTTTGTGGTAGTGGAGTAGAAATATACAACATTCACTAGGATTGTTGTGTATAAAGAGGTGTTGCAAAACGTATAATAACAGTTTTTAGATTAAATTGTTGAATGTATCTTTTTGCATTGCATTCCTTTACCATCTATGTATATTAATACAATACTTTTGAAATTTGATATAAATACATATATATAATTTCAAATTTACTTATTAAATATTTGAAAAATATACAAAACACTTATTTTATAACTTACATTTTTTTTTCACTTACATAAAATTATTTAAAATACAAACTCGTGCAACGCACAAGTGATATTCTAATTATTACTTGTATTCAATAATAAGTTTTTAAAAATAAAATATCACATCAATTTACATTTTTTCATGAATAGAATATTATATCAACCATTAATATTGATTTGAAGTCTACAACATAATTTTAACCTATAAAATCCCCTACTATAAATACATTTTTACTAATTACATTTACTTGAAATTTAGAATTTCAATAACGAAATTTTCTAATTACATTTACTTATAATCCCTTCTAATTAACCTAATTTATCATATAATTCACTTTCACACCTTAATTTTTGGGGAAAAGGGCGGGAAATTTAAGCCCGACATAAATAATCAAGACATAAAAGAAAAAAATATCACACACGCACTATCACGCATAAATCCCTACTTCAATCTGCAGCCTCATCGGCTGTTCTTCTTTATCGGAAAGAAAGCCACGATCAGAAATGGAGGCGGCGCTCAAAGTTCGTCGCGATTCTTTCTTTTCTTTTGATTTTACGTTCATTTAAACTGTTTTCCGTTTCTTTAGCCGTTGTTTTTTGTTTTGTGTGTGCCATTTTTCTTGTTTGGATACAGAAATATTTCGGTTTCTCGAATTTTCGACCGTACCAGAGACAAATAGTGGAGAATATTCTACAGGGGAAAGATTGTTTAGTGGTTATGGCTACTGGCAGTGGCAAATCGTTGTGGTAAATTCAATTACTATTTAGTTTTTCATCCTTTCTCTGACATTATATCCTTAGTCTGTTTTTCCAACTAATTCCCTTTTATCGAAACAATGCAATGATAAAGCTATCAGGTGCCACCATTGATCGCACAAAAGACTGCTGTAGTGATAAGCCCCCTCATATCCCTAATGCAGGATCAGGTACTTCTTTTAGCCTATTCGTTTTGATATCTGGTTTACTGTAATTTTTGCAACTGGGTTGATTGTGATTGTGATTGTGATTAGGTGATGGCACTGAAGCAAAGGGGCATCCGAGCCGAATATATGTCCAGTGCTCAAACTGATCATAATGTGCATGGTAATGCTGAAAGAGGGCGATATGATATCCTGTATATGACACCTGAAAAGGCTTGTATGATTGGCAATAGGTGTGTTGCGTTTCATTTGCGGATGAAATTTAGTGAAAGCCTGTATTTGTTTTTTTTTTTTTTACGTGTGTGTTAGTACACTTTGCTTGTTGAAATGCTTGTGTGAATGGATGAATATGCTACTTAACCTTGTGGTACAAATTCTGCATACATAAGTTTTTGTTACTTAAGAGTATACATAGTTTTCTTTGACATGAATTCTGCTCTTGAGCTATGGGTGATGGTACTGCAGTTTCTGGTCAAGATTAATAGAGGCTGGAATTTGCTTATTAGCTGTTGATGAAGCACATTGCATATCAGAGTGGGGTCATAACTTCAGGTGAGTTTATTTTGAAGGGATTTAATTCAATGCCTGCATATTTCTAGTTACATTATCATTTGAGCTTAAGAGGATATGGAATCATCGATTGTACCTCTGGCATGTGCATGGTTTATTCCAGAAACAAGATCAACATATGCTGCATGTTCTGAAAATAAGAGTGTTGGATTGGTGAATTAGTCAAACCTCTTGTTCTCTCCATTTCTTCACTTGTCTCGTGATCACAGGCGATGATTTTAGTCTGTATGCTTTTGAATTTATATTATAGTGATGTTGCTTGTAGGAAGATCTCATTATTCTCCACAAGTTTTTGAAGTAATTTATCCTTTTTAAATGCACCTTGTTTTTAAGTACAAAGCATTTTTACCCACGAAAATGCAAAATTCACATTCAAGAGACACAGAGGATAGGTTTACTTTCCCAAACTCTTCTTATGCTCCAAGACCTTTATAGATATATGTTTTGGTTCATTTTTGCCAAGATATTTTTATTATCTCCAAAATGGGAACATGACATACTTTTAACATAGGTCTTCTGGAACTGGAAAATAGTTTTAAAAAAGCTATTTTCAAACTTTGGACCCTAGTTCTTAATCCTACTTTTAAAGTGTTGTACGTTATCTTTGTAGAACACTTTTTTATTTAATTTTTGAAAATTTGTTCAGAGGTTTTATTAAAAAAATAAAATAAAGTAAAAGCAACCTTATTTTCAAGCTTTATGCTCTAGTTTTCAATAATATTTTAAAAGCCAATACCCAGTCTTATGAAATAAACAAATGTCACCTTTGGAAACATTTTTAGAACAGGGTTTGAATAAATGAAATGCCAGACCGCTAAACAACTCAATTCATGAAAATTTGCAACTCACTCATCCAATTTTTTCATCTAATGTTCTATTCTAATAGCCAAACCTATCTACAGTTCTTTCATGTTGCTAAGTAGTGATTATGATAGCTTTTCTATTAGACATGCTTGTCATTGTTTTATGATTGTGTGTGTCACTCTATTTCCAGGGTGGAATACAAACAATTAGATAGATTGCGTGATGTCCTTCCAAATATCCCATTTGTTGGATTGACAGCAACAGCTACTGAAAAGTGAGTAGTCCATTTTCCATATATTAGTAATGTGTTTGTTCTCCTAATTTAACTGTGCTAGTGATCAACAAAATTCAACCTTCTTATGTGTTGGTGGATTCTGTTTTCGTGGTGTACCCTTTGAGCTATCTTTCTGTATTCAAATCTTATGTGCAACTTTGTGCAAATACACATTGTATATTGACTTCCATCATTTCTTATAAAAAAATATCCATTTACAAGATGCACTGCAATTGGTATTTTAGTTAACTTCTCATAGTCACTGGATTACCCAAATTGCGTTATCACCATTATAGTATTGTGATCAAGTAGCCTTGAGATCATGAATTTCACATTGGTTCGATTTAATCTGAGATCTCTATTATTTTCTACCCATTGGTCTCTCTGGTTTATCAAAGTGTGTATTCAATAGGATTTTACTTTAGGCAAACAGAATGTTCCCCCCAAATTATGTGTATTCTTTTCATTTGTGTAGTTGTATGTGACATCTTTTGATTTTTAGTAATCTTTCATTTATTCATGATGATTCTGCTGGAAGCTTTAATAAAAAGTTATGATTTCTAGGGTTCGTGGTGACATTATCAAGTCATTGAAGATGCAGTTTCCTCATGTAACCATTGGATCATTCGACCGTCATAATCTGTTCTACAGTGTGAAATCTTTTGATCGGGGCTATGGTTTTCTGAGTGAGCTTGTGACAGAGATTTCCACCTATGTTGATAAAGTTGAATCAACCATAATATACTGCACAACTATTAAAGATGTTGAAGAGGTCTCTAATGTTGTATACCTTATCTTGTTTTAAATGCACCCGTTCATACAAGAAGTTCATCTTGAAACTTGGTTTTTCAATAACACATTCATAAATATATAAAATTTTAAGTGCCCTTTTTTCCTTGTTCTGGAGTAGAAATACTTAGTCCATACTACATTTTTGGTTTTTACACTTTATTATCCAGATATTTGAGTCCCTCAAGACAGCAGGAATTGGGGCTGGAATGTACCATGGACAGATGGCTAATAAAGCACGTGAGGATTGCCACAGGTCAATATCTTTCTTGATCCTCCCTTAGATTAACATTCATTGTCGTCATATGCAGACTGCTAATAAGATTCTCTTTGGCCCACTAAATCTATTATAGATATAAACACAAGGTTTCTCAGAATGTAACTGTTCCCGCTTCCTTCTAACAATTTATTTCATAAAAAAAAAGTAATATTCCACTAATACACTCACACATAAAACATGGTAGGTTAGAATATTACTTGACAGTTTTCAGCTGACAAACCCTCTTTCTACCAATTTATTTTCAAAAGAAAAGAAATATATTACTCATACAACATAGTGTGGAGTTATGGTTTCCATTGACAGAATAAATAAGAGTGAATTGAAAACTAAAGAAGCACCATTACCCTGAATATAATACAGGTACAATCATGAACTAACAATTTGTTTACTTTCTCTATAACTTAAACTGTATTGTGATATATGTTTTCTTTAATAGACCTATAATTGTTCTGAGTAATCAGTTTAGATGAAATTCGGTTTCATATTTGATCACTACTTTCTCTAAAACTTAAATTGTTTCGTGAAATACGTTTTCTATAGTAGACATATAATTGTTTGTTAATCAATTTAGATGAAACTTAATTTCATATCTGATTACTACTTTCTCTAAAACTTAAATTGTATTGTGAAATATGTTTTTTAGTACATGTATAATTGTTTTGAATAATCAGTTTAGATGAAACTCAGTTCATATTTGATTACTTTCTCTAACGCTTAAACTGTTACTGTGTAATATTTAAATTGTATTGTGAAATTTGTCGTTAAATTGTATGGTGAAATATACATCTATACATTTAAATTGTAATTATGAAGCATGTTACGTTGTATCGTGAAATATATTTTTTTGTAGACCAATAATTGTTTTGAGCAATCAGCTTGAATGAAACTCAATTTTATATCTGATTACATTAGTAACAAAATTATTTAACTTCAAAATTGCCATTAATATCATGTTTTGTGTTGCAGATCTTTTATTAGAGATGAGTTTTATGTAATGGTTGCAACTATTGCTTTTGGCATGGGTATTGACAAGCCTGATATAAGACATGTCATACACTATGGCTGCCCGAAGAGTTTGGAATCATATTATCAAGAAAGTGGACGTTGCGGGAGAGATGGAATTCCTTCATTCTGTCGGCTGTATTACTCAAGAAGTGACTTCGGAAAGGCTGAATTCTATTGTGCTGAAGCACACACTGTATGACTCTGTCTAGAATTCCATAACAATATCAGTTATATATATAGTTCTTGACATAGTTTTTCGCTTCAAATCTCTTTGTGTGGCATTCATTTTTTGCTAAAGTTTCACATGCACGTATGCTTTAACCAGGCAGACCAAAGAAAGGCGATAATGGAGTCATTTGTAGCTGCACAACATTATTGTATGCTGACAACTTGTAGAAGAAAGTTTCTGTTGGAATACTTTGGAGAGAAATATTCATCTTGTTGCTGCGGTATGATATTGTTTGACTGTTCCTTTTCTGGATTTTTTGGGCATGCATTGTTTAATTGTCTTGCTCTATCAAAGTTGGTAATATCTAGAATTTTAGTTCTAGGAGAACCAGATTATTCCGTGAATGACTGTTATGCTCCTTGTAAGATTTAAATCCAGTTTGTGAAAGTGATTATCTGCCTATCTGGTCCATATTTCATTAGTTATACTTAGTAAAATCCTGGAAAATGGTTGATTTTTCTGAAGCTAGACTCGGTGCTTCTTGTTATTTACTTATCTGAATTATTTATTTCTATAGCATTTCTGTTCAATATCATAAAAATTATAGGATGTAACATGTTAAAAGATTGTGTTCCAAACAGGGATTGGTAGATTGTCTATTACTTAGAAAAGCTTAAAAGTGTTCAGAAACAATGCCAATAATAAAAAACAAAATTCCTGAATTTTGTCACTGGTCTAACATTAAGTAGAATGATTTGCAAATTTACATTTATTACTTTGATATTCGAGTTGACTAAATGAGATGGATGCAGGAACCTGCGATAATTGCACAAACTCAAAGAAAGAGAGTGATATGTCTAGAGAAGCATTTCTTCTGATAGCATGCATTCAGTCATGCGGGGGCCACTGGGGTCTCAACCTGCCTATAGATGTTCTTCGGGGATCTAGAGTAAGCTTTCTTGCTAATAATAAATAAATTGATATGCTAACTAAGCATGCATTCAAACTGTGAAGTTAAACATATTTACTCGAGCTAGATTCGGTTTTATCTAAGCTGTTGTATTTCTCAATATCTCTTCTCTTTCTATGGGAAGATGTGAGTGAATTGGTTGTGAATGACTTCAGCATTGGTGTTCAGAATTCTATATTCACCTTTTTCTCCTAAATCCCAAAATTACAAAACTAAAAGTTGGATATCATTGATTTCCAACTTTGTTTCAAACACTTTATATGCATTTTAAATTTGAAAAGCTCTGAAAATTAATTGCTCAAGATTCATTTTCAAATTCTGCAGTTTAATGTGTCTGAAGTTCTTGTTTATAATTATAATAATGCCTCAATTTGTGGGTGCAGGCCAAGAAAATTCTAGACGCTCATTTTGATAAACTCCCGTTCCATGGCCTGGGAAAAGATATGCCAGCTAACTGGTGGAAGGCTCTAGCCTCACAACTAATATTACAAGGTATATAATAGTAACCTTGCTTCAAAATTGGTGTGCTTAGAGGTATTTAGTGAAATTTTGAAAGTGAACTAGAAATTTTGGAAACCTTAAAAGGTATTTAGAGAAAATTCAGGAGAGAAACATGAAAAAAAAGAAACTAGCTTTGTGTACTTCTAGTTTTATACACTTACTTCCTATATAATTGGCCTATTGCATAATGAAGAGATGTTGATATTCTTAACTGATTCTAATCTTAAACACTATGATAGGCAATAACCTAGGGAACCAAAGGACATGTGATTAGTTATTTGATTTTTCACAAATTTCAGAATGACCATCAAAGATCACCATCGCTTGTATCCTTTGCATTGAAAAATCATTGTTGTTTGTACATTGGGTGCAGATTATTTGGTCGAGACCTTCAAAGATGTTTACAAAACTGTAAGGTAATTTCTTGACACACCATTTCCCCACCTCAGTAGAAGGTAAAAAAGATAACAAAATCCTAATGACCTGCCCCTGAATAATTTTAGTGGTCATATCTATGGCTACATATAAAATGACACAAGAGGAGGGTTCACATCAATTAGTTCCGCTTTCTTTGTGCTGTGATTAGCTAAATCTGACTGTCAAAACAGTATTTCTGAATGCTCAAGAACAGTTTTGCCTTTGTCAAAACTTCTGAGAATAAAATTATAATTTATGAAATGCCATCTTAGGACTACACCTACCTTTCTTGATTTAGTTTGTGCAATGATGTACCGGAAGAGTTAATTAGTTTTAAGATATTTGAGCATATTTGATTGTAATCCCTACTTAGAAAAGGATAACAGTTACTAAATGAGTATCACACTGTTCTACTGATGTGTTGAAATCCATTTAACAAATTTTCTACTATATTTCAGGATAAAGAAATGATTGTATAGTTACAGTAATTATTGTCGTTGTTATCTGTCTACAAGTTAGACGATTTGGTCGATAAAAAACTGTAGACCATGCTGAAACAGTATGTCAAATTCTGTACTGTCAAATTATGTGTAGCCACATCAGGATATAGGAATATGCAGACAATGTAGTCAGCTCCCAATTCAAATGGTGACGAATAATTCCCTTTTCATGTATCAGAGTTGGACCAAAAGGAATTCAATTTTTGAATTCCTGTAATCCTGATTATCAGCCTGCACTATATCTGACATTGACTCCAGAATTGGCAAGTGATGACACAAGCAAAGACGCAGTCAATGATGGTTTAACCCAGCTTGAATTTAATGGATTATCACAGGTGTGGTTACTCTGTAAAGCCTAAGCATTCCTCCTGTCAAGTTTTACGTTTAGATTGCAATTTAAATCTCTTTTTAATTTCAAGTGTATTAATGTTGATGAGCTACTATTGTTTATACATCCAGCCACCACTTACTTAATATGGATATTTCTTCTGGCTTGTACATATACTAAAATTCAACTAAAGCTAAAATGTCTTGACCATTATGTTTATGCTGTTATCTCCGAGTTTAGACTGAGGATCAGCTCTATAAAATGCTTCAAGAAGAGAGAATGAAACTTGCAAAAGATAATGGAACTGCTCCGTAAGTTTTTCCTCCCCCCACCCCGTTTATTGTCCTCAATCACCTATTTTGCTGTATACTTGAGAGAAAGCAACTCTTAGAATGATTAAAAGTTTTCTTTCTTCTGCATATTGACCCTCTTTACCTTTCAGGTATGCATTATGTGGTGATCAAACATTAAGAAGGATTGCATTGGCAAGACCTTCTACAAGAGCAAGGCTAGCAAATATTGATGGAGTAAACCAGGTATTTATTCATACTGGTGGCTTTGTGCATGATTCGATGAAATCGTGATTAAAGTTTATACTTCTTGTGTGCTAGTCATTTCATGAATTTCCCTTTGAAATGAACTTATCTGGAATTGAAGTAAACTTATACAAAACCACTATAAGCATTTGTCTTGACAAAACATTTCATTGTTGGACTCAGTTTAGATTATGGCACTGTAATTTTTTTATTGTTGATTAAAGAAAGAGCTGACACATTTACCACATATGCTTATGAATATGTGCTTTTTCACTCACCTACATCACGAATCCATCATTAAAAAATGTAATGGATTTAAGCATTTATTCAGCATTCCTTCTGGATGAATGGGTTATCTAATGTGGGCTTCTTATTTTCGGCAGCATTTCCTAAAAACGTATGGAGACCGTTTGCTACGAATAATTCAGGATCTGTCACTAAAAGTGGGTCTTTCTTTGGATGGGGAACCAGATGCAGAGGTTCAGATGCCAAGTAAGCTTGTAACTATTCACAAAAACAAAAGACTAACACCTGCAAAGTTTGAGGCTTGGAGAATGTGGCAAGAAGACGGCCTTTCAGCCGAAAAGATTGCTGTAAGTCTCTTGAAAATGCATAGTATTTACATGCCCTGGAGATCTGACAATTTTATCAAGCTCATCTTCTTTCTTTTAAATAAAATTAAAGAATTATCCAGGTAGAGCTCCAATTAAAGAACAGACTGTCTATGAGTATGTTCTTGAAGCCGGACGAGAGGGCTGTTTGATTGACTGGCCCAGATTGTGTCAAGAGATTGGACTAACGCCAGAGATATTCCAAAACATTCAGGAAACCATATCAAGAGTTGGGAAAGAAAAGTTGAAACCTATAAAAAATGAATTACCTGAAGAGGTATAGTTTATACATGCAATACAATACTGATGCAATTCATATTATATTGTAAAAAATGGTCCTGACTCCTGAATCACTTTTTTATATGAACTATGTTTATCTTCTCTGGTTGTGACTAAAGATTTGTCAATACCAGGTCAGTTACACTCAGATAAAGGTGTGCTTGCTGATGCAAGAAACGGGAGTATCAATGAAGAAATCTGAGAATGCATTTTCCGAGCTCCCAATGGAGAATGCAGATGACTTAACATGCTCTAAGAAACGCCAGAAAGTTGATGAAGCACAAGTGGAACAGTTTGATGCCAAGGAGGCCACTGAGGATTCGGTGCTCAACTGGCTCAAGAATTTCGAAGATGGGGTAAGTTTTTGGACTGCTAAAGACAGAATGATAGTTATGTATTTTGTAATACTTACTTTGTGGAGATGCCGTGCAGTTTATGTTATTGATGTGATTGTGTGCAGGTTTTGCTGTCTGATATCCTGAAGCATTTCAATGGATCAAAAGAAGATTCGGTGATTGATTTGCTGAATCATCTCGAGGCTGAGTTTCTGATTTTTAAGAAGAACGATCTTTATCAACTCATGTAGTGTTTGGAGAGAAACACCCTATGTAATTATCAACCTAGTAAATGGCAACTCAATTTTTCATGGTGAGTTATATGCCCTTTTCTAGCTAGTTTGTGTTGACTCTCTCTCTCTCCCCTAAATAGAAAGGAAGAATGAGAGTGATGTATTCAACATCCTTGAAAGAGATTATACAAAGATCTGCTAAGGTAATTTGAAGCTAAAAAAGAGATATTGACAATAAAAAATCCAATTGAAAAAAAAAAAAAGTACAAAAAGTTAAGAGTATGGTATCAGTGATCATGCAAAAGGTCCTCTGGTTCAACTTGGACCCCTAATCGCCTTTTAATGGATGCACATGAATATGGAGTATGCTTGCATTGTTTCTGCAACTCAGCAAATCTTGCAACATCAAAATTATGCCTCTTGATCAGCTTTCTCTGCCTTGACAAGAACAACCTCTTGAGTAAATCTTGATAGCTCGGATCTCTGGACGTGAACATGAAGTAGGCGTAGCCTATCACTAATCCTGCTGTTGTTGAGAAGAACGCGATTGGCTCCATCACGTCCCATGAGAATTCCCAGAATGTTAGACGGAAAAAGAGCCCGATATGCACTATGGTCAGGCCAAGCCCGCCCCACAATATTCGACGCACCTGCTTGTGTGCTAGCATGTCAATTTCTTCTTTCTTCTCTTGCAGCTTCTTCAGTTCCTCCTTACGTGGATCTTGGTCCGGTAAGAGAGCCAGTGGGATTGCCCTCCTAACCAAATCAACCACCTGATTTTACAAAATAACCATCATGAGTACATTGAATAATTTACATCAATTAAGCTAAGGTGTAGCTTAAGTTTCTTAGACTACTATTAAAGTCAAAATAAAAGTTGGTTATAATTAAAGTCTAGCTATGGCTAATAACCATCAATAATTCAATATTGCAAGAAAGACTGGTTTGAAAATGTGTAATATGCATTATGGACTAACAATTATAGGTGATTTGTTGAATTTATTTCTTTTGTTTCAAAATAATCATCATGCAACCATCAGAACACATGTCTCCTATTCCAGTCGTTTGATCATCCAGATTTATATCTTAATTTAGAAATCATTCAAAAACAATCTAAGAACATCAAAAATCAAAATCCCATCCCATGCAGATAAAGAAAGAAACCAAAGGAAATAAAAAACCTTATCAGGATGGAGGTAGACTTTGTCCCGGAAGATCAAAACGACACCGGCGTCGTCAAGAACTCCGGCGAAGGAGGCGGCGTCATCAGCGGACTTGGCGACGCCGATGGTCTGGCAGGTCTTGATGAGCTCGTTGTAGGGTATAACTTCCCTAGTCTGAAAGTCGAGCTTCTCCTTCAAGGCCTCCACGTTGGCCAGCCGCATCAGCCTCTTCGCCTCCGCACAACTCATCGTATCGGCATTCTCAGTACTGTTTCCGTCGCAGTAGTGGTGAATACACGGGCCCCTCAGCCCGAATGCGGGCCTCGCCCTGGATTCCAAGGCGGCCCGTTTAAGAAGATTGATCCCTCGATTTCTCCACATGTTGATTTGATGTTTGAAATGGATTAGCTAAGGATGGAGCATTGAAGAAATTGCGGAGATGGAGGTGGAAATGATTCAAAGTTAACAGAAAAGAAAATAGTAGGATATATATATATATATATATATGCGTCGTATAACGATAATAACGGTCGGCTTAAGACCGTTTCCTCGTAACAGGCATTGTCTGGATTGATTTGGTGTGCAGAAATAATTAGTTAAGAAAATTGCGCTTTTATTTCCGAATATTATTTTTATCTTTCGGACCAAAAGAATATGTTTGTTTCCCACTTATAATAAAATAATATTGGTAAGCCTATTTTAATTAAATTAATTTGCTACTGACCACGACACGTGACGTGGCATGATATTTATAGTCCAATAACTTTTTCCATCGATAATGTATATCTACAATAAAATATTTCAAAATATTTCGATTTTCAATACATTTTCATATTTCCGATGCAATCGACTATAATAAGCTCCGATTGAATGTACCAAGTGCTTCGACGTTGATCTTTTAATCGATTGTTTGAGACTTGCAAAATAAGGAAGGGCCAGTGGTATGATCTCTAACTAACTGCATAGTTAAATCTCATAACGATCAATTCAAAACAATATAATAGTATGTAAACGATACTACTAAAAGGAATAAAGTAGTAAAAAAGTTATCATTAATTACAACAAAGAGCGGTATTTATAAGTGTAAAGTGGCCCTCATTAAATACTAGATTCATATACTTTTATTCATAAAAATTAGGTTTGTATACTTTTTATTTGTATCAAAGTTTGGTCCATGTGGTTGGTGGTTTATTTCCATTAATTAATTAAACAAAACTCAAAGCATGCATGCAACTAGTTATCTACTACATTTAGTCACTTTGACAGGGCCCTCCACAATCAATCATCTAACTTTTGAAAAGTACTTTATCGTTAATTTAAATTTTTCACCATTGTGGAAATCATGAATCATTTATTGATTTATGGCTGTATATACATACTTATTTAGAATCACAATAGTGACTTGACAGCAAAAGGGTCTGTGAAAGTCGAAAATTTCAGATACATCATACTTGATTTAAGGATAACAAAACTTATGTAATACGAGTTCAAGAATAGCTATATAGGACGGGATCTTATTTTCCACAAATAAAATATACGACTAGATGATATTACATGAATTATGTGAGAAGAAAACTCATTTATTTTTTATCTACCTTGTAGGCTGTGAACTCTTGCAACTTGGCCTTCTGAAAAGTGTGTCCATTGGGTACTCTTTATTCTCTTTATTTAATATATATATTACCTGTCTTGTGTAGAAAGAAATATAAAATTAAATATATGCATTACAATAGTAGTTTCTTCCACTTCTCTTGGCAAAAGTAATTGTTGCAATCCTATTGTACTAGGCAGCGTTTTGCCAGAAAAAGAAGGGTTATATTGTTATTTAATGTTGGTAGAAGAATTGTTTAATATAAAAGTGGGAAGTGTTTCAAATAAAAGGTGTGAAAAGCGATGATATTTAAATGTTTGGTAAGAAGTTTATTTTACCAAAAAACCTTTAAATATTTATATTTTTAACAGAAGCATCTAGAAGCAACTCATTACAAGCTTTTAAATTTAGATTTTAATAAGTTAGCTTTTAGTAGAATCATTAAGCCAAACACCCCAAATATGATTATTTGAAACAAAAGCTGTTTTTTTTTTCCTGTTATTATTAGAAGTTTCCAACTCATCCTTCTATCTATACTACAAGTATAGGCATATGTATTGATATTTATTAATGAAATGAATAAGAGGTCAAGGATTCAAAAGACTTAATTTTAAATAAATTGAACAATATGTTGGCACCACATAGAAGGGAGAAAAAAATATACTACGAGTGTTTGTAAAAATACATTAACACGTGACTTTTGTAAGCTATAATGTGACATGATGTTGGTGGAATTTAATGGAATAGATCCTATGCGATAAATTTCATGGAGCATAAATTCATCAATCATTTGCATCAAGGATGAGTGACTACAAATGAAAAGGTGGTAGTTATAGACACAGTGTAGTGCACCTGGTGTAGGATCTAAACGGCAGAATGTAGTGTCCTAATGGCTGCGTCTAGCCTTGCTCAAGGTTTTCACCATACCTTTGGCAATTTTCCAAAACCAAAACACGTTCATCATCGCCAAAGCTGGAGGTACAGTTAGCATGCTGTAAAACCCTATTGGGACCACTTGCTTGACCTGAAAGACGAGCGAATACAACATGTCGTTATGAAGCTCTCAAGTAACCATTATTGCAAATGATGTTTCATTGAGAAGGAAAAGCTGAAAATCATATGGCTATGTTTGGTCGAACCTGATCTTAACTCTGCAATCATAATTTAGAAATGAAAACTCACACACTAGAACACACTGTATGCTAAGATATGATAAAACAATCTTGTGTGAACTGTTAACTAGAAGAGCAGGCTTTACATATGTTGGCTGAGGATATTGAGGTCTAACTTAAGTTAGCAAAGCTCATAGTCGAAATGGAATTGTCAGTGCTGGAAAAATCACAAAAAATAACGTTATCAGAAAGTGCTTGCTCACCTGATCAAAATGGATGAACATGTGGTAGAAGAAGAACACAAATAAAATAATCCTTGCAACCTGAGAATCATCAAGGCTATACGTATTACCACTGTTTATGATACAATCGAATAAATGGAAAGAACATTTTTAAGATGCATATCAGCAGTTACAAATGTAATAAGCTTCTTTGTATTGATAGCACATGATCACCCAAAAATAATATTTTGATGGTTCAAAGCAGACTAATTGTGAACTAAGATAATGAATAAACTAATAAAATTCCATTTGTGATTGTCAGGGCTTTTAAAGTTCAAAAATATTCTTGTGTTTCTAAAGTTTGATGGGCATACCAACCACCCCAAGAACAGAGCCACTCCATTGTAGATGTAAAGTTTAGAATTCTTGCGGCCAACAACATCGAGATGCCTGAGAGTCTCAAAAGAAAAAATGTAGGTAAATATAAATTGAAACGAAGACGATAAAAAGAGATAAGAAAGCAGTATCCATGATTCCTAAGCTCACCATCTTAGATTAACAAATGGAGTTGTGCTTTCAGTGAAGAGAACCATTAGTATGTAAAATTGTGCTTGGCCGAAATAAACTGCTTGAATAATTGAATACATGGAGAGACCATGATGTATGACCTAGCAAAAGAAACAAGCTAGATGAGCACCATTAAGAGCAAACAAAGAGAATTTTACAAAAAGGCAGTATACATAAATAACAAATGACATGAGTTAGTGATAGGAGATTTAGGTGTGTATATGATAGGTGAATTCGATGGGGATACTCACATACTCTACACCACCCAAGGCAGGATATTGATAGATTATCATTGCCAAATCTGATAAAAAGTACCCAACGGAAACCTGCATCATTAATCAAAATATAAATAAATTAAAAGCACGTCTCAGTTGAAAATAGGAATAAGTTCTTCAAATTTGTAACTGGCAATGCCGATTAGTGAAAGAGGAAATGATTCCTTAAAGAGTGAATTAGGTTTCACAAGTGAGACCAAGTATAGAAGATTTGGTTAATCTCAATTCAAATTTTCTGATCAAGTTCTTCAAGCAAGGTATTGTGCCACAAGTGAGAACTTTCTCCCATGGATGATCACAAGTCAAAATCCATGAAATAGGTTATGCGATTTTTAGCACTTTCAATATGATTTAAACAAGCTAGGAGCCTCAAACCAGAACAAAAAGCATGACTTATCACATAGATTCAGCTTTTCTGACCATTCTATGAACATACCCCCAATACAGTGTTGGATAAATTTGATGTTCTGTTGATCATCAACTGATCTTCAGAATCAACAAAAAGATCAGAGATAATCAAGAGATACAGAGAACCAGCAGCCGCAGCAATGGCGTGGAAAGTGGAGAACCCCCTGTAGGAACAGCAAATCACTGTTTCAAATTTCAGACGAGATAGTAAATTGCCAAGTAGGGAAAAAAACCTTCATTCAAACTAAGCAACTAACATTTGAAAGACGCATTACCTGTTGTTCCATTCTAGCTTCTGTTTTCTGTTAAGTTTGCTATACTCCTTCACAAGTGAAGCACTAATTACACCTGTTATGTCATATACCTTCAACGACAAAATTGACCTCTTAAAAATGAAATCAACAAGTTGATTATGTAAAAAAGAATTTGCCTTTACCGTCTAAAGAATAGTCAAATCCACGAACGAATAAATCCTCAAATCAATGACCTATCTCTTCTCTCTTCCTCCTTCCCCTATAAGAATGGGAGGAGGAAGCTGTTCCAAACAATAGTACACTATGCAATTCATTGTTAGCACCGACCGAAAGCTAGTAATTAGTTTATCTTCACTCAAAAAAATGAGAGATTATGTCTCATCTCAATTTTTAGAGACAAAGAAACCCTGAATACCCAAGCACAAAAAATTGTTCACAAGCCACGTTTCGTTTCATGACCATACCTTACCATCATCAAAACTGAAATAGAGAATATACAAAAGAATTACTACAAAATCTTGATTTTAGATATGATGCAAGCACATCATGGCATTCTTGAATGCTGCTGAGCTAACCATAGTGCAAAACATATCTCTTTGGTTAATAAAAATCCGAAAGATTTACCAAACACAACGCCACAAACATTACAAAGTCGTTTGCCAACCATGTTCTTTTGTACAAGATAACTACCCAATTCTACAGCTGTTTACAGTTCAACAGTAAAAACAATCTCTATCCTCAATCCAACAGTCAAGCCAACACAAAACTCTCAATCAAGCAAGCACCAAATTCCCACAATTATCAAAACCAATAACAGCCAACCAAAATAAATTCACAAAACCAAGCAATGAATTACAGTAAGAAACTTAAGAAATGAAGATCCAAAACATCCCAAAAGGAGAAACTCTGAACACTTACAATTTTGCACATCAAAATTCCAGCTAAAACCGAAGAAAACCACCGCATTCCTTTGACCGGAGTAGCATCACCGGCGATATTCAGCAACCCAACACCCATCACCACACCCCACATTCCTCTTCCTCTTCCCCTGAAAAAGTAAAGCCCATTAAACCACAAACACAAAATAACATCCTGAAATAAAGAAAAAGTTCCCATAAGTAGAAAACGAACGTGTAAGTGGCCAAGTATATCATATCAAGAACAGAAAATTCAGAAAAGAAAAAACCCAACTGATAAGCATTGATATCGATAACAGAGAACAGAAAGTTGGAGAACTCACTTTCTTGTAGAGAGGTAGAAACGCCGGTGAAAAGGGAACAAGGAAAAATAAACGGATTGGGTGTGTGAATTGGTAATTCTGCGTTATTTTCACCAGTGCATGTGCGAGTTGGTGGAAATGGAGATTGGATTTCAGAACAAAATCAAAACTTTAGTTGAAAGGAAAAGAGTGCATTAATTTCAGAGGTGGCGGAGAGAAGGGCAGGTGAGGAGGCTGAATTACGAGTCAGCCAAAGCTCATGAATCAAATTATTGATTTCTATTCAAGCTTTACACTTTTTTCTCTTCTTCTTCTTTCTTTCTTTCTCTCTCTATATTTAATTTAATTTTTGTATCCACACAAATTAGGGTTGTGAATGAACTTATAAATCTTTCATTATTGTTTGGAGTTGGATTTGAAGGTTTTAAAAACAACACAAACTTACCTTAAATTTGATGATATTCAACTCGTCTGATTATGATCAAGTTCGTAATATATGATATTAATAGTTTGGTATCTTCATTTATGTTTCGTATATAGTTATTTGTGATTGTAAATATATAAATATCGAAGTCAAGTATAAAATATAATTATAAATTTCAGCAAAATTATTATAAATTTTTATAAAATATAATTGAATTGTTAAATAATTTAATCATAATTTGTATTTATTAAACTCTTTAAAATATTGAAGTAACACGTTTTCGATTTAGTACAAGTGTTTGTGTGTTTTAAGAAGTGCAGATACAACAAGAAAATAATACTAATAGATTCAATGTTTCCTGTGATTCCAAATGACTGTTTGTTTAGTGTCTTTGTAAAAAATTTAGAAATCTATAAAGCATGATTAGAGTACCTGAAATAATCAAAATGAATTAAGTTACCTCAAAGAATAAGAGTTTCAATAAAATCCCGGAAATTTAGCAAAAAATGCAAATAGTGGTGATTGGGAATAAGGAGACATTGAGGAGACAGAGTGCAATAAAAATCTAAAGAAAAAACATATTTAGATTCTAGAATTCTTTTTCAATTGCAGCTCAATATAATAATAATAATAATAATAATAATAATAGTAATAATAATAATAATAAACTTTTTTGTGTGTGTTAAAGATAATAATCAGGATTTAAGACTTGGTCTAGTGTTTTTGTGCAGGATATTTATCTATGTAGTTGAGGCGGGGCCCGCAATATTTATGCTTGATTGATTACTCCACATTTATTTAACATTATCAAGGCTTTTTACCTTTCATTACAAGTACATATATTTAAGGAAATTCTCCCTCCATTTTCACAACTATGCCTTGTTAAATTGCTGTCATAATTAACTCCTTTTAAATTAACATACTAATTATTATAGCCACTCATATAATTTACTTCATGCATTCTACAAAAAGAAAATGAGGTGTTTTACCAAACTATAGTTTTTATTTCATTTTCTAGAATGTACAATATTCTCTTGTAAAGTAGTACAAAGTTTTTCATTCAAAGTTTATTATATCTTAAGTTACAAATATTTCTTTATTATAAATTTTGAACATGATAAAATGTTCGAGACAATTTTTTGTCTTTGAATATCACTCTTTTTATTGGAATTTATTGGGTGGAGAAAATATTAATTAAAACATATTTTTATTTAAAGAACAAATACGAAAAGAATATTCAGTAATAGAGCTTTCTAGATGCTCGGGAACTTCTATTTCTTTTCAGTTTTTCTGAGATAGTGAGATTTATTTGATTAAATTTCAAATTTTATTTTTCTTTAGAAACTAGAGTTTAGAAAATAAAATAGCATGAAATTAATGAGACGGCCCAATTATACTGAAGAGGAAAAAGATATTTTCAATATTTGAACTAAAGTTATTTTTGTCCAAAAATATCTGGCAGGGTTTTGGGCCGCAAATAGTGTCACCCATGTTAGGATTTGAAACTCAATCATGAAACGATAGGCCCAATTCAAACTGATCCGACCCGGCCCGGACCGATTTCTCTTCAGTCTCCAGACTTGGTACAACTGCAAACTAGCCACACCAAAACCCATAATTTTGCCCAATCATAAACAAGAAGGAGCAGCGATTGTCGCCGCTAAGCAACCGCCGTCGCGCCGCCGACCGCTCTGCCCGCCAAAGCTTTCTAGGTATGCTGAGTTATCTCCAATTTACATGGCCTGCACTGATTCGATTTCGGTTCAAACGAATTTCAAGATAAAGTATGTAGTAAAGAACCTGGCTGTGTTTCACAAGGAATAATCTTTGTTTTCTGGTAAACATCAGTGCTTTCAAAAAATTTGCCCCTTGTTATGCTCGTAGCAAATCTCTCTTGATTTATTATAGTTTTGGGAATTTGAATGTGTTCTGACAGTGGTTTTGTATTTTGAATACCTAATTTTGGTTTTTCTGCTATTATTTTGCAGTAACTGGATATACAACCATGTCTTGGTGCACTATTGAGTCGGATCCTGGTATGTTTCTTGTATTCAAATGCCATAGTTTTTGTCTCCTTTTATTGTATTTTGGATGTTGATGGGTGGTCTTCTTTATCACCGAAAAAAGTGAGATTAAAGGATAAAAAGACGTAGTTCATGGTAAGAGTGTGTTATAATATTAAATTGCAAGGGAAAAATCGTGTAGACCTTGGACATGGCTTTATTTTGCCATTATATATGTGGCATATTTGAAACTGGAAATTTCACTTTAGACTTTAGTTATGTATTGTTTCTTTCCGTTTGCTTCTTCAAAAAATAAAGAATAACAGTTTGGTTCCTTATGGTTTTGGCCGGGAAGATGTGATGGTGGTGTTATTCCTATTATGCGAACATTATACATATATTATATCAGTTTACTCTTGCACTACAGGTGTTTTCACCGAACTTATACAGCAGATGCAAGTTAAAGGAGTCCAGGTACTGCTTTTCTCATATATGCCCAAGGCTTGGGAAATTTGGATTGAGTGTCATGGTGTGGTTTCATAGATGTCACATTCATAAGGATGTCACATTAATTAACCAGCTTACTCCACTGTTCTAGTTCAAATGTTCTATTCCAGTTGTAAGGCAGGATGCCTTACAACTGGAATAGAACATTTGAACTAGAACAGTGGAGTAAGCTGGTTAATGGTTGCAACTAAGTTGGTGAGGGTTGCCCAATTTATACAATTTGCATGGTGTTATGATCCTCTAGATTCGGGGAATTACAAATTCAGAATGCTATGAACCTATGGTTTCTCCTTTCTGTAGAGTTGTCCTCTTGTTTATTTTACGCACAATGCTGCTAAAGAAAATATTAAGAGGAAGGCTGGTTGTGCTTCCTTCACTTCTTCAGTGGTTTAAGTTACAAAGATTCTTTCTTTACTAGAGAAAATCCAATGTCATTGCTTGTAGCTATTGAGAATCTGACACCGAAGCAATGCCAATATACCAGACCAGAACATACCTCTAACACTTTTAGCCTCGAAGCAGTTGCCTGCTGGTTAAGTGAATTGAACCTTTACGTCATTAAATGTAACTTTTCTCCGTAATAATTGTTTAGACTGTCTTATAATTTGGTTGCCATCATCCACAAAAACACAATGCCACATTGTATTTACTTGCTGCTGGCATAGGCTTGTATATATTTGTTGTTAGGTAATTGATTGACCACTGAGATTCTGCCCTGCATTAAATTATTGGTACAAACAATTTTTTCTAATTTTCGGTTTCAACAAGTTTTCATATTCTATGATCAGAAAAGCAAGAAGTAAAGGCGAATGTTATTGTGGATGAGATTGTTTGGTTAATGTTTAATTAGATCGTATTTAGCACAAGTCTGATATTTATTTCATTTATTAATGCTCAAACAGGTTGAAGAGCTGTACTCTTTGGATATTGATTCTCTAAATAATCTAAGGTGAACTTATTCACCCACGTCACTCTCTTGTTGGCTCAATAAAATAAAGTTTCTTCTCTTAGCCAAATATTGCTTATCTTCCTCTTCAATTTTCAGGCCGATATATGGGTTAATATTCCTCTTCAAATGGCGTCCTGGTGAAAAGGATGATCGTCTCGTAATAAAGGATCCAAATCCAAACTTGTTTTTTGCTAGCCAGGTTAACATCCGGAATTTCCCCCTACAAAAACAATAAAGCCTTTGCAAGCTCTGTACTGCTTCAATATTGCTAATCCTGTATGACTGCAGGTGATAAACAATGCCTGTGCAACCCAAGCAATCCTGTCAATTCTATTGAACAGCCCCGATGTTGATATTGGACCAGAGCTATCAGCACTAAAGGATTTCACAAAAAACTTTCCACCTGAGCTTAAAGGGTTGGCTATCAACAACAGTGAAGCAATCCGCACAGCACATAACAGTTTTGCAAGACCTGAGCCATTTGTACCTGAAGAGCAGAGATCAGCTGGGAAAGACGATGATGTCTATCATTTCATAAGCTACATACCAGTTGATGGGGTACTTTATGAGCTTGATGGGCTGAAAGAGGGACCCATAAGTCTGGGACCATGTCCTGGTGGGCAAAGCAATATGGAATGGTTACGGTTGGTGCAACCAGTGATTCAAGAGCGTATAGAGAGATACTCCCAGAATGAAATAAGATTCAATCTGCTGGCTATAGTCAAGAACCGGAAAGAGATTTACACAGCTGAGCTTAAGGAACTTCAACGGAAGAGGGAGCGGATTCTACAACAGCTTGGTGCTTTGCAAGCAGAGAGAATGGTCGATGGGAGTAGTGTTGACGCATTAAATACAACACTTTCAGAAATAAATGCTGGGATTGAAGCTGCCACTGAGAAGATTGTGATGGAGGAGGAGAAGTTTAAGAAATGGAGAACTGAAAATATTCGTCGAAAGCATAACTATATACCTTTTCTCTTCAACTTTTTGAAGATTCTTGCTGAGAAGAAGCAGTTGAGACCTCTCATAGAAAAGGCCAAACAGAAAGCATCCAAATCTTAAGAAAGGGGCATGTAAACAGCTTTACTCAGATGAAGCTGTTAATTCTAACATCTTTAAATTATGCTTCATGATTTTGCTTTTCTTTATCTGGACATGTACTAAATTGATTCTATGGATCTTCTTACAATTTCTAAAGTTTACTATCTGTTTTATGCTCCATTTCAGATTCTCAATTTTCTGTTAGCAATTTCTTGGTAGAATTTTTTCTTTTTCCCTGTAAACTAGCTTATATAACATTTGAGGTACAAATCTTTGTTTGAAATTTCCATGGTTAAGGAGGTTTGGTTATTCATTCAAAGTAGGTGTTTTTTGGCATATTCCCTAATACAGAACAAGTAGGGTAGAGCAATTGAATGGACATCATAGCCAAACACTATGCCCTACAACCCACCATTTGTCTTAAACCATCATTTCATCAATATAAAGAAGATGCAACAATAAAGAGTTATAAAATATGAATATTTTCAGGGGAAAGAATGTTAATAAAACAATCATATTTACATTTGTAAATACACAGGCCACAAGTACGATGATCTATAGAACCTACCTTTGCCTTTTTCCATCTATAAAATGCTGTAAAATCAGAAGCTGTGTCTGTACCACTGCCAAAAGAATTATTGCAAACAAAAGAATTGACTATATACCTCTGTATCAGTGTATAACATCTGCAGTACAGAAAGAATCCTTCATTTCATCATTGCTCTCTTCACTTTGTAAGAAAAATGCTTTAAGAAGACACCATCTGCAAAGGTCAATGGCAGTTCTTCTTCAGCCACCTCCCTCGGATCACACCAACCCCTCGAACAATTCTTGTCTTGTGAGCTGCCTTCTTGCTGCTCACTGAGCAAACTAGGTTCTTCTGGTATGTCCTTGTATAAGTGCTTCAACATGAAAAGGGCGGTATCGAGATCTCTCCAGTAGTTCCTGGCAATAATCAATCATCAAAACAATTTCAGCTCAAGGTTTATAACATCCTAAAAGCTCTGCCAAAGCAGCGAGCCAATCTAGCATTCAGATCTAAATTTGCACAATTAGAACAGAATGGTGAAGCTTACGTATGTGCTCCAATGGCTGATACGTATGGATGGCGGAGAGTCTTATCCTGCATGCACAAAGCAAAAGAGGTAACCATACATTGATTGACTTACAGAAGAATATTGTGATTTGGGTTACAGGCAATGCATTTAACCAGCATCATTAGCTACCATTCATGAAGATGTGGGTGGGGTGGAGTAAAATGACTACTCCAGAGTAAGCCAAAATGGTAAAAGCACGTACTTGCAATACATGATCAACTCGCTCATCTATACTTCCGGTTAGTCTATCCATCATAATTGAGCCATAAGATCTCTCTTCCTTTTCTTGAGTATTCTCAGATTGCTCTGCGGAAACATGGCAATAGCTTTAAGAGATAATAATGCTGCTAATGAAAGTTTTCCATTCTCTATAGCATGAATCGAAACATACAGAACACAGGAGCATACGTTTAGTCATCAAATATGAAGACCAAAAAGCAAAGAGAGTACTTACCATCTTGCTCGTCATTGCGCCTTGAATCACAAAGTGTCAGCACTTTAACCTATTAAAAAAGCTTACAGTAAGCCTCATATATGAATCAAATACACCTGCTTAACACATTATTTCGAGCTGCATGATACACAAAAATTATTCATGACAAAGTTGAAGGAATCGTGAAACGTTCCTTAACAGAGCCTACTTCCAAACATAAAAGCACCTTCAGAAAAGGAGAACAGTCCGGATCACCAATGGCAAAAGACCTACTTATAGCCATCTATGATACGTAATTGATTTCATGCTTGTGTGGTTGATATTAGAAGTGAGGCTCATTTTTACTTCACTTGGGATCGCATTGCTCTCTTAGTTCAGTATTCACTTCTATACCATCCAGATGAAATAAGACCTACTTCTGTCCATGTCCTTCAGCTTATACCTATGCTTTGCTTTTAGTTTAATGTTCTATTTAGTGGACTTAGTTATTGGCAAGAATTTATTGAATCCATAGTTTGGCTTCATAATGTTAAAACTTATGTCAAGAATAAACAAAAGTTTTAGAAGGATAGATCCTCACCTTTTGAGCTACAGTGTGAATCATAAGAAATTAATAAGAATTTTAGAATTTATTCTACAAAACAAACTTAACCAGTAAAATAGGTCATTTTACTGAACTCATTCACAACTTAGATATTTAAGTGACAAAAAGACATCCACACTAACAATTTTTTCAGATGTCTGTTTCTAGCCAATTTCCATCTTTTAACAGTTTCAACAAACACTTCGAACTTTTTAATTTCAGCTCTATTAGCAGATATCAAAAAATTGAGTTCTGCAGGTAATAATTGGTAAGGTTTTGTAGTTACTCAACCAAAAATTTGCTTAATTCTTTCAAAAGAAATTCGTGACAGAAGTGTATCCATACCCCTTTTTAATTAGAAGCAAACAAACAATCTACATGTGTACTATTTTTCTATGTGTATCCATAACTCATTATGAATATTCCAGTCAACTTGGAAACAAAATGCAAATCATAGTGGGACGAATAATTTAAATACGACATCATTTTAGAAAACTAAATAAAAAACATCTCTATGCATAACAAGAGTCTGATGTTTCAGAGAGATGCCACTTTGAAATGGTTATGGGTTGCCTAGAACGGAAACTGCTTGATAATTTACATTAGAAATTTAACATCATTGTTTGACTACATCCTAATTAGTAATTATGCAATTACATAACTTTTACTTTTCCAGGACAGTAAAATTTTAGAAAATGTATGCTGTACTAGAATAAAACTCTCAAATTAAATTTTAAGAATTTAATAGATAAAACCCTGCTTCTGAAGCACTGAAAAGACTGACTAAAATGGGGGGAATGAAATGAAGCTATATAACTTATTTGGAACATCAGCTTTCTCATTCAAGAAAGTCTAGGAGGGAGCCAGGGAGGCAAAGAACATCATACTGAATTGAAAAAATGACCAAATATGATACAATCTCCTAAAATAAGAAAGAAAACGTAACAAATCAAGAGTTACTTACCCTTATGGTGCTTAAGTGATGCCTCAAAGACCGAGAATATGATGCCAACCCTTCTTTAAATTCCTGTATGACATAGTATGAGGACAATAAATATACAGAGGACCTACCGCACAAATCTGAAGGACAATAGTGCCTCACCTTAAACACAACGTACATCCGCTTCCCGCCTCTGTGGTAAGGAATAATGACAGGAGGTTTGTTCATAAATTCTTTACAGGCAAGTGGCTCTATTCTGTGAGGCAAACAAGTAATGCTCGATATAAGTTGTCAAGAGAGAAAAAAGACGTGTGTGTGTATAAAGGAAAGATTCTGCTTGGAAGTGTGAAAGAGAGACCTATATGCCACAGGATCAAAAGGATGGAAGATGTTGAGCATTTGCCGACATGCTGGCATCTCTTCATTTATATTTTCCTCTTCCCAATAATCTTTCCCTTTGCCTAGCAGCCCCAACAGCAGAAGACGTTTTAATCAACTATATCTAAATCTTAGAGATATCTTAATTGAGAGGAAACAAGAATAAAATATCAAAGTCATGAGCGATCTGAAGAAAACAAAATGTTCAGTTCTGAATATGAGTTGACAGCACAAACACCAATAACTAACTGTTAATAGTGCAACACTTTTATGTACTTTAGAAATTCAGGTGGCAAGGCAAATCTTTTGTGTTGGAAAAAAAAAAAGAAAGAAAGAAAGTTAAATCTTTTCCGCATTGTAAATCATCCTCAACAAAGTGCTGATGGTATTCTTCAATTAACTAATTGTCGTTTGAAAAAAATAAGCAATGAGGAACTAATAAGCAACAAGTGGTGCAACCTCCCACCAATTTAAGCAGCTAATAATTTTAAACAACCAATCAATGTGACTAAAATGGTGAGATACGTCAACTATAAAAACAAAAGGTGAAATACTTCATAAATGTATTGTAATCTATATAATAAAAAAGCAAATTGTTCTTCATGACGCTCATCCTATAATTAAAAGATGCCTCTACACTTCCCGAAGAGAAGTAAAAGGTGAAGAAAGAAAGGAATATAGATAATGCAGATAAGCCTCAGTAATTACCAATCCCAATACGAACATTGCGAAGGGAAAGAAAAACCCCAAGAGGAGATCCAACAGCAAAGAATGTGTCAACCTGACATTGAATCAATGACAATCAGTCAAGAAAAAAAAAGACTTTGTAGAAAATGTACGAACACAAGATACTGGTAGGTTTTAGGAAAGGTGCATAGAAGTTATCCAGGAAAACAAAATGACCGGAGATGGACATGGATGGAGGATATTGATATGCAGGCCATTTTTGCATATAACTGATTCTCACAGACAATTGTGCTGAGCACTGGTCCTAAAAGCCAAAATCAAATAATGGAACTAGGGAAGAGATAGTAGGAAAATCACCTTGAACTGTAATTTTGTATATCTTATTTGAGGGGTATAACTTTTCAAAAAGTCTCTACCCTCGGGTTGAACTCTCTCATCAGTCTGATCTACTACTGCTGTACTCTTCTTTGCATTCACTGGTCAAGTAAGGCAATTTGAACTTATACATACCTAGGACATTTAAAATTGAACAAATACCAAAAAAAAAGCACTGGATAGTGGATACCATATTGCAAGCACATAACCATACCTTTGCCAGCACATTCACCGTCTAATTCTTTGACTTTTGCTTTCAACATATCTATCTGAGAGAGAAGTAACTATGTGAGAAGCAAATGAAGAGATTGGGAACAGGATAAACAGCATAGAGAAGTCATCAGTGACTACCTCTTCCATCAACAATTTTATTGTATCAGCTTTACTGTCATCAGAAATATCTCTATCAGCTTTACTATCATCAGAAATATCTCTATCAGCTTTACTATCATCAGAAATATCTCTATCAGCTTTACTATCAGTAACATCTCCATCAGCTTTACTATTATCAAAAACATCTCCGTCAGCTGTACTATCATCACACTGTACAGCATCAGTTCTCATGCTATTGGGATCAATTATCATGTCACTTTTATAAGAATCCATGTCACATGAATTGTGAAAGGGTCCATTGATATTTCCGTCTAATAATGCGGCATCATTCGTCTTCTGGTAGCCAATATCAATTGTTGATGATAAATCAGACTCTGATGATGCAGGAGGACCCAATGGAGGGTTGCCATTTCCCTCTACAGGCTCCTCTAAAAGGTCTGGACAATCCCCAAGGCCGACCATGCTCTCACATTCAACATTCTCTGAGCTCTCGTCCCTAAAATTTGAGATGGGATTGTAGCTAGCCGTTAAGTCATTCCTGGTGGGACAAGGCACGTCATTTCTTTTATGTTCTTTGTACATCCACTCCATTGGAAAGGGCGAATACATAGTTTCTTGATGACAAAGGATATCATAAGACAAGACACTTCCCAGAGAGTGACCATAAATGGAAACCTGAAATATAGATTCACCCTTAGACTACTTGGCTTAACAGATAATTTTGAATAAGTTCCATTGTAATTTTATAAAGAGAGTTGATTATTTCGGCTAGCCAAATACCTTCCCATCATAACCAGGGTTCCTCTTAAGAAACTTCAAATATAATTTGTTAAGTTGGTTGGATACCTGAACATGACATAAACACATCTCAAGTTTAACATAAATCAAAAAGAAGTCACATTCTTTTTAAGATATTCTATGGGGAAAAAATGAAGATACTGAGGATAGAGATTGTATAGGGGTTACCGAGTCTATTATCTCCTGACAATATATAGGGCTCATATAGTATAAGACATCATGAACAGTTGCACTCAACATGGTGCGCAAGCCTCTGACACCATCTAAAGTGATTTTCTCAACTGCAACTTCACCACTAAGTGTCAAGCCCTTCCTCCACTGTCAAAGGCAAGAAAAGTAATAGTTGTCATAATAGATACTCTTCTTGGTAAATTAACTGGCAAACTCTCCAATTTAGTCATGGATGCTCACAAGCATATTGTTTGAATTACTGACAATATAAAATTTTGAACATATTTAAATTAGATATTAAAATGATACTCTTCTATACCAGCTTAAGCTATTAGATGAGGTGGTCATTCAATATGGTATAAGTCAAGTGTAAGCTTGCTCCATGTTAAAATTTCACCCACATTTAAAAAAATTCCTCATGCAAGGCTCTAATACAAGGTGATCAGGTAAACCATTAAGTAATCTGAGTTCTTCGACACAACAAAAACATCATGGTTTGCCATATGAACAAAGACATGATTTCACCGAAAAGATGAAAATATATTTAGGGTTATAGGCACAATTGTCTTTTTATACAATACCAAGCAAAAATCTCTCTCAATCAATTTACCATATTTAGATCTTCCAGTCCTAAATATTTCCATGAATTTTAGCCACACAAATTTGCATATTGAGGCCCATTTATCACAGCTTTTAGCATAGATAATTTTATAACAAATACCTGCCCACATCACTCTTGATACAGGGAAAGGCACTTATTATTTACCAAAAGAATAAAATCAAAACTAAAATTTGAAATCACAAAAGAATATCGTAAGGGAAACCCGATTTAGGTGAAAGTAACAGAGAATGGCAATTAGGACCAGAGAACAAACAAAATGTGATAAACAACTTTATTGAACTATGGAAGTGCATAATATACCTGGCAAGGAATATAAAGGACTCTTTGACTAGCAAGTTGATGAAATGTCAGGTGTCTTTCAGCAACTCTTGCAGTTACATTACGAAAGTCACCAACATCATCCACCAAATTAGACTTCTCCAACCTTTGGCCAATACCATGAACCATGAATACTAAATGTCGAACAGGAACCTATACCAGAAAATAATGATATACTGCTTGAATTAAAAGTAATATTACTTTATGGCAGCTTATCATTGATCTGAATGCACAGGGAAATCAGGACAAAGATAGGGCAGACAAAGACATCCTTGTGGAAATCTTTGCTGAGCATCCAAGCATTCAAGAATCCATTTTGATGACTAAAATTTAAAAAGCTAATCATGCAGAAAAACTTATGAGAACACTCAGACTAACACCTTAAGATATACTCTAAGTGCTTTCCCTATCAGACCAACATATAGAGAGCTTGACTTATAAATGATAACAATACAAGTTATTCACATGACGGTATTTATCATTCAGTTCCTCAAGCTCCTCAGCTTATCAATATTGCACAATAGAAATATCTGGCTCCCGCTGCATCAAGTTTTCCTCGTCAATATATTATTGCAGCAATAATCATCTGAATTTTGCAAATGCATACATGCTTATCTTTAATACCTACCAGTTTACAACTCTACAGCAGAAAACTTGGAATCAGAAATTTAAACTTGTTTGAGAGAACGTAATATGATGATCTTAAAAGAATTACTATACATCCAAGGCCATTCGGCAGTCTCATCTAATTACTGAAACATGAAAGGATTTATCCATTTCCAACACAGCAGAGCAACTGCCTAAGTTTTATTAAACCTGTTGCATGCTACAGAAAAGTAGAAACTTCATTCTTGAAGGAAAATTATCAATATGCATAGCAAACATTAACTTATGGAAAGACATTTTTTGCCAGGCGCAAGCATGATAGTTTAGTAAGTTGGGAATTTATGTTTTTGAGATGCTCTAAGAATAATCATTTATTGGGAAATTCAGGACATATCCAACACCTAAATAATTTCTTAGCTTACCTGTGAGCAGTAATCATCCATCTCCTCCTCCTGCTGCTGACGTAATTCATCCTGAAACAAAATTCAAGATAATGGCAGAAGCACTATCCCTTTTCAGTAATGGGATAGAAATGGCTTCCATGTAATTCATGAAAGAACTATTATGCGTTGGTTTTTTGGAAAGAATTATAACACTTAAAAGGCTACCATATTTGTGAGAGACTGCTAATTTTGGCGGTCACAAATGAGCACAAAGAGGTTTGATAGAAATTAAAATTCAACAAGATTGCCAAATTAAGTCTTTTGAACCCCTTTATATCATTCTATTTTTCACATTATTTTCCAGTTTTCAAACACAACAAAATCGAGTAATAGTCTCTAGAAGAAAAATGCTGTCATGATGCTCTTGAGAAAATAAATGTACAAAAAGAAGATAATATAAACTTGAAAATTTAGCATAACCAATTTAGGCATTTCACAAGATTTGATATCATTCATCAACTCTGGTGCCGTACATCTCTAATCATAAAACTATGCAGTTATTGTCAATGAAACAACTCATAAATTCATTGTCCAGTGCTGTCATTAACCAGTTTATATTTCATGGGTCAATAGTCTTATGGTTTTCAAAGATCCCCTACCAGCTGCATTATCCAGCAAACAGTGTAAGAGTAAAATACACCTAACATAAAAAGGTCCCAATGTCGAACAGGAAATTAACACTCATTAAACAAAGCAATTCAAGAGTGAGATGAATTACTTGTGTTGGTTTCTGAGACTGCGGTGGAGCATATCCACGCCTCAACTTAATGCCATTCTTCCCAAAACCTACAACACCAGAAAATCCAGAAGCATCAACACTAAGCCAAGCTTCCCATGTGTCATCTACCCCAGTGAATAGGGCATGTAATCCCTGCAACCACAAGGAGCATATATCAGCATAGCACGTAGTCATTTGTCATGTCCCTGAAAACAGAAAGTGTGCATATAGCCTAAACTGTAAATGACCATGAAAAGTATAGGTTAAAAGTCGACAGGCATACTGGGGTAGAGCCTTGTAAATCAACTCGAGCAGCAAATAGACCCGACTGTTGAAATGTTCTTCGACGCCAAACCTGAAGCAAGCAACCTTATTCATTAAGTCCTCTGACAAGTCAACCAAGATTGGCCCAAAATTTTTAATGCACAGTTGAAAAGGAAGATAATGCTAGACTAAAGAAAAAGGGAATAAGTTGATCAGAGGCCTCAAATAGAGACATAAAATGGAAAAAAAATTGAAGGCAAGCAAATATATCAAGCATGTTTAGCCAGATGGTTTTGAGGAAATGGCAATCTTACATTGATATATCCTTCTAATCTACTTAATCGACTAGTAGAGCATCAAGGGAAGAAAGAGGGAGTACCTGAGTGCGATATGCATACTCCAATTGCTCAGAGACGTCCTCACGCAGTGGAAGCCAATCAAGACCACCTTTACGAGCAAACCAGTGGCCTCGTAATACTCTCCGGTTCTCTCCATTCCAGTATACAGGAAAACAATGTCTCCTGATCAAATCTACCTGCATTAATAATAAAGTTTAGATTTTTATTTCTTTCAGACAAAAATAAAAATAAATAACTCACTCATGAGGGCTACGGATGAGAAAAAATTACACTTTTTTCCTTTCACAAAGAAGTCATCCATTGATAAACAAAAGATAATAAAGTACATATAAATGCATCACACAACTATTTGTTGACAAAGCCATTCATTGATAGAGTACTACACATAATAAGGCTACCTCATATAAACCTCCCTTTACAGGAACGCCAACTCTTTCTTCATCGGTTGCATATAGCTGTGCACATACAGGACTCTCTAACAACATTTCTTTTGTCTGTTTGGAAGTAACACTACTCCCACAAGGGCCTTCACAACACTCTGCATACTCTTTCCACCAACCTGAAAGCAATTCATCCTCTCTCTGCAAATGCCGCAAATGTCACTCAGCAAAATGTATAATTATTCGCCACATTCAGATTTTTTTCTTCTATTTTAGAACTAAGATGGCCTGCACATCATATTCATAAAAACAAAGGCAGAGAAGGCAATGACATGACCTGCAAGAAAAATGCCTCTATTGCAAGAGAATCCCTCATACCAAATCGAAAATAATCACCTTTTCCAACGATCTCTGTTAGAGGGACTGATGCAGCTAACTCTGGAAAAAATAGAATACACCAACAGGAATCACTATTTATTATGGAGTAACATATCACATGCATAAAGCGTAAGCCATCAAGGATTCAATTAATAGATACCTCCTTAGGCATAACAAGCGTAAAAAGAAAGTCATTGTTCACAATTCCAAATGAGACTATGCATTCATTTCCTATTGAGACGATGATACTGTGATCCAGAATCTCTTTAAAGAAGGAATTAGTTAGTTATACAGTTGGATTGGAAGTCTGAGTTGGACACTAAATCCATATGTAACATCGCCTATTTATTATGTTTAAGAGCCAGCTATAGAGGTAGTTCTACAATCAATTCCTTGAGAAGCTGTTTCTCAGAATGACACGATTTGGCTGCCATGAATATGCAATACCCTATAAGGTCCACTATCTTCATTTTCTTATCATTCACAGTAACTGCATTTGCACAACTTTTGATCCTTCTCTTCTACGGTAAAAGGATGAACACATAAAACGTATCCTACAACAAATTTAACTCAGAAATATCTGCCAGCGTTTTTTGTTAAATTTATTATTAACTAAATCCCTAGAGCACCCCAGAAATTCAAACCCCATAAAACAACTATTCAAGATTCTTTTCGCCTTCAAACCTTTTCGTTCATCAGGGCATTGACATAATAGCAAAAAAATCATAAACACATGTTATGTCATTTATAATAGTCTCGCAGTTAAATATTTGAGCAATTCCATTACATCTGAATAAGGAAAAATTGAAAGCAGGATCATTATCCTCATGATTAACTGAGCACTTTTAAAATCAAACCTCACAGTATCTTCTCCCGAATACATATAGAAAACGAAACCCTGACGCTAACAGCTCCAGCATGTTGTGGTGCATTAGGAGCATGTCATATAAAAGACTCAAGAGTTCCTATTCTTCACTATATAAATCATTACCTCTCTGCATTTCAGCACTCAAGTTACATCACTAGCAACCCATACAGCAATATGAACTCAGAACTTGTTTAAATCATTTCTCATAATCCTACAATTCATATTACAAGCTTACAAGCAAGTACAATTGATATCAATGCAACAAAAAGGGACGACATCACTACGAATGGTATTGAACAGTTTTGGAACTGACCATTTACTGCCAAAGGAACCTTGCAAAAGTACCAGCGAACATCACCGCCATCTGAAGGACTCTTAGTGTGGGCAAGGTATTTCTGCCTCCCTTCAAAGTGATTAATCTCATCAGACAATCGCATAATGTTAAACGGCGTATTCCTTAACATCTCCGGCGAGGTCGCCCCACCACCTCCACCAACTTCGCCGTTCGATTCCATTATACCTTAATCCACACCTCAAAACATTAATATTGAATGGGGCTCTCTTCTTTTCGCATGTGATTCCAAAAAATAGAATCAGGGCTTTGCTTCAAATCTCCTATTAGCCTTCTCAAACGCGTTTCGTTCCCAACTCAATTCTCAAATACCAAAAGAACAATCATTCCAAGAATCCTAAATCTGAACCCACAGAAACCATATATTCTACTTTTTATAGGACGCATGAACTTTAACCGAAAACGATTGAGAAAATTATCAAATGGGCATTAAAAGATTCAATCTTGCAATCGAAATTCCAGAAATTAGCTATCTACGCAACAAGTAAAATTTCAATCAACAAAAAGCTTGTTGCATTTCGTTTTATTTCTAGCCCATCCATAATGGGATTTCCATATAGAAAAAAATAAAAATATACTTGAATTGATTTGTTTCAAACAAAAATGTAGAGATTCCCAACTTTAATTTATTTAATTTTATTTGTTAGGTGCGGATTGTGGAGTTGGCCTACGTTTTGAGTTCCGAAAATTAATGGAAGATCACAGCTCACAAGTAGAGAGACAAGTTTGGTAGAAATGTAGAATGGAGAAATTAAAAAGGAATTTTTACCAATAAATGAAATTTTAATGAGGTAGGAATAGATTATGACGTCATTCGAATTTAAATATAGGAGGGTGGGGGGACACTTACATATTTTATTCATACATTTGTATTTATTATAGAAATATTTTTAATTTATATGTTAAAAAATTTTAATCTTGTAACATGAGAAGGTAGAATGTAGTATTTTGTTTATCCAAAATAGATGCTCCTTATTAATCAAACGTCACCATTGGTCAAATCTATATATTGAGTTCAATTTTAGTAAATGTTATTAAAATCGTTTGATGAATCACAGATTCACAGTAGAACATTTTATGGAACAATATTTTCTTCTCATTTTTTTCAGGACAACAAAATTCAAGTCCCATATAAAACGAGTAGAAAAAACATTAAATTATCTCTCTCTTTAGGTTCTTGTGATTCATCATTTGATTTATTTTGTTACTTCAAATTAGAATTAGATGATCGGATCCAGTGTTTTGGATGAGTTCTTAAGTTCTTTATAACATTTTATGAGTAAAAGGTTATAAGATACTTAAAGTGTTACTAAATCTATATCTATATCTATATATATATATATATAAAAGCAGGATATTCTGCCAAAAATAACTGCAATAAATTATCTATCTATTAAATAATTACTATTTTAAGAAACCTATTAATTGCTTTCATATTATATTTATTGTAAGAAACTCAATACAAATAAAAATAAATAAACTTATTTATTGTATTTTAAGAAATTCAATACAAATAAATAAATATTTAATTTAAGAAATCAATTATGATACTCAATTTAGTATTTATTGTATAGAAATTTCAAATAAAAAAATAAATAGATAAATAAGATGAAATAAATGATTAAATATGTATTATCTCTCATCTTATTTTTAAGTACTTATTTTAAATGGTAAATTACAAAAAACAACTCCACGTATTGACTATTTTCAAATTGCAACCTAATCTTTTTTTTTTTCAGATTGTCACCCAGTCTTTCAGTGGTTTTGTCGATTGCAAATTTTCCGGCGAAATGAAGATTAATTTGTTCACTTTGCAACCTAAACTTTGTTTTTTTTTTTTAAACTCTAGTTGCAACATAAACTTTGTGTTTTTATCAGATTGCAACCAATAATGAAAATTTCGATTCCGGTGGAAATATAGGTAACTTAAATTCACAGAAATATCGTGAAAATATCGATATCGATTGAAATATGGGTACATATATTTATTGTTATTTTTCCTATATTTACCAATATATTCCGATATTTTCTAGATATTTATTGATATTCTATCGATTTTTTACCCGATGTTACATATATTTCACCAATTTTGACCATATTTCCTTGATATTTATTTTATGAATATCGATCACACTTATATAATATAAATGTCACACTCATATATATATAACAAACGATATCAGTGTGAAGCGAAAAAAAAAGTCATGATTTACGATTGGACAAAAAAATTAAAGTTTGGGTTGCAAAGTGAAAAAATTTAATTCATTTGCCGAAAAAAATCATATACTTATAGTGAAAAATCACATACTTATTATTGAAAAAGACATACTTATACACTACACTCGCGCACGGTCGTGTCCTGGGACACGGTCGACCGTGCACGAGTGCCGTCAAATATATAATATATAAAATCAATCATTATTTAATGATCTTAAATTTAATATTCATATAAAAATATGAGCTGGACTCCTGTAAGACCGTCTCATGTGCGACGGCACTGGCGCACGGTCATGTGCTGGGACACGGTCGTGTCCCAGGACACGGTCGACCGTGCGCCGAAACACATACTTATAGCACTAAAAGACATATTTATAGACAAAAATCACATACTTATCTCGACCGTGCCCTGAGATATATAGTATTAATTTATTGTAAATTGATATTAAAATGTAGAAATAAAAATATATTATAGGTGTATTGTACCCAAGGATGAAAATATCGCGAAATATCGCGGATACGGATATTGCGATACGGATATTAGGTGTTAATGTTTTTTTCCTGGGTATCGCGGATATATCGCAAAATATCGCAAAATATCGATATCGAAATCGATATCGGTTCAGTGTAGTACAAAATTGGATGAAAATTGGGAAATATCGTGGATATATCGCATGTATATCAAAATGAGCGATTTTGATTCAAAAAATTAAACTATGTGATTTTTTTAACTTTTGTATTGTGTATTTTGTGGCTTTATGAAATTTACATTCATTTAACCAATTATTACTTCATTTACTTTTTTTTTTCTAATTTTTTTACATGATATATTTCTCTATATAAGAGGATAAATGCAAGTGAACATTCTATCATATATTCTAAGGTTCAAAGTATGATATCACTAACTCTCTCCCAACATTTTTGATTAAATTAATTTCAATTATTTACTTTATAAATTATGACTATTTTAATGTATCTAATTTATTTATTTTTTTTGGATAAAGGACATTGACATTGGAGAGGAAATACTTGCACCACTATATATATCACTCAATTGTCATTTTGAAGAACTACGAATTTGTATGTAAATTTAATCTCTTTATTTTGTTTTTCATTTTAGTTGATAAAAATAGCATTTTGATGGTATATTGTAAGTGGCTATGTTTAATTGTACTAATTATGTATATATTAGGTGAAGCATTTAGTTAACTTATAAGAGTTTATTATAAAATCATAATTTTACAATTAATTATGTTATAGTGAAACACTGGTATGTAAAATGTAATGTTGTAATTGTGTATTTACAATTAATTGTTATAATTAGTTTTAGTAAAATTTTATGTATTTACATATTCTGGTTGTATGACTTTGAATATTTATAACTTTTATTACTTTGAAATTATGAACTTCAGTTGAACTTATTGATTTTTTGTTTTGATAATATATTTAGTAATTTTGTCTTGTATTATGTAATATATTATCAGTTTTCATTCGAAAAACAATATTTATAATGCTTATTATCTATATATTAGTTTTAACATATTATATTTTAATGTGATTTTGAGTGGAATATATGTGTAATGAAGTGTAAAAATAATCCCTAAAATTTCATATTAAATTTCCAGAATTTTAATAAGATTTTCGTTGTTTTTTCAATTTTTTTGCGACATCGATATATCCGTAAAATTAAAATTGCGATACGACATGCGATATCGATATTTTCATCCTTGACTGTACCTAATAGATTACACATATAAAACATATCAAATAGAAAAAATTAGATTACAATTGTTACTGCAAGTTAACCAACTTATTCATTTGAAATATACAAATATTTTATTTTATCTTTCTTATTTTATATTTATTTGTTGTCAAATTTTATTTATATTTATATTCTCATAAGTAAGGTGGCATAAGGTATTGGACATAGGTAATTTTTCTGGTTTTTCACAAATTAAAATTTCATCATTCTTAGTCCCTGATATACTGACTTATCAATCTTATAATTATTATTCATAAATTTTTTTATTCAAAATGTGTAGATTTAGTCTAATTTTGAATTGTTTCATTTAAATAGATGGTAAGAGAGATTTTCATGTATTTGATAAGCTGATATAATTTTTATTTGATTTAAAATAAATGAGTTATATGTGTCGTTGAACCAAAAAATATTATTAAAATACGTGTGTATTTATAGTTATAAATGTCAATAAAATATAAATTTATTTATCTCAATACTTAAATTATAACGTTTCTAATACATATAACTTATTTTTAGATATTAAATTTATTTTTTAAAATTTCACTACCCATGTAATGTTCTGACACAATTTTTTTATTTGTTTGTTTAATCCATATATTAATATATTACTTTATATATTTCAAATTTCTAATATTTTCGAATATAAATAATGACATAAATTTAAAGTTAAAATACCTATTTTTATACTAATACAAATTAAAAAAGTATCAATATATTTTTGTTAAAATAATAATCATTACATTTTATATGTTATTATATTTTTTAAATAATTATATATATAATACACTGTGCAACGCACAGGTACACTACTAGTTTATTAATATCATATCATTGCATCAAAAAAAAAAAATGTTGGGAATATATATGCCTTTTTTTTTTTTAAGTAGGAGAAATTCAACTTATCTATAAAATAATATCTTCTTTTTTTTAAACACTTTCAACAAACTTGATTATTTAAGTTACACAATTGTTATTACTAACATTTTATAAGTTCCATATCTTATTTACCAAACACTTCATCAACTTATTTCTAAATTAAAATCAAATAATATATAAACTCTAAAAACATGATTTTATAAAATATAACAATGTAGAAGGTGCTTAAATAAAATTAACTAAATACACCATAACTTTGAGAGCATTTGAAAATATGAACATAAAAAAATTGAGATTAGTTAAATGACAGTGTTAATAACCCACCCAAAATTATTCCAAAATATTATTTATTTATTTATTTTGCATACTCATTAACACCTTGTGTGATTTTTGTGGTTTTTCTGAGACTAGATTCATTGACAACCCATCCCATGGGTTGTCCAAAAAAAAAAAAAAAAAAAAGATAAATTGGAATATCATTTACAACCGATTGTGGGAGGTTGTGGGATTGGGTGATTGACCAACCCATCCCACAACCCATCTTCAATGCACCTTTCACACTCTAATTGGTTCTAGTTATTTTTTTGGATAAAATTTAGATTATTGATAAATGATATTTATTTGATTTTATTTTATTTTTTAAAAATAACCAAAATTCCTATCTTTTTTTTATCTATAAATAGAGTGTAATATTGACATATTTTGAATCACAATCAAAAAATATTTATTTTCTCTTAATCTAAAATTCTATCTATTTTACATTTTGAGGTTTACTCTTTTCTCATATTATTTCCATAATCTCTTTCTTATTATGGATTCAAACAATCCTAATTATTACCCAAACTCCCAAAAATTTTCAAATTTTGATGATTTTATAAATTTTGGAGATTACCAAAACTCTCAATTTTCTCCAAATCTCAATCAAGTTCCTATTTCCGAACAAGTTCAAACATCACAAAATATCTCCAAAAGTTTGTTCCAAAATGTTCAACAAACAAACCCCACCCAAAAGATGAGTTGGTGTGTGAAAGAAGATGTTGCTCTTATGTCATCTTGGTGTTTCATTAGTGAAGATAGAGTGCATGGCAAAAATCAAAAATGTTCTTCTATATGGGGACGAGTTCATAAAATGTTTCTTGAAGCTCGAGCAGAAAATCCTAAAGATATGAAGGAAATAAATGTTGATATGTTGAAAGGTTGCTTCAAACGACTCAATGAAAATGGAAACAAGTGGATTGCAGCTTGCAAGGAAGCACATAGTCGAAAAAGGAGTGGAATGAGCAGAAACTTGTCCACTTATATGAGTAATAGGGCACAACTTCGCAATAGAGAAGCTCATAATGCTCCTAAACATGACTTGATTGAGCATATATGACAAAAATTTGGTAATGATAATTGATTATATAATTTGTATCTTTTATGTTTGCAATTTAATATTTCATGCATCTTTTTACATTTTTCGTATTCCCATTATTGTAATTTTAATATAATTAATGTAATTTTAATTTAATTATTGTGTTAATATATTGTTTTTTGTGTATTATCAAAACAAATTTTCTTACTATAATTGCGGAATTAAAATAATTAATAAATTCTCAAAATAATATACAATTTCATATTAATAATTGTAGTATATATATAGATGAGAGATAAATGAATATTTTATTAAAAAGTTAGGTTGTGTTGGGTTGTTGATAAAGTATAAAAATATTGAGATTGGGTTGGGTTGTAGATTGTGTATGTGGATGAGAGAGAAATTAATATTTTATTGAGAGGTTGGGTTGTGGTGGGTTGTTGATAAATGTAGTCTGAAAGCAAGAATTTAAATTTAAATAAATAAAAGCAAGCACAAGAATACTCTGATTTTGAGGACTAAAACGATAGTGAGCAGAAAATTTGGGGGGAACAAAGTAAATTATAAAGAATTTAGGGAGTATATTGAAACGAAACCCGAATGCTTACGGGCCTGGAGAAGTGCACAGATTCCCTCCACAGAGGCGCCTTCAAAACATCGTATCGTCCATTTTCGTGTTGTTTATGGTTAGATTCTGATGATATGTTCTGCATATGCTTTTTCCTTTTTTCTGATTTTTTGGGCGAATGCTCTTGTTGCTTATTTTATTGGGTTTTAATTGTGGATGTGAAACCAACAAAAATGGCGGGGATTAGTTATTTTGTATTGAATATCACCATTGATTGTATTGCACGATTGTTTTGATGAAGCTACTGAGTTCATGGATGATTTCATGTGTTTTAGCTGGAGAGATTCTTTGTCGTGATATGTAGCCATGATTGTAGCAATCAGTTTATTGGTTGTAATTTTTGTTGATTTGAATCTGTTGAACATACTTTGTTTATCATGTTAGTTTGTGATACCAATATGGGTTGTTTCTAGTGGATATAGTGGTAATTTACAACGGGATTAACAATTATGCTTCTTGTTTCGGTTGGTCTTACCTATTTAGTTTTTAAGGGAAAAATGGAAATGCTTGGTCCTGGAGAATAGATAAACTGTCCTTCCCTATTTGGTGTTCTATTAACTGAGAGCTGTATGTCATTGTTGTTATTTATCTTATTATGGCACGAATGGAAGAAGCTGAATACATTGGACAATTTATCTAAATTGGGCATTTGGAGAGTGAGAATGAGTTATTCAATATTAATTTTGGTGGTGATAGTCAATAGAAGCATGCTGTTTTTGGGATTTTGATTGCTAATGAAATGGGAATTTGAGATTGCTGTTAATCCTTTACACTAGGATGAGTTAAAATGAGAGAAGGGAAATTGGAACCTCTTCTGTTTTCGTGTGTGGGAAAGGATAAGTGGCTGGTTGAGTTTTATAGTTTTATGGGATTATGGAACAAGTGGACATATTGCTTGGATTTAGTAATTAACAGCATATGAAATGAATATGTATACTCGGAATCTTTTTATAGCTTTTCTATCCTATCATCTACCTTGTTAATGGAACAGATGGAGAGAGCATGAACTTGTGTGCAAACAATATCCTGATTGACGTTTGTATTGAATGCACTTACTTTTCAGTGTGAATCAGTTATATCTTTATGCTCTTTCTTCCGATTTTCTGCCTTCATTCAAAACCACAGATGGTGAATCATGCATGATATTCAACTGCTTCCGTGCAGATTAACTTATACTGAGTGCAATCCAGATGGCACATTCGATTCTGAGATCATTTTTCAGAATCCCTAGTTGTAGCATCTGTAGTTCAACAAAGCCTCTGTTAGCTTACTCTTGGCTGTATCACTACAGAAATGATCGAAGATATGGAAGTCTCTGCTTCTCTCAGAAAACATATAATAGACGGTTTTCAAATGCTGTTAATATGGCATTCTCCATGAATTACAATTCAACTAGTGTTACCAGTAGTACTCATGATACTGCTGATGGTAGGGAGTACCTATCAATGTCAGATGATAAGCTAATAGGTCAGTGTGAGATGGGTACTTTTAAGGTATCAGGCCCAGGGGGACAGCACCGCAACAAGCGTGAATCTGCTGTGCGTCTTAAGCATCTTCCGACAGGCATTATAGCTCAGGTTCGTTCAGATTGTCTATTATTCTAAAATTACTTGCCCTTATTTCACACGTGTTTTAATATATATATATATATATATATATATATATATATATATATGTTACGATCAGACAGGCATCGGAGGATAGATCGCAACACAAAAATCGAGCAGCAGCCCTTTCTCGGTTGCGTACACTTTTAGCTCTTAAAGGTGTGTACTGAATAAAGCTGATTGATTTACCCTAAATTATCGTTGAGTGCATTTAAATTTCTTCAATATCTGGAGGTCAATTTCCACTTAGTATGGTTTTATACCTAGCCGACGAATAAACCAACTTTATTTTTCTTCTACACAGTCAGAAACAGTATTGATCTTGATACCTATATACCTCCTCCTGAACTTGTTCAAATTCTTCCTGCAAAGGCGACTATCAGAGGACCAGACAAAGGGTCTCAGATTGGACCAAATAATCCTAAATTTGCTATGGTTTGCCTTCTCAGCATGTCTTGCTCTCATTTACTTTATCTAATACAACATAAAATCAGTCCTACCATCTGGTTTTTTCAGGGAATGCAAGCTTTGCTGGACCTGATATTTGCAGTTGGTGGTTCTGTTTCAGATGCTGCAAAGAAATTAGGGTACATGATTTGATCTTCTGATTAATGATTTGTCATCCCGTCATCAAAAAATTTGTGGGATTGAATATATGTCTTCTGATTGATGATTGACAGGTTGAGCACTGGAGCTTTATCACGGTTGATATTATCTGATGATTCTCTTAGAATGGCAGTGAATGAGTTCAGAGTTGGAAAGGTAATTTTATATTCAAACATCTACATTTTTGCAATATATGTTCTGCTCCATAGCATCAGTTTATTTAGGGCTTTATATGTCATCCCTCCCTACCTACCAATGCATGGTAGGTGATGCAACTTCGTTATATGAATATTCTATTAGATTACTTTCTTTATTAGTGTTGATTAACTTACTTGAGGATTTTTGTCTGCCTATTACTTGTATGCTTTTTTGGGTAAATCTTAAATGCTAGAGCATGTTTCTGTTTTTAACTCCTTTAGAATGAGATATTGATATGACAGATGGACTGAAAAAAGCAACTTGAAAGTGATATTTATCACAATTAATGCATAATGTCGATTAAGATAGAGCATCACTTACACTGAATTATCAGAGTAACTCTTGATCCAGCACCTTGAGAGAGATGGGGGGTTGTTAAGTGAAGATACAATGATATATCTTCTAAAATGCACTAATGATCTAATTACTTGTTTGCATATTATGCAAGTTCTCTTATCGGGAGTGCAAAGGAGAGAGGGGGGTGGGGGTTGGGGGGTGGGGGGAGTTTGTTAAGTGAAGATGTGATGATGTCTCTTCTAAAATGCACTAATGATCTAATTACATGTTTGCATATTATGCAAGTTCTCTTATCGGGAGTGAAAAGGAAATCTATTTGCTAAAAGTATTCACAATTTTTGAATGAACTGTTCTAGGGTCTGAAGCCTCTCAAGTAGGACTCTTTTTGGATGCAGCTAAATTTTCAGGTACTATTTCTTCTTAAATCTGATTTCCTCGTGTATTAACGCTGCACTTCCCTTCTGCAACTTGTTGATGTATTAAATCGAGGGACAGAATCCATTGATCATGTTATGTAGAGAAGTGCAACATAATAATATTATATTGTGTAGCAGGTAATCTCTTGTACTGGGCCACTGAACGAACCATTCAATTTCCATGGCAGCTTATTAAACCAAGCAAGAAGGTTTTGTTCTTTCTGCTTCTCTCTCCCTCTCATCAAGCTTATACAATACTTAGCTTACACCGTTTGAGGGGTTATGATGTTGTGGCACTTTGTTCCATAGATTTCTTAGAGCCCATTTGTTATTGAACAAATCAATGGATATGGAAAAGCCTTTGGCGCCATAGTTTTCTCATTTGATATTTTCAGATTCAACAGTGAATTTGTCTATATCTAATCCCAGAATCCTTATACACGTAGAAGATCAATGTGTGGATGTGGTACCCTAAAATCAAGAATTAATACATAACCTATATCTTGTTATGAAATTTATCCGATCATATAGTTGAACAATTGCATCCATACTGTATCGTATCGTACTATTGGTATTATTTTTCTTACAAGAAATACGGTTTGAAATCGTAATAAACTATAGCAAATCACTTGATCACTAATCGAATGGAATTGATAAAAAAAAAAACTCATATCAATGCTAACACACAACTACAAAGAACTGTTGTTGATTGATAAACACATAAAAGGAAAGCAGCTTGCAGAGTGCATCTTATTATTGACATTGGAGGAGATGGATAGATGCATTGACCATAAATATTTACAAGAACACAGAATCCTTCGACTGTCAACTCATTATCGTCGTCATCACCTAGGTTAGTATCCTCCCTGTATGAAGGCGTTCAAGCGGTTCAACTCCTCCCGATGCTCACTCACCACTGCACGGACCACATCTCCAATGGACACCATCCCAATCATCCCACCTTCGCTGATCACCGGGATGTGCCTGATCCGATTATCTACCAATCAAGAGGGCAAAATCAGAAATTTCTACACACATTTTGTTCAGCTTCACAGTTTTTGATGTGCAAAGTGGAAACTATAAAACCAGTACCTGTCATCAGTTCCATTGCCTTGAGAACTTTTGTATCTGGGGTTACAGTAATGAGCTTGTTCTGCAAGAGACTCGAATGGCAGTTCATCACTCATTCATTGCTAAGAACATGTTCTTGCACTAAAACGGAACGTACTGGTAATTTTTGCAACAAAACTTGATCATAGAGCGTATGAATATATACCTCTTCAGTCATGATGTCTCCAACTTTGGTTTCCTTGGATGACCTTCCCTGGACAATGATTTTCCTCAGATAATCTGAACCAAATTGTAACAAAACTTCATCAAACTTACTCTACATTCACATGGACTTGAGTATAAGGAAAATTCAACTGCAGCCAAGGAATTATGTTACATCATCAGTTTTTCGATATTTCTCAAATTTCTTGCAAGAATCTGATAATCTGGTCTTATTCTACTTCAATAAGTCTTATTTCTCCAAATTACAACTTTAAACGCAAGGTACAACCAATCCATCATCATCAGCCACTCTCAAGCAGTTTTGTCACAAGAGCACTATAGAAATTTCAATTCCAAATTAATTCAGACTTTGAGGCATGAGATGGAGATAGTACTACCTCTTTCAGTGATAATTCCAGCAATCGACTTCTGCTCCCCGGGTTTGACCACCACGAGAGCTCCAACATTGTGCTGTGTCATCTGCGGAGAAGAAACATATAACATAGAAATCAAACTGGTATATAGTAGCAAAAGATTGCAATGATGAACACAACAGTGTGTGTGTGTGTATAAAGATGCATACCGACTTCACAGCATCATAAACGGACTCTTCAGTGGTGCACCAGAGCCAGGATCCATCTGCACTTTTCCCTTTGGATTCCAGAATGTCAGAAATCTTTGTGCTTTCGAAACCATGCTCTTCCATACGAGCAGCTGATACGGACTCACAGCGTGTAAACATAAGAGAGCGCATAGCTGGAGGCGCTACTCGAATGTGGCGTAGAACAGCGCTCTTGATCACACTCCCATGTGAGAAAATTGCTTGAATTCCTCCTTGCATTTTTTGGCTAAAAGTAAACAAGGTAACATTGAGATTTTAAGATCATCAAAGTTTGATTCATCTTTGACATATATGATCACTACCATACCCTATATTGATGAATAACATATAAGCATATTTTAGTACCAAAATTGATGAAGATAGAAGCCATCAAACAGGGTGAGATCTCTAAATATATAATATTAACAAGAAAAATAACTATTCCCAAAAAAATGTAAGAAAAATCCCTTGCAAAATTGTAATAAACATACTCCTTTAGTAAATCAAGAATAGGGTTTATTTCTATCATTTTTTTTGAATAAGAGATATGATTCTCATCTCAACACCACCACCTTCAAACATCTTTTCAACAAAAAGTGCAAATTTTATCATAGGATCCTCATCAACAACGTCAGATCATCATTATCTTGAATATATACATATGAATTTAAAAGAAAAAAAAACCCACATCTGAAATTTTGCTTTAGAGTTGAACACAGATAAATCATCAAGAATTGCCAAAACCCTGATCCTCTCTCTCTCTCTCTCTCTCTCTCTCTCTCTCTGTGACACACACACACACGAGTAATTAAAGATGGATTCGGGAATTTGAGCTTACCAAAAGTGGGATATTTCTGGAAGTGTGGTTCACTTCACCTCAGCTAGCAAAAGTAAAAGTAGAGAGAGAAAGAGAGAGTCTATAATGGACCCTTTTCTGTTAAACCCTCACTATCTTATCTATCCCCAAGCAAGGCCCACGTTAATAGGTTCTTCCTATTTTTTTGCTCTTTCTACACGTAAAAATATACTTTCCTTCATTACCAGAATTGTCTTATATCTCTCTTTTAATTATCAATCATGTTTTAGTGATACCTTGTATCACACTGAATAATACACTTTGTTTATAATAAAAAGACCATGACATTTCAACTGTTCGTCCCTTAATCATGATCATATAGGGGGGCCAACAAAGGTAGCCGTTTCTCAATTAATATAAATCATAACAAATTAAAGGCCCACCAAGAATCCCTCGTTCTTATTTTATGTTATCTGTTTAATAATTCTAATTAGATGATTATCTGCGAAACAAAATAGTTCTCTTAACAATATTAAAATAGGCCATGTGGTTTGTACTCATTACCCAGAAATAGCAAATTAAATAAGTTAATGAGAAAGAAAACAATGGTGGATGAATGATGATCAAGACTATACTCATTTGATCGTTGTATGTTGTCACATCATTTTTCAGAGTGACGTTAATGTTACGAAGAACCCAGCGATTTTGCACCCATTTACCATATCAAATATTCTGTTACTGTGTGTTTTTATGATTTAAATGACACTACTAATTAACGTACAATATTTTTAGCACAATGAATCGAAATACTAAATGTTACTAAATATAAAATTATACAAAATGCATTTTAATTAATGAGAGTAAAAAGAATAATTAATACAAGTCTCCTCTGATAGGATAAGGTTGTATTATTGAGGTAGACATAATTTTTGACCTCAAGACATGTTATTCTTGAACGAGTCATCTTGTAGTTGACTATTTGGAACATATCCAGAAGATTCTTTATGTAAAAAAAGTTATACAATTGTGGTTATAAAATTTGATTTTATTATTGTAATCCAAGATAAATTATCCAACTTATGTGTCTTTGAGATTTCCCCAAAAGTTTAAATCAACAACTTCACAAATTAAATAAATCATATTTCACATCCTTTTGATACAAGAAAAGGAGTATCTTCAAGAATATGCAATTTGGCAACTAGTAGGGGGCCTTGGTATCTAAAAACAATATGATATTTCTCCCAATTTCAACTCTTTGGTTGATGTAATCAACCAATACTTTAATCAAATCTGGAATAACAAGTCCAAGTCCTCGTAACAAGAGCATCAAAACATCTACCTTTTTTTTCTCATTTCCTCTTTCTTTAACAAGATTTGAATAAGGACATGATCAAATTTAATTCATTCAACCACACATTTAGTTAAATAAATAAACGTATACTCATCCATTATAGTGATAAAATTCATAGTCTCGCAGGGAATGAATAAAGCCAAGGTGCAAAATCAACTACATACAACTGAATCTATTGCGTCGCAGAACCTCTCTGCAGCCAACAAATAATGTCGCTTAACGATACAAAACTGATTTAGACTCAAAATGGAATTCGTTTCCTACTCTCCCACAGTCAGACCGAAACCAAATTTGTAATCTTTCTTTCGGTGATCTATCTGCAAGATTCGATTTTTTTATGTATCAAAACACAGAAAAGAAACTGTGCAGTGAAGATAAATTACAGAAAACAAGCGACATTACCTCAGCAGAAAGAAGAAAATTAAGACCCATACTAAATCGCTCTTCCAGCAAAGCAGACACCACCCCACCGGAATCGATCTTGCCTCTTAAACGGCACTACCAAAAAGGCCAAAAAAGTTGATTAGATATATAAGTTTGGTTCCAACAATCGCATCACTTGTGTCCATGGGAGGATACAATAGCAGTCACCATCAAATAGCTACTATTTCAAACATTTAAATTTAAGTCCTAAAGTGTATATCCCCAATCCACCTCTGCCCGATGAAGATGTCAACCACACAACAGAGGTTCAGAAATAATATTTTGCAGAACTTCACACACCAGATGATCCCAGCAGAAGACAAAGTCAGCCATTCAACAATATATGATGAATGATGTTTTGAGTTTGGAAGTGAGCAACATAATTTCAAAGTGGAATTTGATGTCCTGATTTTTCAACCAAAATACATGGAACCTACGCCTTAACACTTCCATCTCAAACCAAACAAAATCTCCAAATCAACTTTTTGAGTTCATTCGATTCAAGCTCAATTTGAACAAAAATCAAACAATAAGGCGGATGTTAGTCGGAAAGGTTATCAGAAAATGGGCTTAGTTAGCAAAATATGGACTTTCGGGTGCAAAGGCAGAAGAAAAAAACTAGGTTGCAAAATGCATAAAGGGTCATACTTAAGGTTTTTATTTTATTTTAACTTTAACAATCAGTGATTCAGTAATCACATGCCTAAAATATTATCAATTGTTGAAATTTTCCATATCATATAAACGAATATATATCAGATTGTACCTCACTTATGCAAAATGACCATTCTCATCCAACTATCCAAGCAGTGAAGTGCTGGGTATTGCATCGATAAAATATTTCAAATCTCTTTAAACAAAAATTACCTGCCGAAGAATATAATCATAACCGAAGCTGGCTGTTACATCCCTAGACATATAGTTGTACATGAAGTCGGATGCTAGAGAAACCTAAATGCAAAGGGGAAAAAATCAAAACATGAAATTATTGGACATGGTAAGTTCCAACACAGCATGAGTTAAGACACTAGGATCACCTTTTCGGACACTTTCTGAACATAGCTTAAGGCAACCATTCCAGTGCTAGCAACTTGTCCAGTTGCAACCTGATTTGGAATAAGTAGACATCAATTGCATAGTTTCTTCTAAAATAAGTCATATATGATTAAAAAAAACAAGACTTGCTTTCTAACTGTTTACCAGCCTAATTTCACAACTTGAGCAAAAATATTACAAATTTCTCAAGACATACAACAGGCTTTCACGCATTGTTCTCAAAAACCAAATTATTGTGAGTTATCATTCTCGGAATCAGGTTCTTTAAGGTTGTCTTTGGATATAGAGATTTGAGAAGGGATTTAAAATAAATGATAGCAAATTCACCAGTGGTTTTCGGATAAACATGAATTTTATTGAACTATTTTTTGAGTAATTTGGGTGGATTTCAAATTCACTTTAACTTGAGTGGATTTGGAATTTAGGATTTGAAATTCATTCATTTAAATCCTAAATTCCAAATCCACTCTACCTAAGATTATATAGTTCCACAAGCAAAGTGAAGTCTAGAAACCAAATATAAAATGGCATCGTCGACAATCTAAAGTGCAACAAAAAAATCTGTTTTCCCTATGAATTGCATGAAAATCTCCCACCGGATAAACAGAAGTGCAGCTACAGCGACTTCACTATAAAGGTAAGATTGCTCAATAAAGCAAAGGCAGGATCTCGATTTAATGGATACAGCAATGCGAGGCCCACTGGCATGTGTGTATTTAATTATTTTTATGTATCCAGATAATATATTTTTCAGTTGATGGAACCTTAATTTAATAGTAAAAAATCTTGTGACTATTAAAATGCATCAGGCACTGACTTTAAAAATGTGCAACTAAAAAGAAGTAACATTCACAATGAAACTAACTTTACATAAATCATTAGATCAAAAAAACATTGATACAGTTTGCCAATAAAAGAATGTGGAACTCAGGAAGGTACAGTAAAATGTACCATCTTGTCAGTGTTGTAACGTGTAGCATAGCCAATTCCAGACTTCCGATGTTGACCAGCCCAGAATACCTCACCACCTAAAGACAAGTTAGGAGTGACACTCTGCAAGAATACATAAAAAAAATCGATTGTTTAACTACAGTCCATCTTCAATCCATCAAGTTCAATTAATCACAAGAAAATCATGAGAGAGCTGGGAGCACATGTATCTTACTACATCCATATTTGGGTTTCAAAGTCACAAAGTCATTTGGTCAAACACAAAGTCTACAAATTTATTGAGCTTTGAAGGATTAACTATGTAGATGCTGAACTGCAACTAAAATTCGATATTTAAATAATTTATAAAAACTTACAAATTCAAGATGGCACTGCACAACCATATTTTCTCGTTCAAGGTTAAACTAAACATACTTTCTATGAAGAAGATTGAACTGACTAGAAGGAACTTCATAATCAGCAACAATATTTATATGTTGATCAGCAAACCATTAATATTTCTCATGGTTCCTTTCAACAATATCAATGGGACTAACTGCAAGTGGTTCTACTCCATCCTTACGCATTAAAGTACTCAATCTTTCTTTAATTCCATTAATTGAGAGCAGAGTTCCATTTAAGGTAGTTTCATGATAGCAGGAAGATAACAAAACGTTTCAACAGACATAGAAACTTCAAACCCTTCGCATAACAATAACTCTATTGATCCCACGCATGACTTTCCCCTATGCTAGCAAATGTATTACAAATTAGAGTCAGATTGTTCACCTGGATGTAACTTGCACCAAGCAAGGCTCCATTCCCTAGTTGAAATTGAGTCCTATAGTCCGACCCCTGGTATGTGGTTTTAAGAGAGCACACTGTTAGCTTCACATTACACACTCAAGTCTTACGCTACATCAATTATATGTCTCATTAGTGACTCGCATGCAGTCATGCCGGCTGGACAGATCCATGTACAGGCAGACAAGACAGCAACAAGTTAAGGAACTTATATTATACACATACATACAAACTCCTGGAGTATGCTTTTATAACAACCTCATACCAGATGGCAAAAATATATTGCTTACCTTATAGTCAAAATTGAACATTCCATGAGACATGTGCGGCTCATTGGTAAGCTACAGAAAAAAGCAATACATGTTATCTAACTTTATGTGTATCATTGAGGAACATAATAGTGCCCTTGGACAGCTATTTATTGCTGTCAATAACAATAGTGAAAAGTATACAAGTATGCCTACTTGAGCATTGGCCTTCAAAGTAAGATTTTCAGTCAGATCGCATTTCAGTCTTGCACTTAATCTCCCATCTGTCATCACCCTCCCAAAAAGCATCAACTGCCAAGAAAAGGTAATGCTCCTTGGTCAACCCAAATAATCTTTCCATCGTAAAAGAAAAGAAGCATTATCGCAAAAGGTGACAAACCTTTGGGTCTATAAAGTTAGCACCAAACTCATAATTAGCAGTGGGAATTTTAATAACATCGGAAGACTGGGAAGGAATTTCTGTAGGTCCCATCATCACACTAACGGAAATTAAAAAGAAAGATTAGCATTTAAAACAATATGCTCAGGCAGAAAAAACATCCACACTGGAAATATAATACAAAAGGTACCAATACTAAATGGTAAACGAGCAATGAACCCACCTATGGCTGAGTGAAAAATTCTGATTGAGTCCTTTTGTGAAATCAAAGCGCATTCCTTCAAAAATCTCTGGCTTCAAGGACACTAGCAGTAATAACAATTTTCATTAGTTCTTGGTAGCATTTCTTCGTTACACAAAAAACCTTTTTTGAGCAATAGATAGATAACTAATAAAATTGACCCTCTGTAGACAGGCCATTAAATTTTCTAGTATAATCCCTATTAAAAGTAAACCTATTCAACGGTATCATTCAAAATATTTTCAAGATTAAAAGCTACAGGGTTAGATGATACATGCAAAATATAAAAATCCAAAAACAATCAGAAAAAAACTAACAAATGAAAAGATACCCATTTTGATAGTCAGCAAACAATAATGACCATCATCGGAGAAAAACTCAGTATAACATGCTAATGACGTCACTTGCATCAGTAATGAAACTCAACTATAATTTTCCACTGTTGTAATCTGAAGTCGAAACTTCACACAGAATGGTGCGGTACATTTCCCCATATAACATTAATAAACAAGCTATCATAACTTCATAAGGTGAACCAACTAGTAAGGGACACGATAATATCAGCTTAAAATAACTACTACAAAGCGAAACCATATATAATTTTGAGATTGGTATCATTTGCTATTGGCACTTTATGAAACAACCACAATAGAGCGAATAAGTTCACTACATAAACTGTATAGCTAGGGTTTACAAGAGCACAAAAATAAAGGGGGAAAAAAAACTAAAACGACTCAACAATCAACAACAGAACTATAATCCATTCACATTAAGATCAAAACAGATTGACAAACACAACGTACACATCAAGTTGCAGATTCAGTCACATTAAACAATTCTAAATAAAAAATAACGAAAAATGATAAAAGTGAAAAGCACTAACTGAGTGCCTCTCGGTGGATTTCCTCGTAGGGAATGGGGCATGGCAGATTCAGATAGTCAACACTCTTTGGTTCGGCGGCGGAATCCGAACCAGCTGCCGGCGGAGTTGTGGCGGCGGCAGGGGAAGGAGCGACGAGTGTTGCCATTTTCGCAGCGCTCTGATCAAATTCAGATCAAAACAAAATCCTCAGAAAATCAAATGGAGTAGAAGAAAGTTAGATTTGTTTTGAAGAAAAAAGTGAAGATCTGCGTTGATTCTTCTTCTTCTTCACTGATAAAGCGGCTGTTTATAAATTAGAAAGGACGGAAAAGAATGACTAAAATGAGTGAAGAAATCTCTGCAAAACCCTTAAACCCCATGGCTATTCGATTTGACCCGGCCTGATTTAAGACACTGTTTTATTAATAAATATGAATATAAATAATTTATATAAAAAAGTTTTTGTTTTTGTTTTTTTTTTTGATGTATTAAGTAAGTTGTAGGAATTATCCACAATTTCATTCATCGTTTCAAAAATATTTACAAATTATTATAAACTCTCGTCGAAATATGTAATAATTCTATAATTTTATAGACCTTGTTTATCTCTTTTCATTTAACATTTATACACACGTAAAAGATATTTATTTATATGTTAATTTATATTTGTTTTTTCTCAACTATTTAAACAGTGCATATTAAAAATGAATATATATCGCAGGATTCCATATTAGTAAAAAGTAAATAGAAACCTGATGTTTTTTCTTTTAGTTATGACTGTGGTTTTGTCGATTGCAAATTTTCCGGCTAAAATAAAGATTAATTTGTTCACTTTGCAACCTAAACGTTGTAGTTTTTTTAAATCTAATTGCAACCTGAACTTTGTGTTTTTATCAGATTGCAACCAATAATGAAAATTTCACTTCCGGTGGAAATATAGGTAACTTAAATTCACGAAAATATCGTGAAAATATCGATATCAATGGAAATATGGGTACATATAATTATTGTTATTTTCTTATATCTACCAATATATTCCGATATTTTCTCGATATTTATTGATATTCCATCGATTTTTTACCGATATTACATATATTTCACCAATTTTGACCAATATTTCCTTGATATTTGTTTTATGAATATCGATCACACTTATATAACATAAAAAAAATATGATTTGTGATTGGACAAAAAAATTAAAGTTTGGGTTGCAATTGGATTAAGAGAAAAAGTTTGTGCAAAGTGAAAAAAATTAATTCATTTGCCGGAAAAATGACAGAAAATTTTGCAATCGGCATAACCACAGAAAGATTGGGTGGCAATCTTTAAAAAAAAAAAGATTAGGTTGCAATTTTTAAAAAGTCAATAGTTTGGGTTGTTTTTTGTAATTGACCCTATTTTAAATCAATTTTACATATATAATATATAAAATCAATCATTATTTAATGATCTTAATTTTAATATTCATATAAAATTTATCAAATTGAAATATGGAAATGTATGTGTGTGGGCTTCAATGGTTTTTTATTTTTAAACGTTTTTATGATATATAATATTAGTTTATTATAAATTGATATTAAAATGTAGAAATAAAAAAAATATTATAAGTGTACCTAATAGATTACACATATAAAACATATCAAATAGAAAAAATTAGATTAAAATTATTATTGCAAGTTAACCAACTTATTCATTTGAAATATACAAATATTTTATTTTATCTTTCTTATTTTATATGTATTTGTTGTCAAATTTTATTTATATTTATATTCTGATTAATTGAGGTGGCATAAGGGATTGGACAGAAGTAATTTTTTCTGGTTTTTCACAAATTAAAATTTCATCATTCTTAGTCCCTGATATATTGACTTATCAATCTTATAATTATTATTCATAATTTTTTTATTCAAAATGTGTAGATTAAGTCCAATTTTGAATTGGTTCATTTAAATAGATAGCAAGATAGAATTTCATATATTTGATAAGCTGATATAATTTTTTATTTGATTTAGAATAAATGAGTTATATGTGGCGTTGAACCAAAAAAACTTATTAAAATACGTGTGTATTTATAGTTATAAATGCCAATAAAATATAAATTTATTTATCTCAATACTTAAATCATAACATTTATAATACATATAACTTATTTTTAGATATTAAATTTATTTTTAAATTTTCACTATCCATGTAATGTTCTGACACAAATTTTTTTTATTTGTTTGTTTAATCCATATATTAATATATTACTTTATATATTTCAAATTTCTAATATTTTCGAATATAATTATTTATAATGTCATAAATTTAAAGTTAAAATACCTAACTTTATACTAATACAGATTAAAAAAGTATCAATATATTTTTGTTAAAATAATAATCATTACATTTTATATGTTATTATATATTTTTTAATAAAATTTTACACTCATCTGATTAATTTATCATCGAGTATATATATATATATATATATATATATTAAAAGCAGAATATTCTGCCAAAAACAGCTACAATAAATGTCACATTTATTATATATTTCCATTATAAGCAATCATTAATAAATTTTATTTTCAATTTATTAATAAACAAATACATAAATATTAATATTTAATACATTTAATTTTATATTTATTGTATAGGAACTCAAAAAAAAAAGTAAATAGATAAATTTATCTATATATTTCTATACTATAATAATAGAGGAAAATTTTGAGATATTTACAGAAATACTATTTTCTCAACAAAAAAGTGTACATCAACAATATTTTTATTTTGCATTTTTTATTATTTAATCCATTCAATTTATAACATATATATTGTATTAGTTTATTCTTATTTTATTAATGCTAATTAAGTTATTTTTTATTGAATAATTTCTTATATATACACCAACAATAGATAATGTTCAAACAATAATTTCAATAATAAATATTAATTTGTTTGGGGATAATTGTATCATATTTAATATAATATAAATTATAAATAAGTGTAACACTATTAAATATGCGTATATATACATATATGTATATATATGATGTATTTAATGTGAAATTATATGTCATTCTAAGTATTTTTTAAATTAATATTGGTAAGTGTCCCATCAACAATTTTTTTTTATTTTGCATTTTTTACTATTTAATCCATTTAATCTAATAATATAAATATTGAATTAATTTATTCTCATTTTATCGATCTTAATTAAATTAATTTTTATTGAAGAATTTATTAAAAATCAACAATAGATATTCAAACAATAATTTCAATAATAAATATTAATATGCATGGGGATAATTTATACCATAATAATATAAATTAATAAATAAATATAACACTATTAAAGATGTGTGTATATACATATATGTATATATAATATGTATTTAGTCTGAATTATATGTCATCTTAAATATTTTTTAAATTATCAATATCTCATAATCAAATAAAATTGTAGCATTTTATTTTACACTTAGGACTTCTTATATTTTTATATGAGATTGCACGTTTTGAATTTATGTGGCTCACCTGATTATTTAAATTATATGCTTAGTTTCTAATTATATTGTCATCATCATGATCTTAGACTACTACTACATTTTGATTCTGTGTAGAGCTTAAATTGTAATGATCAATGTCGTACTATATCAATTAATTTACGTGATACTTATAAAATAATAATTATCTGTCATCTTCGATGTTAAGTGATATTAATTAAAAAAAATCTAATTCAATTTATTTTGAAATAAAAGGTTGAAAATACATAATTGATCATGCTTGCATCAAGTTCCTACGTAAAATTTCTAATTTTATTGTGTAATGTTTCTATATATACATACTTACACACATGTATTTAATTTAAATAATTGAAATCACACATGTATTTAATTCGTAATTTTTTTAGTTTTTTTAGTATATTTAATTTAAGTGACTGAAGATATTAGTTGTAACACATATGATAAAAAAATGTTTCGTTTATAATTGTTGTGTATAAAGAAGTTTTTAAAAACTTACAAACTTTACAGGTAGATTTCTAATTTTGATTTGAAGATCATGATATTGATACTTTTGTTTTTAGTATTAACCATAGATTAGTAAATTGGATGTGTATAATATCAATATATTATTGTGAATTGAATTGTCTTAAGCAAATTTATATTTTTCTTAGTTATTAAATATTATATTGTCTTTTATATACTAAAAATACTTATACTATATTATGAAATAATTAATCTTAATATCTCATTTATACAGATAATACTCAAATGTAAGTACAGATTGAAGCCCTAATATTCCTCCCCACACGCCGCCCCTTCTCCGGCGCCCATCTCCTTGCTCCGCCGTCTGTTGCTGCATCCACAACCTTTCACATTCTTCATCTAGAATAATTATTCCATTGTATACATTCTAATTATTTAAATGTTGGAGATGTAGACATTCCCTCTGGTCGACATAATCACCGATTTTGTCGAAGTTGAGGCCAATATCGGGTACGATGGCAAAGTCTAGACAAAGATCGGCCTTCTTCTTTCACAATTTTCTCCCACTCCCATTTTAGAGAAGAAATTGTACCCTTGTGTTTTCTTTTCAATTCTATGTAATTTACACATAGCTTAGTTTTGGAGATTTACAAATATAGTGCACAGTGGACATAAATTCTTACTTCATTTTTTTAATAATTTCTGTGACATGATAGTTGTAGGTGGGAAAATTATATTTCTGCAATTTTCTCAGACTATCCTCTTTTTATATATAGATAGATGTTTAAACGGGCAACATGCCGTGTTGGTGCTATATGAAAAAGGTAAGAATTGGGTCTTAGGTTATATAAATAAGGTGAGAGCATATGTTCAAGACAGGGTGAGTAGGCAATATTTTTCTTTTAACTATGTAAAACTCTAATAATTTTGATATGTTACATAATAGTACTGATGAATAAAAAGAAACGTTAAAAACATTCTTTTCCATTTCACTTGTGCCTAATTTACAATCTATATCTATATATATATAAAAGCAGGATATACTGCCAAAAATAACTGCAATAAATTATCTACCTATTAAATAATTATTATTTTAAGAAACCTATTAATTGCTTTCATATTGTATTTATTGTAAGAAATTCAATATAAATAAATACAAATAAATCTATTTATTGTATTTTAAGAAACTCAATACAAATGAAAATAAATAAATCTATTTATTGTATTTTAAGAAATTCAATAAAAATAATTTAATATTTAATTTAAGAAATTAGTTATGATACTCAATTTAGTATTTATTGTATAAAAATTTCAAATAAAAATAAATAAATAGATAAATAAGATGAAATAAGGGATTATATATTTATAATCGCTCATCTTATTTTTAAGTACTTATTTTAAATGGTAAATTACAAAAAAACAACTCCACCTATCGACTTTTTTCAAATTGCAACCTAATCTTTTTTTTTTTCAGATTGCCACTCAGTCTTTTTGTGGTTCTGTCGATTGCAAATTTTCCGGGGAAATGGAGATTAATTTGTTCACTTTGCAACCTAAACTTTGTTTTTTTTTTTTTTATCTATTTGCAACCTGAAATTTGTGTTTTTATCAGATTGCAACCAAGAATGAAAATTTCGATTCCGGTGAAAATATAGGTAACTTAAATTCACAGAAATATCATGAAAATATCGATATCGATGGAAATATGAGTACATATATTTATTGTTATTTTTCCTATATTTACCAATATATTCCGATATTTTCTCGATATTTATTGATATTCTATCGATTTTTACCGATGTTACATATATTTCACCAATTTTGACCAATATTTCCTTGATATTTATTTTATGAATATCGATCACACTTATATAACATAAATGTCACACTCATATATATAACATAAAGGTGTGAAGCGAAACAAAATCATGATTTGCGATTGGACAAAAAATTAAAGTTTGGGTTGCAAAGTGAAAAAATTTAATTCATTTGCCGAAAAAATGACCAGAAATTTTGCAATCGGCAAAATCACAGAAAGATTGGGTGACAATCTTAAAAAAAAAAAACAGATTAGGTTGCAATTTAAAAAAAAAGTCGATAGTTGGGGTTGTTTTTTGTAATTTACCCTATTTTAAATCAATTCTAAATATATAATATATAAAATCAATCATTATTTAATGATCTTAAATTTAATATTCATATAAAATTTATCAAACAGAGATATTGAAATGTATGTGTGTGGGCTTCAATGAATTTTCATTTTTAAACGTTTTTATGATATATAATATTAATTTTTTGTAAATTGATATTAAAATGTAGAAATAAAAAAATATTATATGTGTACCTAATAGATTACACATATAAAACATATCAAATAGAAAAAAAATTAGATTAAAATTATTATTGCAAATTAACCAACTTATTCATTTGAAATATACAAATATTTTATTTTATCTTTCTTATTTTATATTTATTTGTTGTCAAATTTTATTTATATTTATATTCTGATTAATTGAAGTGGCATAAGGGATTGTTCAGAGGTAATTTTTCTGGTTTTTCACAAATTAAAATTTCATCATTCTTAGTCCCTGATATATTGACTTATCAATCTTATAATTATTATTCATAATTTTTTTTATTCAAAATGTGTAGATTAAGTCCAATTTTGAATTGTTTCATTTAAATAGATAGCAAGAGAGATTTTCATGTATTAGATAAGTTGATATAATTTTTTATTTGATTTAAAATAAATGAGTTATATGTGGCGTTGAACCAAAAAAATTTATTAAAATACATGTGTATTTATAGTTATAAATGCCAATAAAATATAAATTTATTTATCTCAATACTTAAATCATAACGTTTCTAATACATATAATTTATTTTTTAAAATTTCACTACCCATGTAAAGTTCTGACACAATTTTTTTTAATTTGTTTGTTTAATCCATAGATTAATATATTACTTTATATATTTCAAATTTCTAATATTTTCGAATATAATTATTTATAATGACATAAATTTAAAATTAAAATACCTAGCTTTATACTAATACAAATTAAAAAAGTATCAATATATTTTTGTTAAAATAATAATCATTACATTTTATATGTTATTATGTTTTCTTTAATAATTATATATATAACACACTGTGCAACGCACAGGTACACTACTAGAATGTATCGGTGTATTGACTAAACTTTGTGGATTTTTCACCATACAATGAAATCTACTGTTTTGATCAATTCTTGCAACCAACACATGATTACACACGTTTGCATGGTCGATCAAATTGATTGAAATTGTGAAATTTACCGTGTAGTGAAATTCAATAAATTTTAATTAGTATGATGACATGTTTTAGATTTTTTAACCAAAAAACGTAAAACTGAATATAGTTGGGATGAGAAAACGTTTTTAACACTTTAAAAAACAACGTTTAATACACACAAAAATATCATATGATGCACTGATAGACCAGTGAGTTTTAAACCACTCAACCTAACCCAACCAACATCATATATATCATAATACAAAACTATTAAAGTAGGTCTCATGTGAGATCGTCTTACAGATCTTTTTTCATGAGACGAATCAATCCATAACCCACACTTAGTAATTCATATGAAAATTTGTGGATATGGTTCAATTTATGAGTAATAAGAATCTGTCTCGCATAAACTATACGTGAAACGGTCTCACATAAGTTTTTGTGAAACTATTATCTTATGCAACATTAAATACACAAAATCATTACATATATTATTTTAATTTGATTCAAACAACCGTATGTATACTATAATATAAAAATATCATATAATATAAAAAAAATCATGTATTACAATATACAAACAAGCTATTGTACATGTACTTCTTAATTTGAACATGTAAATCTTACATAATATGGTTCCTGAGATCCTCTTAGCTCCGTCTGGATTGAGGCTAGTTCATTCGAATTTGAGATGAGTCAAATATTAATGTATGAGTTACAACTACGAGACCTCAATAATCTTATAATTTCAATTTATTTTTATACTTCTCTTGTTACAATCATTAAAAACATCTACATTTTCAAAATAAAATAATTAAACATTTATTTTTCTTACAATTTTCAATATGATTGCGATATCCAACAATATCATATCATGTAAAATTTCAAAAGAATTTTAAAATTATAAAAATACATTTTTTCAAAATCCACCAAAAGCCCACTTCCAAACAAATCCTTGCGTATATAGCCTATAAAGCAAACACAAACATTAGTCAAAACAGTCGCAATTAGCAGAATCGGTGTTCTTGCTTTGCAACCAGCATCTTGCTTCTCCGGCGCTGATTTTCAATTCTCCGGCGCTTCGCCGCCTCATTCGGAACACATATTCAAACTGGTATTGCTGCATCGCTTATCTCCTTGTTTAATTTCGTCTCCTTTGTGTGGTTGGGGCCGTACTCTGTGCCTTCACTGTCGTAAATGGGGAGTTCGTAGATATAGATCTGCTTCCGGTGAATTTTCGGATGTTTCCATGTTATTAGCTATAGTTGATGGAGATCTCGAATTTAGTGTGGCTTTGATATCTTAGGTTTGAGCCTTATTGTCACTCGACAAAGTCGAAATGCTCACTCGTTCTTTTTCTTCATTGATGTGATCAGGAGCCTGACTAATAAGTAATTAGCAGAAGTAGATGGATAATCTTTCGAACTCGTTTGCATTGCTTGAGGTGGATGCTGAGGATGCTAATCAGCACGTTTCAAGTGCCACTGCTGCTAATAGTTGTGAAGGGAGAGGTTTGAACCTTTTTTTTTTTTTCCTGCAGTAGTTTTGTCATTTTTCTGTTTTTTCATGGTGGGAGGTATCAGAAAAGAAGAGCAACAGTGTGTTTGCTTTATCACGACAAATTAACTAAAACGTTAACTCATGCTGCTTGGCTTGACCATAGTGAGTTTTCGATTCTGGTTCATTTTGTTTTGTTTTGAGTTAATCGCAGGGAAAGAACAACTTGGTGATGCTGTTAGCGACAAAGAAGTGGATGAAGACCTAGAAAATGAGAAAGACAATCAACAAATCTTGGAAACTACCACAGGAGGGGATTACAAGATGCCACTCGTGTGGATAGACCTGGAAATGACTGGTAATATTTAGGTTACTAGTTGTTATTTGTGGTTACTGTATTTTATTAATAGATTTTGTGAGCTTCAAATGGTGATTCTCATGGAGCGCGGCTCTGTTTGCCAAATAATCAGAAACGTGGCACGTATTACTTTCTTTTCTGGCCTTTTTTTTTTTTTCTATTATTTATTTGGCTGCTGCTTGGAAATTTGGGTGTCTGCAAGATTTATTTTGTGCTGATGTAGCTTGGTTGTTAAAAACATTTTAGCTTTTCATCACATTAGCTGTGAATAGCCAGTTCAACAGCTAAAATTTCTTCCTGTATGATTAATATATTTGCTGTTAATTTCTTTTCAAAACGACTTAGAGTTCATATTTGGTCTAGGTTCTCCATGAAGCTGCTTGAGTCCTGAGTGTTGATAAGCAAAAAAAAGACTTCAAATAGATGTCCATCTTTCATTATCTGTCCCAGGTTTGTTCTTCTATAACCTGCCTCCTCCCCATGTTCCTTCTCTAACCCTTTTTCCTCACTTCACTCTCCAGCTTTCATGTAAGTATACCGTGTCTTCTCTTTCATCTTAGATTTGTTCACATTCCATCTCCTGGATCCTATCTTCATACTAAGTACTAACAAGTTGTGTCCAATCATATGTAGAAGAGACAGACCATATTATACTGGTACTGATAGTTTTATTACATTTCCTTCTCTACTCTACCTTACTCTTGCCCCGTGTTTTCATTAAATTATCCTTAACTCATTACAGATCTTTCTCTTCAGATACAATTGCAAGGTCAGACAGTGTCCTAAAATAGAAGAACCACTCGTACAATATGGGACTTTAGCCTACTTTACTAGATTATTTATCGTGAGCAAAATAAAGGAGAAAAAACCATTGTACCTTACAATATCATCAGTTGCTTAGTGGTTACTTTTTCTGGCTGACAACCTTGTTTTCACTAGTTGCTAAATTTAAGGTTGGACCGAAGATAGTCTACAATGTTGGTCAGGCATTTGATATATACTTTCAAATTACTAAACATATACATGGTTTCACCCATAGTGTTCTGAGCTGTTCCAGTGAGCCTTGTGATACTTGCAAGATCTTTCTGGTGTGGATATAAATTACTAAATTGTTTCCCCTCATCGCCTGTAATTTTAACATAAGCTCTTATGGCTTCAGTATTAAAGGAGTAGAAGGAAACATATTCGTAAATACATCATGACAACCGTCTCACTCTTCATCTCTCCATTTATGTAGGTTTAAATGTTGAAGTTGATAGAATTCTGGAGATTGCTTGTGTGATCACAGATGGAAATTTAACCAAGTCAGTGGAGGTAAGAGACATGTGAACCTTTTTTTTTTAGAGTAATTGTAAATTTGTACTGTTATTATATTTGCATATTATCTTTGCTTGTTTCATTGTATGTTTTTCTGAGCATGGTGTTGCTACTGTTATTGATCTCTTGTATTTGTGATTTTCTTTTATTTTCTCTCCTGCATAAGCAATTTATTTTCCTATTTTATTTTTACAGGGTCCTGATTTGGTTATTCATCAAACAAAGGAGTGTCTTGATAAAATGGGAGAATGGTGTCAAGAACATCATTCAGAGAGTGGTACTTGACCTTTTTATTACCTTTTATGAGTGTTGAAGATGTTAAAAATTTGCTAAAATGGTACTCATACCATAATTAATTTTAGATAAGGTGGTTATTCAACATGGTACTGTTAGAGACAAGGGAATAGCAACAGATCACAGATGGAAACCCAAAGAAATATTACGTAAATTCTCACGGAGAACACCCGTGCCAAGCCAAGCGGCTCCTCCACAATTCTCAAAGATAATTCATAACCCCAAAACATAACAAGGAAACAATATTTTATAGTCTCAAAGCCCGTGGCAAACAAGCCCACGACAACTAATAATAATAAACTGCATAGATATAAACATGAGATATATTAAGTATAATTAAGGCCCAAGATCCTCATTCTTCTTCTTTTCATGGCCCGACTGGTGATACGTAACAATTCCCTCCCTCTCGAGAAACGCCTTGTCCTCAAGGCGGAAATCTGGAAACTGTGCACGGAACAACTCTTCATCCACCCAAGTCGCCTCTTCAGCCGGGTACCCATCCCAAAGCACCAAAAACTGGGACACCCGATCCTCACCTCGCCATATAGCTCGGGAGCGCAGAATATTAGCAGGGAAGTACTCTGGACCGTCATCACCCAAATCTGGAGGCAAATCTGAAACAACTTGATCATTCCCCACCACTGCCTTCAGCTGTGAAACATGAAAAACCGGATGCAAACGCGTTCCCTCGGGCAAAATGAGACGATAGGCAGCAGCTCCTATTCGGTGAGAAATCTGAAAGGGCCCAAAGTATCTCGGGGCAAGTTTCACATTGAGACGCTTAAACAAGGAAGCCTGTCGATATGGACGAAATTTCAAAAACACCATGTCTCCCACATCAAACTGAACGTCCCGACGATGTTTGTTGGCAGCCTTGGACATCCGCTGTTGAGCCTTTTGCAAATTAGATCGCAAACTATGAAGGATCTCATCTCTCTCCTTCAGATCATCTGCCACTGACTTCACCCGAATTTCAGCCGGCAAATATTGAACGAGTGTAGGAGGTGGTCGACCATACATAGCCTCAAAAGGGGTACACCCTGTGGCCGAATGATAACTAGTATTAAAACAATATTCTGCCCAAGGAAGCCACTGAGCCCAACACTTAGGATGATCTGAAACAAAACAACGTAAGTATGTCTCGAGACACCTGTTCATGACCTCAGATTGTCCATCAGACTCAGGATGATAAGAAGATGTCATTCGTAGTTGTGTCCCGACTGCTGAGAACAACTCCTTCCAAAAGGAACTCAGAAAAATCGGGTCACGATCCGAGACAATGGAGCGTGGAATTCCATGTAGGCGCACCACCTCTCGTGCCATAGCTTGCGCCACCACTCGAGACGTGAAAGGATGTGTCAAGCCAATGAAATGAACCCCTTTGGAAAAACGATCCACAACCACCATAATTACGTCCCATTGCTATGAGCGAGGCAATCCCATGATGAAGTCCATACTGATATCTTCCCAAACACGTTCTGGGATAGGCAACGGTTGAAGTAAGCCGGCAGGTGAACGAACATCTGATTTGTTTCGTTGGTAAACTGAGCAACAAGCCACAAAAGATGTTACAGTGCGCATCATACCGGGCCAATAGACGTTGGCCGCTAAACGTCTATATGTCCGATACGCACCCGCGTGACCCCCTGTAGGGGTGGCATGAAACTCCATCAATAAGCGTTGTACCCAAGGAGAAGTGGGTGGTATAACAAGGCGATCCTTGAAGTACAATGTGCCATTTACTAGCACAAATGGTTGTTTTACTGTATCCCCTGCCTCAAGACTTTGGACAATCTGACAATAAGCAGGATCATGGCGTACCGCCTTTCGGAGTGCATCCCATTCCACCCAACGTGGGAGTGAGACAGCCCCTAATTCTGCCCCCTCGTGTGACTCACAATCACGCCTGGAAAGTGTATCAGCTGCTGCGTTTGAAACACCTGGTTTGTATTCAATGGAAAAATCAAATCCAAGTAGTTTCGCAACCCAATATTGTTGAGCCGGAGAAACAATAGACTGCTGCAACAAGTGTTTGAGGCTTCGATGATCGGTACGAACCACAAAGCGACGACCCAATAAGGCCTCCAATGAATGACTGATAAGACAAGCGCCATAAGTTCTTTCTCATACGTCGACTTAGTGGCATTACGGACAGATAAGGCTTTGCTGAAAAAAGCAATCGAACGACCTCGTTGCATTAGGACAGCACCCAAACCACGACCGGAAGCGTCACACTCGATGCAAAATTCAGCTGAGAAATCTGGCATGGCCAAGACTGGTGCTGTCGTGATGGCTTGTTGCAGCTGCTCAAAAGCTGATTGCGCAGCCGGGGTCCATGAAAATTTCATCTCATTTTCCTTGCGGAGAAGATCAGTAAGAGGTTGTGCCAACTTCCCATAATCACGAATAAAACGACGGTAGTATCCCGTCAAACCCAAGAATCCCCACACCCCTTTAATTGTCTTTGGAACCGGCCATTGGAGTAACCAAAACCTTCGATGGGTCCATGCGTACTCCATCCGCGGAAACCACATGCCCCAAATATTCAATAGATCGCTGGGCCCAAGCACATTTTTTTGGATTCACAACAAACGAAGCTGAAGCTAGTAAACCCAAAACTTCCCGGAGATGGGCAAGATGCGAATTCCAATCCGGGCTATATATGAGAATGTCGTCGAAGAAAACCAAAACGAACTTCCGTAGGAATGGGCGGAAGAGATCGTTCATGGTAGCCTGGAAGGTGGATGGTGCGTTGCATAACCCGAATGGCATAACCACGAACTCATAATGGCCAGAATGTGTTCGAAACCCCGTCTTTGAGATGTCCTCTGGTACTATCCGAATCTGATGATACCCAGCCCTGCAAATCCAAAAGAGAGAACCAAGAAGCCCCATGAAGTTCGTCGAGCAACTCCTGAATTACCGGAATTGGGTACTTGTCCGGAATTGTGCGCTTATTCAACTCACGATAATCAACACAGAAACGCCAACTGCCATCCTTCTTATGCACCAGCAATACTGGACTTGAGTACGGACCTGAACTGGGCTGAATTAGGCCCGCGGCCAACATCTCATCCACCAAACGTTCAATTTCAGTCTTCTGGGCTGCACTGTAACGATATGGGCGGATGGAAACTGGCTCAGAATCGGGATGCAAAGGAATTCTATGATCACAATCCCTTTTCGGAGGTAGGCCTGATGGAGGATCAACGACTTGCGGAAATTCTGTCAAAAGATCAGTAATACCCTGAGGTAGAGAACCTATAGAATCAAAAGTGAACTGTGACAGTTCCATAGGCCATACCAACCAACACTGGACAACCTCAGTTAGCTTGAGAGAGGAGGTAGGAGTAATTTGGCGCCTCGTAAGAGAGTGATCACCCTGCAAAAATACATAGGCCCCCTTATAGTGAAAGGACATTGTGAGGGCAGCCCACTTGCACTTGATTTCGCCCAAAGTTGCTAACCACGAAACCCCGAGAATAAGGTCCACTCCCCCAACCGGAAAAACATATGCGCCGACAGAGAAATCCACTGCCCCCAAAGTAAGCTGCAAGTGGGGACAAATTCCCTTAGTAGGAGCCTGATTACCATCACCCAGACGTACCGGAAAGGTGGCGGTGTCATCCACTGCGAGGCCCAAACGAGATACCAATCCCGGAGAGACGAAGCAATGAGTCGCTCCACTATCAATCATAACCACGACTTCCGCACTGTTAATCAATCCTATGAGTTTCATTGTACGTGGTCCATCTAACCCCACTGCCGCTGTTGTCGAAAGTTGAATAAACTGAAGGGTGGGATCAACAACTTGCTGATCATCATCAACTTGCTCCTGGTCTGGTGATATTTGCTCCTCATCATCATCAAGAACAACCATAACACGTAATGAGCGATTTGCACACACGTGTAATGGAGAGTATGGTTCGTGACACTTAAAGCAAAGACCCTTCGCTTTAAGATCCATGTAATCTGAGTGAGACATCTGACGAAAAGGACGAAATTTGGAAGGGGCGGAAGAACCGGCAGACTCCGTCTGTGAGCGTGGAAGTTGGTCAACCCGCTGCTGTTTGCTCGAAGTGGCAGAATCACGGGACGGAGCGGGCTGAGAGATAGGGGTCCTGCTCGAACGGGGAACAAACGTGGGACTGAAACGACTACCTACTGAAAAACCACTCTTCACGGGTTGGGAACGTGATGGTTGGCTGGATTGTTTGTAAGAGGGTGTGAAAGCCTCTACCTCTCGCTCGATCTCACGAGCTAGTTGCATAGTAGCAGAAATCTCCTCAGCATCTTTGGAGCGAATGCGCAGACGTATCTCTTCACGAAGGCCACTTAAAAATAATCCCAAGGCATGAGAATCAGAAAGGTTTTGGACAACCGTCATACGTGTGATAAATAATTTGACATATTCATCCACGGATGCCGTCTGGCGAGTAGTAGCCAAGGCCTCATAAGGATTGATACGCGGATCATCTCCATATTGTTTCAGCAATTCCACAGTTAACTTCGGCCAACTTAGATCGGGAAAACGCCGTAACATCCATTGGAGCCAATGCAAGGCATCCCCATCCATAGCGACCATCGCCGTGTCCACACGCATATCATCAGGGACGTTGTTAACGTAGAAGTATTGTTCAGCACGAGCAACCCAAGCAGACGGGTTGTCACCCGAGAATAATGGCAAATCTAACTTTGCAGGAGTAGGGTGTGGTACCATGGTCGGAGGCACCGGAGGTGGTTGATTCGGTGCCATGGTTGAAGTGTCCCCAAGAGACGATCCTTTGTCTCGCACCAATTGACGTAACAAGGATTGCACGTCGGACATTGTAGAACGGATGCCCTGCACGTCAGCATGCAGAGCCTCAACGCGGTTATCTAGCGCATCCTGGCGCGCGGCAGACAAACCTTGCCCTTTTTCCAGGGCGGCTACTCCCTTCTCTAACGTACCCACAATATGTTCCAAGGAATCAACCCTAGCCTCGCTTCTAGTCATCTCGCCGGTAGGTCGGACCAAATTGTTAGAGACAAGGGAATAGCAACAGATCACAGATGGAAACCCAAAGAAATATTACGTAAATTCTCACGGAGAACACCCGTGCCAAGCCAAGCGGCTCCTCCACAATTCTCAAAGATAATTCATAACCCCAAAACATAACAAGGAAACAATATTTTATAGTCTCAAAGCCCGTGGCAAACAAGCCCACGACAACTAATAATAATAAACTGCATAGATATAAACATGAGATATATTAAGTATAATTAAGGCCCAAGATCCTCATTCTTCTTCTTTTCATTGGCCCGACGGTGATACGTAACAGGTACCCATGTACCAAACAAAAGGTCGTATTTTCAAATCTCACTGTCATCAACTTATAAAAAATATTCAATGTGCAACGCTTCAATAAATCATAACATGGCTGCATATGAAGGGGTGGATACTCCTCTTTAGTAGCTTAATCATTTAGATGAAGTGGTCATTCAACAATGAGATTGAGATACCTCTCCTAAAATGTCCATTCAAAATCAGACCTTTTGTTCATCTTGACCATTTTTGTGGTGAAACAGTAAAAGTCTTTGCAAAACAATCAGTTTGAATACATAACATATGCAATGTGCCCACATATAACATTTATTGATTTTTATTGTCGTTTCCTAAAATGAAGTAAATAGAAATCAGTTTTAGTTTGTATATATGAGAATAAGACTAATCTGTTCTCAGATTTCAAAATACAGCTACATGTGTTGATCTTTAAGTTCCATTTCTGAGAATACTCACTCTCTTGGTACCTAGGTCTGACAAAGAAGGTCCTTGAAAGTACAATAAGTGAACAAGAAGCTGAAAAACAGGTAATGGTGATCTTGTAAATTGATATAATGTTATTCCTATATAAGGCCTTGTAGCTATGTCATACATAAGATATATGTAAGAAAATGATTAAGTTTCCATATTTCGCTATCTAATAAGGTTTCCGTTGATAATTATTACCTGTCCACAAATTTTCTCCGTTGCTGTCTTTTCTTCTCAAGTAGGTTGGGGAAAGGAATTTGAAACCATCTCATCATTGTCTCCCGTATGGGTCCTTCCCAGCGTTTAAATATGTGGGTGTATAAATGCTTGCATATTGTTTGTGCCTTCTGGGCATTTTAAGTAAATACTTATCAAATGTAAGATTCATATTACTTCTTCAGTTTCTCCAGTAGAACTAGTGGCAAGGCATGAAAAAGTTCACATATGTCAAATTTCTGCTTTAACTATTGGTATTTCACAAGATATTGTCTGTGGCATATGGAATGACCTTAGGTTGTATTTGTATGGAGGGATTTGAAATCCATAGTAGTAAATCCATTGGTGGTATTTACATTGATATGGATTTTGAATCCATCACTTTCATTTTGAATCAATTTTTGAGAAAATATGAGTGTATTTTGAATCCAATCTAATTTTAGTGATTCTTGTATTTCAAATTTGTCAACCCAAACATAACCTAAGATAAGTTTATCTAAAATGAGAGAGAGGTATATACATTATAATTAATCAGGCTATATTGGGGATGCAAAGTTTATGCATATGTATATATTCTGTAAGCTTCTCTTTGATTTCCTCATAGTATTGCATGAAATTTACTGAGATTTATTATGATTCAACGTCACAACTTTACTTACTCTGCTCTGTCAAATCAAGGTATTCATGTAATAATGCCTGTTTCGTGCAAATTGCTTATAGTTATGACTTTAGAATGTTCAAGTCATAGTTGATCTTTAATTGGTGATTGAACTACCTAATTAACCATGGAATCTATAAATACTATTGATGTTTCTCTTGGTTCGAAAATGAGTTTATCCCCTCTTCAAATGATATTTTGAACTTTGGAAAATTAATGCAGGGACCTTTTATGAGATTTTCTTTCTTACTTCATTAAAAAGGTTCCTCGAGCACCTCAAAAAGAATGAAGGATATATACATGCAATTTGAGAATTATGTATTCCACTTGATTATAACATCCTAAGAGCTTAGATTTTGCCATGCCAATGCAATCCCTGTGAATGGAATCAAACACCAAGCACTTTCATGATATAGTATATACTAATGTAAGATGCCATTGGTCTATAGTCTCAGAAGATAGTGAACAGATATAGATACGTCTCTCGTGTATCTCCTCCATTAGTTGAAAACACGTCCGTATTCTGTCACAGCAATATATTTATCTACTGCTATACTGTCAGTATGAGATATTTTTGGGTAAATCTACATTATAAAATTAAACTACTTTGGAATGTAAGGAGTTTTTTATGATTGGGTAAATGAGGTTGCTATTTACTATCTAGTTTATTCCTGTGAATAGACCATACATGTTATTCAACTGGATGTGGATGTACTGGTACTATACAAACTACTTGTGCATCTTAATTAAATCCTGTTTTTCTGCTTCATCTGTATAGGTACTTGAATTTGTCAAGAGACACGTGGGCACATATAAAGCTCTGATTGCAGGAAATTCTGTTTATATGGATCTTCTATTTATAAGGGTAAGGAAACTTCAATTAGCTTTTAGTATCTCATTTTGATAGCATTTTACTTTTACTTGTTATGCATATATCTATATTGCATGGTTTTGGCATATCTACCCATAAATTGGAAATAACTTTCATGGAGAAATGAAGCAATAAGTTTTTCTATGTAGCAAAAGACTAGAAGTCTAGTATATATGATAAGAAAAAAATAGATGCCAGATTCTCAAAAAGAAAAATAAAAAAGGAAGAACAAAGAAAGAGAAGATAAAAAAGAAAACGTCATCCTCTGATTGCTGATCTTGGATATTGATGAGAAATCCACATGGAAAAATATTAGTTCCAAGAATGCAACTGATGTGTACCTTTCTTATAATCATTTAGTTGCTTTTTGGACATTTTGAAACGTTGATATCCTAGAACGACTGTTATTTAAAACATATGCCAAGCAGCACACTTTAAAACATATGGAGACATCTTTTAAGTTTTTAGTCATTTTTTCTTGACTTTCTACTATGGTGGCTGCAATACTAGAGGTGCAGCAGGTAAAGAAAAAGAATGTACTGTTGCTTTCGGTTGAATCATGTGTTGAAGTGTCCTATTATATTTTCTTATGATAGCTTTAGCTACAATAATTTTATCCTAGGGAACAACTGAAAACATAGTGGTATCTTTTTTCCTAATTTTTGTCTTAAATTTTTTTACTCGTCACAACTCTTCTTGTTGTCATAATTGAATTTTCTTGTGGCAGAAATACATGCCAGATTTGGCTGCTCTTTTCTCTCATGTCATTGTTGATGTCAGCAGCATCAAGGCGTTATGTCTTCGTTGGTACCCAAGAGGTGACTCTCTCTCTCTCTCTCTTGTTTGCTCAATCAAATTACTAGCCATTTAGCCAATATCATCTCGAGGATACAAAATACAGATTTGAGTTAAAAGATATTTATATATGCTACTATAGACGTGGCAGTTACCTTGATTCCCTCAGCTGCGTATGTGATGCCTCTTTATGTTTTGCTAGACAAGAAAAAGGCTCCTCAAAAGGCAAACAATCACAGAGCGATGGATGACATCAAGGAAAGCATAGCAGAACTTAAATTCTACAAGGAGCACATATTCAAAACCAAGTCGAGGAAATGATCGATCGCGTCTTTGGGTCAAAGCTCTTTATGTCTTCTTGTTTAGATTGAAGAATACACTGAATTTTTCAGATGTGCGTGATTCTCTCCTGATTTTTCTTGATTTTTGCTTTTTTTCTTTTGAACAAAGATGTCTAAGAACTATATTTTAAAGAGTGACTTTTTTAGATTGTAAAAAATTGAAGTGAGTTTAGAAATCGATAATTATTTTTCGGTCATAACTCAAGGTTCATTCTTTTATATTATGCTCTACGAATTAGTACAGAAATAATCCATAAGCAAATGAACAGATGTCCAAAAACTACCTCTATGCTGAGAGTAAATTAGAATTAAGTTGTGGTTAAGATTGAAAAAATTATATACATGTTATGCATTTGAAGAACCTTTTTGATGTATTTTAACATAAGATAACGAGATTTTATCTTATTTTTAATAGTAGTCATAATTGGCATTCTTTAAGTTTGAAATAAGTTTAGTGACATAAATGTCATCAATGAAGAAAGAAGAGAATATGACACACATGTTTATAGTTGTAGCAAGATTACTGTTACACTTTCAGTTAGTATAGTAGCATCATGATGAGCCTTTGCCAGTGGCAATAGTCTCATGCACAGCAGAGAAATCAAGGTCCCCAAGTCCCATGCTTCTAGCTTTCTTGAAAGCCTAATCACAAAGAAACGAGAATAATAAGATCATGCCACCATGTCTAACATCTTCTTAATGCTGACTTAACAAGATAGTGTTGGTACCTCATTAGCAGCAGCTGCAACTGGCATTGAAACCGAGTTCTCATCTCCAAGAGAAAGAGCCAACCTCATATCTTTCTGCTGATGTTTTAGTGGGAAAGCAGGGGGATAACTACTCTGGTTCATGGAGGGTCCCTTCATTTTGAACATTGGATTTGCAATAGCACCTAGATCCTGCCATAGACAAAGCTCAAAGAGTCAGTGAAAGACGAAGAAGTTTGTGAGGTCACTAAATCACAACACAAAGCGTAGTTGTCTCACCAATACATCAAGAAGAGTTTGGGGACTCAGTCCACTTTTGTCAGCCAATGTAAGTCCTTCTGAGAATGCATTCATCATGCTGCAATGCAGTAATAGGTACTTATACATCGACTAAAATGATGAAATACATAGAGTGTAGAAGGGGTTGAATGTGATGGATAGTTAACTACTTGATTGCATAATCTAGTTCTGTATGGACAAAATATACAAGATGAACAATGATGTCAGTATTGTATAATCCAAATTTGTATGAGACATGTCATATGAATAAAGGCTTTGTTAAAAATAGATATTTGGAAATATACATTTCTAGACTTCATACTTTTTAGCTTTTATCAACTAGAAAAGGCTATAGTCCTATTCTGAAATGGGAAACAATTTGAAGAAATATTAAATATTGTGAACTTCTTTTTCCAACAACACAGAGGAAGATGAGGACATATTGTCTTCACTTAATGCATACAAAGAAGCATGTGGTGGCTCCATATCAGCATTCAAAAAGATTTTTCAAAAAAGTTTATATCTTCACTTTTATAAACATTGAGTTACTTCCAAGGATGTTTAACATTTTTCTGGAAAGTAACAGGAAGAAGATCAAGATTCAGTCTGTGGTGATAAAGCACTAGTAGTTTTTGAGGAATGAAAGAATCATGTTTACCTGCCCATTATCATGTTGACAACAAGCTTCATTTTTGCTCCATTGCCAACTTGTCCCAAATAAAACGATTTTTTCCCCAATACATCAAAAGCCGGAATCAATGCTTCATATAATGCCTATGATTTCAAACGAATAGCAGACATAGATGTAAATTCATTTCCAGGAAGTTCAGTAAAAAACTACAGCATTAAATACAATCAGAGAACACTCATCTGCTTGGACAAACAAAGCATCTAAACTAAGCGATCAAGATACAATCAACTAGTATAGACTCATATGAATATGCAAATTACAACAAAAGTATGAATAGAAGAGCTCTGACCTTTTCTCCAGCAGCAAGGATTACTAGTTGACCATCCTCAGCTGGCTTTTTGCTACCTGATACTGGAGCTTCAAGGAAATGACCACCCTTTGACGTAATTGCCTGAAAGCATAGCAGAAATAGTCAAGATTCATCTGCAAAGAACCATCTTTTTTATATTCCCACTTTATGGAATACAAAATTAAATTGACAGGGTTGTGTGGACAATCATAAGATGGAGTTTACTGATATCAGTAAATAGCATTTCCTATTGAAAAACGAAAACGACACTGCATTTCATTCTTTGCTAGCATGAAAGCAAATCAGGCACATTTTCACCCTCAAGAAAAGTCTGTGAAAGATAACGTACTCAAAGAAACAAGAATGAATAGCAGAATGATATATATTAAGGTTTTGTGCCTTTAAGGTTAGACAGAAAGCAGGAAACTCAAACCTCACTAATCTTGGAGGAAGTCTCAGCATCAACTGTTGACATGTCAATGTAGCCTTTTCCAGAACCAATTTGCTCCAAAACACCATCTTTATCGAAAACCACCTATTTGACCACAATATTCAACTGAGATAATCCACGTCAAATAGTAACGAGCCCAGATAAAGAAGCATAACTGACTAACCGATAGAGCTGCAGCAGGATCAGACAACATTGCTATGGTATACTTGCATTTCTTAATTACAGCTGCAGGAGTTTCCCCTATAGTAGCTCCATGCTCAACCAATTCATCACACTGCAACATTAGTGATGCCTGAGTGAGTAAAAGACTGCCTTGACTGGCATCGAAGATAAACCCATGAATTGATATATAGGTAACAAACCTCTAAATGAACCAAATAACGAGGGATGTGAAGGAAGGTAATAGTTTTATCATTGCAAAACATGCCATTATGTCATTTTTCTTCCACAATTTTTATCAGATATTTAATTTTGCCAGAATTGATTCAGTCATATCTTAATGTAAAAGTGCCTCCACATTTCAAAATGTTCAACAGCTTAAAAAGCTTATGTGGAATAAAAAAGATGCACATATGGACAGATTAAAAGAATATACAAGTCATAATAAACATCCGAAGGATGAATTTGTTAGAAGTCTAGACAATAGCACTAAGTTGCAGAGGTTCAACTAGAGCAATAAACTGGGGTGATCAAAACAAACCATTTCTTCTTCGAGCAACAACGCACTCTCTGAAATTGAACATCATTTCCATGAATAGCAAAGGGGATTTGCAGCCACAACAGGATCCTTATATTACTCATTTTCCATAACTGAAACTATATGAGATTTAAGAATCAAGATTTATCGATGTAACTGGATATTAACTTAAAGAGCCTGCAAGTAATCTCCAGATTGATAGCAACCATCAACAGTGATTATTTTTTCAATTAGCAGCATACACAGAGAGATCAAGTTATACTCTAAACACAACCAACACTGCTATTTTCAGCCAAACCTACACATAACCAAATAGCTGATTAAAATAAAGAAAAAACACCAACGATAATTCATCAAATGCAAGCAGTATACAGAGCACAAAAGTACAGGAAAGATAGAAAACGGGGGAAAAAGATACCCCAAAACACACACTGATACATACCCGCGAGATAGTGCGGTTCCAAACAGTGACCTTAAAGCCATGGCGAAGCAAGTTCATGGACATGGCCTTTCCCATTATTCCCAACCCCAAAAACCCAATTTCCTCCATCTGTCTCTCTCTCAAGATGGCTGCACACTCTCTACAAAACAATCCAACCTATAATACCCCACCAAAAATTCTTAAAATAAACAATTTTATACTGCAATCACTCCATTAATAATCTCCATATTAAGCATCAGAGAACGATTTGTTTATTAATTTTCTTCATACATTTTGTCTTTTGTTTGTGTGGGTATTCTATTCATGTGCTTAGCTAATTGCTCCGAGAGAGTTGATGATGGGCCCCACTGGTTTTAGCATCGCCCTCCACTCATTTGGTTCTCCTCTCATTGGTGGCTTCATATGTGGGCCGCTTCCGCTGTTGTGGGCCTGGGCCCAGCCCGATACCCTTCCGCTTTGGGTCTGGCCCAAAGTGCAATATTCCCAATTCATTTCAGGTCATTTATAATTCCTAATTCATTTATAAAATAACATTATTACAATTTATGATCCCCTTGAACTTCAAAAGCCACTGCTTAGCGGGAAAATTACACTCACCACCACTCATCATTTCCGATCTCCCCTTACGACTCCATACCTCGTCGACGGCGACGGCGACCGCGACCGCCTTAACGACGATGAAGAGATGCAGGAAAGTAATGTCCAGCAGCAAAGAGAAGGTTGCTGACATAGAGGACATCAGTTTCACCGAAAAGGAAATTCCAATAATTAGGTCCTCTTTGCTGGAATGGTACGACCAAAATCGAAGGGATTTACCTTGGAGAAGAATCAGCAATGGAGATAATGAAATCGGTATTGAAGAGAGAGAAAGAAGAGCGTACGCAGTGTGGGTATCTGAGGTGATGCTTCAGCAAACTAGGGTTCAAACTGTCATTGACTACTTCAATCGCTGGATGGAAAAGTGGCCGACAATTAATCACCTTGCTCGGGCTTCCATTGAAGTATGTTTGTTTTCCTGCAATTATGTTTTGTTCCATTGAAATTTTGTTACAGTTCTGATGTGATACGTGAGCAGGAGGTGAATGAGTTGTGGGCGGGATTGGGGTACTACAGACGGGCACGGTTTTTGCTTGAGGTTAGTGATTTTATTGGTTTGGTATTACTTATGTACAATGCTTGTAATTGATGTTTTATTGAGTTACTGGCTTACTGCTTAGTTTCTCCGTAATGTTAAACCTATCGGTTTGCCTTGGTAGATTGCTCTCAACAGCAACTATTGGTTAGTCATGCATATTTTGTTCTGTTGGTGTGCCAAAAATATGGTGAAGTAAAATTTTAAGACCTGATCAGTTCTATATATCTTGAGCCTGGTGGCTCAAAAATCAGAATGTTTGGCTACCTGTTAAGGTTCTATGCTCCCATCACTATGAAATGAGCATGATTTTAATGATCAAGTCAATCCCAATGCTTAAATGTAAAATCCTTTCCCTGGAAAAATGTTTGCATTTGTTTGATCACCAAAAAAGCAATAACTCTTCCAAATTAAGTTATTGGGAAAAAAACTCAACTAAAAATGGAACCTTTTAAAGAAATTTAAGTCAATCAATTTTTATGATATCCAAATTGTGGAGTTGTGAGTTTGATCCAGCATCTGCACCTCTTTTACCCTATTTTGTGGGCTGGGGATATGACAGTATTTTCATTTCAAGATGTGAATTTTGCATGTTTGCAAACAAGAAAGCACCATACTGGGATATGAGTATTATTGGCACTTTATGGTATTACTGATTATAACATATTGTAGGGGGCTAAAATGATTGTTGAAGGTGGAGGTGAGTTCCCTAAAACAGCATCTTCTCTTCAGATGGTCAAAGGGATCGGAAACTACACTGCAGGAGCAATTGCATCAATTGCTTTCGAGGAGGTTAGTAGTGTACATATGCCCTTTCCCTTTATCCTGTCATGAGCGTTTCTGGTAGTTAAGATGTGTGAGGGCACATTCAGGCTGTGCCAGTGGTTGATGGGAATGTAATCAGAGTGATTACCAGGTTGAAGGCTATATCAGCCAATCCAAAAAACTCAGCAACAGTGAAGAATATATGGTAAGATTATGATTACATAAATGCCTTTCTAATGCATATGATGCTATTCTTCAACACCCCCCCCCCCCCCTAAGAACCGTACACGCAAGTCGTTCAAATCATAGACATATATGAAGCCTGAAACTATGAATAAGTGAAATGTTGTTTTAGAAAATTAGTTATATAGAAAAGTATGGATTGAATGACTAGATGGAAATGAGTAGTAGTTATAAATTCGTATCTATATGTATAATTTTCAATAATTTCCTTATTTTATAATTTTAAATTACTCAGGAAACTGGCAAGGCAGTTAGTCGATACTTTGAGGCCTGGGGATTTCAACCAGGCTATTATGGAACTTGGTGCCACAGTTTGCAGTGTAGCAGCTCCCAGCTGTTCCGATTGTCCTATATCCCATCAGTGTCAAGCATTATCGCTTTCCATGAATCATGAATCAGTAGTTCAAGTTACTGACTATCCAATGAAAGTTGCCAAGGCTGAGAAAAGATGCGATTTCTCAGCTGTTTGTGTTGTTGAAATAGTCGAGGAGGGATCTCAATTTGAAAGCAGATATATTTTAGTGAAGAGGCCAGATAAGGGGTTGTTGGCTGGACTTTGGGAATTCCCTTCAGTTCTTTTAGAGGGGGAAGCTGAGTTGCCCGCACGGAGAAAAGCAATTGATAGTTTTCTGAAACAATCATTTGGGCTGGACATGAAAAGGTCCTGTAAAGTAGTTTTAAGAGAAGAAGTAGGAGTATATGTCCATGTATTCACACATATCCGTCTCAAAATGTACATAGAGTTGTTAATTTTGCGCCTGACAGGTCTGTTCACTAGTCACCCTCCCTCTCTTTCTGTGTCTGAGTGTGTTGTCCCAATCTTCCTATGCCCATCCCAAGCATAAATAGAAGTGAGAGAAATTTACTCAAAACATTATCTTTCACTTCTTTTGGAACTAATATGCATTAAGACTATTTGATTTGAAGGTGGGACAAATTTTCTCAAGAAAAAGCAAGCCAGTGCAACTATGAAATGGAAGTTCGTTGATAGTACAGCCCTTTCAACTTTGGGGTTGACATCTGGTGTAAGGAAGGTGATGATATTTATACTCGATTTTTTGAGTCCTACATTGCTGATTTTATTTATAATTTGAAACAGGTTGTTCAAAAATCACCCTATAAGCGACTAGCTTACAAGAATAGGTAGAAAGAGGAAATATTTTTTCTATTTTGCAAGCAAACCTGTTCTTGTTTTTATTATATACAAAATTCGACTAGAAAGTTATGTTTTCTGCTACTATTCAGGCCACTTTGATTCTGTAGAGTGCAAAGAACATCAGCGACCATTCAATTGTTTATCTTTCTAAGTCTTTGATTGACCATTTTCCTGAGCTCTTAATTTGCATACTTCTTTGAGGTGCATCAAAGATGTTATTTAAAATATAGGAATTATGGTGGTTCCTAACTACCGACACAGTTCTTTGTGGCATAACAATTTCAGACATTGCTTATGATAGTTTCTAGCTTGTTAATGATAAATGTACACATTTCCAATAGAATTGTGGTTCGTGGACACAGAGCTTCTGGACCATGCCTCACTGAGTTGTGCAGTTGCATATTGCTTGATTTCAATTGGAACGACCAATTGTTTGAGCACAATCTCAGAGAAGTTGATGGGAAATTTGCACTTCCATTTATTATTTAATCGGCTGATATTGGTGATGCAGGTTTATACCATGATCGAGGAATTCAAGCATAATGGGTCCAAGTCCTATTCGGTCCCTACAAAAGAAAGAAAGAAGAATAAGAAGAAATCATCAAGCTGCAGTGATCTCAGTCCCTAATGTAAGAGGAGCTTCAAGAAAATGATTTGACTTTTCTTGACAGACAACCTTGATGCAATCATCAATATAAGGACTCGTTTTTGGTCTGCTACGCTACCTTGTCACTACTTCCTCGAGATTTCTGCAAGGTAACATTAGCATCCGAGATTCCATATTTGAAGGTTTATATCAAGTTAACTAAAGTACATAGTTTTTTTTTTTTTTTATTGTGTCCCTGACAGGAATTATTCACTACTTTGGGCTGAAGATTTAATGCCATTAGTCGAAAGTTAAAAGTTTGATTATTACTGCTGGGAAGATGTATAATGAGTTGTGTTTCTGATATGGTGCTGATTATTGCTTCATATGTCATTAAATTATGATTATTGGATCTGATATTTGACCAAGTTAATGACAGATTGTTGCATTATTAATCCATTCAGTTTTGTACACATTCAATATAATGCAAAACAATATTAAGAAAATACAAGTAAACAACAAGTAATAAACGAATAAAGACTAAAGAGGGGAAAAAGGCAGCAAAAATTGTGTATTGTTCAAAGCAATGTGGCCATGTGGCCACGTGGGTGCCTAAGTGGGCCTGTTTGGCCCATTCTAGTTGGGCCCCTTTCTCTCAGACTTCAAGAACGGTACATTTGGGCCCTTTACATATATATAAAGTTGAAATACAGAAAAAATAGTTTAATCTATACAACAGAAAAATCAGTGGCAACCATGCATTGAAGGTGTGTGTGGATGATAGAGCTTCTTCCTCTTCCTCCGTGTTGCAGATTACCAGTATCTAACCATCTCTAATTGCAAAGTAAATAAATTCGAAGATGCTTGATTGACTAAAAAAATAAAAGTACAGAGATTTGGAAACAAGCTCTTGTTAACTAGAGAAATGGCAACAACTGGAGGATCCATTGCTGTTTTTAGCTGCCCATCTTCTTATTTCAGCCACAAAGGCAGAGCTACTACATCATCTTTATCACTGGTATACATTACTTCAACATCTCTCTCTCTCTCTCTCTCTCTCTCTCTCTCTCTCTCTCTCTCTCTCTCTCTCTCTCACCAGGTTTGAATTTGCAGATTGTTAATGTAGCAAACCAACGGCGAAACATGTGTTGCTTGGCAGTTCAAGAATCATCTTCATCCACATCCACATCCACATCCACATCCACATCCACAGGTGATCTCCTCAGACCATGATTCTTCATTAACTAGTTGTGAAATCTATTCTTGAATTATAGAAGTAAGAGCAATACATATTATAACACTAGTTGTGGTCATATATTTGATGATTGTTAACTCAGTTGCTGCTGAAACAAAGGAGAAAAAAGAGGTGAAAAAGGACGAAGGCGGGGCAACGAGTGCTCCTCCTCCTGCTGCTGCTAAGCCAAAACCTGCAGCAAAAGCTCCAGCAAAGCCTCTGCCTGAGTTAATGGCAGAGGATGTGATTCCGTCACTCAAAGAAATTCTAGAAGCTCAACAACATATTTCAAGTCTTGAGCTTTCTTTCAATGACAATAAGGTGATCCATCTTTCAACTCTATCAATATGTGATGGTGATATTTGACTTAGGATTCTTGATTAATGTGGCAGTTGGAAGGCTCTTTTTTAAACAAGGGCATTGCTTATTCCTTTTGGGCATTCTTCCCTGATGGAAGCCTTACTGGTATGTCTTCTCAATTTTCATATACTTTTGAGCCATTGAGCTTTATTAGGACCATTGTTGTATAACCCCATGGAACAAGTGGCATGTGATAGCGTTTTACTTGCCAATTAAAAATGCAAAAAAGTATTGATTAGCTTTTGAAGAAGAAGCAATATGTTTTGACAGGGCCAAAAGGGTTCTCTTTATCGTCATATGGTTCGGGAGTTAGCACTGTGGAGCCATTTTTGGTTGATGAGAAGAAACCCACAGCAAAACATGTTGTTTTCTGGGTTGAGAAGCGTTTGGCTGCTCAAGGAATTATCCCTGTTTGGACACAAGATTGATCAACACTGCAATCTCTGTCCATATCAATTTTTGAGCCCTGTAAATGAATAAGTTACTTGTTAATATTTATCATCTACATTCATTCTTCTATTCCCACACACCAAATTAAATGATTTTATTTATATATTTTCACTATCTCAACCTCTGCAAAGTGATGGTGGTTTTCCATGTTTGAAAATCCACATATGTCTGCACACTTGTATTCTTCTCAAAGAAACAAAATCTAAGATATATGCAACTTACAGCAGAAGTACTTACATTACATCTGGTCAGTGATCCCTAGTTGCAAATCTGTTCTCTCACCAAAAATAGGAATCCTTCCATCTCATGAAAAACTAATGGGCAGAGAGATACAAGCAAATTTTGCAAATCGTAATCGTACAAGGTAAGAATACATAGTCCAAAATAGACTCTTAATAGTAACGCATCATCTTAATAATCATACACAAGCATTCAATACAGAGTGACCTTCAAGATTTTGGTGAATTACAGGAGGAAACAAAACAGTACACCAAAATGACATAACAAGCTACAGCTCAAAGGATTGAGAACTTCAAACACATTTACTATGTCTAAGTGATGTTTACGAATAGGGAATAGAATTTGCATTGTCCATTGCCTGTCTGAGTTCAGTTAAGAAATCTCTCTGCAAACCCGTAGAGGGCCCACCAGCAGGTTGAATCAGCTGAAGGCGAGAAACCAGAACTCATTATCAGTTTATGCTTTTGCTTATCTCATCCTTCATTAGTTATTAAGAATTTTATTATGTTCTTTCATTTCAAGTTTTTGGCATGCATCTTCAAGTTTCAATGGGTAGGTAAAAATTACTGGATAACTCAACCATACCATGTGTGGAAGAATTGCTTGACCCCATGGCGATGCATTCTTCCTTGTGTACAAGACTGGCCTTTCTGATAAACATAAGAAGAAAGCACATAAAAGCCATCGAGATAAACCAATTAATAGATTCAACAAAAACATAGATGATATGATATCTTACATTCAGAACATCCAAGTTTCTGCACCATAAGACCGACAATTATCCGGATTTTCTAACACTTATTCAGTGAAAAGTAGGGAACTCGTAGCATGAGTATACATTGGAATTCTTTTAAGAGAAGTGACACTAGTCTTACAAAAGCATATGATTCCCAAGGGTTAAATAGATGGAAAGCTAGATGAACAAAAACAGTAATGAGATATTTGAGGGAGTAAAATCTCCATCCATGATCATTCAGTAATGAGATATACTTGTGGGAGTAGAATCTCCATCCATGAACATTTAATGACAAATTTGCTGATTTTGAAGTTGAAATTCGTTACCAAGACTTGCATTCTCATGCACCTCAACTACTTTGAGACCTAAATAAATATTTTGACAGTATTGAAAATTTATATGGAATTATAACTTATGAAAGAAGAAGCTAAGGGTCAACCTGTTTAAAATAAACAGCAAATTTGTTGGCCTAATTGGTTACTGGTAACTGCAAATGTTTAATACCCATTAATACCGAGAACAGACACCCTTGCCTCTACTATCTCTATTCATAAACAAATTCTAATCTACCATTCTTTCACAACAAAAATATAAACCAGGAGACAGTAGTTAAAATTCCATCTCATTCACAGGTTAATCAGCAATTTAGTAGATAAACATAATTGTATGGACCAATAAAAATTTATGAATCAGAAATCAAAAGGATAGAATTTCAAACCTTAGTTCAAGTATATAAATAGCTACAACAAAGTTGATCCCTCAGATAGTTCAAATAATCACCCAAATGAGGGAAATTGCCACATGTAAGGTGTAGAAGTATGATAGGATAAGTATGTTTAGTTATAAGGTGGAACAGCCACATGTAACAAGAATTTGTGACGTTTGCCCATTCACTAATTTCAGGACCAAATAAAAAGTTTAAAATTCAAAACTTGTAATAACCAAAGATTCAAAATATTCAACAGTTGAGCTTACCAGCCGAATCTTCTGGCAGACTGTTGTGTGCATTCATAGCAGCTGCCCAACCTGCAGATAAAGACCTCAGAGATTAAATGTTCAAACTCACTACCTTTTTAAAATTTTGAGAATTTAGGACTTGAATATAATGCAAAGGTAAGAATAGATAAATAAAATAAAATACAGAACCCGAATACATCATCATTATCTGAACAGAAAAAACAAGAAAGCAACTACATTATGCAATGACATTTTTCTCAGTCTTGTTTTAAGATAAGAATGTTAGCATTTGTTAACCACTCATAAAATTAAAACAATCTTTCTGCATTGTAGTTACTCTGACTAGAGCAGACAAGGTTTAATCTTAATGCTGCTTCAGATAAGCAAGAGGTCCATATCCATGTAAGAATTGATATGAGAATGAAATCCATGTCAATGTAAGACTGATATAATATGGAAGTTCATCTGACTCCGCCAAAAGAAGGGTGATTTCCAGGACCTGCAGGTCGCCAGTATTCTTTTGGTTCATTCATCTCATATGGTTTCTAACAGAAAGGGCTAAACTTGTTGTAATTCTGGAGGGACATTTTTGCACACCCGTTGTTCATTATCTAGGTGGAGATTGTTAAATTGTATACCAATCTATTTAAGAGATCTCAAGGTTATACTGAAACACCATTTGGTATCAAAGAAATAGGCAAAGTAAATGAAACTTACGGTTGTTCAGGAGCTGGGAAGCTTCACTATTGCAACACCCATGTAAAGGTATTAACTTCCCACGAAAACTATCATGGGCACGATTGGCATGGCCAAATTCTCCATAATCTGCTGCACCACCACTTTTAGTGGCAGCAACAGGGTTCCTCTCTCCATCATTCACATAGCTGTTTGCCCGTTCTAGTCGATCTACACAAAAGTTCACAATAAACAAGATGAAAATGAAAACAAGGATGATAGGATTATGAAATTGTACTGGTACTTTTAATCAGACTCCAACATGAGCAAACGTGCATACTGCATAGTATTGAAATGCAATACCCAAGTTATTCAGATCCTTCATCAGCATGAAATAATTATAATGATCTATATCACATCCATTGGCATTCAAATTAGAATAATGTTTTCCACCAATTCCATTATCTTAAGAAAAAAATGTTACATAGATGACTCATAAATTTAATTTTACCAGTATATTTTTACCACCATTTCATTTAAGGGGCAATAGAATAACACACAACAAAGCCTCTGTTAGAAACTTGTGCTCAATACCCGTTTTTCTTTCTCTAAAAGGAGAATAATGCAAAATGGAATAAAAACAGCTTTATGAAGTCCATTTCCAGATTATTTTTGGCTCCTTCCACCATGGGTCTTTACACTGTGCAGTTCTCTAAAGTGATAAAAAGTTTGATGTTGGTCGCTAGCAGCATTTGCAGCTTGAAATACTCAGAGAGTCAGCTAAGTAAGCTAATACGTTAATGAAAAAGAAAATTTTCTTTCCCATCACATTTTATGCCCCCCACCTGACACCAAGGAGATCCATTTTCCAAATTCTAGGAATCATTCTTTTATTTTCTATTGCATGCCATCATTCTGATGTTTGAAAATTATATTCCCTGGAGAAAGAAATGAAGAGATGGGATGTATTGTTCTCTCCAAAATAATTAAGCCTCTGATCCAATACTTCCAGATATTCATAAACTAAACTAAGAGGATAGCGTTAGGATTTCAGGAACTTGTATACTCTCTAGTTGAAGGTTAAAGTAGAACTAAGCAAAAGCCATAAAAGTCAAGAAGATAAATAACCAAAAAAACACTACGCAAATAAAATATTTCACAAACATCAATACATGCAACTGATTTAAACACAATGTTACTCGGGCATAATTAAGTGAAGTTACTGCACATGCCAAATAATTCTAGCATGAAGGGTGAAGAATTTATTAAATAATTAAAATAAGGAGCGCGTACTTGCTTGAAATGGAAAGCAGGGAATAAAAGCATCGATGTCAAGAAACCCTAATTTATACTTTGAATAAACTTACCTCCTCCAGATTTACGCCTGCCGAGTGATCGATTCCTGCAAGCAATCAATCAATCCCAACATCATCCCATGAATTTCTCAAAAAATCCAAAGATGAATAAGAAGCAAAAAATACATCAAAGGATAGCTGGCATAGATAGATGAAAAGTAAAAAATCGATCCCACTACCGTTGATTGGGAGGCGCGTATCGCTTGACGGTGGCGATGCTGGCGACGGCTGCAGAATCCGAGCTAGGGTTTTCCAGCATCGTGAATTAAATTCTTCTACTTACACCGCCGCCGCCACCACCTCCAGCAACAAAACCACCCCGCCGGTAGCTGTAGCCTAAAGCAATAATTATCTTTTCCGCCAAAAGTTTTTATGAACTTTGACTGCTCGGCTCCGGGAATGCAGATTCAATTCCAGATGAAGCTAAGCAAAAGCGATCTGAAGAAATGAAGCTTTCCCGTCACCGAGCGAGAGAGGAGAGAGAGAGAGAGAGACGAGGGTTTCGTATTGTATATTCTTTTAGCTGATGGGATTTTCAACGACGCGCCTTTCCGAGGAGTTGGATGAACAGGATAACTTCTCAATAATTTTACTAGGGTGCCCCTCAAGTTCCATAAATTAATTATTATGAAATTAAATTTTAGTCCTATAATTTGGCCTGATTAAATTTTTGGTCCCTGTCTTGGAAAACATTTTACAACATTTATGTTTGTAGGAAATAATTTTGATTTTGACACATTCTAGCATGAAAAGTTACATGATTTGGCCAAAATGAAATTATGTTAATTTATCACCTTAATTAATTTGAGTGCAATTAAAGCTAATTGATAAAAATTATGGGTTACTATAATTTGGGTGTCAAAAGTATAATTTTTGCAGACATGATAGGTATAAAAAAATTTTATTTGATATTAATGGATCAGAGGACCAAAAACCTCTTAGTTATTTGTTGAATTATGATTGTTTTTGTTTTTAGTTATGTATATTTTTAGTTGGAGATGTGTATATTTTACTCCTAAAGAGTCAAATAATATTGTATGATGTTAAGTTATCTCCACATTTAGAGTAGTTTTTGTATTTTTAATTGTCATTAAATTTGAATATCCAAACACATTTTCAATAACAAATCGAAGAAAATAAGAATATAACAAGTCATTTTCCCCTGCACACATTGGACGACATACGATACAAATTGTAAATGTATGATATCTTCAAATAAGTTTTAATATTCAAATTCCAATTCATCAATATATCTCCATTATAAAATATTTATTGTATTAGGAAACAATGATTTGTTTAGGATTATAATCAAAATCATTTGTACGAAATTGATCATTATTTTTAAATAAATATATATTTTAAGACTGTATTGTGTTTATTTATTTTGATTCATTGTTAAAAGTACATACATATGTTAAATATATATACATTATGTATTCAAGAAACTTGAGGTGCATATTACTTGAATACACATATAGTTAATAAGTTATGTTATATTGAAATGAAATCAGTTAGATGGTAAACTATTTGGATAAAAATACTCAATCTTCTAGGTATATGCTAAAATGTTACATGAACATATTACAAATAGAAAATTAATATATAATGAGATTAGTTTTGCAATTTAAAACAACAATTAATTTAGTCTCTTCACTAATAGAAAACCTTTCTCACCTTGAAAATTATCTTTTGCCTAATGTTAAAAAGAACACTAGCTTTTCTAGTCTAATTCATATATTTTACAAGGGCTAAACTGCAATTTCCAATAAGTTCCAATACTGAATAGCATAAATGGTAGCATGCATTTCAGACTTGTGCCTTCTCAAGATACCGATTTCGGTCAGGGTCAGACAGATTCTCTCTCCTCTCTCTCTCATATTGAGGCGCGCTTACACAGTTCAAAGGAAGAGAGAGAAAATGGTGGGAGATGAGGATAAAGGAATAGAAAGATGCCGGCAATCTCTGAAGATCCCTGCTTCGTTCAGTAATCACACGAATTGGAAACACAAGGTAATGAAATGGTTGATTTTGTAGAAGTTATCGCACATCTTATTTATATTCTGTATTTATGTGTAGATTTTTTTGGTTTGTGCTAATGAGTATAGCTTCGGGAGAATTGCTTCAAAAGAGTTCGTGAGGATCGGGCTCGATTGCTTTGGAAGTTGAGATTGCCCAATGCCGAGGCTAAAGACCAGTCTTCAGAAGAATCAGAACACAAGGTTCGATTAATATTTCTCTCCGATTTTTGGTGTTCAATTCAGTAAATTTGTTCGCCCGGTTAATGCTTTATAGTTTATAGGAGTTGTGGTTTTGTTAAATTGAGGAGGGGTAACCTTTCATCTGGTGAAGCAATCAATTGGGGAAGCAATTGAGACATAGGCTTGTGTTCCTTTTCGTTGGGGTGTCCATTTAGGTCTGAAGGTTGAATTGCACTTAGAAAAATTTCAATGTGTTTTTGCATATTAGACTTCAGGACATGGTAGTACTAAGCTAACGAAAGTTAGAATACTAGCTTTAGTAGTCAAAGTGTTCTGTCTCGGTTAATTGTTTTGTGCTTGCTCTTTTGCATTTTGTTGACCTGATTTGAGATTCTGATTGTAGGATTTCATCAACTCAACACTTCAGGAAATAGTGTCTGAAGAACTAAGAAAAATTAAGGGAATATCCGTGGATGAAAGTGCAGCTACTATTAATTCCAAAGTTACTGATGACATGATATGGGAATATGATGGTCTTCACACAGCTTATCAAGGTGACTGCGAAGAGATTTTATTAGAGATGCAAAGAATATTTTATGAGGATCTTGGGAGAGAGGAAAGCAGAAAAGGTTAAATACACTGAACATTTGCTTTGTGGAAACGAAGGCAATTTTCCTCTTTTTTTTTTAACAAGAAAAATAAAAATTTTGTTGCTTATGATAAAAAAGAAAAGAAAAGTATTTTACGTGAGGCAGTGTCAGAACAGAAGAGTCACTTAGCCAAATATTCTAAGAACCTTTTGATTTATTATTTCTTTCATGAAGCAGAATACTTTCAGGTCACATTAGTTCCTTACACTCCAATATTGAATGGATTAAGTTCTAGTTATACCAGTGCATGAAACTCTGATCAGCTGAAAGTTCTTTACACTTCATCTATTTGCTGTTTTGAATTGATATCAGGTATAGCCACCAATAATTAAAAGAACTAAACTCTCCTACAAATCCTCGTTTGAAGCAGCTTTATATGCTTGTCTCTGATCTTAGATTGATGGTGTCCTGATTGTTGACCATGATTGACGAAATCTCTGAAGATTGCAATCATAAATGCTTTATTTGGATTTACTCTCTCCTTTTAAAGTTATGGGGGAATTTTCCTTTATATCGTATATTTACTTATAGCCTTTTGCAGATCCTGAAACTTTTATCACAACATGGGAGGATGAAGAAGACGAATACTTGGCTCATTTGGTGTATGATCATATGCAACTTAACAGTGATCAGGTATGATTCAAGTGAAATTTAGTCTCCTTTTACTTGCCCAGCTTGGAAGTTTAGCTGCTGATTCTTTGATTGGACGTCTGGAAACTGGTTTTATTGGTCAAACTGATGAACTTTGCAAATTCATGTGTTGACCTCTGCTCTGCTGAAAATCAATTCTTCTCTTTCTGTTGGTCAAACATGAAGGTGTTTGTTTGAGGCTTAAAAGGGCTTAAGGGTTTTTGATCCTTGCGTGTGTGCTTAGTCGTAAAAACCCTTGGGCCTATGAGTTTGAGTAACATCGCCACCTGCAAATGTTACATTTCCATAATTAATACCAAGTGAGAAGAAAAATGCAAATACTAAATGATCTTTATTTTCCCATGTAGGTCTCGGAGGAGGTTTGGTGCCCTATCTGCAAACAGGGAAAGTTACAGGAAAATGTCCATCAAATTTATTGCAGTCAGTGCAAACTCAAGCTTAAAAGAGGCCTTGAGGTGCCCAAACCCCCCCCCCCCCCCCCCTCTCTCACCTGTCCATTTCTCTCACAAATTCGACATGCAAAAACATCCCTTCAGCAAAGAGCAAAATAAGAACTGGAGTAGATCTTAATGTGCATTTGGTTTATTTTCATTTCAAGATATGTTTGAACCTTTTCATTTTGCATCTTCTCTTGCTGTCCACGTTGGGAGGGGGGGGGGGGGGTAGCTGATACTGCAATTCCAGGGATGTGACCACCATTAAGAGTCTAAGCTAAGTTGACAGAACAAGCTAGCCACAAGTCTGAACTCTACTGGGACCTAAACAACACATTATTTGAGTGACATGGGTGGATGAAATTCTAAATTGAACATAGACCTCTAAAATATGTGAATAAGCAACTCAGGAATTATTGACCGCAGGATGTGGGAAGCAATTAGCATCATGGACGAAATGAAAATGTGTTTCTTTTGCCACCTTCATCAATAGCAGATCAAAATTATCATTGTTTTTTGTTTTTTCTTAATTGACCTCATCAGTCCATCGGAATTCTGCAACTCTTCCAAAAGTATACATGGTGTTTTCTTGAAGAACAGATGTGATGCTTTGGCCTATGAGTTGCTGAAGTATTGAGGTTCATATAATCATATAACGACAGATTACAAATACCATTGCACTAACTTCAAGTATATTTTTCGTGTTTCAGGTAGATTTGAACTTTTTACGACTGAGGCTGGTGGAAGCTCATGCAGACCATCTTGATAGGGGATGCAGGCTGAGACCTGATTTTTGTGTTGAGACTAAATTCGACCTCACTGCACTCTACATTAAGTGCCAAGGCTGCAAAACATTCGACATCGTACTATAGATGATGTCTTCACAACTTACACTTGTAAAGTAAATCAAATGTTGATGTTATAGTTGTATAGCAAACAAAAGTGCATAAACAGTTGCTGCTGGTATTGTGGACAGCTTGCCAACAAATAGTCATAATTACAACATAGCCTATATGAACAATCACAGAATACCCTGCTGGTACTATTCTGGTAGGCAGCTTTTCTATACTTGGCCCAAGTCATACTTAATCCATATTTGTTTATAAAGGAATTATGTAAATGAAATCTAGAATGACTTGAATCTTCTAGTTAGTCATTAAATCGATAGATCTTCACCTCAATTTACTAAGTGATGCAGTGGTATATTGAGTATAAAAGTCTTGACATTTCTAAATCTCAAAACTTTATGATTTCAAATTATCTCCCAATCTGTTTAAAACTTGCAATTGGGCATAAAGATACAATTAAGTACTATAAAAAGCTTGTGTCGTTTCAATCCTCACCATCACTCTCCTCGCTGAAATAACCTTTCCTCTTCTCTCTCTTCTCCTTTCTCACACCTCCACCACCCTTCAACAACCTCTCCATCCACAACCAAAGCCCAATTCTCATTTTACTCTTCCTCGTATGATTTCCCTGCACTGCCGCCCCTCCGCCCTTTCTTCACCACCAGCTAGGCTGCCACTTCCTCCGCCGTGCAAGGATTTGGATGGTGTAGCTGCGGCGGTGGTGGTAGAAGATATCATCGTCTTTGTCATCGTCACTAATGTTTCCCCTGCAAGACATCTCTCCCCTTCTTGAGCGACATATTGTAGTCCTCATATCTATATACACTTTCATTGTTCAAAGATCTAAAACCTTAATTGTTCGAAGATACAAATTAAGATTTAGATAATATAGAAGGATCTATAAATTGTGAAGAATTTCAGTGTAGAGTGGGAAAAGATTCCATGTATAATAATATATAATGTTAAAAATAAAAAAATATTAAAAATTGAAGAAGTCTGCACGGTGTGCATTCTTTTGGTAGCTGATCAAATCTGTATATATGTATATATAACCATACTATGCAACCATTGCTAAAACGAGAACTTACCACATATATCAATGCACAGCCTTCAATTCCAGAAAAGATAAAAGGGTGGAATGGAAATTACTAGCACATCGTTCAGTCTCTTGAAGCATATAATGACAATCCCAAGAACAGAGAATATGGAAAATACAAATACTGCAAAATTCCGTCATCACAATGAGCTATTATTCTTTGCTAAAAAGGGGTCCTTTTTGGCTTAATGGAAGCCAATTCTTGACTCTCCTCAAGCTCTCTTTTGCAACCACTCAAAGAATTTAGCCTGTGCTTCAAGTGCATCTCGCCTATGTAACTCGTACCAGTGGTTACCAACTTCAGCTCCTAAAGTGAATCCAACTACACCTCCAAAAGCAAATGACAGAACAGTGCCTGTGATACGAACAGAGTTTATTAAGTACATTCCTATCTAATCCAATTATTTTGTGTTTCATTAAAAAAAAAACCAGTCTCACAAAATAGATTCTCTTTTAAAGTATTTTCCCCTCCGACAGCCATATTCTACAAATATGAAAAGTTTTTCTGTTCAAAGCATACAGCATCAGAAAATCTAAGCATATGGTGCTTCAAAATCTTGTGTTTGGAAAGTGAGAGCCAATGTAATTCACTTGCTTATTGAGATCAACATTACACATCAAATAAGAGAATACTGAAAATAAAAATGGCAAGGTCAAATTTTGTGCTATGATCAAGAGTATGATACTAAGAAAAACCACCACCTCCATCTGGCATTACAAAAGTACACTAATGGAACGCACACGAAATCAAGTACCTCAACTTTTTAGGCAGATCTCATTTGAAATGAGAGCTCTCGATCACGATTGATGGTAGAAGGAAGGCTTCAGGTGAAGTGACTTGACATTAATTTCCGTATCTTTCCCCATAATCATCCGACCCATACAGAAGGGATGCTGATTAAGTGTGGCAAAATATGCATTCTCTATTGTATGTCATATTATCTTATCAATAATAACACTTGCTGAAGTCTAACATGCACGTACCCAAAAGTTGAAAAACCAAATGGCAAAAATCAACAAATACCATGAGGACTCTTTGACCACCTCCAAGCATTTCCACCAGTTACAACTGCTCCAAGGGCAGCACCTACAACACCAAATTTAGCAGTATCCCTTGCAGACTTCAGCTGAAACAATAAGAGACGAGAACAAGTATTAACATATTTAAAGGGTAAAAAATTACACATCAAGCCTTGAAAAGGAAAATCACTACAATGAGATTAACACTCAGCTTCTTCACCCAAATACAGGAAACAGAAAAAGAAACCCACCAGACAGAACTATAGGAATATCAATATCCAGAAACCTAAGAAAACTGTCCAACCTGAAAGAAATCATCACGAATCACCTTAAATCCAATTCCACAACCTAAAAGGCCACACAATTACAGCAATTTGAAAAACTAGAAGCACAAAAGATGGCAATACATCTTTGACCAAACAAATGGAAACAGCATTAAACATGGCTTAGAAATCAAATTTCTTGCATATAGATAATCCCAATATTATGGACCCAAAAAATGTAATTTCTAAATAATAGAAACACAATAAATGGCATATCCCCATAAGCATAGCTTTTTCATCAAATTTGCACCTAATAATAACACTTTTTGGAAAACCAATAGGCCCCTCATTTGCATCCCAAAATAACCACCTCTTAAGATATGACAAAACCCATAGTTCTTCAAGAAGAAAACTATACATTGCACAAAGTTTACAATTAAAAAAGTATAACTTCTCCAAGTAAAGTGCTTCTAGGAATTGAAACCAGCATAGATCATACTTCATGGGGTAAGAAAAACATCGAGAAAACACATAAAGCACACACATATTAACAAACAAAATGAATAAACTCAAATAAGGTTTCCATCATACCTCACTAACAACTTGCACAACGAAATTGTCATGAATGAAGATGAAGAAGAGTGCATGGGGAAGAAGAAGTCCATTTCTCGTTTTATTTTAAAAATCCGTTATTTCAGTTGTAAGGCTAGGGAGTATATCGCATTTCACTAATAAAAGCGTGCGTGCGTTTAGTAGAAACGACGCCGTTTTAATTCTGTTTGATTGTAATGCTTTACGACGTCGTTTTGATTGTGCATGGGTGTATATATGTAAACCCATGCATGCGTGAGAAGTAACAAATTTTCAGATATTTTTCCTTCCAATTTAGATCTACTTTCTCTCTCTTCGCACACTCAATCCGTGTTCTGACATTTGGCCTCAGAGCCAGCTGCGCAAACTCTGTGTTTATGGCGGGGAAGAATCACACTCAACGCATTGATGCACTTGAGTCGCAGGTGACGGAATTATTGGCTGGACAGGCGGCGGTGTTACAAGCTCAATCGCAAGTGGAAGCGCGATTGGAATCGAAGCTAGATAGCTTGGGTGAAATGTTAAAGGCTCAAATAATGAATGTTATGAAGGAGCAACAGAGTCAGTCATCGGGTAAAGGTAAGGAATCTATTCATTCCTCTAATACATCTATGGCAACTGGATCGGGATCGGGTAGGAATGATGCGGGGATACTATCACCTATGCCGATGACTAGGATGCAAGGGGGACAGGGTAGCAATGGAGGAAAATTTCCTAAACTAGATTTTCCTAAATTTAATGGAGATAACCCGAGGATATGGCTTAGGAAGTGTCATAGGTATTTCTCATACTATGACATGAATGATTATGACAAACTCAGGCTTGTAGCTATGAATTTAGAAGGGAATGCGGATCATTGGTTTGTGGATTATGTAGAGGAGAGAGGTAATCTATCATGGAGTGAGTTTGCTAAGCTTGTGATGGATCGTTTTATGAATCCAACTGGGGGAAGTTTAGTAGCCCAATTCAATAAGCTAAGGCAAACAGGGAGTGTGCAGGCATATATTAATGAGTTTGAGGAGATAAGAGCATTACTGAGAGAGTAACAAGGCTTTGACTGAGGAATATTTCATGGAAAGTTTCATTGGAGGATTGAAAGAAGAGATTAGCAAGTTTGTATCTATCCAAAAACCTATTACTCTTCTGTCTGCTACTCAGCTAGCTCTTCAGAGTGAGGACTTGATTCATTTGCTGACTAAACAACAAAGGTTAGCTCCTAAATCTTTCCAACCAACTTCTGGTATCACTACTAAGGCTGAAAATGGATTGATGAAGCCTAAAATACCACCTATCAAGAGGCTTACACCTGAGGAGATGAAGGCTAGAAGGGATAAGAATCTCTGTTTTAATTATGATGAGATCTTTCACATTGGCCACAAATGCAAGAAGCTGTACCTAATCCTAGTGGAAGGGGATGAGGCACAGGTTGATGATGCTTTGGAGCTGGAAGTTATGGAAGATGATCAAAGGGAACCTCAGATATCCCTTAATGCTGTGGCCGGGCAATCTCATTCAGACACTATCAAGTTATTGGGAAGATCAGGCAAACAGGAGCTGATTATTTTACTTGATTCAGGAAGTACACATAGCTTCTTAGATCCTATGGCAGCAGAGAAGATGGGATGTGTTATAGAGTATATCACTCCTTGGCTTGTCCAGTTGCTGATGGGAATAAAATTGAGTATAACTCCAGGTGCCCTCAATTCGAATGGGAGATGGGAGGGTGCAAGTTTAGCACTCCAGTGAGACTACTCAAGCTTGGAGGGTGTGACATGGTAATTGGGGTGGATCTACTGAGTCAATTTGGCCAGATTCTCATGGGTTTCAAGGAACACACTGTCCAATTCAGCATCAGAGGAAAGGAGGTTAAGTTGAAGGGTATACAACTCCATTCTCAATTGAATTTTATATCAGCTGAGCAACTAAGTAAAGAGGTGAAGGGAGAGGAACATGATATAGCAGCCTATTTGTGTTTGATTACTGCTCAGAATGAGGAAACAAAGGAAGCTCATCATCAGTTAGTTGATCCTTTGTTACAAGAATATGCACATCTCTTTGATATGCCTAAAGAGCTACCACCTACAAGGAGTATGGACCATAAGATCCCTATTAAACCAGGAGTAGAACCTATTAAGCAACATGCTTATACGTATCCACTTCTTCAGAGGCAGGAGATAGAGAAGTTGATAAAGGAGATGTTAAGCAGTGGAATAATCAGGCCAAGTAGCAGTCCATACTCATCACCTGTATTATTGGTCAATAAGAAGGATGGAAGCTGGAGGTTTTGTGTGGATTATAGGAGACTCAACTCAGCCATAGTGAAGGATAGCTATCCCATTCCCTTGATAGATGATCTATTGGATGAACTAAGTGGAGCACATATTTTTTCTAAGATTGATTTGAGGGCTGGTTATCATCAAATCAGAGTTATGGAAGAAGATATCCACAAGAATGCTTTTGTCACTTCTTCAGGGTTATATGAATTCATAGTTATGCCTTTTGGGCTTACCAATGCCCCATCAACTTTTCAGGCAGTCATGAACCAGGTTTTCAGTGAGTGCTTGAGAGATTATGTGTTGGTGTTCTTTGATGATATACTAATCTACAACAAGAATATGGAAGACCATTTAGTCCACTTGAGATCTGTGTTTAACATCCTTACACAACACAGCTTGTTTGCTAAACTATCCAAGTGTCTTTTTGGAAAAATTGAGGTGGAATACCTAGGACACTTAATTAGTGGGCAAGAAGTGAAGGCTGATCCAGGAAAAATTCAAGCTATGGTTCTTTGGCCACAACCAACCACCATTAAAGCTTTGAGAGGCTTCTTGGGCTTGACTGGCTATTACAGAAAGTTTATTCAGGGATATGGAACTATAGCAAAACCCCTTACTGACTTGACTAAGAAGTGAAGATTCCTATGGAGTAGTGCAGCTGAGGAGGCTTTTGTTAATTTGAAGCAAGCTATGGTTTCAGCTGCAGTGTTGGCCCTTCCAGATTTCAGTAAGCCTTTCATCTTAGAAACTGATGCTTGCTACAATGGGTTGGGGGCAGTATTGATGCAAGATCACCATCCATTGGCCTTCCTTAGCAAAGCACTAGGAGCCAAGAACTTGGGGTTGTCTATATATGAAAAGGAGTTTTTGGATACTAGCAGTTGATAAGTGGAGGTCATATCTACTACATGCTCCTTTTATCATTAGGACAGACCAAAAGAGCCTTAAATAACTCTTGGAGCAGAAAATCTCCACTCCTTTGCAGCATAAGTATCTTACTAAATTGCTGGGGTTCACCTACACAATTGAGTTCAAGAAGGGAGTGGATAACAAAGCTGCAGATGCACTCTCTAGAATCTATTCTGAAGATGGTGAGTGCCATGTTATTACTACCTTTAGGCCAATGTGGATAGAGGAACTCATGCTCAGTTATCAGGATGATACAGAGGTTCAGGATATTATTGCTAAATGTGTAACCATGCCATACAATGTGTCTCAGTATAGCTATTCAGAGGGCTTGGTGAGGTTTAAGGGCAAGCTGTTGGTGGGTAATCATGGGACTTTGAAGCAGCAAATCATTACTTACATGCATGATTCTAGGAGACTCAGGGGTTAATGCCACTTATCAAAGGCTAGTGAATGTGTTTTGATGGCCAGGAGTAAGGGCTCAAGTACTGCAACACATCAGAGAGTGCCATACTTGCCAAATTTCCAAGCATGAGAATGTTCACAATCCTGGTTTACTACAGCCTTTGCCAATGCCTGATCAAGCTTGGACTCACATCTAAATGGACTTCATTGAGCAGCTTCCCCCCTCTGCCAACAAGGACACTATATGGGTGGTGGTTGACAGATTAACTAAGTATAGCCATTTCATTGCCTTGTCTCACCCCTTCACTGCTTCCAAGTTAGCTTCTCTCTTCTTGGATACGATTTATAAGCTTCATGGTCTTCCTCACAGCATTATCTCTGATAGAGATAAGATTTTCACAAGTCAATTTTGGCAACACCTTTTCAAGTTGATTGGAATTGAGCAATATTTGAGCACAGCTTATCATCCTCAAACGGATGGCCAAACTGAACGAATTAATCAATGCTTGGAAACTTATTTGAGGTGTATGTGCGGAGCTAATCCCAAAAGGTGGTCCTCTTGGCTTGCTATGGCTGAATTGTGGTATAACACCTCTCATCACACTGCTCTAAACCTTAGTCCTTTTGAAGCATTGTATGGTTTCAAGCCTATATCTCTCATGAGTGGTCCTTTTCTCTCTACCACAGTGGAAGGAGTCTCAGATCTTCTGAAAGATAAACAACTGGCTCAGCAGTGTCTTAAAGATGCATTGAGGAAGGCTCAAGAAAGAATGAAATATTATGCTGATAAGAAGAGAAGTGATAGAGTCTTCCAAGCTGGAGATTGGGTTTATCTTAAGCTTAAGTCGTATAGGCAACGAACCTTGCACAAGAGTCCAATCTGGAAGCTTAGTCCAAAGTACGCAGGTCCTTTTCAGATTCAATCCAAGGTGGGCCCTTCTGCCTATAAGTTGCTTCTTCCTTCAACAGCCAAGGTTCATCCGGTGTTCCATGTGTCGGTCCTCAAACGAAAAGTGGGCCCTATTACTGCTATTACTTCCACTTTGCCTGAGTTTGATGAAGAAGGTAAAGTTCTCCTGAAACCAATCAAGATATTGGCTCAACGATTGGTGAAACGGGGCAAGGATCCAGCTTCTCAGCTGCTGGTTTAATAGGCACACCTACCTGAAGAGGAAGCTACGTGGGAGTTCTTCGAGGATGTTCAAGCGAAGTACCCGTTTCTGTTGTCTTGAGGGCAAGACATTTACAGGGAGGGGGTATTGTCATGAATGAAGATGAAGAAGAGTGCATGGGGAAGAAGAAGTCCATTTCTCGTTTTATTTTAAAAATCCGTTATTTCAGTTGTAAGGCTAGGGAGTATATCGCATTTCACTAATAAAAGCGTGCGTGCGTTTAGTAGAAACGACGCCGTTTTAATTCTGTTTGATTGTAATGCTTTACGACGTCGTTTTGATTGTGCATGGGTGTATATATGTAAACCCATGCATGCGTGAGAAGTAACAGAATTTCAGATATTTTTCCTTCCAATTCAGATCTACTTTCTCTCTCTTCGCACACTCAATCCGTGTTCTGACAGAAATGAACAGAGAAAGCAGGAGAATTTGAAAACAGAAGACTCTATATGGACCAATTAAGTTCAAAATCTCACAATCAAAGCTGAACACGTACACAATTAAGAGAAAAATGAGAAAACATGAGGGATATAGGAACATACGGTGGGTCCATGGATGGGATCAGACGCAATGAATTCGTCGACGTGAGAGCTGTTCCAATGGGGCAATGGTTTTTCAGGATAAAGAATTTTTGAATAATCGTTCAGATAAAAACTCTGCAAAATATTCCTTTATCCCTTTCCAGAAACTTCCATTCGCTTCGCCCATACTTCTTGATTTTAGGTTTCAATTTCAAGGTTGATTTATCAGTATTGGAATATGGAGTTCTTTTTACCCACTTCTAAGCAGTCAATAATACAAATTAAATAGAGGAAATGGGCCCAAATACTCATTTTCATATAAAATGTGATTATTTTATCCATCAATATAGTAAAATGTTTTCATATACCCAATTATATAACAAAATGTATCCAAATACCCACTTTTCAATTTTACTGACATTCTATCAATATTTTACTGAAATTCAATGATTGATAAGTTTTTAATTTATTTTTCTATAATCAATCATTGATAAGTTTTTATTTTTTACTTTTCTTTCGTTTTATTTATTTACATTTTACAGGATTTTATTTCACATTAATGGTATATTTTAGGGTTTATGGTTTGAATTGTTAAAAATATCTTTTATTTTACTGAGTTCATGTTTTTCTTTTGTTTATGTTATAGTTAGTATTTTATTTCCTTGAGTTCATGTTTTTTGCTGTTTATGTTCATGATTGTATGTTAGAAAATATATTTTTTGTATGTTAGAAATATATTGTTTATATTGTTTGTATGTTAGAAATATATTTTGATTTAGGAAATTTAGAATTTCACATAAGCTTTCGTGAAACCCTAAAAAATATAGGGTTTACCGAAAGGTTTGTACGTTGCACGAGAGCTTGACAGCATTCGGGAAACCCAAAAATATAGTGCTTCACGAAACCTTCACGAAACCTTCAGAAGGTTTCGTGAAACCCTATATTTTTAGGGTTTCCCGAGAGCTTGAAAACATTCGGGAAACCCTAAAAATATAGGGTTTCATGAAAACTTTAGGAAGTTCTCGTGAAACCCTATATTTTTAGGGTTTCCCGAATGCTTTCAAGCTCTCGTGCAATTAATAAAAAACGTCAATAGATGAATTCCTTTAATTTTCTAATATTAAAGTATGATAACAATAAAAAGCTTTCGGGAAAGGAATTCAAGGAATATTGTAGGAAAGCTTTTCTAATATTTAATTAATTGTAGTAAATTTAATATTAGAAAATTATGATAACAAGAAAGGAATTCAAGGAATATTAGAAAAGCTTTTCGGGAAAGCTTTCGGGAAAGGAATTCAATTAATTGTAGGAAAGCTTTTCTAATATTTAATTAATTGTAGTAAATTTAATATTAGAAAATTATGATAACAAGAAAGGAATTCAAGGAATATTAGAAAAGCTTTTCGGGAAAGCTTTCGGGAAAGGAATTCAATTAATTGTAGGAAAGCTTTTCTAATATTTAATTAATTGTAGTAAATTTAATATTAGAAAATTATGATAACAAGAAAGGAATTCAAGGAATATTAGAAAAGCTTTTCGGGAAAGCTTTCGGGAAAGGAATTCAATTAATTGTAGGAAAGCTTTTCTAATATGTAATTAATTGTAGTAAATTTAATATTAGAAAATTAAAGGAATTCAAGGTTTCGGGAAACCCTATAAATATAGGGTTTCCCGAAACCTTTCTAAAACTTTCGGGAAACCCTATATCTTTAGGGCTTCCCGAAAGCTTCAACCTCTCGTGCAACGCACAAACCTTTCGGGATACCCTATATTTTTCAGGGTTTCCCGAAAGCTTCTCTAAATTTCCTAAATTCACAAAATGAAATCTAAATTCCTAATCCAAAATATATTTCAACATACAAATAAATCATGAACTACAACATAAACATAAACAAAAGTAAAACATGAAAAATGGATTACACGTGGAGGTTTGGGGCGGGTGGGGTGGGTGGACAGTTATAATTTGCATTAAATGCCAAAAGTTTTGCAGTATAATTTATGGAAAATGGGTATTTGGTGATATTAAGTTATAAATTTGGGTAAAAGGTGATATTTTTTTATATCACTGGGTAAAATAAATAATTTTTATCTTCAAATGGGTATTTCATGCGGCTAACCCAATTAAATATATCAATAAACTTACAAGATAATGGTTGTTCTAACAAAACCCTTTATCAATCATCATCAAATGCTCTAATTCATAACGTCTATTAATAATCTGCTAAAATTACCTTTTTTTCTAAATATCAAGTCTATTTTGTTTCCATCTCTATTTTTTCTTTACAAATTGCATTGAAAGTTTTTGTGACATGAATTCTTTCGCCTGATAATATGAACCACATGTATTATGTTCATATCAACAAGATATTATTTATAAAAATAAATATTTGATTAAATTCATTGACATTTTCAAAATAAATTCACATGACAACTACAGGTTAATGAATATGTAATTTAACAAATTACAAAACTATTAATCAAATCATTTTTAATGATTAAATTATGGCTGGTCCCAGTTAATTTAGAGTGATTTAATTTATGACTGTTAGATGAACCCAAAATATAAGATGTGAATTCAAGAAGAGGCATATATTCCCCAGCATAAATGTCTGCTCGACATAGTGTGCATATTAATAATATCTCCTGCGTTGATCACAACATAGTCACCTGAGGTAGATGAATTTGATACCCAACAGAAAAAATAGGGAAAAAAAGAAAGATGAATCAGAATAATCACCTCGTGAGCATATAGGGGTGGGTGATTAACTGTTGTAGAGTGGCACAAAATATTACACAATTCGATTCTATACGAGGTTATCTTTTAGGTTTGCTTCACTTGTAGTATATCAAATGTACACTCTTGTGTGGATATACAGACCGTTCAAGCAGCACGGAGGTGTCTCGTTTCATAGCATGATGCACTTTGCAATACCAAAAATATGCACCAATGGATATGTGCAGCACTACTCGTATATGTTTTGATTGAGACCAATCAATCAAGTGAGAGTGACACCAGTCAAATGGTGAGATAGCAGCTCAAAGATAAAGAACGTGGCAGCATTCAAAAGAGCTCCTCTGAGTTTAATTTATTCCACGCCTCCTATTGTCCCATACGAAAGTCAATATTACGAGAGAATTCCCACCAAGAAATATGATTTCACATAAAAAATGAGGTAACCACAAAGATGTTCCTTTAATGGGAGAATTGTGTCCATTAGTTACTATTTGGCCATGCTTTGCTTCACAAAAATTTACAATCTATAGGTGTAAAACAAAATGAGGATAATATATTACCTTGAGGAGGTCAAAGACCTTTTCAGCAATGTACTTCTGTTGGAGAGTGGCACCCTTTTGCTGCACCTTGTCGGGATGGATGCAAAGAGTAGCTTTTCTATAAACTTTTTTGACAGAGGCAGCCGTAATTAAATCCGTCAAAGAAACAGGCTGCCACCCACATTCAGGCCAAAGCACCTTTGAAACACCAGAAAGCAAATTCAGTAAATGCATTTATCAACACCAAGTGATGCTGGAAGTTGAAAAGGCATTGCAACTCGAGGAGCCAAGATTAAATAGCATGTGATAAGGCACAAAGTAATATGAACATACATATTGCAACGTTGACAGCAGTGCTCGCAGATTGCCTTCTTTGCCAGCAGCCCAACGCTTGATTTCGAAATCTAATGTCTCAGCAATTCTCTATGACCAGACAAGATCAAGTTCAAGTCACAATGATGAAATGCTATTTGACATATATAGTCGAATATATCTACTATGGCGTATTATTGCAATCAGGTCCATGCAAACTTGGACCAAAACTAGTTAATCTATAAAATTCATTAAGGATGAGGGTTCTAGTTGGCAGTGCCACTGAAGTTCAATAAATCATAAGTTAACACCAGGAAGAATTGAATATATAACTTTTCAGTCACCTGATGACATGGTAGTTGCAATATAAATCTTACAGCCAACAGACATAGGCATGATATATTTGGAGAAAATCTTCAACTTCAAATTACAATGCCATTAGTAATATATTAAAAGTATTAAGTAACACCTAAAGGGAACTTAGAGATCAATAATTGACATTGTTTTTCTAGTGAAATTATGAATTAAAATCATGGGTTTTCTGTAAAATTACCAAACATGATAGAAACTATTGTTAAGTTACAAAATTGTCATTCCTAGCATAAATACACCATCGACTCCCATCAGTTTGGCAGTGAAATAATTAGAAAATAAAGACAGTATAGCCCTCAGATCAAAAAAAAAAAAAGCTACTAGCCAAATGAAAGCACTGTGCTGCGACTGTGGGTGGAGGGGAGGGACGGAGGCAACAGGGAGGTAAATGATGGATGGGTAAAATTGGCAATACAATATCTTTTCAAGTGAAGTGTTTTTTGTCACCGAACTGCCAAAGTAAGTCGAAACAGTGAGTCTGTAATCTAAAAAGAATTGATAGGAACCATATCACTCTGTCAATCTATATTGTGCAAAGAGTGCATAGCTTCTGTCATTTGATCACAGTAGAGGATGCCAAGGTAAATGGCTGTTGTTTTTACTATGACTTATACCATCTAGCATTAGCTAAAAATAGATTTTAAAAAATCTCAAAACCTAAAATATGCATACCTTTGCACAATAACTATGCAAAACGACAAAGAGTCACCAGTCATAAAAGATTAAACACATAAACTCAGTTTGATATTATACAAGCTGGAGAATTTTAGTGATCATGAAATGTCATAACAAGACAGATGCACGGTCACAAGAAAAAACTATATCCTCACCACAGGAAAACTTACATGTCTTTCTTCTTGCTCCATTTGAACTTGAAGGTCCCGCTGATTCTTCTCAGCCACTGCTTTGGCCTGGGCAAATGGAACCAAAATTTAATAATAAAAAGGTGGCACATGTTGAATATAAATTTGGAGAAAATCAGTAACTACTGTTTACAAGAGAAGATAAACACATACAGCACGCTCTTGAGTACGTTGATGGCGATCCAGCCTGGCTTTTCTTCTTTCTTCAGTTTCCCCTTCAACCTCCTGGAAGTCTCCAGCTGATGGAGCTCCTTTGCCATTATTCCAAGAGAAGAACAGTCAGCAAGACAGATGCTATATGAAATAAGTATTAAGAACAATATAAAAGGTGATGCACCTCCAAAAATAGAAGATAGATCATCAACAATATTAGTAGTTGAAGAAGCCTTCTTCATGTTGGAAGAGGATCCACTAGATGATGTTGTTCCTCTTCCAGCTTCAGATCCTCCCTTGTTCTGGAATTGCTGATCATTAAAAGGATCCTGAATATAATACAAAAAGGTTATAACACTGAATGACAAAATCTTGTGAATAAGGCTATTAATACTAGAACTTACTGTTGAATTTGTTCGACCCCTTGGCGCACTACTTGCTCGTCCCATGCCAAAAAAGGATTCCAGATCATCATTATTCCTTTGTTGATTCATCTTTGCAGCAGATGCTGCTGCTGCCCTTTCTCGTGCCTCTGTTGCAGCTCTCTCCCGAGCCTCTGCTCCAGCCCTTTCAACAGCTGCTCGTTCAGCTCGACGCTTTGCTTCTTCAGCCCTTGCCAGAGAGGCTTTATCCCTCAGTTCTTTCTCCCTCGTTTCTGCAGCAGCAGCTCTTTCCCTGGCTTCTAGAGCAGCTTTTTCTGCTCTCTCTTTAGCTTCTGCAGCAGCTCTTTCACGGGCCTCAGCTTGTGCTCTTTGCACTGCTACTCTTCCAGCACGTTCTCGAGCTTCAGCACTTGCCTTATCAACAAAAGCCCTTTCAGCTTTTAAGCGAGCTTCAGCAGCTGCTCTATCACGTGCCTGAACTGCTGCCCTTTCACGTGCTTCCCGGTTAGCCCTTTCTACAGCTTGTCTAGCCTTCTCTCTTTCAATCTCCCTTGATCTCTCCTCCCTCTGAAGTCTCCTTTGCTCTCTCTCTCCCTCTTCCTTTTGATTCCTATTATGCTCAAATATCTCCTCAGTTTCCTGGAATTCTTGCTCTTGACCATCATGTTCATCCCTTTCCAGCTGCACAGATTCCTTATATTTAGCAGCCTTTGCATTTTCTCTTTCACGTACCTCCTTAGCATGTCTGAATTTAGCCTCAGCTTTCTCCATAGCCTCCTTCATAGCAGCAGCAGATGCAGCAGCAGCAGAAAATGCATTAGTTTCTTCGCGAGAATGCAGATTGGCACTTTCATCAGCGCTGGTTTGGGACCTTCCCAGGGCAAAATCCTCAAGTTCATCAAACTGTGAGACTTGAGACCCCTTGCCCGCAGGCTGTGCCAGCTTAGGACTTTGAAAATGTTGACTGTGATTAGAAGGTGAAGAAAATACATCACCTTTTTTCCTTGAACTTGAAGAAAAGGAACCTGTTTCTGCCCTCGAAGTTTGACGAGGTATGGCTGGTGGAGGTCGTGAGGGGGGTGGAGCAGCTGTAGGCTGTGTGAAAAGAGGAATCTCTGATACAGTTAACCATACATCATCAGACTGCTGTTCTAGTCCTGATGATGTTGGAGACATATCAACATGTGAGCTTGTTTCATAATACTGAGGCGAAGAAGCAGTTTGATCAAAAGACTTCTGAAAATCTGTAGAAACATTCGTCACATCAAATAGGGGAGGTTCCTGAAAATTGTCTACAGGAGTTCTCTTCTCCATATTGCTTTCAGAGTATCTGAAAGACGAGTTCCCCTTGGGTTCTCTTGTAGTGGCAGATTGGGGAGATGCAGATCCTGAAGAGCTGCCTTCCTTTCCTCTTTTATCCCTCCCAGTGGAAAATGGATTGACAGGTCTTCCAAAACTATTAAGAGGATCTAAATCATCAAAACTTCCGCCACCAACTGTTGAAGCTTCAGTCCTTGCACTCCTGGATGCACTATGCTTACTGATCTCGTCCAGTGGATCTGCAAATACCCTGGATGATGAAAATCCCTGTGTTGAAGCTGATTCTGAAACTACAGAAGGATTATCCAGAACACTCCCATGCTTAGAACCACCTACTGGTACAGAACCCCAAGTTGACTCTTTTACAGTTCTGTTCCAAAAGATAAAAATGAGAAACGGCATTTTATAACAACCTACAATTAGATGGCTAAATACACTAGAAAATTAATAGCCAATTTTGTTTTATTTTTTTTTTAAATGTTTTCATTTGAATTCATAAAAATAGATGATACAGGTATCACAGTCATGCAAGCTTAAAACATCATTATTCTTCCCCAAGAATGGTTTTTCTTGTGCAAATTACACTGGAAGAGGAAAAGGCCCACATCAAAACAAAGTCGAAAAAACAGCGGCCACCAGTTTTAGAAGAAATCATCCACTTCTAACACTGTCATTTGGGGGGTGGAGGCTGGCTAAGAGTTCATTTGGTTTAGGGACTAAAATTCAACAAGTTATTTTTTTATTTCAGCTAGTGTCAATTTGACGACATCAATATATCATTTATTAACCAAAAATCTAATTAGGATCAACCAAAAATCTATTTAGGATCTAATACATAGAAGCCACTAAATCAAATTAAATACAACACCATCTAATATAGTCCAAGTCAAATGAAGCTTAAGTACAACAGAAGCTATGTTTTCTACTTTATTCTCTTTCCTTAAATATGGATTCTTAGAATAAATGAATGCAGGAGATATTTCCGAAGCAGAGTTCTTTTGTGAGCTTGTTTAAATAAAGACAAGCATTCCTAATCTAACCACCAGTGGTGACGAGACCCATTCCAATTCCCATTCTTATCCATGTCACTTGGACAAGACACAATAGTAATGCTGCTGAAATCAGAACCTTAAATCTACATTATGCAACACAACAGTCTCCTAATCAACAACTATCGAGCTCATCAGACAAATCAAGCAACAATATCAACGTGAAGCAGAAAACTAAAAACCCAACAATTCCCCGAGATTTCATTCAATGGACTTTTAAAATAAGCCCGTCTGCTGAAACTCTCTTCTTGAGATCCAGAACATTATCTAGAACTCCAGGGACTCCTTTGTGTTGAGAAATAATGTCGACACACCCACACGTATTTGAAAACATCCAAAACATGAGTGAAATGTAAAAGAAAAATACTTCCTTTTTCTGATGATTCAAATGTTACCCTTTAAACACTTATCAATTATCATAAAAAAATTATTTTAAGAGCCAATTCAGTCATGAAACATAAAGAATGAACCACCCCAATACCAAAAGGAAAAGGAGATCATATTCTTTCTCTGGCCAAGAAGAAAAACTTGATGGTACGACACCTCCAGCAAGAAGGATTAGCCCATTATAAGGATGGCCAAGGGTAATACCAGCAGAACCCAGTCCTAAGCTATGGGGCAACAAATGATTAAGGTGCTGACTCCAAGACTGATATAATAGGCTTTGAGTCATCTGTTTTAAACCCAAGAGTGGGCTATGGAAAGTTTCTCTCATAAGGAAATGCACCATTTTCACAGACTAGACTATGACTACCATAAGCAAACCGAAATAACCAATTATCCACATGACAGAACAGTGTTGAAAGACTATGTCCCAATAAGTAACTCACCAGAAGTAAACCAATTTCATCTATGTCCCATCATAGTGCGAGTGTGTGACTGCAATATAGGTAAGCCACCCCCACCCCCACCCCCAAAAAAAAAGAAGTACAAAATACAGAATCTTTTTCCTTATTTTAAATGATTAGATTGTTTTCTCTTAAGATGAAATATCTACTTCAAATCTCTCTCATTCCAGTTTGTTAAGCCATTTCTCCGACACCCCCCCCCCCCCCCCAAAACCGTATAGCAGAATTGTTGGTCCTTCCCTACATTTGCCCTAATATGTGGCTCAACTTTGCTCCCAAACAGTTAAGAGCAGAATTATCTTCAATATACAAGCAAATTGACCCATGCAAACATTTTCTGCTAAATGCAATAAATCAATGCTCATTTTGTCATAGATATTTGAGGAGTCAAGAGAAAGATCTTTATCATTGATCTCAGATTTCAGATGCGACCATGATATCTAATTATATGCATTAATTAGGTATGAAATTAGCAAGCTTGGAAAATAGCAAAATGAACACTATCTGAAATACCTATCAAGCAAGAACTTTATAGCCTTTGGACCACCCTGTAGAAACATTTGACAGGATGAGAACGATCATGTTACCAGTCTCAAACACTGTCAGCCCACATGGCACATACTAAATTCCTAAGCAGGCAAGCTAGGTAATAGTAAGAGAATTTATTCCATAGGTCATTATACATAGTATACACAATACATCAGGGCTTCTCCAACATAAGGAATTGACAAATTGCATCATGAGGTAGTAATAATTTACTGCCAAACACTTTCCTACATCTGCCAATCTACATCCTTATCAATATCATAAACATGGTTAGAGCGAACAACTACTTAACTGAGGACAGATTTCTGGTTTCACAACTCCAACAAAATAACAACTAATTCATCTATTGAAATATATATATATATATATATATATATATCAACTGAATCTTCACCAATAAGCCCCCAAAAAAAAAAGAGAGAGAGAAAATTACCTGTTGCTAGCAGCAGAAGTACCACTCCCAAATCCAGCTAACAAATCATCAAACCCCTTCGAACTCGAGTTGCTCTTAGTACTACCACTTCTTATGTTTCCCCCTGCTTTTTCAGTCTGCCCTAAATTTCCCAACAGATCATCAAATTCATTGTTCTGATTTCTACTCTTACTCGAGGGTGGAGAGGAAACCGAAGCAAACACATCATTATCATACCTAACCGTCGATGAGCGCGATTTGCTTTTCAACCCCGGCAATCCGTCAAATAAATCCTCATCGTATACCGGCTTGTCATAAACAGGGCCCGACTCCGTTTTATTACTACTATTATTGGTTTTCTTCGCCTCACTTGCTGCTGACGAGTTAAAAATAGAATCATAATCGAAATCCCTCATTGAAGAGTGTCTTTTATTATAATTCGAATCTGAACTCGCTGTGAACTTGGCGGGTTCACCAAACATGTCACTGAACAAAGGATCGTCCAAAGGTCGCCGATCCGACTGGGCGGATCTCATCGGGTTGGATTTCCCTCTGGGCCCGAACCCGAAGTCGCGGGCCAACACATCCAGATCATCCATCGCCAAAAAATCAACCGATGAAACTACTGCAGCAACAGATAGATCCAAACACACAGTATTGCCCTTACCTAGTAGGGCAACTGGTTCGATCCGACAAATCAATGGCGGAAACGATCACATATATGACAAAAGTGATGGTACGGGAAAAGAAGTATGCAGTATAGAAGGAAATTCAGAAACAATGCACAAATACATCACGGCTCTGTATGTATAGGCGATTACCATAACAGTGGTACTGCCATTACATACAAATTGCGAAGAGAGATTCAAGCTTAGGGTCTCTCTCTCTCTCTCTCTCTATCTATCTTCAAGCTCACCTTGTCTGTTTCACTGTTTAGAATATGATTATTATATTAAACTATAATTTGGTTCATACTCAACACCGATCGACGGCACCGTTTCTCTGTCTCTCTACAAGCCTGCAAGATTCTATTTCTCAATTCATTTTTGTCTTTATTTTCGTATTTTTCTAGGTTTTTACAATTAACATTGAAGCATATAAAAAGTTTTTTTATCCAAGAATTCACTTATAGCTTATGAGTGAGATTTTATGTAATACTTAATTTTACTATGCAAATCATTTACAAGTATACATTAAAGGTTGACTTATAAAAATAGATTTGAAACGTGGATAGTATGATTTCGTTTCTTAAAATGATATTTATAAATCAATATCATATGAATTTGTGTTTTGTGTTTCAGTGTAATTCTGATGTGATCTCAAATGTTAGGGATTAAAACAAAACAAGTGAGAGTTTATTTAAATATATCACCACAAAGATATAAGAACTCGTTGGATGGACCCTACAAACCTATTAAATGTAAAGGTTATTATAAGAATAGCCCTCAGTTAAGCTTCTGATGCAAAATGCGTATGCTGATGTAATTATGTGCATAAATATGATAAGAATCTATATATGCAAGACATTAAAATGAGATATAAATAACATAAAAATTCAATGAAAATAAATAATCACTGACATATTTGCTCATGTGTTAATCGGCTTATTTCCACAAATAGAAATTTCCATTAAAAGAATAAAACTATTAAGTTTGTAAATTATCTATATCCAATTATTTCCCCATATATACAAATAAGTATATTTATACTTTTAGTTACAATTGAATTGAAGAAAATAAAAACCCTATTTAATTAAACATAATCAACAACCATCTAAACATGTCGTCGTGGTATTTTTCTATTTAAGATAGATAACAATTTTCACCCCTCATTCATCGAATTTTAAAATTCACGTATCATACAGATATCAAATTTTATGTCGTTTAAATCTCCATAAAAAGATTAAGATCAAAAAAATTGATCAAAATCATTAATTATATTAATATTTCATCTTATATTTAATTATCTTTAATATACGTCAGTGTTAGTAAATAATCATTTGAAATATAAAAATCTCATCGCGAAATTCACACATCGAGCTTGACTTTTCACCCTAAACATTAGATCACCACAACCAATCAAATATTTCAACAACTAAAAGTTTTAAATAGTAAAAGTAAAGAAAAGAAAACTCCAATTGAAAACTTATATCAATCTAACCTAGATTTCGAACGGAAACCTTTAGTTCTCATCTTATATTTAAAATTAAACTCAAGCTCTTTAAGTCTTGCACAATAGAAAGAGCTAAAAAACCTCACAATATTTGAACTAGATTGTATGGATAATTTGATTTGAATTTTGAAAATTAATGGTTGAAGCCTGAAGGGACCTAATAGTAAGTTTCACAAACTTTTGGGGCAGGTTAGTAATTTGACCAAAATCAAAGGACATATAATTCACCCCCATAAAATTATAAATACCACACACAATGGTTCTAGTACGTTTAAATGGCATCAACAAACGAAGCTATTAGCTATACTGATTTGGCTACATACATACAGCCCATCCAACTACAAATGCCCTTCAAATAATAGCACATATTTTTATCAACTTTCTTCTACAGTTTATATACAGAACTAACATCAGTTCTATATCTATACCTACCCAACGATGGCATTCACGCTGCAAAATCTAAACAGATCCTAGGACAAATCATGAAACGGAAAGAAAAACGGAAAATGAAAATGAACGAGAGAACACTAAGACAAATGTGATTGAGACAAGCATTAAACAATGAACACTTGGAACTTCCATCTAGAATTGAGCGACTTAGCCAAATTTATTTTGCTATGAATGACACATGGAAGGGAGCGGTCAGAATCATGGCAAACAAGTAAGGATCTTATGATTTGTTTGCCATGGCAGTTCAACGAAGAATGGTGTTGACAAGCTCTTCATTTAGCTTCACTGGTAGTGGAGGCATCTGCTTCATTATTTCTGGCAAGTCACTGAAGCTGCATTGCACAGTTCAGATAAAACAATCTTTCTTATCTCTCGAATACCATCATCAACACAAATATATGACTACATATCCATGTATATCATAAAACACGCAGGGGTAAATATGATTTCCATTCTTCTGTGAACTTAGCTGTTACCTCAAAATATTCTTACAGTTCACAATCACAACATCACATCTGTTCGTATTGCACCACCCACTTATTATTCAATGACTTAAGCTATTTGAGATACTTAAAAACCCAAGACTACCAACAATATTTGATCTCCATTTCATCTTACTAAATAGATAAAATATATGGGGCGCATAAAGAATGTCTGAGGTATGAGAGTGGTGCTTTTCTGAAGGTTAAAACATCACAAAACACCCAGCTCAGAGCTTAAGCTTGTTTTTCATTAAATCTTTAGATTAAATTAATTAAAAAAATGATTAAGTTCTTATTCGATGGAGAGGAAAGGTACTGGCACAAACAAATATAGATAATAAATAAACAGGATAGAGGAGGATAATGCTTATGAACTGCAGCAAACAAGTAAATAATTCAATGAATGCAGCATATATCTAAGCAAATGATTCAATCCTGCTTTTAAAAAAGAACACATGAAGTGTAGGACATACTCATTTAAAATGGAAAGGATATTTGTCCGAGCTTGACAGAAGAGTTCAATGTTTTCATTGATCTGCATGAAAATAAAACAAGTACATAAGGTATACCATCAGATCATAATCAATCAGAAGTATGCCATGTCATATAAACAAATGTGTGCAGTATATCAAGTGATCCATACAACTCAATATGATTTAAACTAGGCTCTCTTTTAACCATTAGTAAATAGTAAATCCAGCATACTATTCTGATGAGCTTAATTTTTTTTAAGTTGAAGCTTGAAATGTTTATTTTTGTTTACTAGTTGTTTGCACAATCATACATTTTTCTGTAAGTCTGACATAGATGCATCCAAATTAGGTAAAATGTTGTGATTTATAAATATAAAGGAAATTAGACAGAAAAGTGGCGATAAACCATGAGATGAGAAGTTGGAAGAACTAAGACATGACTTAATTAGATTGGCTGTCAGCAGGCCATCGAATACATGAACAGAAATGAAATATAATGTTCACACAATTTCTTTCTGGAAAATTGGATACATTAATTATAATTGTGTACCTTGAAAGCAGAAAAATTGGCAGATATTTGCTCCAAGGCATGAGCATTTTGCTCAAGAAGCTGTCCAGTGGCTCCACCAATTGCTGGAATTCACAATTCAAGAGTACTCATTAAATATCTATCTAAGCATCCATCTGGAAGGTATGTCCATTTACACAAAGGTATAACCATTTACACAAAGCTTTCAAGCAACATGTCATTTTTTCACAATATTCATACTCGCATAACTACGAAAGAAAATAAGGTGCTGTAAGCCATTGACATCCCACAGCCAAAATAAAATGCTTTCCACTTTCCTGGAAACTGAGAATTGCGGCAATTTACCATGTATGTTACTTGACATCCCCCCCCCCCCCCCCCCCCAAAAAAAAAAAAAATTAGTGCAAGTAATGATAATGATGATATCACCAACAGGTTTTAAATAAAATGCTTCTTACTCTTAGTTAGATTGTGTGTATTTTCAACAAACCTTCCATGCAAGAAGTTGTAACTGCAATTTATAAGGCTAGAAGGATGATTGCAGTAATCTTACTGAACACATACAACTAATGAATTGAAACTTTGTGCATTTACAAACAGAATCATAGAAGCAGTCTTTGTAAATTGAAAATTCCAAGAAAAGATGGTACTGGAGAGGACTGTGATACTGACACTATACATATGAGTGTGTTTATATACCCAGAAAGACAGAGTAGGGGAAGAAAGTACTTGGGAAATACAAATTTGTGATAAAGAACTTTAGACCAAATGACTCCCAGAGGTGCATTGATGATTTATACTGCTTCTATCAGTTGATTAACTGACATTAGTCAAAAGAGGTGGTCAATTTTTAATTTAAAGGGGCAATGGTACAGCAAGGGAGGGCACCCAATAATAACCCTATGTACGCATGCATACACACACACACATATACAGAGGGGAGGAGGGAAGAAATAATTCAGAAACACAAATCTGGTACAGATAACAACATAATTGAACATAAGAGCAAAAGAAAGGTAATTAGCAAGTGACTTCTAGCAAAACTTTCTGCTTTCCTAAATGAACATGTCGGTTTTAACTTTTAAGAGCATTGACTGACCATTATATGAAATTCCATCATCACATTCCATCATCATTGACTGAACATAGGGTGGGCAATTGGAGCGATTTGCAACTTGAGATGATTTTGGCACTGAATCTATAGCTTTTTCCTGAGAATTCAAAGTAAATAAAGAAATTGTGAATTCAGATAACATCTTATTTTAGATGAACTCAAAGTGATATTCACTTTGCTTCCAAGTGGCCCCATCAATTATTCATCTTTATTTTATTCACTTTGATATTCATCTTTATTTTAGATGTAGCTCAAGTGATATCCACCTTATGGTGCAGATTGCGATGACCCGGATTCGAACCCGGGACATGCAAGTTATTTAATGATTCTTATCCCCTCCCCTCCGTTCCCTCAAAGCTTATTTTAAAAAAAAAAAAAAAAGTGCCCCCATCAAACCACAAAGATTAAAAAAGAATTCAAAAGTTGAGCTACAATTTCTCAGTTTCTCTATCTCAAGGATTTGTTTGCCCATTCATTTCATTTTCTGTGACATCAAACTGATGTTTTTCTTTTATTTTCATTTTGCATGCATTAACCTCTAAAACAAGCTATAATTTCAATTATGTTGTCAACTTTGGAAGGTAGTTCGAGTAAGAAAACTGGAGATGAACCAAAATAATATCAAGTTATAATTTTCCTATAGAGCTCGTTTTGAAAAATCTTAAACAAATTGGGTTTTTTACCCAAACAAAAAGACATAAAAGAACACTTCCTTTAAACAAAACATTGTTTGGTTGCCTGTGTTCACAAGCTATCCATAGCTATGCAAACAACACCATTCTGCATATGTTGTGTAAAGTTAGTCCAAACTTGAGAACTATGTATCTCTCATCCCTATATACTTGCACTTTCACTTATTCAGTCAGCTCAACTCTTCACAAATAACATAATTCTTCAAATGCATAATCAAAAAGTAACTCATGAAGATCTCCATAATTCGTTATCCAAATTCCAAAGTGGGTTAAACAAATATACTTCAGAAATGGCCAAATGAGCCATTAGACCGATTTTGCAAAATAGAAAAGAGAATGGATAGCAGACACTTGAAAGAGAGAGAACGCTTTTGTTTAAGAATTAACACAGCTGTGAGGGATATGGTATCATGAAATACTGTAAGTACCTTTTTATCTTTATTTTTCCTTGAATTATGATCATCTTTTCTTCTCTTGCCATTTTCCTTTTTCTGCAAACAATGAACTGCTCAAGTCAGAATTGCCAGAAATAGCAAAATATACAAGTCAGATTTGGGTAAATAATTCCTGTTAATTCTACTCCTGGGTCTTGTATACGCTATATCAGGTGTGACATCCGTGCTTCACATACATACAATCATATACAGTCATGGACGTACATGTGAAATGGATGGTAGATGCTACACCTGGGGTCCTAACTTGTTTTAGAATGTATGGGAATTGTGAGGCTTAATATCATTTGCTCCTATCTCCTTTGTCTTTCAGTCCTACAAAAGACTTCATATAGCTCATAGATGTATGTAGCCTTCACTGAAGCTACTAACTCAATAATATGATTGAATAACCAAACAATTTATGTCTACGTCAACTAAAATCAAAATGATCGCATATCCTATTTTCATGGGACTTGTCATCAACCTTATTATACTACCCCCAAGTTAAATGAAGACAACATTAATTTTAATCATTTTTTGCTAATACAGCTTTGTAGTCTGAACAATTACTATGTTATCTTGGAACACATGATAGCATATCATTCCTACAACAAAATGTTAAAACAAAAATGGGGGAGAAGCTCACGCTCATCCATCTGCAACGTAATGCCACATCGCGAACCGTCTTGTCTTTTAAAGCTTGAGAAATTTTGGCATACCGAATAACGATAGATTCAGAAGCATATCTGCAAAAGGGTAGACTTATTATTACCTATGAGATGCAATAGAGCAGGTAAAGGACAAAAACATGGTCCGAAATAATATAAATAAAAAGGCCAAGGGAACTGCAACCGAGATCATGCTTTACAAAACTGAATTGAAACAGATGGTAGCACATATGAAGGTCAAACTGATGCACAAATAAACAGCCCGGGGTGCAGTTTCTCTGAAGCTCAGATAAATTAGAACTCTAATGGTAATTCTGAATGTTGCTAATTAGTGACAATCGCTACAATTTGTGCCTTCAACACAGAAATATACAATGGAAGCACTGTAAAATCATTCATTTTAATTCAGACAATTTTAGCTGAATCCTGCATTGAACTCAAGAATTTGCGACTTTTGAACAAAAATAATATGAGTTGCGACTTTTAAGTTCAAATGTTGCAAGAACTATTCCACATGTATTACTAGACAAATCAATCCACATGCGGTGTTTTAAAAGAAATCCAGACCAAAACCAACCATATAAGAAACTAACAGTCCACTTAGATATTCAACCAAGAGAAAACAATAATAAGATACAAGAAGCCTCTGCAATTCAAAGTTTTTCAGAAAACTCTAAACACACCCTCAAGCACCCATGTATACAGATATCAAGTTTTATAATAATTAATAACATTCTACATGGAGGAAAGACAAAAATAAAATAAAAATTCGTCTACTTCAATGATAACCTTACCATTTCCATTAACCATGATTACAAAAGGAAAAAGGGGGAAAAAACAAAGGAAAAGGAGATCATGATGGCATACTGTCATGCACTCAAGCTTGGGCCGAATTTTGTATAAATTGGTTGGACTAGGGTCTAGGAGATTTAAACCAACCTACGCTCACATTTCTTAGCCCAAGTATATCCTGGTAGAACAATATGTTCTACTTATTTAGCATGAAGTTGATATAAGAAGTGAGATAAGGAAAAAAAAAATTATGTTGCTATGACGAATGGCTCTAAATTGCTGAAACTAATGTGTATGAGCTACTAGGATTGAGCACTTCCCATCCCACATCAAATAGACTATACCATAATATACAATCATTTTTCAGTATTAAATGTTCCAAATCCTATAAAGATTCACTCACAAGCTCCATAAACAATAAAAATACCATAATATACAGTCATTTTCCAGTGTTTAATTAAATGTTCCACATTCCATTTAGTGGAAAATAAATCAGAGCAAATACAAAAAGTACAGCAAATTTAGCAACTGGAATCAATAAAATCAATTACTGTTCGACATGATTTTAATGACTAAGCAAATACAGAAAGTAATGCAAATTTACCAACCAAAATCAATTACTTTTCAACATGATTTTAAACACAACTAAACAAGCAAACCTAAATACATAAACAATAACGGCTATAACTACATATAAAACAAACAGAAAAAAAAAAAGAAGAAGAAAGAACATAGTTAACAAGGCGAGTAAATAATTAGGCTAACTTGGTGAGCAAATCCTCAAGCGTTGACTGTTCCTCAGGGGTCCAATCAAGCGATAGACCCGGGTTATGGCGGAGGGGCGTCTGCGTAGATCCCGCCAAAATATTCTCCGTCGCGCCGCCGTTGGTATTCTCCTGCACGCCGTTGTTACTGTTGCCGTTATTGTTGTTGCCGTTGCTGTGAACCCCTAAAGGATTAGCACTCGCAGCCATTGAAGAAAAACAAAACCTCGCCTCTCCAACTCTCGATTTCAATGCAGTTGCAATTCGATATTGGGAAATTTCACGACAAAATATCTTTAGGATTCTTGAATCGTCAACAGTAAATCAAAATCCTACTGAACTTCTTCTGAAATCAAAATTTAGGATGAGGAAGAGAAAATCAGTACGGAACGGGGTTTATCAATTCGTTTTCTAGCTTTTCCTCACTAAATAAATATACGGCTTTTTATATAAAGATATATATGTGTGTGTGAGAGAATAAATAAATATTTATTTATACACGTTTTTTTTATAAGTTAACGAATTTGATTATTAATATATATAAATCTCCTCAATATTCAATAGTGATTAAATGATTAGTACAAAACAATACCCACCTACGGTCCATACACAAACAGACACTAGGACCCTTGGTAGGGTCACCACGTGAAATTAATTAATTTAACATTGTATTTAAAAAAAGAGAAAATGGGCAAAAATACCACAATCCCTATAAGAAATACATTTTTTTACCATACAATATAACAAAATGTCACTTTCTACCACTAAATATAACAAAATGTCACTTTCTACCACTTATTTGACTTGGTCTTCTTTCAATAATGAGGGAATGATTACTTTTTCTTACACAATATACGGATTCCATTTTCTCTTTAGTAAAAGTGGATTCCTTTTTTTTTTTTACTTTTTTTTATTTCTTCATATGCATTATTAGATGAGAAAGAGGTTCTTTATTTTTTGTTTTATTTGATATCACATACATTCACATTCACGTGAAAACAGTAAAAGATTGAAAAAAATTTCACTTTTCAGTGTGATTTGATATTACATACATTCACGGGAAAACAGTAAAAAATTTCACCTTTTAAAGAGAATAGAGATGAAAGTGTAGATTCATTCAAAAACAAAAAAAATTGAAGAAGCAATCGTTGTCACAAACTTCCTGAAGAATCAAGTAAGTTTTTATAAATTATTTTATCTGTTTTAATATTTAGTTAGTGTAGAAAATTGTTAATGGTACATTAAACTGTGGGATATTATTAGTTTAGATTAATAGAGGGTTTCATGAATTTTTTTTGTTACTCGAAAATTAGTGTTGGACACATATATAATGTTAGTCGAACATTGAATTAGCTTGCTCGAACATTTTGAATTGAGTTACTCGAATATTTTATTAAGATTACTCGAACATTTTTATTAAGGTTACTCGATCATTTCTTTAAACTTACTCAAAAATTTCATTAAACTTACTCGAAAATTTTTATGAAGGTTACTCGAAAATTAATATAAGGTTACTCGAAAATTTTTATGAAGGTTACTCGAAAATTATTATAAGGTTACTCGAAAATTATTTTAAGGTTACTCGATCATTTTTTTTAAAATTACTCGAACATTATGAATTAGGGTTACTCGAACATTATTTTAGGGTTACTCGAGTATTGCATAATGTTCAAGTAACCCACTGGAATTTCTGTAATTTTAAATTTTCCTAATTTTTTTTCACTTATATAGGTCAAATTAATTAGAAGAAGATGGCTTTCCCAGTGGTGGTGCGGTTTGGGGGTTATTGGGAAGGTTTACAATATGTAAACGGTTCTCAAACATTGATTCATCTTCAAACAATGACATATATCGATTTATTGAACTTAGTTCACGGAGTTGTTCTAGCCGACATGAATTGTTGGGGCTATTTGATTCATTATCTAGTTGAAATCAATGGAAGATTGAAGAAGAAGAAAATTAAGGATGATTTAGATTTGAAGCAGGCGTTTTCAACCGTTGATGAGGTTCTAGTTGTTTTTATTTCTTTGAAAAACATGCAAGTCGGAGCATTAGGGGGATCCACATTTTCCGTCCATGAACAATATAATGAAGGTCCTCAAAGTTTTTTTCCGTTAACAGACGAAATGGAGCGTCAAAATTTCAATGTCAGCATGGGAGAGAACTGGATTTCTTCAAATATTCCCTTAGGGCTACAGAGCGACGAAGGATTTTATTCAAAATGGGGTGTTGGAGATGGGATAGAAGACACTTTCGTTGGAACGTCTTCAAATCAACAAAGGGAGCCTTGGGTGGCATCATTCGGACGAGTTGATGCTACTAATTTGAACAATTTGGACTTGAATAGACTCCCAACTGATGAATTAGAAGATGTTGAGGCACACGAAAATAAGAGGCAGCAAGAAGAGCAGGATGATCGAGTCGGTATGTGAACATTTATGAACTTAGCATATTGTATTGTTTGTGTTTATTGTGATTAACAATGTTCTGTGTTTTTGTTGTAGATCCAAACAATGAAGAAGATGATTTTGCACTTGATGAAGATGTAGAGGCAATGTTGGATCAGGAGCAACGGGAGGCATATCAGCAATTTTGTGATGACATAATGAGGGCGGAATGGTATATTCCCGACATTCCATCATTCGATGAGTTACCTTCTTCTTCAGAGATTGATCGTGCTCCCCAAGGACTGCAAAAAGGATCGACTTTTGGTAGTAAGACCGAACTAAAAAATGTTGTTGGGTTCTATCATTTGGAGAATCAGGTTCAATATCGTGTGGATCATTCGGACAAACGCCGATGGTATGTGAAATGCAGCCAAAAAAATTGTCCATTCATACTCACTGCCTCTGAAAAACATGGTATTTGGAAAATCTCCAAAGTTGTCCTGCCCCACACTTGTTCATATGAGTTGAATGCCGGTGCTCCCCGTAGACTTCCATCCACTTTAATTGGAGATTACTTCGTCGAGAGGCTCCGAAAAGACAAATCAGATATTTCCACTAGAGACATAATTCGAGAAATGAGCCAACATGGCTTGAATTTGAACTACAAATTTGCATTAACTGCAAAACGTCATGCCATGCGAACTGCATACGGAGATCCGAAGAAGTCATTCAGCATGCTTCCTGCGTATTTACAGATCTTGAAGGAAACCAATCCGGGAACACATACTGCACTAGAGACGCATAAAGGAGGAAAATTCAAGTTCGCATTTTTTGCATTAGGTGCATCCATTCGGGGATTTGCTCAGTACTCGAGACCTGTGATTGTGGTTGACGGTTGTCATTTGAAGGGACAGTTCAAAGGAATTGGGTTCGTTGCTGTTACGAAAGATGGAAACAAGCAAATTTTTCCACTCGCTGTTGGGATAGGAAGTGTTGAGAATGATGAATCCTGGACATGGTTCTTTCGTAATGTTCGAGAAGCATTTGGGTGTCCAGATGACCTGTTGATTGTGTCTGATCAACACGCGAGCATCAGTAATGCCATTCAGAATGTATACCCGGAAGCAGCCCATGGACTTTGTTGTTTCCATCTTCAACAAAATTTGTCCAAGTATGGAGCACATTTAGTCGGACTATTCCACAGGGCTGCTTATTGTTATGATGACTGTGATTTTGATAGGTATGTTTTCCTCCATTGTTTTTAAGCTACGTTTTTTTAAATAAGTGTACCAAGCTGCCGAGTAAAAAAGTTTATTATTTCTACAGGTACATTAGTTTTGTCCAGGAGAGTGGAATTTTGGGGGCTATTGAAGCCTTAAAAAAGGCCAACGCAACGAGGTGGTCTCGCGTCAAATGTCCTGTTCGACGATATAACTTCATGACATCAAATGCTGCCGAGGTTTGGAATTCTCGTCTCGTTTGGGCAAGAAAGTTACCCGTTTGTGCCTTCTTGGAAGCTGCTCGAAGGATTATTGAAAAGTGGTTTGCTGAGAGGCGGATAGGGGCTGAAGAAAGAGAACAAACTTTCACAAATGCGGCACACGACAAGTTAGCCGAACTCATGAGCAAAGGCCGACAAATGGAAGTGGACAGACTTGGTCGAGGGAAATTCAAGATCACAGATGGGCGAAAACTATTTCTGGTTGATCTCACCGGCCTCGTTTGTAGTTGTAAGGTTTTCCAGAGCGAGTTGATTCCATGCGCGCACACATGTGCGGCCATCAGGTTCTATGCACACCAACTATTTCTGTCATAAAATATGTTTTATGTCATTTTGGGAATTAATACGTTTTTTGTACCAGTTATTCGAAGGAGTCAGTCGTACCATATGTCTCTCCTTACTACACGACATCCTGGTTGAGGGGTATGTGGGCTGGAGAAGTTATGCCTGTTCCCGACCCGACTGCTTGGGTACTTGATGAAGATACGCGCTTAACTGTTTGTGTTGCGCCGGATCAACCAAAACAGGCTGGCCGACCCAGAACTAGGAGAATACCTTCAAGTGGAATAAGTTCGGGGGCACGTCGAAGTACATCCGTTCCAATGGCCCCACCTTCACAGGATGATGAAGATTTGGACAATGAAGATAATCTGCCAACTCAAACTCAAACGAGAACAAGAAGAAAGAAGAAATGTTCTGTTTGTGGCTCAGACACGCACACTAGAAGGAAATGTTCTGTCTATTTGAGTCAACATCAGGACGCTGGAAATCTTAATTGATTGTGTTTGAGTATGAGTTGAGTCATTAGGGCGTGTGTTGGATTGTTTAAAAAGTCAAATATTTAAAAAGTTCAATTGTTCAACATAAGTTCTACCAGTTACTCAACAGATATGTAAAAAACTAATATGTACAAAAACATCTACTCAAAAAAATCTGCAGGACAAGTGTCTCCGGCGGTGGAGTGTCTCCAAATGGTCAACGCAAAGAACTTCCGGAGAGCTTTGACACCTCGATATTTTTCCAACGTCGATCGAGGCCACTCACCTGTAAGGGAGCTCTCAACGGCCAATATCGAGTACACACCACACGAGATGCTATCCTTCTGCTCATAACAGAATTCCTTCCTGAATATGTGGATAGGCCACTCTCCTGTCAATGACTGCTCCCAATGATGACCATGCTCGGCTGCCCTGTCATAAAAACCTGTGTACGATAACAAAGCCGGCAACACACGACGAAGTGGGAGGGTCTGCCTGGTGCGTAGCTCTTGTATCTCCGGTGTTTCCCTCCACCTAAGGCTGTCCGCCAGAACAATGCGAGCTGTCACCAGGTCGATCTCACAAAACACCCAATGCCCGTCCAGGTTAATGATAGTGTATACCTGATGTCAAAAGTAAGGGGGAAAATAAAAAAATTATGTACGTAAATATTATCCTGAACACGAAATATGATATCGTTATATCTTACCGCCCGGATGTGCTCCCACCATGGCTTCATGTTTCTCCACTTCGGCTTCAAACCTCGGACATACGGGGCCAAGCGCTCAAGGTCCTGGGGGCGATGTCAAATGGTACGACACCTGGACCGCTCATACCTGTCTGAAAGACTCGGTCAGCTGGGGTCCACTGATGCTGTGTCGGCTGCACGTCCGGCCACGGGGTCCACGCTGACGGATCATATGTCGGCCGCTGCCACTGAGGCTGTGAAGGCTCCTGTCTACCATATCTACCGGAATATGGCTCATGCGGGTGATGGTACGACCATATCTCCTGCTGGACGATACCGGGTATCAATAACTCCAGCCGCTGAGACTCAGCGGCGACCTCGTCTCTGATGAACCCGTGAACCTTGTCCGATAGATCGCTGAAACCCTGGGCCGTTGCTTTCTGTAACTCTTCGAACTGAGATCCCATCCAGCGTGTCAGCCGTGAAAATAAGTCGTCGTCTCCTCGGGATGACTCCCCATGATCCACCGGAGCTTGTTGTGGGGACTGATGATATGTAAAATCCGGCTCCGGGCACCTCTCCGCAATGGGGCTAGCGCGAATGGGCACCTCGTCATCGAAACTCTGATGAACCTGGACGTGCGGGTCCTGCTCGGTGGTCTGAAAGTCCTGGTCCTCGTCAATGAGAGTCGTGGTGCGTCTGGACCGTCTATCGGCTGCCCTCGTCGTGGTGCGTCTGCCTGCACGAGTGTTCGGTCTCGTGGAAGGACCGGCTTCATCCCCCTCAGTCTCCTGTGCAAGTCGACGAGCTGTACGCGCATTAGTGGGACGACGACCACGTCGCTGCTTCACAAGTTGTACTCCCTCGGCGATGTCCTGGTCAATGTCCCTCATATAGGGCTGCAACATCTCCTCAGGTGTGGGCATGAGACGCTCAATACACTCCAGACCCTACGAAGAAAAGACAAATGTTGTGTTCTTAGTGAAAAGTTCTTCACAAGTATATGTTCTGGAAAAATATATAATTAACATTAATATAAAATTTATACCTCTTCATCGAGAAGATGTGTGACGTCGACCACAGACCTCATGGTGGACCACTTCAAACACCTCGGCATGTATAAGGATGTGGCCATTCTGGACCCCGTAAACTCCACTGTCCTGGGGATTGCTTCAAAAGCCCATAACTGTAAAATAAACAAACATGATATAATTTCAGGGCTGCAAAATCAAAAATAATATTTTAAGAACATAAATAATCTTACACATACCAGGAGGGCGTTCGAGAACCCGTAGAAGTGGTATGCCTGGACACCAGATGAACGCAGGGGCGTAATGGTGTTCGGATAGTTGTCCATGTACTGTAACAAGGTGAGATATGATATCTTACCCCATGGGAAGGTCTCCCATAAATCAGGCTGCTCAACCAAGTCCCAGACCCACATATCAACAAATTTATTGCCGGCGTCCACCCCAAGTATTATACAATACAAAACAAGGATCTTGGCGATCTTCAGTGAATCAACCGCACTATCCATAAACTCACCGGCCTGAAATCTTGATCGAATCTGTGCAATGCTCACTCGAGAACTGCCGACAAAGACTCTATAATAAACAGCTCCCTCAGGTGGACAATGATCCCCGGACGGGTCGAAGACCGAATCACCGAATTTAAGCCCAGTGATCAAAGCGAACTCGATCTTCGAGAACCGACAAAGCTAATGGTCTTGACCAACTGCAAACCATCTCTCATCCGGAGCCGTGCCTGGAACACGTACCTCTCGGGACATAAGAACATGAAGGAGGGCCTTACAAGAGTCCCTATTTGTCCCCCATCTCAGAAAATGCCCGAATGAGGAAGCGACAAAGTCCTGCTCACAGCGACGACCTATAGCACGCAGCTGTGTCTTGATATCATCAAGGACACTGAGTCGGACATATCCATTAATATAGGCCATGCGACCCTGGCACACCTCACGAACCCACGAGTACCCGACCTATACATTTACAAGAATAGAACACAGATTTATATCATATTTATCAACAAAATACACTTTACAGAAACCTCAACAAAAAATAAAACGGTTTACTGATTTTCAGATATTCGAACAAGTTAAAGGGGTATTCGAACAAAATTGAACCCTACTCGAACATTTTAAGGGTTATTCGAACAATAGGGTTATTGTTCGAATAGCCCTTAAAATGTATGAGTGTTACTCGAAAATACAACCCTACTCGAACATCTTAAGGGTTCAATTTTAAATGTTAATCCAAAATACCTAATTGTTCGACTAACCCTTCAAAATATTCGAGTAACGAACAATTAAAGTGTTACTCGAAAATTATGAAGACTAACCTTTCAAAATATTCGAGTACCGAACAATTAATGAAGGTTACTCGAAAATTATGAAGGTTCCTCGAAAATTTTCGAGGAACGAACAATTAAAGTGTTACTCGAAAATTATGAAGGTTCCTCGAAAATTTTCGAGGAACGACCAATTAAAGTATTACTCGAAAATTATGAATTGTTCGAGGAACTACCATATAATATATTCGAGCAGAGTTCAAATACAGGGTTACTCGAAAATTTTCGAGGAACGAACAATTAAAGCGTTACTCGAAAATTATGAATTTTTCGAGTAAGCAAGAATTTTCGAGGAAGATTGAAAATTTTTTGCAGATTTCACCCTAAAATCTAGATGCTTTTCCAACAAATTCCTCAACAAATTCCAACAAATTCCAACAAACATTCAGTATAAATAACATGTAATACATTTTCAACTTCACAGTTTATGCTTAGACATTTTCAACCCACAGTTTCGACCACATATTCTAATACACATTCAAAATTTTCGAATCTAACCTGGTTTGCCATTCCTCGATAATTTCCGTTCCAAGAATCTTCCTTCCACGAATTTGAGGCACAAAGTAAATTTTTTTTTTTGCTGTAAAATTTTCGAATAGTGCTTTTTTTGCTGTAAATTTTCGAAGAGGGGAAGGGGAAAGTGAAAGTGAAAGTGAAAGTGTGGGGGGGGCGTGTGGGGTTGGTGTGGGGGTTGGTGGGCCATAATTGCCCAATTAACTCTCAATGATAGGAGAGAGAATCCTACTTTTCAAATTTAGTGGGATTTTGTGGTATTTTGTTATAATTAGTGGTATTTTGAGACATTTTTTTATATTGAGTGGTAAAATTCAAATTATTTATATCAAAAGTGGTATTTTTGGTTGCTAACTCCCCTATAATTTAGTGGTAAAATTAATGTCTTTCAAATATGTCTTTATTTAAAAAAGGCAAAAACTTGTGTGCACCGGATCCGTGCCCCGACCCGACCCGGCGCGTGGGCTGCCTCCACGCGCACCCACGCGCGCCCCTAATTAAGCTGGTGTGCGTCCACACACACCTGATTACCTAGTTGATGATTCAGTGATGGGTATTACATGTATACACTATAGGTATTACGCATATATCCTATAGGTATTACACTTATATTTCTTGAGATTTAATGATATGTATTATGTGTTTACTCTATAGGTATTACATGTATACTCTATAGGTATTATAAACTTACTCAATTAAGGTATTGATTTTTTGTTCTATTTTTTGTTCTATAGGTATTACATGTATACTCTTAAGGTATTACATGTATACTCTTAATGTATCATGTGTTCATTCAATAAAGGTATGAATTATTTGTTTTTACTTTTGTGTAGGTATCACATGTTTACTCTATAGGTATCACATGTATACTCTATAGATATTACAAACTAACTCAATTAAGGTATGAATTATTTGTTCGAATTTTTGTTCTATAGGTATCACATATGTATTTTATAGGTATTACATATTTACTCTATAGGTATTACATTACTGTATGGTGAGTTTAATATTTCTAAACAATAAAATGGCGATTTATATCATATTCTTCCTCTTTTTTTTTCTGTAAATTGCAAAATTCATATGAATTATTATCACATAAACATTGTGCAAATAAACTCTAGAGCAAACCCATACAATTATCCTCTGCAAAATCGGAGAAGAAGAAGAAGAAGATCTCCTCTGCAAAATCAAAGTAGGAGGAGGAGGAGGAGAAGAAGAAGAAGAAGAAGAAGAGGAAGAGGATGAGGAGGAGGAATAATAATAAGAAGAAGAAGAAGAAGAGGATCGAAGAAGGAGAATGAGGAGAAGAAGATGGAAAAAAAAAAAGAAAAAAGAAAAGAAAAAAATATATATATATATATAATTCGGGTCGGGTTGGGGGTACGGATCCTGGATCCGTACCCCGGGGGCGGGGGCACACAAGTCCTACTCTTTAAAAAACTAGCAGTATACTCGCGCAATGCGCGATTTATTATTTATTATTACAAATACGATTATTAATAATATAATAAATTTATTATATTAAAATATTACTCATGAGATCTTATTATTTTGAGATTTAAAAAATCCGTATTTTTTTAATGATGATGACGACGACAACAACAACGACAATAACAAAAACAATAGAGTGACACTTGTGTGCCCCAAATTAATTATCATATGGTGTTAAATATATACTCTACATGTATCATGTATATACTCTTCAGATATCACATATATATTCTTATATACATATGATACCTATAGAGTATATTTATAACACCTTAAAATATAACACCTAGAGAGTATATATATAACACCTAAAAATCATGTATATAACACTTGAATCCGTGCCCCTATGTGCCCTAAGGGTATATAAGTTTTTGCCAAAACAACAATAATAATAGTTTTGTGTTTGTGTGTTTTAATTATATTTGTTAATATATATGTTCTATTCATATTTTTGTTCCTTTATATTTTAGAATTATATTTAATAATTTGTAAATAATATTCTACATTTTTTTAGATGGATGTATTTAACAAACATTGTATTTATTCAAAAACTTAATTTACATTTAAAACAATTTTTTTTTTAGAATTTTAAAACCATTTTAAAATATTTTTTCTTATAGTTATATCTTACACAATTAGTATTGCATATATGTTTGAATTTATTTTTAAATGTTATTTGTGGATTTTTTCTAGATTAACCTCACAACATTATTAGATTATTATTAGTTTTACTTTCAAATTTAATTATTATTTTTAATAATTTATAATAGATTTTAAACTTTTAAACAATTTACAGCCCTTCATAAAATGAAATTTAGTTTTTAGACCTATTTTTCACATTTATATATTAAAATTATAGAATAATTTTCAAATTTTTAAATTTTTTTACAATGTTTAAATTTCATTATTTTCAGATTTTTTAATTATATCATTAAGACATAATCATATAATAATATCATCCAAAATAATTTCCTCTATTTCATTTTACCCATATATTAAATTAAAAGACTACTTATTATATTTAAAATGTATATGAAGTTTTTTTTTCCACAATCAGTAATTATGTTCAATTTTACAATTGAGTGACAAATCAGTAAATATATCAAATTTTCCTGTTTTAAATATAGTATAGATTACAGAATTTTCAAAATTTTTAATTATATCATTAAGACATAATCATATAATAATGGCAAATGCTGCTGTGCACCAGGTGCACGGATCTGGATTGGTGCAACTGGGGCGACCCGACCAGGATACGCGCACCTGGATTTTCCTTTTTTTTTTCGCTTCAGGTTGTTATCTTTATGTTGTAAGGATGTGACCTTTACGTTATATAAGTGTGACCTTTATATATAAATGTTATGACCTTTATGTTCAGTAACTTAGGAAAAAATGAAGATTTTCAGGTTTTTTCGCTTTAGATTAAGACCTTTATGTTGTATTGTTGTAACCTTTATGTACAATTCTTATGACCTTTATGTACAAATATTATGACCTTTATATTTCATAACTTTGAAAAAAAATTGAAATTTTCAAAATTCAGTGCATTTTAAGGATGAATATATGTGCAGCTAAAATTACATAAACGTAAATATGTACAAATTTTGCTAAAATTCTTCATTTTTTTCTAAATTAGAATATATAAAGGTCATTACATTTATACATAAAGGTCACACTTATATAACACAAAGGTCACAAGCATATAACATAAAGGTAACAACCTGAAGCGAAAAAATAAAATTAAAAAAAAAAAGTGCGCGGATCCGGGTCAACCCGGACCCGACCCGAATTGTATGTGCACCAGTTGCACAGGAGACTAACTCTATAATAATATCATCCAAAATAATTTTTCTCTATTTCATTTTACTCCTATATTAAATTAAAAGACTACTTATTATATTTAAAATATATATGAAGCTTGTTTTATAATATTCTCAAAGTTTTTTAGTTTTTTTTTTTTCACAATTTTTCTATTGATCAATGACAAATCAGTAATTATCTCCAATTTTGCAATTGAGTAGCAAATGTGTAAAATTTGTCAACTTTTTCTTTTTTATATATAGTACAGATAATATTTAAAAATAAAAATACAAAACTGACGTGAAACGTTTGATATATAGTTTCGTGAGATAGGAATTGAACTAATTCTAAAAAACTCTTATATGAATTGTATTATGAGTTAATCTTCTCATACAGCAAAATTCTTGACTCAGAACTGATGTTTATAAATATTTAGGTCATGTTCGGTACACATGATGGGTTTGTCAGGGATTGTTAAAAAAGATGGGATTACACTGTTCACTGTAAAAAATTTGATGTTTGGTATGTATGTTTTGTAGTGGGATTGAGTAGATTAAAGTGTTTGGTATGAATGGTTTGAGGTTGACTTAAGTTGGTTTGTTTATTATTTGTTGTTTGGTATATTTGTTGATATGGATAAAATTTGTTGTTTGACTAAAATACCCTCAAATTATATAAATATATTAAATCAAGTAAAATAAAATGAAATTGGCAACCCCCACATGTTGAACTTGGAATCTACGTTTCTTCTCTACCTCAACCCCCCCTCCCCCTCACCCCCTCCCCTCTGTCGTTCGTAAATCTCTATTTCAGAAGGTCGAATAAGATCTGTAAGATCAAGGAGACGAGTCGGTTAGTTCAAATACTTCACATTCCACATGTCTACGAGGTATCTTCTTCCCGTTTTTTTATCTTGGGATCTTTCGATTTTGGGCTTAGTTTTGTAACCTAAATCTCAACAATAGCCATAAGCAACAAATTACCTTCGTTAATCGTTTATGGTCTCGCTTCGATTTTGTGAAATGTTGTGAAATAGTAACCATCACTAGCACTATTGATGAATCGATCCTAAGTAAAATGGGATGAAAATGAATTTTTTTTGGTTTGGGACAGCTTTGTTGTGCGGCAGATTAGATGTCTTCGAATTACATGTTTCATGGTATAATCGAATTTGTAAGAAAATATTTGTTCTGTGTACTTGTCCTACAACTTTAATCACTCATAATGCTTAATCTATGTTCTGTGACATCGTGTTTTTCCAGATATGAGTTCGTAAGAATTGATGATTTTGAACAAATTGTTGTTTCTTAATTGTGAGGTTTTTTATTATGTGTACTGTAATTTATAAGAATTAGTAACAAGTTAGTATGTCTTGTAGTTGGGATAGTGATCTTCAGTGCAATTCTAGTGGAAATGCTCAAACAATTGATGGGATCATGCGTTGTCGGCATATGGTTCCGATGCAAATGCAGACTTCGGGGACAAAGAAGAATCCCATGAGACGGTTTATGACTTGTCCTTTTCGAGGGGTATCGTTACGAATTTTTTGGAAAGAAATATCAAATTAGTATACTCCATTCTGTAATTAATTAACGTATTGAGAAATGATGTAATTACATACAATCTGTTTTGTTGAACCGTAGAAGGATGCTTGTGGAATGTTCATTTGGTTGGAGCCGCCACTTGAAGGACGTGCTAGAGATGTTGCAATCGAGTGCCTTGAGAAGATTGCACGGTGTAAGACTGAACTTGCATTGAGCAAATCGAATGAAGAAAAATTGAAGAGGTACATGAAGTTTTTAGTTTTCCTGTGCATAACCTTGATCGTTATGTTTGTGATTGGCACAAGCATAGATTTATCAGGGTCGTCAAAGGGTGTTTGCAACATGAAATTAGCATTTGATGGATAACAATGCAAGTCATTGTATGTGCATATTCGTTTGCTTGGACGAACTAATTAATTCTCTAGGAGTTCACTTTGAACGTTAATTTGTTAAACTAATCAAATGTTTTAGTGTTTATATGTGGATGTTCTTTTGCGATGCTTGCATGTTTGACAAGTCTTAGACATTTGTCCATGTCAGTTTCACATATAAGCTCGTTTGAAAGATACAGACATGCTTTTACATGTGTTTGCTCTACATCATTGTGAACCTGTATGTGTACATACTTAAAAGGTGTTATTGGTAGATGTTAATTCAATGTAAATTGTAAAATATGTTTTAAATTTTCATAATGATACTAACGTTTAACATACTAATAATTTGGATGATATCTGCAAATTTACATGGAAAGGTTTTATGCTAGAATTAAGTACACATCGGTCTACATACATGTCAAAAGTTGCAAAGATGTTTGAGCATACATTCATAATTCATACTAAATTAGCAAAAGATGACAAACCTAGTCGTAAATGCAAGTTCAAAAGCCGGTTTTGTCATGAGGTGGCAGAATTTAGGTTAATGCATATGTTAGCAAATCGACCCTCCTTCAGTTTCCTACATCACTGTCTCGTAGGCTTCACATTTTGGTTAACTTCGATGGATGAATGGGACCCTCCAATTCCAACTTACGCGCTTTTGTCAACACTTCAAAATCATCCACTGCTTCCGGATCAAATGGCTCATCCTTGATCACGATTGGAGATTGATTTGAAGACCCCACTCCACTGAGTAGGACTGCCGCGGGTGTGTGCGCTTCAAGTACCTTGCTCCATTCTTTGAACAAGGGGAACCCGAACTCTCGGAAGAGCACGTAAGTTTCGCTCTCCTACATGCAAAACACATCCTCTTCTCATTAGATAATAACATTTAAATTACATAAGTGCTAAATCGCATAGGAATGTCGGCATACTTGAGTCACAATTATAGATTTGCTACCTTGCGAATGAAATGCCAATACTCGGGAAAAATATGGATGCGATTCTTATCCATGTTATACTTCACGCCAATGTTGTCGTTGACGTATTCAACGAAGAGCTTGTACAGACGCATGTTCTTGTCGAGAAAACCCTTCACGTTCTCCTCCGTCCATCGAATATCACCTGTGCTGTTCGACTTCTCACGTGATATCAGGTAACAAACATTGCTCACGATCAAACTGTCTTTCACATTACGCTTGCAAAAGTGTCTGCGGAAGTCAAGGAGCAACTCTTCTACCTCTTCGTGTGTGAACGGCCCATAAAAGTTCTCCAATTTCTTGTTCTTTTTTGGCATCCTTATTCTGCAATCCATAATCACATAGATAAATTGTGTTATAAAATTTCACAACAGGCAGTTGACATATGAATGAAATAATACTATTCGTGGATAAACTATATGAGTAGACAATTGTGTAAATTATGCAATTGGTTAGAAAAAAAAAATAGTGAACGCAACATTTAACATTTAAGAAGCAGTGGATGTTTCGTGTTCATTTTCATTTTAGAACACAATTCATTGTACTAATGTCTCCAATCTGTTATTAATTTAAATGGGCCCAACATGTGTTTGGTAATGACTCCAACAATGTTTGGAACTTTGCAAATGTAAATTGGTCTTTTGTTACTATTAATTCCAACTTCACAGTGGACGATTCATGAGGAAAAAGTACATAGGACAAAAGTGCTACATGCTTGGTCACTTTCACTAGCATATTCACAAGTTTAGATGCACTCAACTTTTTTTGTTTTATAAGCACTGTAATAGTCAATATTGTCTACTTATGAAGTACATATTCCTGCAAATTAAGTCTACCAAGTAGTCCCCCACAACATACTAATGCAAGTACTGAAGAACTTTTTCAAAAACAAGAACTGTTGGAATAGTATGGAAAGCAATTGGCAAAGTGTTGCTTATAAGGTCTATAAATAGCAACTTCAATGCATACCATAAATGCACTAACAAGATATTGAGAGATACAACATATCAATATACATTTAGCGATAGCAGCTATGGTCCTACATCCAGATGGACTAAAACAGGAGGATTACATCTACGATCTTGAATGGGATGCAAATGTTGTTGGTCTTTTTGCTGATGTTCTTGCAGATCAAGCAAGGATGGGAAATTTCCACCCAAATCGTAACAATCGTCATGCAATACAAACTGCTCAGTACATGCTGAAGAAATTTTTCAACAAGGAATTTAATCTTAAGGAGTGCGTTGGTCAACTTCATTTGTTACGAAAGAGGCATTTTACATTCAGTAATATCATTACTCGTGATGATGTCGCATGGGCAAGTGAAAACAATGAAATGGCTTTCACTGAAGAGTCTTGGGCAGATATTGTTTCGGTACGCTCTCATCTATGATTATGTGTTCCCAAATGTATTCGTTTTACTAACACATAAATTGGTGAAAACGGGTTTAAAAATGTGTATGATATGTTTACAAAATGTTGGTGTGTCTCAGCATGATGAGTTTGCATGGGCCTATGCTCAATATGGGGATCCTAACTGGGATGACCTGCAAGCCATTTTCGGTCCTCCAACCGAGGTGCTGACAACAAATCACCCTTTCGTCAAAGATCGTAATGTAAAGCCTGAAGCTGCAAATATTCCACATGCCCCTGTTCCTAAGTACACGCCCTTGAACGAGGTTATAAATATTTCTAGTGACAAATCTGAGAGTCTTTCTGCCTCTTTCTGGAACAGTTTGGGTGTGCTTCTTGAAGGCTCAGATGAAGCCACATCTACTCGGAATGGGTCTTCTTTGAAGACAGAAATGAGCTCGACAAACCCGTCGGTTTATGGAAAAAGTGTGGGAAAGTTTACCGGTGATCACTCAAGCCCAGGGAAGTACGGGCCATCTTATGTGTCGTCCTCCAGTCATGCGTCGCCAAATGAGAAAAAATGATCATTTTCCTTCGGTGATCTAACACTGCATCTAGTGATATGGAATGGTTTACATTTCCACGTGTTGTTGTAAATATAAAATGTTAATAATTGCAGTGACCCATCATGTTGTTGTTTGTATTAAGTGTAGCAGGTACATGTGTTAAATTGCAAAGTAATCCACCTTTTTCCAAGTCCATATTGCTGAACTTGATGGCAATGGTGGACATTTGCTTGTGGCCCACCTAGATGGGTTATCTCCACGTGTGTTTTAATGTTTTCCAAGAAATGTTTTAGATGTACTGTTTTAATGAATGTGAGGACTGTTTTCGCAAATCTCATCATTTGTAATGTTTGTGAGTATGTTTGAGACATACAAATGTCGTTGGCAAATTTTATCAAGTTTGGTCCCCTGTCATAATAATTCGAACATGTCTTCAAGTGAAAATAGGATAATTCCCACATGTCATGGATTAGTCTACAGGTTTTCATAACTTACAAGGACTAGGCCAAAATAGAAATTGTCAAAAGCAAAACAAGAGTTGGTGGTCAATATATTACATGAGCAGATTCATATTGAAGTCTTAAAAACCCACATGACCAAAGCTTGAAGCAATATCCTTGATCAATATCATCCTTGCATCATTGGGAACGCTCAGAAAATAATCCAACTCGCTTTCGTTAGTTGCCAAGAAACGACCCACATCAACTCTTGATTTCAGAGACGGGAACTCGAAGGTGTCGAGAACGTCATACACTCGTGATCGTTTTTCAGTGGGACATACTTTCGAGGCTTTCTTCATGGCATACGTCCGGAAGTCATCCCGTATTTCATCCATTTTCATGTCATTTTTCTCACAATAGTAGCCAAGGGTATCATACAAGGGATCGGTGGCGGGAGGTTCAACCTTTCTATACTTCGATTTTCCGGTGCGTTTAGATGTGTTTGAACTTCCTTCTCCATTCTTTGACATGAAAACCGAAGACTCACCGTCATTCACCGAATGTTGGGCTTTGGATGAATCCTTGAGTGGATCAGTTGGATCGGTGTTTCCGGTGTTCAGAAAATCTTGGATAGCGTCGGCAAAACCGGTAGCATTTTGCCCGGTCGCACGATCCTTTCCGAAGATCTCCACCCAATCCTCATAGAATGGCCATGTTTTGAAACGCATAGTCCTCACGTTGGGGTCAATCTGAAAATGCAGGGGGAAGAACAAAATGAAACAACATGGTTGATTGGGAATTGGTTTGCGGCCAGCTTGAATATTGAGAGAGGAAAAGCGTATTTACTAAAAATACCTTCACATATGCGTCCCAAACATCATCCGACACGTCGATGATGTGGTTCGCACCCATGCCGAATCCACTCTTCGAGAACATGGTTGTTAGAGAGTTGTAGTTCTTCTTCCAACTATGAATCTTGCTAGCAATATGGGGTTCGGCCTTCAAGTCGGTTCCAGGAAACTTTTGGGAAAGAGCATGCTCCAATAAATTTAGATACCCAGTTCGGAAGCCATTGTCAGATTTGTACCCCTTAACGACCAAATCTTTTAGTGCATGGATGAGTTGTTGTTCTTCGTAAAAACTCCATGTCCTTCGACTTTGTGCTGACGATCTGCCTTTCATATTCAAGGTCTTGTTGCTCATGATGGTTATGAAGCCGCACTTGGGGACACATGCAGTTTAAAATTTTCAGTTTGGAGGAAAATGCATAACGAACGTATAAAACATGGCTCAAGTTGTTCGAAAAATACTAATAATTGATACTGAAATTGCAATCAGTGGAATTCAAATCGGGCAGAAATTTGGGCAGCATAAGCGATGTTAAAGCCTTGTCATCAATTCAGTACATGAAAGTGTGTCTTAAAATGTTATACAAATATTGCCAATGTACGGGGCATGCATAGACAGCCTAGAAAGACAGTTTAATACATTAGAATAACCCTTCAACATGAGCATCTAAATGGCCCTAGTATTCCAAATGGATTGAACAATGCTTTCACGCAGTGAGGTCCATTCTTGAGAAGGCTCGACTTGTTCAATGAATGGAATGTCCGTTGGAGGGGCAAAATCTGGGTTATGAAATATCTCAGGCACTTCACTCTCGATCGGGTCGATGGTTGCATTCGTACGAATAAAATTATGAAGTAAACAACATGCAAGAATAATGTGATTTTGTGTCGTAATTGGGTAGAAGGAATTGCTCCTCAAAACTCCCCAACGTGCTTTTAAAACGCCGAATGCACGCTCTATGACGTTACGAGCTCTAGCATGCATGACGTTGTAATATTCTTGGGGTGTTTGAGGGGGCAGATTTGCATGATGCCATTTCTGCAAATGATATCTAACACCTCGATAAGGTGTTAGAAATCCATTACCATTTGTGTAACCTCCGTCACACAAATAGTAATTCCCTGCCATGCAATCATAATTGGTCAAATTAATTAACGCTTGGAAAACATATTAGGATCTACGAATGAATTGAAAAACTATATCCTAGAAGCGTGAGTTTACCATTCGGGACTTTCAGCCCATTAGGACGGGATATGGCATCACGCAAAACACGACCATCAGCGGCGGAGCCCTCCCATCCGGTTAGCACGTAGATGAAATTAAGGTCTCGATCACAAACGCCTAACACATTTGTGGAAACGAAACCCTTCCGATTCCTATATCTAGGTTTGTCGGTCAGGGGAACTCTCACAGGAATATAAGTACCATCAAGGGCACCAAGACAACCCTACAAAGACGCATCTTAAAGGTTAAATAATAAATGGGAGTGGACTATAGTTTTTAATGGGAAAATTATATGTTTTATCTTAACGTATATGGGTATGTGATTATGATAGGTATTACCTTAAAGTGTCTCCAACGATCGACTTGCTCATCTTCCTCAATGGCCTTAGGTTGAATAAGAAGTATAGTGTGTAGTTTAAGTAGACAACGAAGCACAGAATGAAAGTGCATGCTTATAGTGTGACCACTTCTACGAAAATCAAATTTGACAACCCTGTTTTTCTTGTGATGAGCTAGGATTGAAAGAAAGATGGATACTTGCTCGGTGGTTGAGAGGTGTTTACTCGATTGAAGACCACCTAGATGTTCTAACAAGTAACAAAGTCGGCTGAAACAGTCACGACTCATTCGAAGATGGTTAATGCATGTTTCATCGCTGACTTCAGTCAAGGTACGAATATGCTCAAGTTGACGGGTTATTTTATTACTTATTAAGTACTTAGGTTGCCTACGAGAATTCGGGGGGACAATGGAATGTTGGTTTGATCTAAGCTTGATGGCAAAAGCGATGATGAACAACAAATTCTTGAATGAAGCATTCAATGCTTCAACGACACGATACATTATCTCGATATCAGACATGTCATCCATCATGCAATCTAAGCAAAAAAAAGGTCGTGGAGCAATTACAAAATTTAATAATTACACACAAAAGATTTTGGCAAAGTCCATATTCGTGGGGTTTGCAACCCATATTTTCACAAGGGAATTAGATGCAAATGCACTAAACAGTAATACATGTTAGGGCAGTCCCTACGTAGCATAATTTAAATGTTTGGGCAGATTGGTGTTCGGGCATCCAACATGTTAGTACACAACACTACGGACGGATAAGAGGGAAAGCACTATGGGCAAATCAGATATGTAATGTATGTTGATTACAAGGATTGTTCAAAGCCAACCCTAATGCCCAAGTAGGTGGACAAAACAATGGGCAGAGGCACGCAAGTTTTTCTTAAATAGATCGTATTGAAACAGATTTTAAATTTAAGCAATGACATGACCATCCAGTGAGGATCTCCTAATGTCTAGCATATTATTTTAACTCATGAAAAATTATGATGCAAGTAGAGATTGATACAAGAAGAAGCACAGAACATGTAAGTTTCATATATGATAGAACACATTCATTAAATTTTGCAGTTACATCCTATTACTACAGCAACAAATCCCAAGTCCTAGAACTACAACAAGCTCAATACAAAAGCGGTGAATTAATGCACAGAATTTGTAAGACTGAAGTAGTCCCAATGTAAAAGAAAATGTGCGCAAAGTGAAACCTGAAGTAGCGTAGAAACAAGCTTTGTAGTTATCCTAGCAGCAGTGGTGGTGGTTCCGCAAATACACTTCTCTTCTTCAACTTTAGATACTGCAAAGTATTAAAATGATTACAATGAAGCCCAACTACAACTGTAGTACATTTTAAATCATTTTCAATATGGGATTAAAACTTTAAAGTGGATTACGAACATATGTATCTATCCATTCTGCAGCATCGTACGTAAAACGAGAAATGTATCAATGAATTCGAATCTGAAATATCGTATCTGCATTTTATTTTTTAATTCACTGCAATTATGATTAGTTCATATAATATGGATAGTAGATATGAGATCATGCGTGTTACAAGTACTGAACATATGTTCCAATTTACATCATATTTTGCATATTCTGACAACAATGTAATGGCAAAAATTCAAACAACACAATTACACAGCATGTTAATACAAACATGATAACACACTAGTTTCATGTATTTGTAAATAAATATCTAACAAAGTAAATTAAGCATAATGTACACAACAACTCAGCCCTCAGCATTCATCAAACACATGAACAAATACTGCAAAATATATACCAATAATTCTGCAGCAAAAATCAGTACATTTCACCAAAACTATACAATGTTTGACAACATTCACCGATGTGCTAAAATACAATTCGAAGAGAACAAATGAACATACCACCATAAACATAATGTATTTGTCGTAGCTACTGCTTAAAAAGATGAATTGGGCAGAATTAAGAGTTGTTCTTGAGGAGTTGGTAGATGAAATTGATTTCGTCGGTGAATTTACACGATAATCGTTAGTAGGCATCGAAAAAACAGCAAAAATGAAGCATAGTTGCAAAAAACCCCAAATTTTTCGAAACGCATACATATAAAAAAACCACATATTTAACATACATTTCCACAAACTCGTCGATCATTAGCTTTCCTCAGAAGAAGGGCGTCAAAGCATACAAAAAAAAAAAAAATAATCCCCGTTTTCAATTCTGAGCGAAGCCAAGAATGTATGTTCGTCGACATTGTCACCTAAATTGCTAAAGAATCAGAAGCCCTAACCAATATAAATGCAAAAGGAGGACGGAAAATATGCAGAAATCGCAAGAGTACAAAAAAAAATAAAACGTGGTATCTCACAGGTTTCTTCAAGAATGTTGTCACCGATTCTACATTTCGCAATATTCAAGTGTGAACGCCGCTCCGAGACATCTACGATCGTCAGACGGGAAAGAAAAAGGCTCGGCTGTGGTGGGAGTTGTTGGTCGCCGGTCGGACTTGGAACGAAGATGGTGAAGAGCGGCGATCCAACTTGAGGCTAGGGTTTTAGAAATATATATCAGGGTAGCTTTGTAGTTTATTGCAAATTCAGGGGCGAAATAGTCTTTTACGTATGAACAGTAAGGATATAATAGTATTTTCACATCCTTTTACTGTTGGGCTAGAACAATCCCACCTTTTTACTCGGGTTTAAAATCTTGTGATTAATGGACCTTAAACCAAGTAAGGCAAACCCGGGCCCAGCCGCAGACCCGGGCCTGGACCACAAATACCAAACGTCTGTTCGGGCTAGATAACAAACCAAATCCAGCCCAAACCACCTTACCAAACATAACCTTAGATGTTATAACTGTTACTAAATTTCGAAACTCCATGTATTTTAATATATGTGGCTGTTGACGTGGAAATTTAATTTCATTAAAAAAGAGATCACATTCAAAGTGAACCAGTGATGCTATGCAACATCCCAATCTAAAACACCTTACAATTTTGTATCAAATCACTCAACTTCCTACTCATAGAGTGCTTAATAGAATCATTCTCAAATAAAGCAGAGTTAACAAAAAACATATTTACTCGAGAAAAAAATGGATGTTCATTCAGTTGAAAGCAGACTTAACAGAATATTCTGTAAACCCAAAAACTGAAACCGAGAACCGAACCGAACAGTGTCGATCAAGCATCTGGAAATGGCATGTTATAGTAACGTGCCACCTTCGTAGCTGTTCCATCATCAAAAACAGCTTCCAACAGTTCATACTTATTAAACTGAGTCTTCAACATCTCATTCTGCTTCTTCGCAAGCTGCTCTTCTTTGGCCCGCTGTTGCTGCCAAGATAAGGGAAGAAATTAAAGTTACTAATATTCACAAATCTGAATCAAAAATCTCATAAATTAGCCAACAATTCAACCACGTACCTCGAGCATTAATGATGCTTCCTCATCGTGTCTTTTGACAACATGTTTGATCTTCTTGGCCACCTCAAAATCTGGCTCTTCACGGTCCAGCCAACGGCACACTATTCTTCGTCCTGGTTTTCTTGGACGATCCTCAAACATCTCTATAGAAGCAGGACGAGCCCGAACAGGCCTTGGCATACCCAATACCATGAAAGGGTAATTATGCATCTCCGTAATGATTCCTTCCACCTGTTTGGAGTTGTCCATTTCCACCAAAGCAGCTTGTGGGGCATTTTTTGGTTCACGATAGTTGGGGATGAACTGAATACTCTTCACATCCCCAAACTGGTTGAAGGCAGCTTTCATCACTGACTCGGTCACTTCTGGCGACAAGTTGTCGACATATATTGTTCTGTCAACCTTCTCCAAGAAGGCAGCATACTCATTTCCTTCGGTTGAGGTGCCCATGACTCGGAATAAATGCTATCTGGAAATTTAATGAACTTCAATTTCAGAGAACAAATACACAAATATCTTCAATTCATTACATGCACTATGAGAACAGAGAGATAGAGATGGGGCACGATTATAAGATAACAAGTTGGTCATTGCCACCATCAGCCCCTCAGAACCAAATGGTGGGGTTTTCCAGTTTAAAAACACCAACAGAAACAATAGTATGATTCTTGACTTCACAATACTACCACATTGATTTAAAAAAATAAACCACAGAAAAAATGGCACAATTTCAAGTACACAAGATTCTCATCACCGCCATCAAACCCTCTTAATGAAATGAAGGGGTTTCCAGTTTAAAAAACACCAACAGGAATAATAGTACCATTCTTGAATTCATAATACTACCACATCAATGTTTAAAAAACAGTGCAACAACACTGAGAAACCATAATTCTTAAACACTTAAGCACGTAAAAAAAAAAGAAGTTCTATAAAAAAATTCTTTTCTGCAGTTCCAATATTACAACCAATATGGAAATGAAGATCAAGAATTGACAAATCAAATGCAATCAGAGACAAGATTTCACTCATTAAGAGAGATTCTACAAGAATATGCGGATGTATAGAGACAGGTATTTGGGGACTAATGGTATGAAACCCCCAATACCACCACTGAATATGGTACTGCAATTCTGGGGATTTTGAGCCGAATAATCTAAGACATCAACTCAAATTCTAATACTCATATAATATCCCCAATACCACAAATGAACATCGTATTGCAATTTCAAACGAAACAGTAAGCACAGCCCCAATTGCGATGAATCTATTCATACTCTAATACTCAATTCGAATTCTAATACGCAAAAAATCCTCAATTTACCCTACATTATGGTTTATACAAATGACTGAAATCCAAAAAAATAAAAAGAAAAAAGAGTAGGCAGGGTTTTGGGTTATAGTATGTTATCACTTTCTATTTGATAGAACCAAAAATCTCAGTCCGCGGCGGAGGAGCGAACGGATGGCCGTGAGAGACAAGAGAGCACACCGGCGATAGGCGCCGATCGTGGACAGAAGCAGCGGAGAAGTACACACGGCGGCGTTGGTTGCTTTAGAGAGAGAAAATGGAGATCGCTGTTGAGCAGAGAAGGAGAGAGGGCCTTTACTCTTACTTCTTAAGGTTAGTAAAAAAACATGGAAATTATACATGAGATGGAACACATTTGAACAAGACTGACATAAATTGTAGATATGAATTTAATAATTAATAATAGTAGTTACTGAAAGAATAGTGTATTTTCATTTAATATTTAAGTATATTATTATTTGATATTCGTAATGTATTTCATGAAATTTATCATTAATATAAGAAAAAATTAAGCTTTTTATTATTTTTCAATGATAAAAATTAATGTAGGAGTAATATATTTTAAGATGGATAAATACTTATGTATGAAGTAGATACACGAGTTTCGTGAATAAAAACATTATATTATATTAGTGCAACTTTTTTTTTTAGGCAAATGCTGCTGTACACCAGGTGCATGGATCTGAATTTGTGCAACTGGGGCGACCCGGATCTCCGTACCTGGATTTTTTTTCTTTTTTTTTTCGCTTCAGACTATTACCTTTATATTGTAAGGATGTGACATTTACGTTATATAAATGTGACATTTTTATATAAATGTTATGACCTTTATGTTCAATAACTTAGGAAAAAATGAAGATTTTCAGGTTTTTTCGCTTCAGATTAAGACATTTATGTTGTATTGTTGTAACCTTTATGTACAATTCTTGTGACCTTTATAATCCATAACTTTGAAAAAAATTGAAATTTTCAAAATTCAATGCATTTCAAGGATGGATATATGTGCAGCTAATATTACATAAACGTAAATATGTACAAATTTTGTTAAAATTCTTCATTTTTTTCTAAGTTAGAGTATATAAAGGTTATTACATTTATACATAAAGGTCACACTTATATAACATAAATGTCACATGCATATAACATAAAGGTAACAACCTGAAGTGAAAAAATAAAATTCAAAAAATAAATAAATAAAAATGCACGGATTCGGGTCGACCTGAACCCGACCCGAATTGTATGTGCACCAGTTATACAGGAGACTAACTCTTTTTTTTAACTACTATCATAATTAAATTTAATAGATGGCTGGAGGTATTTGGGATAGAGGAGTTTTCATTTTGAGTAATAGTTCAATCAGCATAATTATATTGAGTAGGTCTTATGTGAGACGGGTCAACCCACAACCCACACCTAGCAATTCATATGAAATTTTATGGATATGTGTTCAATTTATGGGTAATAAGGATCCGTCTCACGGAAACTATCCGTGAGACCGTCTCATGTGAGTTTTTGTGAATTACTAGTAATTTACTCGCGCGACGCACGGTTGATTATTCATTGTGGTAATACATAAAATTTGTAATTTTTTTTATATTATTGTTATATTAAAATGTTGTTCATATATCTTTTATTATTATAAACATTGTACAATATACAAATATATTTTTTATATCTATATTTATTTTAAAGTTATATTTTATAATTTTAAAAAGTCATTTGGTAAAGTAGAATTTTAATTGAAAAAAAAGTAGAATTTGGTTGAAATCCCACCTATCTCTCGTGTGTTTTTCAGAGCTTCCTTTTGCATTCGTTTTTTTAGTAGCGTGTTATTCTGAATTCAAATAAGACAAATTGTACATGTTATTCTAAATTTAATTTGATAATATTAAAAGTTGAAATACAAAATTTATTAATAACTTAATTAAACAACGAATTTGGAAGTTTATTAACTATTTATTTGTCTTCTAATTATAAAAAGAATTATGGCCTGATAAATAATTTAATAGGTCAACAAATTTTGGAGTTATTTAAAAATGACTAATTAATTAACAATATAAATTTTGAAATATTTATTTTTATTAAACATTTTTCTGAAAAATAAGTTAAAATTTATTTTAACTTTACAATTAATAATTAGAATAATTCTAAACATTATGTTATTACAATTAACAAAAAAAGTGAATTAAAAAATTGAAACTTATATTTTATTTGTCACTGTCTTTTGTTAAATTGTTTTCATGCCTTGATAGCTAATTCGATAAGTAAGTGATATTAAGAGTTAGTTAAAAGTGACAAATCAACAATATAAGTTTTATTATATGCAACACTTCTTATAATTACAACAAATTTTAACTGTAAAATTGAAAAAAAAAAAAAAGTAATGAAATTTTGAAAACTTATGTTCTATTTGTTTTTATATTTTTTTGATTTTTTCTTATGGTTCGATAAATTATACGATATAATATTTTTTAAATTGGTTAAAAAATAACCGATTAAAAATATGAATTTTAAACATTTATTTGTATACAAAATTTCTCATAATTATAAAAAGATATTTTAAAATTTCTTTAACTGTAAAATTGATAATGAGAATAATTATAGACATTAAATAATTAAAGTTAACAAAATAAAAAATAATTAAATTATTATTCAAAAATGAACAATGATCATGAACAAAATAATAATAATAATAATAATAATAATAATAATAAAAGGGTAGCAAATATATATATATATATATATATATATTGAAAAAGAGGTAAACAACACATTAATTTTCTTTTTATAGTTATTTTATTACCTAAAACATTGATTAGACATTTTTAGGAGGGAAAGTGGTAAAATTGTAAATTTTACCAACTCTCCTCTTTTTATATATACTAGTATTTCACCCGCCCGATGAGCGATTTATTATTTATTTTGATTGTTATATTAAAAAGTTATTTATAAATCATTTATTATTCTAAATTTTGTATAATATAGAAATATAATTTTCATCTCTTTTATTGATTTTTAAAGTTATATTTTATTATTAAAAAAATTATTGAGTAATGTAGAGTTTTAATTGAATAAAGTAGAATTTGGTTGACCGCTATCTCGCTTGTGTTATTCGAACTTTCTTGTGCATTCGTTTTATTGTGACATGTCATTCTACATTATATTTGACAATATTAAAATGTTGGAATACAAATTTTGTAAAAAATCTAAACAACGAAATTGAAAGCTTATATTCTATTTCTCTTTTGAATAAAAATATATTTATGGTCGTTGGCTTGATAGATATTTTGATTAGTATCATTTAATAATATAAGTTTTGAAATCTTTATTTATGTACAAATTTTCTCATAATTACAAAAAATATATTATAATTTCTTTTAACTTTAAAATTGATAATATGAATAATTATAAATATTAAGTAATTTTAGTAACAAAAAAGGAAAAAGATAATGAATTAACAACTTGAAAGCTTACATTTTATTTGTTTTTATTTTTCGTTGAACTTTTTTCACGAATTGATAGATAATTTAATAAACTAATGATTAATTTTTATAATTAATTAAATGTGACCAAGTAACAATATAAGTCTTGAAATATTTATTCATATACAATTACTTTCTCATAATTACAAAAAATATCTTAAAATTTGTTTAACTTTAAATTTGATAATAAGAATAATTATAAGCATTAAGTAATTAAAGTTAGCAAAAACAATTAAATTCAGAAAAATTGAAAACTTACATCTATTTGTTTCTATCTTTTGTTGAATTTTTTTTATTGGATCAATAAATAATTTAAGCTAATGATTCTTGGAGTTGGTCAAAATTGTTCAATCAACAATATAAATTTTGTGATCAACTTTGAAATATTTACCTTGCACACAACATTTTGCGAAATTATAAAAAAATATCCTAAAATCTATTTAACTTTAAATTTGAGAATGAGAATAATTTTAGACATTAAATAATGATAGTTAATACACAAAAATTAAATGATTGCTCACTATTGTACAACATTAATCAACAACACCAACAAATAATAATACATAATAGTAGTAGTAATAATAATGATGATGATTATAATAATTTTAAGTATAAATAGTAAAATATACCATATTGAAAAGAATGCTAAATGATATGATTAATTTTATTGAAAAACTATTATTTATATAAATATTTTATTACTCATTGATGTGACATTTTTAGGAGGAAAATGGCATTCTTGTAAATTCTTCCAAAGGTCTTCTTTATATATATATATAGAGAGAGATTAATTATTGTATTTGTTGTATTTTATATTTTTATTACTTCATCCATTTAATTCAATAAAATACTTATTGTATTAGTTTTTTTTATTGATTTAATAATTAATTTTGTCAAATGTAATTTCTTAAATACCAATAATAGATATTACTCGAAAATAATCTCAATAATAAATATTAATTTGTTTAGGGATATATTATATCATATTTAATATAAATAAATAAATAAAATGTAACACTATTAGAGATGTATATATATAATATTTGTATAATATGAAATTATATATCATTCTAAATATTTTTTGAATTAATATTTGTATTTCGACTATGTAATATCATTCAACATTTTATGAAGATTATTGATCTATATCATTTATTTATATATTTTAATGATGAAGATATTACTAATTATGCAGGTATAAATATCATATATTCAAAACTAAAATTCGATGCTCAGTTTAAACTTAGGGTTTCATAATTATCTACATGAGAGTGCATGTTTTGAGTTTTGATGGCTCGATTAATTTAATTTTATAGGCTTAATTTCTAATTATGCTATCATCATCATTATCATCATCGCTACTACTACATTTACATTTTGTGTTGGGTTTGAACCATAGTGTTCAACATCAGACTATATAAATAAATTCGATGTTAATTTATATTATAAATGTTTTTTCTAATTCAATTTATTTGAAAATAAAATGTTAAACATGTATAATTGACACTGCTTGAGTCTACTTGCGTAAAGTTCTTACGTAAAATTTCTAATTTTATTGTGTGTTGTTTCTATATATACATACTCACACATATATTTAATTTAAGTGATTGAATTTGATTTTTAATTCATACTTTATTTTTAGTGTTATTCAGTACAAATTATTAAATGAAATATGTATAATTAATATGATAGTATGAATTAGACAATATATATATTTAATATATAATTACATAATTTCAATTTTTTGTAATTGTTGAATATTTTGTATCTTTAAAATGTTTATTATTAATTATATTGTATTATCAAATAATTAATATTTACCATATAATATATATTAGACGCACGGTGCCACTACTAGATAATAAATGCGGATTGGATGGAAATGTATGGTCGATGTCCACACCATAGAGTTTCTGAATAGTATTAGATGCTCAGGTGTCCCGAACCATGAATTATTATTGAAGAGCGGCATGCCGATTATATTACTCGAATAGTTATTACAAAGTATGGTAATCATGTCTTGTAGACAAAATTTTTTGGTGGAAGTAATACAAGTCATGAGGTTTTGATTTCGAGAATGTCGATCACTCTATCAGACCCAATGTTACCTTCAAGGTTTATCAACGACAATTTTCATTGATTATATCATATGCAATGACGATTAATAAAACTTATGATAATTGTTGACTCATGTTGGCTTATTGCTAAAAAAACTTATGTTTAGTTATGGACAACTTTATATAGTTGTTTCACGCGTAACAAAACGTACTGGACTGACGACATTAGTTTGTAACACAGATGATAAAAAGTGTCTCAACTATAAATGTTGTGTATAAAGAAGATTTTCCAAACTTATAAACTTTGCAGGTAAAATTTCCAATTTTGATTTGAAGATCATGATTGATACTTTTATTTTTAGCATTATTCATGGATTATTGAATCGGATGTGTATAATATCAATAAATTATTGTGAATTGAATTATTTGAGACAAATTAAGATTTTCTTAATTATTAAGTATTATACGTCTTCTATACACTAAAATTACTTATATTATATTATAAAATAATTAATATTTACCAATATTATATCATAGACCGCGCATCGTGCGGGTACGAATACTAGTATAATAAATAGAAGAATATGAAAATTAAAAATGTTTTTTATTGAATAATATTTTAACATAATATTATTGATTTTGCGATCATTTAAATCATGTTTGTAATATATATATATATATTAACTACATATTTAAATTGAATTATAATTAAAATCCACATTAAGGATTATAAAAGAGTATATTTGTTTGGTTTTTTCCCAACATGGACTTTGATTTCAAAGTTCACAATCAATCATGTTTGAATACACAGATTTTATCGATCCAAACCTCAAAATTTAACTTATCTATCAACGCTGGTTAATGAAACGTCGTTAACGTATTCTATCACTGTTTTTTTTAATCCCAGCTGATGTGGTTGTTTCTCAGCTGATGTGGCTCTTAGATCAGCTCTCAAACCACATCAAATCAGCTCTCAAATCACGCTTACCTACACGTAGATTAAAAAAATATCATTTTCTTTTACTAGTTATTATATTCAATTAAATACAAAATTTATTGGTTTTTATATTATTTCACACATTCAATTTAATTACTATTATATATATATATTTAAATGTATATTCAATTTATATAATATCGACATTTTTGTGATATTGATTTTGTCAAATAATATCCATCAATTATCCGCAATTAATATCAACATTTAGTGATATTAATTTATGTTCAATAATATATATCGACAAATAAGAACATGATAATATCTATCAATTATCCTTAATTAATACCGATAATCTTTTATATTAATTGTTGTTCAATATATATCGACAAATAATAACATGATAATATTCATATATTTACATTTTTTTCGATATTAATTTATGCGCAATAATACATATATTGATAGTCTATAATTAATATCAATATTTTGCAATATTTTATCTTATATAATATCGGTAACTTGATCATATTTATTTTTGCTGAAAATATATATTGAAAAAAATATTTGTATGATAATATATTTTGTTGATTGATATTATTTAAATATATATAATAGTAATTAAATTGAGTGTGTATTGAAATTATATAAAAATCAGTAAATTTTATATTTAATTGAATATTTCATCGAATATATAACAAGTAAAAGAAAATGATATTTGTTTTTTTAGGCGTGACCTGATATCCAGGTAAGCTATTTGAGAGTCACATCAGTTGACAGAGAGCTACATCATCTAAGAGAAAAAAATAAGATAACGTCGTGATAGAATTGAGCTGAGAGAAAGCCACATCAGCTGAGAGTTAAAGATAACGCCGTGATAGAATACATTAACGACGTTTCATTCTAATATCTGAAATTGATAATTTTCAATCGTTTGAACCCTGGATTGATATGATTTCATAACCCGCATTGATGGGTTTGGATCGATAAAATCAATTGAATATATTATTAACAAAATTATCTTATTTACCAAATTAATATATATACTAGGTTTGAACCCGTGCGTTGCACGAGTTTTATTTAATATTTATCTCATTTTTTATTTTATAATTAGTGTTTATTGTTATATGATAGTAATTTTTTATATAAGTGTGATATTTTTTATTTATTCTTAAAATAATATTTCTTAGGGTATATTTGAATATGTGGATTTAAGGAGGGATTTGAAATCCTTGTTGACAAATCCACCGATAGTGTTGGGTATGATGTGAATTTAAAATCCATAGTTTTCATTTGAGCTAATTTTAGAGTCATTTTGGTGGATTTCAAATCCACTCAAACTTGAAAGGATTTGAAATCCACTCATTTCAAATTCTGGATTTGAAATCACTCTATCCAAACGGAGTCTTATTGTTTTCTTTAATAATTTTTTTCATTTATTATTTAACACAAAATTGTTAATATATAGTTCTTAATAGGTGTTTTAATTATCGCATTAGGTATTTTCATATATTTCTGTAAAAAGTATATAATATATCTCATTTTTATCGCTCGAAAACATCTGTTTTGTTCAATGTTTGTCCTAAGCTTTATGTATTGGTTTATTTTGTAATTGTGTTCTTTTTGTGATTTTTTTATTAGCCTTAACGAATTGTTACATATTGTAATATTTTAATACAATTTCTCGATTGTTTAAGGGGGTGGTTGGACTGAATGTGCACGTTTTGATTTTAGATTACCAATATCCGAATCATGTTATTTGTTTGCAGAATCTTATAACTATTCTTTTTTTTTTTTTTTTGTCTACTTCATCCACTTTTTTACAATTTGAACTGAAAATGTTAGCTCTTTGTTTAAAGATAAAATAACAGTACATCATCTATTTTTCTTATAATTCCCTATATGATGACATATTAATTGTAATCCTACATTTTAAAATTTCTAAACAAACACAAAATTATCAAATTTCATCCTTTTTATAACTCACTTTCATACTTGCCAAATTTACATATGTTTTAACCTAAACATATCCTAAAAAAATTTTAAGCACCTATTTTTTTGCTAATGTCACTAATAATATTGTTTCAGAGTTTAAACACAATTTCAAAGTACATTATTTTTAAGGCATGACATTACTGAACTAATGTTTGCACATTGTTGCTTACTTTTTTTTTTTTTTTTTGCCAATTTAAAATGTTGGACAAAAACAATAATTTAAGTTTGAAACCAAAGATTTCATGTAAAAATAATAATACAACATTAGCAAGCACTTGTAACTTACATTTTTTTTTTCCAAGCAATTATTTTTTTATAATACCCTTTAAAATTTCTAAACAAACACAACTTTTCATTATCTAATGTCAAATATGTTTCAATCTCACATATCTTAATGTTTTTTTAACACCTATTTTTGGTAATCTCATTAGCAATATGTTTCATAGTTTAAATTACAATTTTAAAGTACATTATTTTATTTCATGTCTAACATTACCGAATTCTAATATTTATATGTTTTTTTTTTAAATCCTCTAAATAATTTTTTCTCTAAACGTTTTATTTTTTTGAGTTTGAACTACTTGAATGTTCTTTTGTAAAATATTATTAGCACCTTCAAATATCTTTTATTTATTTATTTTAATTCCTTGAAAAGTAGTAGCAGAATTACTCTTCAAATTTTGTTTTCTTTTTTTGAAATTGAAATGTTGTATAAAAACAATTATTAAAGTTTGACATCAAAGATTTCATGTAAAACAAAAAAAGAAAAAAACAATACAACATTAACAAACATTTGTAACTTACATATTTAATTTTTCCAAGCACTTTATTATTGTAGGGTAGTGGTGTGTGTATTTAATTGATATTAATATTTTGATATTTTATAAATAAAATAATTTTTAAGGAATGACACTTGGCAACACACTTGGCAACATTGTAAAGTGCCACTTATCAAACACTTGGAGGTGACACTTGACAACAATGTAAAGTGCCACTTGTCAAACACTCGAGGGTGCAAACCACACTTTTATATATAGGATTCGCTTAAACCCATTTACACAGTAGAAGTCGGCCCATATAAAGCCCAATTAATTATAATGCAAATCCAAAATTGCAGCCCAATATCCAAAATCAAATAAATGGGCATTGTATCTAAGGCCCATCTTCGGTCTAGGGTTTTGCTCTATTTGAGCCTCTCCTCTCCATTTCTCTCAAGTCTCGCCTTCTCTTCACTGTCTCACTCCCTCTGCGGAGCGCATCCAATTTTCAACAATGGTAAGATTTCTCATGCTTTCAATCAGTTAGTTTTGTGAATCCATCGGTGTTTGTTCTGTCTGTGGCGATTCTCGTTACCTTCTCGCTTGCACAGAAGAGAAATTTGCAGTTCTTCGGCATTTCTGGGGCCACATAGCTGGTGTTTGATTTGTTAGAAGCCGCGTTTTAGTTTCATTCATTTACGATGTGTGGAACTCTTTTGGTCGGCTTTTGGATTTGCTTTGCTTTTGTTGTGACCTTATGATTTTTGTGTTATTGTGGATGAATTTGATCTAGACTGATGAATCATGTGAAGATACTGTGTTTTTGAATTAGTCGTTACTCATTACTTGTTTCAGTCTGACATGTGTTCGTTGAAATTGGATATTTGTTTTTCATTTGTTATCAGGTTGGTTTGATAAGACTGTTAATGAAAACGTGTCCCTTGTAGCTAGATTTTTGTATTATACTGCTTTGATTCTTAAAATGATTTGTTTCTTATTCCAAACAGTTTGTAGGTTTTACTTATTTGCTGTTTTATTGTTGGCTAGTTTTGGTCATATGAGTATGTCAAAAATTTGGAGGTTCATCTGCGTAGTGTAAGTTTGAGGCTTATTATAAAGCATGTCAAACACTACATGGGTTATAAGAATTTGATTTTGCTCCACATTTTGTTCTTATTAAGGTACATGTAATTGAAGTTCTACTGCCCATGCGTTCCCATGCTGGTAGTTCTGTGTATTTGCTTATACTGTGTATGTATTTCTCAGGTTTTTGTTAAATCCCAAAAATCAAATGCTTACTTCAAGCGGTTCCAGGTTAAGTACAAGAGAAGGAGACGTAAGTAGTCAACGATTTAAGCTCTTCAATTCATTTTAATTATGCTCTTTTCATCTATTAATTGTTGATATTATTATGGTTTTATATTCAGAGGGTAAGACTGACTATAGGGCAAGGATTCGCTTGATCAATCAGGATAAGAACAAGTACAACACCCCGAAGTATCGCCTTGTTGTGCGATTTGTATCCTTATGTGTCTAAATTTGTTTCATATTTCCCCTTTGATCTGTTTATGGAATGAATTTGTTACAAGTCTTCACCTTTTAATGTTTTTATTTAGTTTTTATTTTATTTGATTATTATCAATATGTAGCTGCTAGATTTTATATCATTTGTAGTCTTGTTACCTTGTAGATCACTTTCCTTTTTTTTTTTTTGATTCAGCATTGCTTATGAGTGTATTACAGAAATTTTGAGTCATGTCTTCCCATTTCCAACAATTGATTGTGGGATGTGTTGTGAGTTACTATTTTGTTAAATTTTGATGATTTTCTCGATTTGTCATTGTGGTCAACCCGTTTTATGTAGTGTGCACCTTAACAGATTTATAGTCAAACACAGATATAATTTGCCAGGTCTTATCTGCAAGTATCACTGGAGATCACGTTCTTGCTTCTGCTTACGCACATGAGCTCCCGCGATATGGCCTTAAAGTTGGGCTTACCAACTATGCTGCTGGTCAGTATTTTAATCTTATATAGTGTTTGCTACTATTGATAAAAAATCCTGACTATTTTAGCATGATAGCTTACTGCACTGGGCTTCTATTGAGTCGCCGAGTTCTGAAGGCACTTGAAATGGATGAAGAGTATGAAGGAAATCTTGAGGTTGTTTTAACAGTTCCTGTCTCTTTCATTTGACATACATACATTTTTGTTTCACAGGAGGCAATTTCCTTGTAATGTTTTAATAATTTGAGATCTGGTGTAACTGAATCCTTTCAGGCTACTGGGGAGGATTATTCTGTTGAGCCAGCTGAAAGCAGAAGGCCATTCCGTGCACTCTTGGATGTTGGCCTCCTAAGAACTACTACTGGAAACCGTGTTTTTGGGGCCCTTAAGGTATTTTTCTGTCTTGTCATGCTTCTGGAACTAGTGCAAGAGTTTGCAAACTGTACTTTAAGTTTCACAACAGTCATGACTTGTGTTTAGTTGCTTTATTGAACTCTTTGGGGCCTTTGTTTGCTGATATAGTTGTTAATGGTTTGGGATTTGTTGTGTAAGAAAGATGTGTGGCCTTTCTTGATAATCTAGGTTTTGAGCATCAAAAGTTTATTTCTTTACTAATTTTGTAGGGAGCTTTGGATGGTGGACTTGACATCCCTCACAGTGATAAGAGATTTGCTGGGTTTAGCAAGGACAACAAGCAACTTAACGCAGAAACTCATCGGAATTACATCTATGGTGGCCATGTTGCTAATTACATGCGCGTATGTTTTTTTTAATTTATATACTCCACCTTTTTGTTTGTTATTGTTGACAAGGTTGATTTTACTTTTTTGTTCGATATACTAGTGATTGCCTTTTTCCTTTAAGCAAATTAGCTTAGCCATCACATGTCCTTGCAGACTTTGATGGAAGATGAGCCTGAGAAGTACCAATCTCATTTTAGTGTCTATCTTAAGAGTGGTATCGAGGCAGAGAACATGGAAGAGATGTACAAGAAGGTTCATGCAGCCATTCGTGCTGATCCAGCACCGAAGAAATCTGAAAAGCAGCCACCAAAGGAGCACAAACGGTAAGATATTTTTGTGAAATCAGGAGCTTTGGTCCTCCTTTTAACCTGTTTAAGTGGAAGGTGCTTTATTGAGTGGGAAATTCTTTTGAGCTATTTTATTACTCATTTCTGCACCTTCACTGTTAGAAATAGAGTTACTGATTTGAATACATATAATTGAAAAAAATATTCTTATGTGATACAGAGATCCGCAATATATTTTTATTATTTTTCTTTCACCATTTTACTAGTGTTTCATTCTAACTGGTTCTCTTGCCTGATTTTGCAGGTACAACCTGAAGAAGCTGACTTATGAGGAGAGGAAGGCCAAGTTGATAGAGAGACTAAATGCTCTGAATGCTGCTGCTGCTGGTAATGATGATGATGATGATGATGAGGATGACGAGTAAACAATCATCATATTGGGGCTCAGTATCCAGTCAAAATCTGCTTTGTTTTGTTTGGATGGGTTCTTTCATTTTCCAAAGTAGATCGATGCTTTTCGTATTGCCTCTTTTACCTTTCTGTCTAGATTTCAATTATCTATTGTTGTCTCACTTTAGAAGAGAACCAGATTTTGGTTATGAGTTTGAACTTCAACTGGCATTTGATTCTACTAAGTTCTGCAATACTTTTTAGATAATGAGAGAGTTTTTGGGTTTCGTTCCTGCATTCATCAATTTCACTTTTACATTCTGTTCTCTTGATCAAGTGCCTACTGGGGTACACTGGGCTATTACTTTATTTGATTCGTTCAAGAACTGCAGTCTTTTATGGTTTTTGAAGTTCAAATCTCAAAACAGATTACAGATAAGAATGATGAATTATAGCCTGGTTTAACCTTTTTGCCAAGTTAAACTTCCTTTTTGCAATTCGCGTATTTGTTGATATAAAATGTGGATTAAAGGCATTTTTTGAAATCAGTACCTATAGTGCACTTCGGTGCAAACTCTCGAATACCTGTAGACAGATCACATTTTGTTGAGTATTTAAATGTCAGGTATGTTTGGGGAGAAGTTTAAGTGGGTTCGGGGAAATCCTGAATTTGAAATCCTGAATTTTGTCATAAAGGTGAAAATCTATGTTTGTTTTAGAATTTAGTAAGATATTATATTATAAATGTGGAGATATAATCGAATACGGGATAATGAATTTTGATCTGATTTTGTCTAAAGGTGAAAATCTAGTGGTTAGAATTTAATAGATATCGATATCGACTATCGGTTCAGTGTAGTATAAAATTGGATGGAAAATTGGGAAATATCACGGATTATATCGCAAAATATCGCATGTATATCAAAATGAGCGATTTTGATTCACAAAATTTAACTATGTGATTTTTTTTCCTTACTTTGTATTATGTATTGTGTTTGATATTGAAAGTAATATATTCTCTCACATCAATCTTTCATTCACGGATATAGCCATATTTTGTGGCTTTTTTAAATTTCCATTCCTTTAAATTATACTTCATTTACTTCTTTTTTTTCTAATTTTTTTGCATGATATATTTCTATATATATATATATATATATAATGTTGAAGGCAAAGTGAACATTTTCTATCATACAATTTAAGGTTCAAGGTATGATATTCTCTCATATCAATAAATCTCTCCCAACATTTTTGATAAATTAATTTCAATTATTTACTTTATAGATTATGACTATTTTAATGTATCTAATTATTTATTTTTTTGGATATAAGGCATTGACATTGGAGAGGAAATACTTGCACCACTATATATCACTCAATTGTCATTTTGAAGAACTACGAATTGGTATGTAAATTTAATCTTCTTTTTTTTTCTTTTTAGTTGATAAAACTAGCATTTTATTGGTATATTGTAAATTGCTATGTTTAATTGTGCTAATTATGTATATGTTAGGTGAAACATTTAGTTAACTTATATAACTTTATTATAAAATCATAATTTTACAATTAGTTATTTTATAGTGAAGCTAGCACGTAAAATGTAATGTTGTAATTGTGTATTTACAATTAATTGTTATAATTAGTTTTAGTAAAATTTTAATAGTGCTACTTATGTATATGTTGGTATATTGTAAATTGCTATGTTTAATTGTTGGTATATTGTAAATTGATGTGTTTAATTGTGCTAATTATGTATATGTTAGGTGAAGTATTTAGTTAACTTATAGAACTTTATTATAAAATCATAATTTTACAATTAATTATTTTATAGTGAAGCTAGCACGTAAAATGTAATGTTGTAATTGTGTATTTACAATTAATTGTTATAATTAGTTTTAGTAAAATTTTAATAGTGCTAATTATGTATATGTTGGTATCAGTACTGCTTGGATCAAGATGACATTCCATCTACTATGTTTGAACCTCATAGGTCATCTTTTGGTACTAGTGTATTGTATGATGTAATTTTAGTAATTTTGTCTTGTATTATGTAATATATTATCATTTTTCATTCGAAAAACAGTATTTATAATGCTTATTATCTATATGTTAGTTTTAAATATATTATTTTAATGTGATTTTGAGTGGAATATATGTGTAATGAAGTGTAAAAATAATCCCTAAAATTTCATATTAAATTTCTAAAATTTTAATAAGATTTCCGTTGTTTTTTCAAATTTTTTGCCATATCGATATGCGATATCGATATCGACATCGATATATCCGTAAAATCAAAGTTGCGATACGACATGCGATATCGATATTTTCATCCTTGGTAAGATATGATTATATTATATATGTCAAATGTTGGTAGATATAATATTTTATTGTAAAAACTTGGGTTGATATGATATTTTATCATGAAAAAATGTAATTTGTAATAATTGAATGGTTAAATATGAGTGGTAATGATTACGTTTGAATTTTGTAGTCCAAACTTGAATTTGAAAACAAACATATTTTCAGATTTTGAAGTCCAAACCTGCCATCTGTTCCAACATACAAGGAAGTAGGTATTTAATCCCTTCCCATACATACTAATATTCATATTTGTGAAAGGTGTTTATATAGTAGAAAAAACAATATCCATATTTGTGAAAGGTGTTTATATAGTAGAAAAACAATGAAAAAACTCATTTGAGATGATCCATGAATAGTTTTCATGAAATGAATTCTTATAACTTATGATTTGATCTATTTTCACAAATTGTTATATGAATTGGGAAGTGTGAATTATAGATTAACTCATTTCACATGAAAAAAACAACTAGAGGCTTGTATGGAATTTTTTGTTATAGTTACGTTCTGTCAAGATATTAACACTTAACAATCCTCGTATCATAGTAATAGAGTTTCCAAGACCGAATGTAGAACCAATGAACCATAACGATATTCTGAGAGGATTGTCACAAAATTCACATCAGGATACTCAAACCACAACTGTAAAAATATTCATTGATTGCTATGCTGCCACACCACAAATTCAAACGAGGCAATCTTGCGCGTATAGAAAAATAAATTACACTTCACTCATCCATATATAGTTAAGGTCAAGGCCGCTTACTTAGAAATCTAAAATTTTGTTTCTAGAAAGCATGTCTTAGAAGTCCCACAAGTTCAGTGGGAGGACAAAATGTAAATTCAAATATTTTAGTTTTGGAGTACTGAAATCTTGTTGATCGAAACCAAGAAACATGAAGATTCCTTCAATCAGCATCTTCTGGGTCGAAATCCTTAATCTTCACATCTGCATCCTCTCCGTATTGAATGCAGTTGTCAATTTGTGACAGAATGTACTGGATACTGCACGAAACAGGAAATGCCACATGTTCAACAAGTAAAACTCACAGAAATGCAGAAGGTTCTACTCTGCTTCCTGATAGAGAGCAAACTCAAGACATGTTCACTATACAAGCTAAACTGCTAGAATGATACCAACCACCCGACCACGAGGTATTGACCCTCACAACAAATGGAAGGTCTTGCATTGTTTCAGTAAGTACACACTAATATAAAACTGGAATACTGCCCAAGATACAGGACAAGATAACATACCTTCTTTCTTTTCTCAGGTCAAGAGGCAAGAAATTCACCATGCTGTACTGATCCACCTGATGCCACATAATTTCAAGCAAATGTAAGAAACTCCATGAAATGCAAGCAGCAGGTAAAATATGCACTTAAGATGTGAAGGATTTATTGTTTCAGAAGAGCCAAAAATCACGCAGTTACCCAAATGGTAAAGCTTATCTTAGACTCGGATAGTACCACATGAAACTACTATCACCTAATATTAGTCTGACATCATAGCAGAATGCAATTGATTTCTTCTCTTTTTATGTGACAAACCAACACATTTTGTTAATAAGATTGATCCACTAGAGACTACAAGCATGATTTTCCTAAGCCATAGCATTTGAGGGCAATGCCAGATTCTCCCCATCACAGATCCCACCCCTACCCCACTTGCTTCTAAAATTGGGCTACAAATAAAGGATTCAACAAACCCTTCAGTGAAATTTGAGTCCTTGTTGAGCATACCAATTCGATTAAAGACTTGTTAAGGTTTGCAAACTGTGGAGCCATGCGCCGATTCAACTCAGCCAGCAGTGTCCGAGGTTCAGGGTCCAAGTAACTAAGAAAAAATAACAAATATTAGTTGAATATCATGCCAAAACAAATATCAGACAAGCAACAACCCATCCATGCCTCCCCCAATCAAAGAAGAAGTAATGGTTTCTAAACAACACTGACTTCTCAATGTCCCTCTTGTTTGTCACAAGGTCCATTTTGGAGAGAATATTGACATGAGGCAGCTCCAGTTGAACCATAGCAGAAAGTGAAGACATACAGCCACTTATGAACTTGGTCACATCTGTTATGAACTGATGAACAATGACAACATAGACTGGGTCAAAATAAAGATGGGATGCATTGATGCATTAAGCATATACATGTGCTAGAATACAGGTGTATATTACCTGTGAATCAAGCAAGTATACCACACAGACATTGAAATTTTTACGCTTTAGATGCTCCACAAAGTTCTTAAGCACAGGCACATGGGAGAAGAGTTCTATCTGGCCTGTATATGAAAGTCAGGCATCAAAATTCCAAATCAAAGGACAAATATAATGAGTGAATTATGCAATTCTATTGAATATACTTGACTCATGACAGATATAATAAGTTGGATATCATAATAAGAGGTAAGCCCAATCGGTAGCTCTAAAAGCAGCAAAATAAAATAACATGGAGTAGGCAGAGATGAGCATTTATTTGCAAGAAATCATCTTAGCAAACACTGATAGATTTAAGTATTTAACATGCAAAATGAAAGGATAAGAGCCAATTTAACCCCGAATATATGAATCTTATCTCAATAAATCATTTTGCTCTGCACTATTTTAATTTTTCACATCTAAAACATTTTTCATATTAAATCCATTCTTGTGCCACATGACACTCCATGACAATCAATATCAGTATAGCTGTGCCTCGGAAAGAGAGGAAAATGTCTGCAAACAGTCAGGTGTACCTGGGCAGTCAAAAACTAAATAATCATCCTCCATGTAGTTATCCAACTCTTCTGTAAGCCATTCATCCAAATTTTCTTCCAGGTGTATGTGTGCTGGTTAAGGCTCAACATTTGTAACATAGTACTATAACAGATTTAGATATTGTTAAACAGACGATGTCAGTTGATCACCCATAGAGAGAGACATTATTTAAACCTAGATGCCACTTAAACAATAACTAATAGCAAGAAGAAAATCCAGGAGCATCATGTAATGAAAAGGATACTCCATGCAGTAAATAAGGCCACCGTTTGGGCCTAACCCAAGTTCCTCCATAACATCCTCCAAAGAAATGAGTTCCCTAATATCTGAAAAGAAGAGTCCAAATTAAGGTCAACAAACAGAATGCATCTCAGTGACAGAAAAAACTAATCAAAAAGTTCTATATACTTATACTAAAAGGCAAAACTCACCCATAGCTACAGGATAGTCAAAGTTCTCCGCGGCAGGATCTAAGTTCACAACATGGATTGATCGGCCCACAGTTTCACAATGCTGATACAAACTAGAACAGTAGGTAGACTGCAACAACCACACAGAGTGCATCTTAGTAGAGAGCATTTACTCATACAAATGCCACAAAAGAAAAGCACAAAAAGACAAATGAACAAGAGTGAATGAGTTAGTATTTTAACCACCATTTGTGACACAAAGCATACAAAAAATTCAAATATAGAATCATATTTAACATAAAAGTTTCAATCAACAACCTTCCCACTGCCTGCAGGGCCAATGACCAGCTGTGCATAGCCCATGATAGCTTCCTCTTAGTTCCCCTACAATATATCTCTGAATATTCTTATAATCAACCACAAATGAATGTTTAGATAAAATCCAAGGCCCTGAAGACTCCAAGAATTGCAACCAAAGCGTAAGTAGCGCACCAAACAGCAGCCCCAAATAAGAAGCTCAATGCATCAGTGAGGCCCATAAAGTAGTGACACCAAGAAAAAACATTACTATACCACCTTGAATGTAACACATTAAAAAGGAAGAGTTAGATAATGAGAATTCGACTTATTCCATCTTCATACTAGGTCATGCAACCACATCATGGCGAATAAGCACACAAACAAATCTTGAATACATTGGAAAATGTCATCAGTAAGAACTAATTGAAACAACACAAAGATATCTATAATTCGATCAGCCAATCACTGAAACCATACCCTACAGACAAACAAAAAAACTAGATAATATAAAGCTACACCTAGAGTTTCTCGTTCATAACTTCAACCTCAATAACAGTATGCATATTCCCAATAATTATACTAATACGTCGATTTTCTCCCAGCGATTGCTCTAAATAACCCAAAAAACCAAAAGAGACCCTACCAAAATCTGAAAAAAGAAGAAGAAGAAAGGAACGGAATAGGCGAAAGTAACAGAGGAAACCCTAGATTACGATTCTTTGAAGAAAACAAATTGAAGATGAAGCAAGAGCATGGTGGGTAGGTACCTATTGACGCCTGGAACTGAGGGAGACTTCTGCAACTTCTACACACACAATAAATGAGGCCCTTCCTTTTAAATAAAGCCCAAAAAATACATATTTTTATATCTTTTATATTTAGGAAATTTATTTTTTTATTATATTTGTGGGATGTGTATTCACAAAAAAATCAAAAGAAAAAAATTGATTTTTTATATATATAATGTGGCTAGACTCGTAAGTTGTGTTTGATGGAAGAATTTGAGGAAACACTTCAAATCACAATATGAGTGAAATGGCCTCAAATGATTTTGGTGGAAAATGGATCTTTATTGTCCATATATTAAATTTATTTTTTTGTAAATTCTTATATGAGTCGTCAAGTATGAGTTGTGATTTTAAAGTGTTTAAACATTGTAAGATTTGTGAGACAATGTCACATAATACTTATTCTTCAAATCAATCTTGGTAGATTCATTTGTGGTGTTTTAGATTAATGTAAATTTAAAATTAATTACTTTCGTTTGAACTAATATTTTATTTACAAAAAATTGCATGAGACAATCTCATGAAAGTTTTTGAATTAAGGATGGGACGGGATAGAACATAGCGAGTCTGAGTCTTTTTTATGTCCATTTTGCATTTTTGACGGGTCTCACCCCTCAGTGTAATATACAGACATATATACATATATATTAACCTTAATTGAGCTGGACTCCTGTGAGACCGTCTCATGTGTGACGGCATTCGTGCACGGCCGTGTCCTGGAACACGGTCGACCGTGCGCGAAAACACATACTTATAGCTCTAAAAGACATACTTATAGAGACAAATCACATATTTATCTTGACCGTGCCCTGAGACCCGATTGTGCGCCACAGATTGCTCTTAGTTTTCAGGCGAGGCACGGTCGTGGGTGAGGAAAAAAAGTCACATAATTATAGTGAAAAATCACATACTTATTGCTGAAAAAGACATAATTATACACCACAGTCGTGCACGGTCGTGTCCTGGGACACGGTCAACCGTGCACGAGTGTCGTCGCATGTGAGACGGTTGCATACGAGTATTTGTGTATTCAAAAATATATAATCAAGTTAATTATAATCATTTTTATTTTATTTTATTGAAAATGTTCATGATGTATAAATGCTAAAAATTAAAATTATTGCATAATATATCTCACATAAAAAATTAAAATGATTATAATTAAGTTATACTTGTATTTCTAAATATAATGAAGGCAAAAACTTATATACCCTCATAGGGGCACATATTTAGGTGTTATATACAAGTTATTTAAGTGTTTTATATATGCTCTATTGGTGTTGTAAATATATCCTATAGGTATTATATGTATATAAGAGTATACATATGATACCTAAAGAGTATATAAATAATACCTGTAGAATATATATTTCACACCATATGATGACTAATTTTGGGGCATCGTGTCGTGGGGCACACAAGTATCACTCTATAATGAATAGTATGAATTCATCTATGAATTTTGTGAGATACATCAAAAATTTAAGCATTTTGATATCTCAAGATAGGAAGGAAAAAACACCTACAAAAAAGTTGATCATCTTATTTATTTATTTTTCATTTTTGGGGGTCGACCGTTCTAAGTAACAAGGGATGGAGAGACGCATTTGAAGCTTTAAAGTGAAGAGGGAGAGGTTCCTTTTCGCATCCCTAATTCCCACCCTAAATCCCTATGAGAATTTTCTGCAATTCCTTGAGATTTCAGGTATATGTTAAGATGCTTGCTGTTTATTTCTTTGTTTGATTGAGTAGCCTTTTGAATTCCTTACTAATTTGGTATTCGAATTTTCTATCCAAAACGTTTATTCGAGATGATAAAGGATTACACCGTTTTCACATATCTGCAAAGCAGTGTTGAGGTGATTATTGAATGATGGGCTCGGGCGTGTGTGTGTCTTTGTGTGCCCGCGTATAGAACTGCAATATTTAGTTTGATAGTTGTGGTAATCAAGGTTGATTATTGGGGCTTTCACTATTGTTTCTTTGGAAATTTTCTCGTCACTTTCAGCATGCTTATTTGTAGCTGAAGAAGTAAGTGTGTGGATTTGAATCTATACATCAAGCTTTCAGCTCCAGTTCAAAGTGTTGAGTAATTAACCAATTATTTACCTTTGACATCAGGGATTTGTGAAACCATTTTGTCGTTGGATTATCTCCCGTCGTTATGTGTGTGTCCTTTACTATTTTGCTAATGTTAGCTGGATTAGTTTAGGGAACTTATTTTCTTTATTGGTTTAATCTAATTTTCTGACAACTTTATGCTGGGGGTGTAAACCTGGTATCACAGAAATGCTTCAGCTGTTTCTATGTGAGCCCACCTGGGATGATGACAATGGGAATGATGAATATTATAAGCGGAGGATAGCTCTTCTTGATGAATTACAATTAATTGTCTGGTCATTCATATCATCAGCAGGCCGATCTGAAGCTCGGCTCTGGCTTTGTTACACTCTTTCTGGAATAAGCTCCATTAGCCCCCGCCGTCAACGAGACTTGTTTGTGAGCCTATTGAGATTGAAGTCAATCAAACATCGTTTAGCACCACAACTTCTGCAGTTGATCATTGAGAAGCAACCACAAAAAATGGGACCTATAATAGCAAAGAAAAGCCACAAGCTGGAGAACTTTTTCAAAGGCAAGTACTGATTTTGCTGATAATTCTTTTTTGTTTTTAATTGGAGTTCATGTAAAATTTCTAATAAAGATTCCATAAATTATTAAGTGAGGTTTAACATCCCCTGATTTAGTACCTGTAGATTTATTTGTTCTTCAGATGTAATAACTGGTTTTCAGTTGGCATGCACAAAACTTTGTTGATCTAGAAATATATTAAGATGATCTTCTGGTATTATGATTTCTGAATGCTTTTGATTCATAAGGTAGAGAAGGAAAAATTTCACTCAAAACGTATTAAATTCACACTAGCCATGATAACCATGATTCTCTAAACTAACACTAAAAAAAAAATAGAATGCACTCCATGACGAGAAGTTCCTGATATTAATAATTTTTTCTAGGATTATATTTACTAATCACTAATCAGAAGTAGTCCAATTGATTGGTTGAATTCAAAAAATGCTGTGGCATATTTTTTGAAATTGTAAGGTGTTTGACCAATGTCAATAATCCTCTCCAGTTTTAAGATGTCAACATTTAACTTTTCTAGAATCTAGACTATAATTCGGATGTTCAGTCCTCTTGTTCAATGTGTTTGCATGATCAATGTATCAAAATTGCATCATAGTGTATGAAATTTGATTATGTATTTACTTTAATCTTACAGGTGCACTGTCAATTACTATTTATATGCAGTTCTTTTATTGCTTAAACGGGAGTTATGTTTATGTGTATTTTTTAATAAGTTGTTGCTCTCTTTAGATTCATATACCGTTTAATTGTCCAGGAAATCCTAGGCGTATCCTGCAGTGGTTCTCTAATTTTGCCAGTACTGGTGATTTGGATCATGGAAAAGGTGCTAAAGCATTATCCCAATTTGCTTTTGTGAATCGAGATATTTGTTGGGAGGAGCTTGAATGGAAAGGTAAACATGGGCAGTCACCTGCCATGGTTGCAACGAAGCCTCATTATTTCCTGGATCTGGATGTCCAAAGCACAGTTGATAATTTTCTTAAATATGTGCCTGAATTTTGGTCATCCCATGAGTTTTCTGAGTCCTTGAATGATGGTAATATATTGCTGATTGATACAAAATACTTTGTTGATTTGTTTAGTGGCTTGATGTATGAAGAGGAAATGCTAGAAGTGTGGGAAGTTATTGAGGAATTCCTCATGGAGCAATCTTTCTCTTTCTTATGCCGTCACCTTTTAATCATTCTTGATGAGCAGGACTTGCAACTTTTCCTAGATTTGATACCAAAATATCTTAGACCAAAATTGGATACTGTTGGGCTCGACAATAGTTCTGAGTGGTTTGAGATTATACTTTCAAAATACAGTGGTTCTATTAACATTGATCATCTACTTCTGCTGAATGCGGTGACTAATCAAGGTCGCCAGCTCGTGCGGCTTGTGCAGGAAGAAGCTAGTGAGGAAGAAAAAGAAAAGATAAAAAAATTGGTTTCTCAACTTTATGAACCCTCAAGCTGTGCCAATGATTTGGCAGCAATATTGAAAAAAGGCCTAAAGAGCAAGCCACTGGAAGTCATAAATAGGTTGGGTATGCAGTCCTGGGCTATACATCTTACACTATCAGAGGAGTACCATACATCTGAGTCCTGGGAGTCTTTATTTATCAGCAACGGGATAAAGTTTCACAAGTCAAACAAGTTCTCTTTGCTATATGATGAATTTTCAGAAAATTGTGAATCAGATTATGATGGAAGATCTTCAGTGAGCCGCAAGCACAAGAAGAAGCACAAGAAACATAAAAAGAAAAGAAAACTAAATTTTGATCCTGCTGAAAATTATGAGGATGAGTTGGTTGGTTATAATTTATCGATTAACAGGCTAGATAAGCAACCCAAGGGTGGGGGTGATTGGTTGCTTTCTATTGATGGCTTTTCTACTACATGGAGCAATGTAAGTTTCATGATCCTTCTTTTCTGGTGCTGCAAATTTTCATCAATCTTCAAGTTGTTTGATTCCTTGTTTATTATAAGGTTGATGTTAATCTGCTCAAGTGCTGATAAATGTTGCCAAATCTTTGTGTGGGATTTTTTTAATGTATCTATAGATATTGGAAAACTACTTTTATGAAGCTGTTGACCGATTTGGGATATTATCAGATCTTTCATTGTAGTCAACTCTATAACATCCAGGGAAAGTCGGGCTTTTTAGAAGCAGTTTAAAGTATCATTTTACATTCTGTTTGTCTACTGCTAATGTGAAGTGCCAGAGATGGGTGCTTGGATGTCCATTGAACAATGTTGGCAGTTTTGTGTGGCAGCTTGCCTTGCTATAGTTGTAAAGCATTTGCTAAAATCTGGCCTTGTACTTCATCTAGTCTATGGATTATCCAGTCAGCATGTGATGCTATTTTGTGGTGTTAACCAAGTTTTTGCACATTACACTTCTGGTTTATGTGCTCTTCACCATACTCATTTGACATGCTTCTATATCTAGAGAACGTTTGAGTTTATGATCATGCTGTTTTGTAGGTGGATCTGCCAGAACACCTCTCAATGCATTGCTTTATTACATGGTTGAAGTGGATGTTTTCCAAGTGGGGGCTGGTGTCTTAATCTTTAAGCCTTGGTTTGTTCGTCTAGAGTTTGAGTTGGAAGTACCCTTACATTTCCATGTGTGATGGAGCTTTGATGAAAGCTTCTTGAGGTTTGTATGACAATGTGATTCTCGACTGTTAATACTCTTCCAGCCCCCTCTTGGAAATTGTTGGCAATTTTCATGTATCACTAAAATAAAGATTATTTACCAGTGAGGACCTATGGGTTGGAGCGGTTGAAGAGATTTAGTTGCCCTATGTACTGATAGGGAGACGACATGACTTGTCCGGAGCTGTACAGGTACTCACTCTGTTATATTACTTGTTTTCCAAATTCAACTTACAGTATCTCTCTTATGATAGAAATACTGATAGGATGATGAATTCTTATAACTATCAATCACAGAACCAAACAATCAAGCTCCTCCCTTGCCAACTGAACAAGGCTTGCTGGTATTTCGTATTTCAGCTTTATGAGGTGAAACTTTTGCATTCTTCAGATTAGCCACTTTCAAGAGCGATAATGCTAATATACGTTGGCTAGTTCGTTTCTCCTCTCTTTTTCATATTGGTAATGGTCTTTGCTGCATTCATCACTTCTTTACGCCCAACTGAGCTTGACTTTTTGTTGAAACTCAATTGGAAATATGTCAGAGTTGTGTAACAACATAAATATGTTCTCAGGCTTTAACAGATGCTAGGCAAGAATCATCATCAACATTGTTCATTCCCTGTTAACAAGCATATAAAGAAAAATTGGGTTTGTAATATGATATCACCAGTCAAATAGCCCATTTAAAGTAGACTGTAAAGCCTCAGCTACTTGGTCTTTCCAGCTCTGCAATTAATTTCTTAAAGTCAAAAAACCAAGAAAGAAGACAGATGTGGCCACTATTGTGAGCTGTGTGAGGTGGAGTCCCTCAATGGGACTTGTGGCAAGCTGACGTATTTGGGACATGAGTTTTGTGCAGTAATAATGCCACTTTTGGTGTTGGATTCGACTGCACAATCTCGTATCTGCAAAAAACATTTGAACACAAACAACAAGGTATAAATCGGAAGCGTAAAGTATACTGTAACGATCCCACAGATTGACAAGGGAAAAACTGTGAAAAGAATACTATAATATTCAACCATTGATTCTAGAAAACAATTGTTCGTTGCTGACTCAGAACTCATTATTTTATATGTATTTGATCAGGCAGGCATTTGAAGAATGCACACCGCACTTCTTCAATTTTTAATATTACATATTATTATATCTGAACGATAAATTGAGAAGAATATTTGTGTTTATATATATACGAGTATCAACACAACGCATGTGGAGGATGAATTTTTTTAATTAAAAATATTATATTGCTATTAATAGACTTAAATAATTTTTTTTGATAAGGATATACAATATATATTAAATTAAAAAAATCTAATAAATTAAAGTCCTTATATAATAGAGTCATACTTATAATAGAATTCCATATGATTTTAATTTAGAATTATAATGTAAAATTATTTAAATATAAAAATCACAAATTACAATTATAACCTTAAATAAAATCTTTTATAAGGATATATTAGGAAATCCATATTTTGTAAGAAATATCCATACTTTATATACATACTTTTATATAGGTAATATATATATATATATAATAATATGTGATATTATAAATAAAAATATAAAAAATTGAATTAGTGAGCATGGTGTGCATTCTTTAGGTGCGTGCTTGATCAAATCTGTATATATAGAGATATTAAAGATATCGGGAGGGCCTGACCTTAAAATCCTTATTGAAGCATAGTCGAAGTTCGTCAATCACATCACCGGAGCATACAAGTTCTGGAGTTGCATGGAAAGCATTTTGGATGGCTGAAACAATGCCTCCCAGAGGATACTTTTCACAGTTTGAAGCTACATAGCCAGCTTCTCTCAAAACTTCCTGCATGGTGTAAATGATTGATAAACTAGTTAGAAGTCATGAAAACAATATAATCAACCAAAGACAGATGGTATTACCTCTCCCATCTTTCTCAGAGTATAAAATACATACGGATACGTATATGTATGTATGTATACTAAATTTTAGATGTCCAATCACCAATGCGCATATTTGAACATCAGTAGACTTAAATACAATAGAACTTCATCTGATGTTTAGTAAATAAATCCTTGTGTTGTTTTAAATTCAATATGGATTTGTGTGGATCATTAAGAGAAGAATCGGATTTTTGTTCACTTTTACTAGAGTTATTAATCTACACATACAGTTCAACAGTTTAGGTGCTCCTCAATCAACACAACTGCATAACAAAACTGCATGAGGCAAGAATATCACATATATGTTTGAAGAAAATGAGGATACATGGAAAGCACTGTCTTACCGTGACATTATATTTGAAATATAGATTCAGTGTTTTCACAAAGTAATCATATTCATCACGTACGGCTGGTGACGAACAAGTTCCATGCTTTTCTGGAAAAAAAAAAAGAAAATGGAGAGAAGGTTTTCTTTCCAGTTGAAGTGTATCGCAACACATACATGATTCGATACAAAGTTTTTTTTTCCCCAGGTTTCCAGACAGATGAAGCAAAGTAAGCAAGTAGATATAAGCATTTCAACATATTGTTGCAGTGGTATTTCCATCTACATGAAGAAAGATTGAAAGCTCAGTATGATTACAATGCACTATATATACTGCTGCTTTAAGTATGTCGCATGCTGGAGAAAAGAAAGGCAAAAAAAAAAAAAAAGTAAATAAATCATTTATGTAAACAAAATATGCATGCAAAATCATGATGGAACACATACAGCTCACCTAGCATCGACAAAAATCAAGATAGAAAAATGGTGAACTTGTTTTGGGACACAAAGGAAAATGATAAATCAAAGGAGAAATAAAAGTTGGCAATGATATTACCCCACTGTCTCCAGATGTGTTCCAATCCAACCATGAAAGGGAAAAAAAAAGGAAATAATTATTAGTTTTATGTAATAGCATCACCAGCTCTGAAGAAGCATGCATTCAATTAACAAACCTCATGCTCCCAAAATAAACCCTTTCCACCAGAGCAGTTTGATGGAGAATCACAGCTTAAAGATGGCCAGTACTTATTCAAGACATCTAACAACGTCGAAATCTGCAAGAATATAACAAATTAACTAATTGAAGAATATCCAGTTAATTCCTAGGTGAATGGCCATATGACTAAGAAGAATTCTTTCAAGTGAATGCCTGTGATTAATGACATGTAGTATTGAACAAGGAATTAAATGATAAATAGCTGAAACCCCAGAATAAATAAATAAACTTAGAGAAGAAGTACTGTCACAAGGTAGGAGATACTGATATATATATGGTAGGTAAGAATCAGGATGAAAACTCAAGGTAACTAATGAACATTAATAACATGCATAAAGAATTCACATTTTAAGGCACATGCTAACAAGAAATTTTGATTATTTTTGCTTCTAGAGCCATATAAGCACACAGGGCATAATGCTACTTGGTCTTCTAATTGATACTCATCAAACTTCAACAATATGCTGGATAAGAAACTAATTACTATCAGTGAAACAAAAATAGGTCTGATGAGCATTCAGTTGTTTTCGCACACAGCTATCTGCTGATGCTCAAAGTAGTACTGAATCATATGCAATCATATGCGTGACTTTCTTCTCCTTACAGGTGGCTTCTAAACCAATTACACAGGGAACCACAAGGCGCCATAACTAAGTGCATCCCCAGAACAGTCTAAAAACTCATATGTACATTCATTCATATATGCATACTAGGAATATGCAAACATGCTGTAAATCTTAAGCATCTAAGCAAAGCCAAGAAAGCTTCCAAAAACAATACCTCTTTAATATCAAATTTTTTCCCTGGGCAGCACGCCGGCCAAGTTCCATCATTATAATCAGCCCAAAGTCCATCTGCACAAACAATAAGAGAAATCACACCAACATTGAAAATCAAATCAGAAGGAACAAAACAATTCTGAACATTTTCTCTGTCTGAATTTGGATGCCACTGTAACGGAGATTCATAATTTAAATCTTGAATCACCAAAAACTCATACCACTACCCTGCTTGGATCAAGAATGTGATAGTTTGACTTACGGATAGTAAACTCTGTCAGGGAATTTGAACTGGACCAGATTAAAAAGAAACAAAAGTAAGTTCCCTAACCAAATGTTCAAAAATGCTTAAAGAGCAGGAAGAAATTAACCAAAGCAGGATAGTTCAAATGTACGTGGAAGCTGCAATGAGCATTACTAGAAGCAAGTCCAATCAGATTTAACTAGCTAAATAATCAGATCATTAGAGAAAGAGTAAAAACTCAACTCTTTGAGTATTCTGTTCCGATTTGTCTCATCGATGCACTTTAATTGAAGGAAACAAGGAAGTCACAATCTTACAATGTTCATGTTCTAACACTACACAATATCAAACACAATTAAATTACTACATTTCTATTTTCTGCAAGCAAACCGTTTTGAAAACCAGCTGAAATCAAAACTAAATCCACACAAGCAGACAGCAAGACCGAGGAAATCTATTTAACTACATGAATCAACTTCGGTAGATCCCATTGATTTAGGTATTGGCAAAACTAAATCCAAAATTAAGTAAAATAACGAATCATAAAGTTTTAGGCAGATCATGATTACCGGTGACAGCAGGCATTGAATGAGCAACAATGGCGATCAGAGGTGCACGATGTCCCCGGCCATATGAGAGACAGCACGAAGTAATCAAATTCTCTGTAATTATTGCCTAATCCCCCCAAAACTTTTCCTAAATCCCCCACATTGTTGATTCCAGCAACGCAACAGAATGAGATACACAGAAATGAGAGAAAAATGCAACGAGTTGTCGTGAAATCAATCGATTGAGTGGGGAGAGAAGCCATGAGAGTCATCGTGAGTAATGAATGAGCTGAAGCTTGAAGCTTCTTGAGAGGAAATTTAAGCTATATTTTCTTCCTTTATTAAAAATCTTCATTTCCAGATACAAATAAGATTTTTCTTCTATTTCAATGTATTTATATTAATATGAGTATTTTTGTTTTACGAAATTAATATATATTTATTTATGAATTTAATTTTTGAGAGTCAAATCCACGGGCTTATGGAATAATTAGACCTAATTATTATACAAAGTATGTTAATTCCAGTCCGATATATTTAATTATTTGTATAGATAAAATGAATAAGAACTCATTTTTTTCTTTTTATTTCACCATTGGTATTCGAAGTTAACATAGTTTAGCCCTTAGAAGTTGAACAATTCTAAGGATTAGTTTCAATGATTTTTTTAATTCACTTTGATCATTGAGTTTGTTTTCTTTTTATTTGATTTGGTATTACGCAATAAAATAAACTCAAACTTCAAATCAAATCCTCCAACATAACGATGATGCTATCAATATTTTCTTGAAATAGATAAAAACATTTAAAAAAATTAAATCCCAAGATTTAAAAATTAAGTTCAATATTTGGAAAAAAAATAGTAACACTGTGAAATTTAACATGAGGTCATAATCCTCATCATAAATCAAATCCAATTAATTGGGCTGAAGGTTGACAGTTCAAAGCCCATAATTACAGCCCAATTACAAAGTCTGCAAAGATCCTTCTATTCCTATTCCCACTCCCACATCGGAGTTTAAAATCTTGAAACTAGGCTTCATATATGGCGCAATGGCAACGTAGTTTGTCCCTTCGGGGACATCCGATAAAATTGGAACGATACAGAGAAGATTAGCATGGCCCCTGCGCAAGGATGACACGCATAAATCGAGAAATGGTCCAAATTTTTTTTTTCTCCAATTTTTTGGAAAGTAGGGTTCCTTTCCCCGTCAATTTTACGATTCAGCGGAGTAGTTTTGTTAAATTTTATGAAATTTGGGTTTTAGGGTTCTTTTGACCCATCAAGTCGAAGTGTTGAGAGACCGAATGAGGTTAGTTTTAATGGGTTCTGTCATTCAGCGGAGGAGTTTTGTCAATTTTATGAAATTAGGGTTTTAGGGTTCTTTTGACCCATCAATTTTAAGATTCAGCGAAGGAGTCGAAGTGTTATACAGATCGAATGAGGTCAGTTTTAAAGGGTTCTGTGTTTATGATCTTCTGGGCAATGATGTTATGGTCGTTTTGTAATTTTGGATATTTTAACTACCTTTTTTTTTTTTGTGCTTTTGGAGATTTAGACATTGTATTTTGAATTCCCAGGATCTTTTGGACTTTTTGATCAAGTGTAATGACATTTGGTTTACAGTTGCTGTGGATGAACAAAGAGAGGAGTGGCCTGAGAGGTAGAGCTGGTGGCCGACCGCCTCTGCTGCTACGGCTGTGCAAAAATAGAAAACCCATCTGCAGAGGGTGGACAGACATCGGAAATGTTGTCGATAATGCGGATTCCTGGTCAATGTGGCTCGGGTACGCTCAGAATCCTTTCAGTTTATCCATGTATAGTTGATTATGCAAGTAATTATTCCTTTTTTTGGTTGAATTTATAACTCAAGACAACTTCTTATGATTTATGAACCTTCCTAAAGAATCATTCTATGTTTGGCTTCCTTGTTGTTTCTGTTAGTTTGCATACCAGGACACCTGTAGGGATGAACAACATAGGAATCGCAAAAGTAATAGCTAAAGGCTGATGTGGACAATTGTGTGTAGGATAAACGGGATGTGTCTTTCTGTGAGAGAGATTCATTGGCCAAACTTTGAAAGAATTCACCAATTATTGAAAGAACCCCCTGCATCTATAAGTTCAACTATTGTGCATGGGTAGATCTACCAATAATCATTCAATATTAATATGACGTGGTGTTTTCTTTCCACTTGAAATGTGCATGTGATGTGTGGCCAGAATGCTTTACTTATACATGAGATGTTCATATCAGCTTTCTTGTAGAAATTGGTAGTTTGCAGAGGTGTCATGGGTGTAATGGAGAATTTCCAGTAGTAAATACACGTTTCTGACTTGTGAAAAAATGTATTCATCGGTTTTCCCTGTCATGGAGTTCATGCTTGCATAACTTCAAAAGCAGATCTGTCTTGACAAACTCCATTGTTCTTTTGGTACTCATCTGATCATATGAATTTTGTAAATATGATAAGAGCAATGTATCTTTGGCCAACTGATACTTGAAAGTTACTATCTTTTTAATGTGGAAGGTATGAATCAAGATATGGAAGTCTTGTGATTTCTTAGGTTATTTTCTCAACGTGCAATGTAATTATCGCAAGCTTTCAGGTTGATCATTGTTTCTACTCACAGTTTGTTGTTTGTTTGGTTGACTGTTTCATTCCACGAATACAGGCTCAAGCTGCAGATTTGCTGCTCAAGCTAGTGTCTGAGCTGAAACAGACAGCAACGTTTTTGGGTTTTGCATCTCTGAACGATCATGGAGACCGGAGAACAGAGGAGTTCAATAAACTGGTGGAGAACACGGGTAGGAGACGACTTCCATTACCACCCTTCCATACTCAGAATGAGCATCCACCATGAACCTTAAAAGGAAGGTATAGAGGCTTATCTTGGATTAACCCCGGTCAACTGATCACTCAATTGTAATTTCCATAGAGAGGAGAGTTGATATCTGTTGAGTTAGTTATCAGGGTGCTAATAATGTACCTTTCATCTTATGATTAAACCCATAGCTAGATTTTGTAAATGTCCTTGCTTTTTGTACTTATGAAATCATTTGTCATATTATAGTATTTTAAAGAATGCATGTTATGTAATAACATTGTGAATATATTCGCAAAAGTGAACTAGTTGATGTATTTGGGGTGAAATGAGGTACCAAATAGTTATCAATTATGTTATAAAATGATAGATATCATTGATTCAAGTCATTCAATCTTAGAATCGACGCATCCCCACTATATTAGAGAGAGAGAGAGAGAGAGATAAATGGGCATTGGGAATAGGTTTGAACTTTGGCTGTAGTGTGTTTAAAATGGGTTGAAATTCCATCAATTTTTTTAGTTAGGGTGTTGGTCTCAACTCTCAATCAACTTCAACAAAGCGACATTAAGAATCGTGGTACATGTGACCAACTCATATACGAAAAATAAATATTTATGATTTTCTGAGTTAATATTAATATATAATGTAATTTGAATGACTGTATATGTGAAGTATGTATGGGAACATAAATAATCATGTATATTTTATTTTGAAGAAGTTATATTTTGCATCTAAATTTTATATTTACAAATAAAATTCAAAGAATAAATATTAAATGTAAGACAATTTATGGGCTTGCCAATTATGCGTATACTGCTTGTAGCTTTCCTCTCATGGAGCAACCATTTAGTCACTTGTATGAGTATCTTTTAGTCATATCCTTTCATTTAATTAGCACATCTCAATATCTTTCACACCACCTTACAATGATGAAATCTTATTATGAAGGTCATGCAATATTTTCACATTTTGCAATTTTTTATTTTTCCCTAATAATTTCATATCATCGTAAAAACTAAAATTCAGGTATTTTCTTTTCATACATGAAAATTGTATTACATCTTACCTTTTACGTAGTGGTACAACATCAAATATAATAACAACCACATATATAAACGCAGATGATTTCTATAGTCCACACATTGATTTTTTATGATTTAATGAATAAATACTTTATACGGTAGATCAATTTAAACGCTTGATATAATATTAGAAAAAATATATACAAACATACAAGAAATGAAAATGAGTCGAGTTTGATATTCCTAAAAACTTAACTCTAAAAATTGACCAAGTCACCGAATGATATAAAAAATTCAAGAAATAATTTAGAGGATAATTTTTTTTCTTTTATATATAGAGAGATATTTGTTGTGTTTAGTTTTAAATACTTACAATAATTATTTTATTTTATTTTATTTTTCTCTAAATATATATTAAATAAAAAATGTATTAATTGAGCTTTATCATTTGGAACCCTACACATATCTAGAGGACAAACTATACACACCCCATTTAATCCTAAACACACCCCAATTAAATAAGTTAAAATTAAAATATTTACACAATTATTAATTTACCCTTACTAACCCTATTATTTAAAAAATTCATAACATAAATAATACATTACTACACACACCTAAATCCTACAATAACTAAACACACCCCATTCCATAACATATGTATCTATCACCTTCAACTTCATCACACTCAAACTTAGAGCAAGTTTTAAATTTCTTCCAAAAAAATCAAGAAAAATTATACTTATACACTAGTTGAACACACTTTGAAAGAAGAAGGAGCTCAAGATATGGACAATGTAAGTGTTTAAATGTGTTTCTACCGATCAGTTTTTTTCGTAAATGTCGTAAAAAAAAAGGGTTCGCGACTTTCGTTCGGCAAGCACAGGCCGAACGTTTTGAATAGTGTTCGGCAATACGCCGAACATATTTAAGAATGTTCGGCCGTCTGCTGAACATGATGTGGATCGTGCGGCCTGGCCGAACAAGTTGATAGACGTTCGGCTTTCTCTGGCCGAACGCAGTGCATTTTGTTCGATTTTTGGTTGCTGAACATTATCAGTTTTTTCATGTGAAATATAAATCGACGATCTTAATTATTATCTTGCTGTGAATTTATTTACTTATGCATATCGTGATGTGAATATATATACTTATGCATGTTATATATTGATAGGAAAACAATTGTAATGGAGCACAACTTAACATCTATAATGAACCCGATGATAGCAATGATATGAATGCAATGTATGAGGCGATCGATTTCACGGATGAGTTTGTGACTAATCAAATTTTTGAAAGTCGAGAAACAATGATTTGTTGGGCAACTCAACTTGGTATCCGTCTACACATGGTAATATTGGTTAGACGCTCTGATAGTGGATCGAGTGGTAGACGAGCAAGAGTGTTTTTGGGTTGTGAGCGTGGTGGCACGTACCGTCCACCCAAAAAGAGACTTACCAATAAACATGGGGAACAAAAGCCGGTAAAGGAACGACACACTGGCACCAAGAAATGTGACTGTCCTTTCATGTTGAAAGGAGTGCAGTTGAATGAGATGGGACATTGGTGCTTACAAGTAGTCTCTGGCGTGCACAATCACCGGATGTGGTTAAATTTGGTTGGACACTCATTTGCGGGTCGACTATCGGCCTCAGAGGATCAAGTTGTGCGTGACCTATCCTTAAACAATGTCAAACCCAAATATATCTTGAGCACGTTGAAGCAATCCTTTCCGGCCAATGCGTCCACATTGAAGACAATTTACAATGCTCGTTAAAAGCATAAAATTGTCGAGCATGGAGGCCGTACACAAATGCAATATTTGATGGGTAAATTGAAGTCTGAGGATTATTACTACCTGACTAGGAGATGTGAGGGAACCGATAGGGTTACAGATCTATTCTATGCTCATCCGACCTCTGTTGACTTGTTGCGTGCCTTTCCCAACGTGCTGTTGATGGATTGTACCTACAAGACTAATAGGTATAAGATGCCCCTCCTCGAAATTGTAGGTGTCACCTCCACCAACATAACATTTTCTGTGGCGTGTGTGTATTTGGAAAAGGAGTGTGAGGACAGCTATAGATGGGCGTTGATGACATTGAAGGGTCTACTAATTGATGATTGTCTACCGAAGGTGATCGTAACTGATCATGAGATCGCACTCATGAATGCTCTTGCAGCTACCTTTCCTACCTCTACTCATTTGTTTTGTTGATGGCATATCAACAAGAATGTTTTGGCCAAATGCCGAGATTACCTTGGTAGAGTTGAAAGGTGGGAGCATTTCAACATGAGTTGAAATATGTTGACTTCTGCGGAGGATATTCCCAAATTCGAAGAGTTGCTTCGAAGGTTTCATATTGACTACACCGATGTTCCTCAAGCCGTAAATTATTACATGAAAACTTGGATTGAGCCGTACAAAGAGCGATTCGTGCTATGTTGGACCAACAATATCATGCATTATCAAAACACAACGAGCAACAGGTAATTACGAAATTATTTGGTTAACGTTAAATTTACATCAAACATATTGTCTTTGGATGAGCAGAAGATTGAAATTGGCTCTTCTTATTTACTGTTAGGGCAGAGAGCGCACATGCAAAATTAAAGAGGCAATTGGGCACAAGCCAATCAAAATTTGAGACCGCGTGGGAAAGAATACATCACTTGCATATCACGTCTCACACTGCCATCAAGGCCTCGTTCGAGCAAAGTCTTAATATCACGCCACATCGCTACTCTTCTCCAATCTTCAAGTGCATAAGAGGACTTGTGTCTCACAATGCTCTTGGACTAATTTTTGAAGAGATGAAAGGAATTAACAGTTGCGGTGTCGATCCATTGATGTGTGGTTGTGTGCTTCGGAAGACGTGTGGTTTGCCTTGTGCACACGAACTAGCAGAGTTGAAACGGGACCACCAAGTTATCCAACTTGAGATGATAGATCCTTACTGGAGGAAGTTGGATTGTGAACCCGTAATGGCAAATGCTTCTCCTCAAGTTGATGTGGGAAATCGTTTTGATGAAGTCCATTCCGGAATACGAGTGATGTTCGGAGAAGCATCTGAGGCACATCAGTTGTTGTTGTTGAAGAGGCTTCTTGAGATTAAAGAGCCTTCAACTAGCTCGTTCTTGGAACCTGTTGAGATCACATGTCCTCGAGGTTGGCCAAGCAAAAGCAAGCGAGACAAATCCACGTCCACCAAACGAAACCCATCTCATTTTGAGTATGTTGAATCATTCCACGACAGTTGTTCACCGTCTCCCATTCCACGACATGGTTTTGTGGATGATCATCCTTTGGGAGCACCAAGTTTGAAGGTTGGGTTGACGAAAAAGAAAGAGCTGGTTAGACGTGCATCAGTGCGCAGTACCGACAATGACATTTACATTGCTCAACTTCCCCGACTAATTAAACCCCACGTGGTCAGTATCAAAAACCCCTTGGGAGATGGTCATTGTGGTTTTAGATGCATCGCTGATGCTATTGGATTGGGGGAGAACTCATGGCCCCAAGTACGTAGTGATCTTATCGAGGAGATGACAAACTTTGAACATCTTTATACTACGATTAATGGGCTGCAAGACCGGACACAAAAGATACTTCAAAACTTGGCTTGCTCTGATTCAAGTACTTATGATGTCAATCACTGGTGGGCGTTTCCGGAGATGATATATTTGGCGGCAAATGCTTACAACATTGCCATCGTTCACACCTCTCCACAACTCTCTATCACTGTTCTGCCTATGAGGACACAAGTCCCTACAAAACTACGTCTTGTTTGCATGGCCCTTGTTGGGAACAACCATTACATTGTGGTACGTGTCATATTGCCTATTTTATTTAGTCTTCTGCCCCCCTTCCACGACATTTTCAATGAATGTTATTTTGTAGGTAAATTTGACGGAACACGCACCCTTACCCCCAATCATAGAAGGGTGGTTCGGCCAACGGTTCCCATGTGCAGCGGGTTGGGCGGATATTTACAGGCAACGAGTCATTCAGTACGCAGAGGAACAACGAAGTGGTAGTTCGTCAGTAGGATTTGACACTTTGTATATAGATTAATGTGTAGAGATCACATTGTGGTACAGTTATGTACGTGTGGTATATTTTGGACATTGTAGGCTACTCTAAGTGCTTTAGAACACTTGTATTTTTTGAAGCAATACATGTATATTGGTTTCTAAATCCATCATATTTGTGTATTCGAACATTGACGACCGTTTGTAGGCCGAAAATTTCCCTGTGCGGCACATCTCCACCGAACACCATTGAAAACGTTCGGCTAGCGCCGAACAAGTTGAAGCCAGTTCGGCGCACTGCCGGACAAGTTGAAGCTAGTTCGGTGAATTACTGAACACTGTGATGATTGTTCGGCGTATATATGCCGAACAACGACAATTTGAGCACATATGTAGGTGAATTCTTCCGAAACTACGACACTCACACCGAAATAGTATATGGAGTGACGATCGATAAGTACTACAACGCAAAAAATGTACAAGCAATCGAATGTACGTCTTAAAAAAATACCCGAAAAATACCCAAAAGAAAAGACAATTCTTAATTCAATTTCAAATACGTAGTACTTCTTGCAATGAGTTCAAATAAACAACTTCAACAAAGCTACAAAATCGTTATCCCAAAAGTATATCTATCATCTCCGGCCTCTACGAGTCCGGCCTGTCCCTCGTCTAGAGCTCTCCGGTTGATCCTCGAAATTTAACGAATGCCAAGCTCCCACCATGGCTGGCATGACAGTCGAAAGGTCCATCCCATCGGCATTTTGAAGCCATTGTTGGTAGACGGGATCCAGATGCCTGCGTGCATCATCGATCATTGCCCAGGGATCGAGCCCTCTCGAACGGGTACTTTGAACGTGCTCCGGTGGCACGTTCAACGGGTTCTGGATCAATGGGTGCAACACCGTGTTCCACCAATCCATATACTCATCCATGCATTCCCATGGTGGATTCGCATCTCGACCACGGTCCTCGATTGAGAGCACATGGTTCCTCCAAACCCGAAAGTACGCTCCAAGAGCATCCCAAGTGACCTTGTACTTCAAAGCGTTGTTACCACGTCGGACGACACTCGGAACAAGTGGTTCAACTGGTATCCGTTGAACGTAGCTGAATTGACGAAGCACTCGGTCTGGATGGTAAGGCTCAACGCAGTCGAAAGCCCGTATACACCCCTGGAAGAAAGTCACTTCTTTTCGAGGGAAGTGTTCTCTCACATCGTTGTAAGGGTTCCAATCGACCTACATTGTTCAAAATACGAAATGGCACCAAGTTATCAACATATACATTAACATTGTTGATATGAAATGCATAAGGATAAATATACACTTACACTTTGGGGAGTCATGTTGTCTAACACTTCACCTATAACAAAGACACGCTCTTGATTACCTCCAGCATGAGCTCTCTGGATCCACCTTCGTGCTATTGGCTCCTCGATCCGGTAATGTGCATTCTGTGTGGGCCTAAACACTGGAAAATGTGCATATATCCAAGCCTTGTGCACCGAAACAATGGTTTAGCATTAGTATAAAAAGATGGCAAAGATCCACACATTAGTATAAAAAGATAGCAAATACGTAGTACCTCAAGTAAAGTCAGATATCCACACATCTGCTTCACACCACTCCTCGAAGCCAGGCCTAACTGTCGATACAAAAAGGCCAAGGCCGCTGCACCCCAGGCATACTCATGTATACGATCAAAATCATCTAAGAGTCTTAAGATCTTCGTATCCGCTCTAGAACCACTCTTATCTGAAAAGATCGTGCATCCCAAAGCGAACCAGATGTATGCACGAGCAGCAGCCGTCCTCAGGTCTTCATCCGGCGAGCTCGTATCTACTTCAAAGCGAGAACGAAGCCACTCCAAGCGAACCGAGCTACCCCTGTGACCTTGCAGGGCTTCAAAGCTCTCGTCAGTGCCCGTCCCCAACAACCTCTGCATGAGAAGAATAGGAATCTCTGGACGGTTTCTTCCTTGGGGCCATAACTGGTCTTCCAGTGACCGACAGCATCGTAAGTCTATGTACGTCATCCAACGTAATAGTCATCTCGCCGAATGGCATGTGGAACATGTTAGTCTCTGGTTGCCAACGTTCCACGAAAGCACATAGCAGATTCTTGTTCGGCATCTTATACGAAATCCATCCGAGGTCTGGGATTTCTGTTCGCTCGATCATATCTTTGAAGTCATCTACCATGTTGCCAGACTTCCACGTCTCCATCTTCGTAGTGTGACAGTGAAATTTCAAGACGTCTCTCTCCACCCCATTCCAGATATCATATGCAACATGTGTCTTGAAACTTGGAATCAAACGATGGTCAATAGGACCACCTGGACAAAGACCAGTCAATAGCTCCTCGTCGGGCTCGTCATCATCCTCCAATCCCCGGCCCTTCATCATTAACATTTTCATCCTCCATTAGCTGGGGAACATCACAAAAAAACACTTGCTTCCTCCACGTTGTACTCAATCAGAGGAAGAGCCAAAGAAGACGGTACTGGTTCTTCGACTATGTCTTCTTATGCTACACGTCTTCTTCTATTAGACACAGTAAGCCGTTTCCTTCGATACATTACTACAATAGAAACACGTAAGGATAAATCTACAAGATACGCCAATTTAAATAAGACAAGTTATCAAAGTTTGATAAAAAAAAACGTTCCACAAAGCGTTCGGTGGTAGGCCGAACAGCTTTGAAGGTGTTCGGCAGGTGGTCGAACACCAACAGATGGGTTCGGTAGGCGGCCAAACATTTATATACCCGTTCGGCCTGTTGCCGAACATTAAATAATCTGTTCGGCGTGTGGCCGCACACTCTGTGTTCTGTTCGGCTGGTGGCCGAACACACCATGAAATGTTCGGCCAACTAGGGCCGAACATACCCATAATTTCTAACATACGGGATTCAATATTTGAAGTCCAAATTCAACTCAAATTTCATCAAATCGAACACATAAACTATCTAAACCCTAAACCCATAACCCAAATATGATTTCTACACAAATTTCATACAATTTCTCCCACATTAAACATAGTATATGACAAATTTGTTAAAAAATTTAAAAAACACATACTTGGTGAATTTTGTTGTTCATTGGGATCCATGGTAAGAAGTACACTTGGATTGATCGAACTTCTTCATACCCGTTCGATTACACGCCGTACGCACTATCAAATGTTCGGTAGCCTTTGAGTCAAAATTGGATCTTCCTCTTCTTCAAATTTTTCGTACCCGTTCCTTTGTGTGGAACAAGAGAGAAGATGGGGTGTGTGAGGGATTTGGGTGGTGTGGGGTGTATAAAGTATTCGATTATTTAGTTTTTATTTTATTTCATAAAGGGTATAATTGTAATGTTATGGGGTGTGTTTAGAAATTATAGAAATGTTTTGATTTAATTGTGGATGTGTTTAGTAATTGGGGTGTGTTTAGGATTAAATGGGGTTTGTATAGTTTGTCCCCATATCTAATTTCATATCAATCCAAATCAAAGCCCTTATGATGGATCATTTTCTAGTTAGCCCCACAGCCCGGCTTCCATCATAACCTCACTTCAATAAGGACATTTCGTTTTCCAATTAAAAATAAAATTCTGATTTTTTAATTGAACACATAAACATTTCAAAATAATCACCGAATGATTCAATTAATTACCAAAAAATAAAAAATCGGGATTTAAAAGCAATTTAAAGAAAATAACTCAATTAAGTTAGGGATGTAATTTAGAATAATCGGCGTCACATTATGGTGAAAGAACAGCCGCAGGCATATCTACTGTATTCTGAGCTCACCCACGCTCTCTAATGGAGTTCTGATTCTAGACGCCACCTCCTCGCACCTATATTTTCCATTCTCTCTATCCCTTCTTTTCCGCTTTACATATTTTCTGCTCCAATTATTACTATATACTATTATTGCTACCATTTTTGATAATGCCTACACAATCTAGCTGCTAAATCACCGCCAGCTGTGGAGAGAGAGAGAGAGAGAGAGTGAGGGGGGATGATGGAAAACTGAGAATGGGCTTCCTTTTCCAGCTCCGCATTTTGGATCCAGCATTTATTGTGGATTTTGTTATTTAAGGGCAGTTCATTTTACTTTGGATTAGGGAATTGTGAAAATGAGGGTTTTGGGGGAGTCGTGGTGCTTCTGCAATGGTGGCGGCAAGTCGGAGAGAATGAAGGGCGCCATTTTCTCCGGCAAGGCTTCGGCTATGGCGAGAATTAACTGCGCTGGCGCTGGCTTCTTGATCCACCGGAATCTCCTTCTCACCACCCACGCTAATCTCCCTTCTGTAGCCGCCGCTGAAGCCGCCGAGATCCAACTTCACAATGGATTATCCGCTAGCCTTTTCCCCCACAGGTGAGTTTTGAATGACGTGAATTATTGGCCTAGTGCTTTTTTTTTTTTAATTGCTTGATTTTGGTAAATGTGGATTTGTTGTGAAGTATTGTAGCTCGTGAATTTTGCATTGGTTTTGTTGCTTCTTATTAGATCTGCAGACTGTGGCGTTATAATTGTTCTTTGATTAAAAGATGGAATTTTTCTTTTTGGAACAATCACTCTGATTAGGTTTGGTTTTTAATTTTGTTTAATTGGATTGCCATCTACAGTATGGAGCATTAAGATGCCATTGTTGTTGAGATTCACCCTCATATAAAATCCAGATGATTGACTTATTCGTCTCGTTAGTTGTTCATGCTTCATTAACCACATTCTACTTATCTATGTTTGGTCTGTGATCTGTATGTTTTATTACCATAGAGAAGCACAAAAGACTAATAACGATAACAGTAACAAGAGCACTAATAATTAATCCTAGCGACACGTGTTCTCAGTATCTTTGCTAGTCATGATTGTGTAATGTATCAATGCTACCAAACAAATGAGTGGTTGTTGTATTGTGATAATTCCGCTGTTATTGAATGGAGGGCAGGGTGTGATTTTTTAAAGCCAAAAGAAGCTTGAGAGGTAAACTCTTTCAGTGACTGTTTGATTATGATTAATGTTTCTTACATTAAAGATATTTCGATATTGTTATGGAACTTGGTCTATCACCATCCTTCTTTTTGGTGGTTGTCATGGAGGTTTCCATTTGAGTGTTGCTGTTATGATGTGTTTTTTACTTGTTGCTGTTTAAAAAAGTGATTAATCATTCCTTTTTCAATATGTGTTCATCAATGTTGTCCTTTTGGTGATTGACCTAACTTCTTACTATTAGCAGAAAATGATATCATGCATGCAGCCTTTAACCTTCTACCCATGATCAGAATAAATTTGTGTTGTTTGATTAGAACTTTCAATTATAGTATTATTTGTCAAATTTTGGCGCGTTGCTCATTAGCAAATATGCATTTTTTTACAGTGCTTGGCACTTTAAAACTTACCAATCATTATTAACACAGAGATTTATTATCTTGCCACCTTGTGCTTGTAGTAACCAATTGTTTACACTTGATTAATCTGTTCCTCTATCTCAATAGCCACCAGCTGAACTGCAGTTTCTATTTTTTTTGCTGTGTGCACTCGCTGTTGTTTGCATATCTGACAGTAATTTTGTGAATTATTAACAATACCGAATGAAATAATGCATGCGGCCCTTTGACCTTTTTTACCCATCATAATATAGTTGCAGTGTGTGATTAGAACTTTAAATTTAATATTTGTGTCATTATTTAACACCTTTCTACTTCAGCAAATATGCATCTTGTTATAGTGAGTAATCATTATTAATTAGTAGAAATTATTAATCTGTCATTTTGAACACTAGATTAATCAGGTCCTTTATGGCAATAATCACCAGTTGAATTGCAATATTTTGCACTCCATCAAATAATTTTATTTGCATATCTAACTTTAAAATTGTCAATTATCGATGAGATTCAAAGGCTGTCAAATGCTGAAAGTACGACATAAATGAGAATTAAATAACACAAGGACTCAGATGTTGACTATTTCTAGGTTTCTTTCAAGTTGCTGGTTAATATAGAAACTGAAATGCTTATTTGAAGATATGAACCTATGTGACAGGATGTACTGACATATATTATTTATGGCCATCAGACCTAATTCCTATTTTGGGGTGAAGTAGTAGCCTCCTCATAGTATGATTATTTCGTGTACTTTACCTTGATTTCTTGATGTTGATTAGTTTTGAATGAGAGAGAGAGAGAGAGAGAGAGAGAGAGAGAGAGGATGCATGCACATGCATATGATCAATGTACTAAGATCTTCTATTTCATCCAGGTTCTTTATTACAAGCTCCGTTCTTGATCTGTCAATGGTGGGCCTTGATGCAATTGATGGAGAGTCAAATGCACCCGTGCAGCAACCTCACTACTTGAAGACCTGCTCAAAACCAAATTTGGAGCTGGGAAGTATGGTTTATCTTTTAGGGTACACAGATAAACATGAGCTGTCAGTAGGCGAAGGAAAAGTAGTAATAGCTACCGATAATCTGATAAAGCTATCCACTGATGGAGTAACTTGGAGCCCGGGTTCTGCTGGTTTTGACGTTCATGGCAATCTTGCATTCATGGTTTGTGATCCTATGAAGCTTGCAACATCTCCAAATACCAAATCCTCTTCTACTTCATCATCTTCAACATCATCATGGAAGAAAGACACACCAATGCAATTTGGTATCCCTATCCCTATCATCTGTCATTGGCTAAACCAGCATTGGGAGGGGAACCTTGATGAACTGAACAAACCAAAACTGCCTTTGATACGGTTGATGTCGTCTGGTCAGAGAAGTGACCATTCTTGTGCATCATTCACTATGCGTCGAGTTTTTAAATCTACAGAAGGTGAAAATGAGGGGACACCAACATCATCAAACATAATCCCTAGACCTACAGAGCAACCTGGTCCAAATTCAACAGCTGTCCACACTCCAGAAGATGGGGCCCCATCTGGTGATCCACAAGGTGCGACACATGTTGAGGGTATTCCAACTCCAAAAATTTATGAATCCCCGATTTTGACTTCAACCCCAGTTAGAAAGAAGGAGACTACTCAAATTCAGCTATTGGATATAAATTTCCCTCCAAGAATCAGTAGAGCTGCATCATCACCAAAGCAACCAAGAAAAATGCTGCCAAGGAGTGATCAAAACTACGTCAAGGATTTCCTTTTGCAACATCCGCCTGAAGGAGAACAACAATATTGCGACAAAGGACCATCTAGCCACATCCCAGATGCTGAATCAACAGGATCGGTTAGTGGTGTCCAGAGCGAGGTTCACTCGAGTGCTTCCCCTATTGACATCACTGAGTTGCCACATGAATACAGCAGTGAAGGAGAAACTACCATGTACTCTGCAGAAACAGCCGAAAGCCGGAATTATTCAAGTCCGAGGGAGGGAAGGTTTCAACAGGTTGGTAGGAGCCAGAGTTGTGTAAACTACAACAGGTGGGGCCCAATGCAGAGAAACAACGTTGCTCGTGGGGCAATGCTGGAGAAGCATGGGAGCTTTATGCAAGGGAGGAAAGTATATTCACAAGGTGCAACTTCTCAAAGGAGCAATGACTACTACAGTCCAACGGTTTCGTCAATAATGAAAAAAAGGAACAACATGGAGCGTCAAAGCAGGCCGCCGCCGAGCGTAGTGCATACGTCTCCGAGGTGGATGTTTTGACAGTGGAGGTTACATCTTACTATCATCTACTATATGTGTTGGCTGCAGATATGGCCTGTTCTCTTCTTGCTTATTATACCTGTAATTATCTATTTGTTATGATAATAACTTAACAGTCGTACACACCCATTTTCTTTTGTCTTTGAAAAAAGGGGTGGCAAGCAAAGTTGCCTTTTCATTAGAGTAACTATGAAACTGTGTTTATAGGCTTATTACTCCTTTTGCAACATAGAGTTTGTTGTACTCTTCAATTTGTAGACATTCTTTGAATCTGTGATTTGGGTTCCCTGCTCACTAGTGTAGACAATCAGTCCCCCCTTCCCTCAATTGGGCTGATATATTTAACTTGTCTTGGTTGGGCTTTATTGTCAATAAATTGGGCTTTATTTTCTAATCAATGTTATTTTCTGTCAGGATTCAAAATAAGAAAACAAAAATGAAATCCGACAAGAACTATCATGAATATTGTCCTATGATAGGGTGAAAAAGTTTATCAACCATCTGTCTTAGATATTTTGTACACCTATTAATTTTTTTTTTATTTTATGTCGACGACACACGTATTGAGAGTTAGTCTAGTAACCACCAATATGACAGCAACTGAAGATATTTTCAACACAAATTGATTCTATCATTTTGACTTCTCCTACTAAAATAACAAATCCAACCTTCTAGAGCTATTGAATTTATGACCAAAAATTTAATGATTCTAGGGATACTATTATTAAATCTATTCTGATGATAGTATGGAGTTGTGTGCCTTTTCTTCTCACTAGTTTTCTTTTTTTGACGCATTTATCAATCATCAAAATGTGTGTATGTAATGTATTCAACATCCGAAATTTCAAAATCTTGCTTTTCATAATTCCGTACTGGATTCCCTTGTGTTCAGATAAGAAGGAAAAACATAAACACAAAAATGATTTCATAAATACCAGTCCACATAATATAAATATCAATAAAACAAATAAATATATATATATATATGGCAAAATATTTTATGCAACTGGTGCATGGTCCATGCACCCGGGTCGACCCGCCCCACGCGCCTCTGACGCGCGTTTTCACGAGCCCAATGCGCTCTCACGCGCCCTGACGCGCCTGGTGAGTGCGCTCAAACCCACCAAGATTCGCTCAGGCAGTCATAACCTCATGTTATGTTAGGGTTACCCTCATATTATGTTAGTGTTACCCGTGTTACCCTCACTAACATAACATGAAGGTAACCCTAACATAATATGAGGGTAACCCTAACATAACATTAGGGTATGATTAACATTAGGGTATGATTAACATTTTAGTTCAGTGGTTTTAAACTAAGAGAATGAAATGTGGATATAGGGTTACATTAACATAACGCGAAGGTAATTCTAACATAATGCGAAGGTAGCCCTAACATAACGTGAGAGTAACGACCAAAACACGCGAAATAAGTAAAGAGGCAAGGGCCGGGCCGGGCCAGCCCGCGCGTAGCGCAGTTGCACGGATCACAGATCTGTGTAACTGGTGCACAGGAGAGTAACTCTAGTATATATATATATATACACATTTGATAATTTATCTTAAATCTGAAATTCAAATTTAAAAATGGGAAGTGGTCATGAATGGTAATGGTAATCGAATAAAACTGGAGCAACTTTTAATCAACAAGAAGCATAACTTGTATTTATGAGCCCCGTTGCTTTCAGTGAGAGCCGAGTATTTCCACTTTCTTCATATTGCATGATCGAGCTGGATCCTTCTCAAGCTAACCAAAATTCTCGAAACCCTAAACAAGGTAATGATGATTATTCCACTTTTGATGCTTTTTTTCCTCTCAAATGATCAAGGTTTTGATCTTCTTTTAGCAGATCATGTTTGTGTACTGTAATATACATATCCCATGTGTGATCCATTTGTTCGTTACTGATTGATGTGCTTTTTTTCTTTTCTGGGTTTTACCGATGTTGTTCTTAATCCCTTCTCGACTTTGGTGCAGTTCTCATTTCTTCTTCAGCAATCCCCTCACCGGTCACGAGATTCTGAATATCAAGGTGCTAATTTCACTATTTATTATTATTTTTTTTGCCTTTCTTTAATAAGAACTGTTATTGGTGATGAATGTGATTGAAGGATTTTGCAGTAGACGATTTCCAAGTTTTCTGTTTTTTTTTCCCTCAATTGTTTTAGCTTGCTGATATATAAGTATGGTTTTTTTATTCCCCATCTTGTAAGGTTCTTCCACTAGCTGTTTTTTTTTTTTTTTCCCTGAGTTACTTGCTTAGGCTGATTATAGTACATCTGAAGATAGTTTATTACTATTGCAAAATTCTAAGTGAATGGAATTGGCTTAACTGAGATGTAAAATTGTGGATCACCTATGGGAACTGTAACTAAAGCTCATTTTTTGTTGTGTAGCTGTGTTGCCCCGTTGGTTGTGTTCATTATTAAGCTTAATGGTGGTTATTTCGAGTGAGACCTCGTCTTATTTTGATTCAAACTTGCATTTTGATGCTCGTTGAATCGCTTAACATGCATAGCTTTTTACTTGCTTTCCTACAGAAAGCCACCTTGATATCTCTGTAGCATGAGGTAGAATGAATGAATATGAAACTTAATCAAAACTTTGACTTTTTGAAGCTATAACAGTTTCAATTCATCTATCTCAATAATAACTACTTGTAGATTATCTATCTTTAAACACCTTTTCATTGATCACTGCATTGTATTGGTATAAATTTGTTTAATATTGACTTTTGATTTTCTTGTTCTTGAACTATACTTTTATCAATGATGGAATTCTTCAATGGACAGTGGCAGGATGATTTTAGCATACCACTAGTATTCAAATTTCTAATTTTCCAGAAGACAAAATTACAAAAACAGATTCAGAGAACATATTATCTTGCAATTGACAAAGCTAGTTGGATGATATTGCAAGTACTTAATTAAATACATTATATTATTGAAAACCAAGAGATTAACAGATTGTTGTGATAGTGGTAGCTCGAGTAAGAAAATTACTACCCCAAATCAAGAAACCAAATGAAATGAAATTGAAATCCAACATCCACATACAGAGTATCAGAACTTGTATTTTTTTGAAATTTTTATCCTTAGTTAATGCTGCCTTTTAGTACTAAATTGCGGTTCATAGCTTTTCTCATTTGAAATTATTGTCTATGTTTTTATTAACTACTTTTTCATGAAGATTATGCATTTTTCAGGCTGCTTTATTTTGCGTCTTGAGTGGTTTCTTGTACTAGTTCACTGATATGTTTTTGAGCAAATTGGGGAATATGAATCCGAAATCTTTAGAAATGCGTGGTTGATTACTGCAATTTTTTAGGTTGCTATGTATATCTTATTACTTTTAGTGTCCAGTTGAATGAAGGAAAGTTTGGCTTTTCTTTTCAGATATATGACATTTTTAACTCTCATTAAAAGTGCCAGTGTTGTATAAATTGTATACATGACCTACTGATCATCTTTTCCTTTTTTCTACTCAGGGATGTTGGTCAGCAGAAGTTGATTGCATTTGTATTATATGAAGTGAGAACAAGAGAAGCAACTTGAACATAGACACGATGACAAATATTGGAAATGGCAATTTCTTATCGATGATCAAAGATAATGGAATATATGGTATTGGATGTGCTGCCATTGTTGCCATAATAATACCATTACTCCTTTCTGTGGTACTTGGAGGTAGAAGAAAGTTGAAGCAGAGAGGAGTTCCAGTTCAAGTTGGTGGTGAGACTGGCTTTGCTATGCGCAATGCTAGATCTGTCAAAATAGTTGAGGTTCCTTGGCAAGGGGCCACTACTATGGCAGCATTGTTTGAGCAGTCATGTAAAAAGCATTCGCAAGAAAAGTTTCTTGGGACAAGAAAGGTAATTAGTAAGGACTTTATTACAGCTAGTGATGGCAGAAAATTTGAGAAGTTTCACTTGGGCGAATACGTGTGGGAGTCGTATGGACAGGTATTTGATCGTGTGTGCAACTTCGCATCTGGTCTTCTTAAGTTAGGCCATGATGTAGACACCCGTGCTGCCATTTTCTCTGACACCCAAGCAGAGTGGCTCATCGCATTTCATGTAATCTGTTGTGAACTTTCTGATCTCTCGGTTAATATTATTTAGGTTTTCCATTTGAATGATAATTGTTTACTTTCTCTTTGTTTCAGGGATGCTTCCGTCAGAACATCACTGTTGTCACCATTTATGCTTCCTTAGGAGAGGAAGCCCTAATTCACTCACTAAATGAGGTGGCTGTGATTTACCCCCATAGGGAAACTCTAGTTTTCTGCCATATTTATTTGTTTGCTTTTTCTCTTCTTAAGGATCTTACTTTTTCTTGGCTTGCAAATTCTTTCATTTTTATTTTTGGTGAAGTACTACTACTAACAATGTTGAGATCAATTTCTGCTGAAATAACTCTAATCTTGATCATTACATGCTCATGCTCACAAGTTTTTCACAGACTCAAGTGTCAACCGTGATTTGTGACTCCAAGCAATTGAAGAAGTTAGCTGCAGTGCGTTTAAGCCTGACAAGCATTAAACACATCATTTATATTGATGATGATGACTCTTCCAGCAGTTCCAGTATCTTTGATGATAGCAGTAACTGGAAAGTTTCCTCGTTTGCAGAGGTGGAAAAACTTGGAAGAACTGATCCTTCCCCTCCTAATTTGCCTATAAAGAAAGACATAGCTGTTATCATGTACACAAGTGGCAGTACAGGCCTCCCGAAGGTACTAACTTGAATTCTGTATCTCTTCTTGTGCTTGGGCTGAAAATTATATATTTATTGTTGAATGAGTGTGGTGACTGTCATATTTGGTGGAGATAAGGAATCTCGCCAGCAAATCTTGTTATCTATAATGTTGTTCCAACTTAATTTTTGCTAACAAAGTGGAGAAATTTAGAAATTAGCTTGTAAGTACATAACATAATTGATTAATCGATGTTTCTAAATTGCATTTTCTGATTCAGTACAAAAGATGCTCAGGCATCACTTCTGCACTGTATTTGTTAGAATGAGACTGTTTTGAGATGTCAAGCATGGAAAGATTTGTGAAACATATTTTTCAGTATGAGAAGCCATTGTATCACTCTAGTTGAGGGTATTTTGTTTTGCGTCAATTTTTGTAGGGTGTTATGATGACTCACGGCAACATTGTGGCTACAGCAGCAGCTGTAATGACTGTGATCCCCGCAATTGGAAGCAAGGATTTTTATTTGGCATACTTGCCTCTAGCTCATGTTTTCGAATTAGCTGCTGAGGTAACATGTTCATTGGAGTAGCTTTTATTGGTCATTTGGTGTATATTCCAGTAAGTCCTAAGATAGAGTTTTTACAGACCGTAATGTTTACTGCTGGAGTCGCAATTGGCTATGGCTCTCCACTGACACTTACAGACACATCCAACAAAGTAAAAAAGGGAACCAAAGGAGATGCTGCTGCATTAAAGCCTACATTGATGGCGGCCGTTCCAGCTATACTTGACCGTGTCAGAGAGGGAGTTCTTAAGAAGGTTTGTTTGTTAGTCCTGTTTTTCACGCCACTGAATCAAATGATTATGTTGAACATTACAAAGTTAAAGATTTTTTTATATAGTTCTACTCAATAATTTTATGTCTTTTAAGGTCAATGAGAAAGGAGGTGTTGTGAAGAAACTTTTTGAGATCGCTTACAATCGCCGACTGGCAGCTATAGAAGGAAGCTGGTTTGGGGCATGGGGACTGGAAACTATGTTCTGGGATATGATTGTTTTTAATAAGATAAGGTCTATCCTTGGAGGAGAAATCAGGTTTATGCTTTGTGGTGGAGCTCCTTTATCCGGAGATACACAAAGATTTATCAACATCTGCATTGGGTAATTTAAATCGGAGTTTAGTAGTAAAGAGATGAAAATATAATTTCCTTGATCATATGCTTTAAACTGTTTTTTTTTTTTTTTTTGCAGTAACCTCTGGTTATATGTTTCTTTGCTTCAATTTTACAGGGCTCCAATTGGTCAAGGGTATGGCCTGACGGAAACATGTGCTGGAGCTGCTTTCTCAGAGGCGGACGACATTTCTGTTGGGCGTGTTGGTCCTCCTCTACCTTGTTGCTACATCAAGGTATTTCCTGTTCACGCAGATAATTTTGGTATGAATTTAAGCCACAAATTTATTTCATCAATTAAGTAATATGCACCTTGCATAATGTTCCACTTGTTTTTCTTCAAAGTTGTGCCTTTGACCATAGTTGGATGATTCATTCAAACTTGATCAAGTGCATGCATGAAATTTTTGCTATATGTTGTGGCTTCTGAAATAATCTTTGCCAGAAGTTGCTTGGGGGATAACTTGTTTACAACTAAAAACATTTTTCTTGAAGAAAGCAAATGCAAGGTCTCGACTGAATTTTTTTCAACCATTTAGACTAAAGGAATGCTAGAATGCAGCATTGTAAACTGAGCATTACATTTCAACATTTGACTTAGAAGAAAGGCATTCTGGGAGAATATTATAATTTCTACTCTATTAAGAGAGGCGATCAATTAAAATAAGAGATTATTTAAGAAAAAACTCCATTGCCACTTTCTAAAATCAATATCTACTACCCAATACTAAACTTTCTGGCTGCTTCCAGGCTCCGTCCCTGATTATATGTATGGAACTATGGAAGTATCTATGTTCATGTGTATACATATAAAGATGTCTTTATGTATGTATTTTAGCATGCAAATGTTGTATACAAGTACGTCTATATATGTGTGTGTACATTTTAAGAGAAAAAAAATTAGGTTCTTGGTCCTAGGGTTTTGAATCCGTTTGTATGTGAGCACAAAGAATGGCTTAGTCTTTGAATTGTTGAAATATTTTGATATCTAAGCAAGCTATTTGAATTTTAAGTTCATTCCTGCAGCTTGTTACTTGGGAAGAAGGTGGCTACAAGACATCAGATAAACCTATGCCTCGAGGAGAGGTTGTCATAGGTGGGGCTAGTGTGACTGCTGGTTATTTTAACAATGATGCCAAGACTGAAGAAGTGTACAAGGTATGAACTTGTTCTAGGTGACTGTACGACGCTGCTGCATCTCGCCTCTAATTCTGTATTTTGGTTATACAGGTTGATGAGAGTGGCATGCGCTGGTTCTACACTGGTGATATTGGAAGGTTTCATCCAGATGGATGCCTCGAGATTATTGACAGAAAGAAAGATATCGTGAAGCTTCAACATGGAGAATACATCTCACTTGGAAAGGTGTTTAATGAGATTCGATAGAATCATAGTTATTCATTCTTCTTTTCCATGGACAATGTTCTTTACGAAATCAGAGTTTTACTCATTAAAGCTGATACCGTTGCAGATTGAGGCTGCATTGTCAACGAGCAATTTTGTGGACAATATCATGGTCTATGCAGACCCCTTCCACAACTTTTGTGTTGCTCTGATTGTGCCTTCAAGCCAAGCCCTTGAAGGTTGGGCTAATGAATCTGGAATAAAGTACAGTGATTTTGCAGAGTTGTGTCAGAAACCAGAGGCTAAAAACACAGTTCAACAATCACTAGTCCAGGTGTGTTATGTTAGCCTGTACATCCATGAAAATGATCATATTTCCATTCCTACAAGTTCAGATCAAGGGTGATTCTAAATTCTTGTTCCTTATTTTATCTCCTAACCTGGTTGGTATTATAGGTAGCAAAAGCAACAAAATTGGACAAGTTTGAAATTCCATCGAAAATCGAGTTGTTGCCAGAGCCATGGACTCCAGAATCCGGGCTGGTTACTGCAGCTCTGAAATTAAAGAGGGAACAACTGAAGGCAAAGTTTAAAGATGAGCTTGAAAAGCTGTACAAGTGAAAATAGTTCCCTTAATTATCAAAAGAATCCCTGTTTTGTTTTTTGCTTCACTTTCAGCTTATCTGTTTCTTTATGTTGATGGTTATAATGACCAAGAATTCCCTCATCACTGAGTTTTTTTATTCAATAATGATTGACCACCTTTTGGCATTATGAATATATTCACTGCTTTGGTTAAAAGTGTGAGTGGTGTGGTGAATACATAACCCCTACAGATCATGTGAAGTTTGTTTTGTGTTTTTTGAGGACTCCTTATACCTATCGATTATTTCTTTTTTCCTTCGGATAATTGTTGTAAAATTCACAAATTTTGCCAAAATTTTTATTTTAACATTACTGTTGGCTGTTTTGTCCATTCGAAATGAACAAACAAATTTCGGATATCTTTTAACTCCATGATTTCATGTTTCTAGGTTGATTAACATATTTTTATTACACGTAGCATCAGTGAGGGGTTTTCTTCGTGATTTCTGATTTCCGAAAATTTGGGGATTTTTGAAATGTCTGGAATTTGTCCATTAGTTAGAGGCAAATGCTGCTGTGCACCAGGTGCACGGATCTGGATTGGTGCAACTGGGGCGACCCGACCCGGATCCGCGCACCTGGATTTTCTTTTTTTTTTTCGCTTCAGGCTGTTACTTTTATGTTGTAAAGATGTGACCTTTACGTTATATAAGTGTGACCTTTATGTATAAATGTTATGACCTTTATGTTCAGTAACTTAGGAAAAAAATGAAGATTTTCAGGTTTTTTCGCTTCAGATTAAGACCTTTATGTTGTATTGTTGTAACCTTTATGTACAGTTCTTGTGACCTTTATGTACAAATATTATGACCTTTATAATCCATAACTTTGAAAAAAATTGAAATTTTCAAAATTCAGTGCATTTTAAGGATGGATATATGTGCAGCTAATATTTCATAAACGTAAATATGTATAAATTTTGTTAAAATTCTTCATTTTTTTCTAAGTTAGAGTATATAAAGGTCATTACATTTATACATAAAGGTCACACTTATATAACATAAAGGTCACATGCATATAACATAAAGGTAACAACCTGAAGTGAAAAAATAAAATTAAAAAAAATAAAATAAATAAAAGTGCGCGGATCCGGGTCGACCCGGACCCGACCCGAATTGTACATACACCAGTTGCACAGGAGACTAACTCTTAGTTAGATGAACGAGACTTCCATAATCATGATATATTTGTTAATAGCTGGCTTTCATGTTTGGGATTTCAAAAAGAACTCCGAACATTCCTTAGGGGCAAATGCTGCTGTGCACCAGATGCACGGATCTGGATTGGTGCAACTGGGGCGACCCGACCCGGATCCGCGCACCTGGATTTTCTTTTTTTTTTCTTTTTTTTTTTTTCGCTTCAGGCTGTTACCTTTATGTTGTAAAGATGTGACCTTTACGTTATATAAGTGTGACCTTTATATATAAATGTTATGACCTTTATGTTCAGTAACTTAGGAAAAAAATGAAGATTTTCAGGTTTTTTCGCTTCAGATTAAGACCTTTATGTTGTATTGTTGTAACCTTTATGTACAGTTCTTGTGACCTTTATGTACAAATATTATGACCTTTATAATCCACAACTTTGAAAAAAATTGAAATTTTCAAAATTCAGTGCATTTTAAGGATGGATATATGTGCAGCTAATATTTGTAAATATGTACAAATTTTGTTAAAATTCTTCATTTTTTTCTAAGTTAGAGTATATAAAGGTCATTACATTTATACATAAAGGTCACACTTATATAACATAAAGGTAACAACCTGAAGTGAAAAAATAAAATTCAAAAAAAATAAAATAAATAAAAGTGCGCGGATCCGGGTCGATCCGGACCCGACCCGAATTGTACATACACCAGTTGCACAGGAGACTAACTCTTCCTTAGGATATGTTTGGCCTTAATCTTCTAACATGAATTCGATTCCAAATTACTAAATTCCTGTTTTTTTTCTCCACTTAATTCTTGTTTGTTTGCAAAAATGTAACAATCGAATTTCTCAATCCAATAAAATCCTACTCTCTTTACTTGGTTTCCTACAGATATTTACATGTTGTGTACCATTAAATACCTATTTTTACCAATTTCAATAAAATCTGATCAAAAACCTCTCCACATTTCTCAACACATTTAACCATATACAGTATTATAATAAATACAGGATTTTAGTATTTATCAGGATTTATTAATTTCAATATTCCTTTCAATCCACTTAGGCATTATATGCCTTTAAGCATTTGTGATAATAATAACACTGCAGAAAAAAAGGAATATTATATGTGGATCTTTACTTTAGTCATTTGCCCGTTGAGACAAAATTTTAACAAAATGTGGAAAAGAAAGCTGAATATATGATAACAAGATTCCACATTAAAAAGTGATCCCAACACCTTTTGATTTTTTTACCTTTTCTAATAAAAGAAAATGAGTGTGTTTTGTACTAGTTGTTTAGGAAATACTTGAGAATTAAATGAAATGAGAGTGATTAGAAAATTGGAAACGAGAGTGTATTTTATTAGTTAAGATGAAATAGTGAGAATGTAACGAGAGATAATAGATTTTATGTAATATACAGGAATATATATGCTTTTTAGATATGGATAGTAATAATGGAACAAGATAGTATTGGTATTTTATAATCCAAAATGAAGTTTCAAAGAGCAGGTCTCATGTGCACCAAGTGTACATGTAATTTGGATAGGGTCGGGTCGATCCGGATCCGCGCACTTTTAAAAATTTATTTTTTCACTTCATGTTGTTACCTTTATATTATATGGGTGTGACCTTTATGTTATATAAGTGTGAGATTTATGTGATCTTTATGTATTTTATAATCCAAAATGAAGTTTCAAAATAAGTACACTTGTAATCCCTAAACAAGAATAATTGAAGAAACATACCCTCAAGTTGTACATCACAAACTAAGTTCAATTGACAGTAAAATGAAGTTAATTGAAGAATAATCAAATTCAACCTATTTAATTGCTAAATCTAGTTAGTAATTATTGTACATTATTAAATTGATGAAAATGTTATGAAAAGAGAATACTAGTATACAAGTGTCGGCCGAGGCCCCACCAAGTGACTTTATTACAATATTATTACAGTTTGGTGGCTTCATCACTTTTAATAATACTTATATAACATAGAAAGATCAAAACGCATTAAATTTCTCTTAATTATGTGCATTTAGTCTAAAACCCTTCTAAACTAATAAACACAATGCTTATTTATATAGAATATGTGTCTCTCTAATGTATTAAATAATCCTTATATAAAAAATCTTCATCACAAGGGATTGGATCATTTGTTACATTTGGTTTTAATCTCATCTCTCATCACACTTAATATACGACATGTGTTAAATAAAAATGTCATCAAATACGTATGATATGTGATCATTATTTTGGAATAAAAGATATAACATAAATTGTAATAAAACATCTCGTGTGGAACACAATTTATGCGTTAGAAATTATATATATTGAAGACCAACATACAAGAAACTGTTCTCCTATTCAACAAAGCTTCTCTATTGCTTTTTCATGTTATTTTTTTGAACTTGATTGGAAACATTTTTTTATTACAAATTTACAATAAACTATTCATTAAAAAAATTCAAATAAAATTATAATGCAAATGTCCAGCTACGTGGAAGCTGCATAATTTCAATTGCATAAAGGCACTTTCAGCCATTCCCTTGATTATCATGAGTTTAAGGTGTGTAATAGTTTAGTTAAAAACCGATTGAAGTTAAACAACATCTATAATATGAGTGAGTCTTATATGAGATCATCTCACGAATCATTTTATGTGAGACGGGTCAATCCACAACCCACAGTCTACAATTTACATATATATATAAATTTGTAAAAATGGGTTTGGATAATGAGTAAAAGGGACCCGTCTCACGAAAACTATCTGTGCGACCGTCTTAGTAAAAAATTTGTGATTATATAATATGGCCATGCTATTCTGATTAATAATTAAATATTTGTTAAAATATCAATTCAATTAAAAGGTGTGACTTTTCGATAATTAACCCTATTGATTATCCGAAGAATACTCACATCAATAGAGTTTAAGTGGTAATTAGATAAATTATGATGATGTGAATAAAAATCTATAACTATACAAATGGAGGGTTTGAAAAGATATGTATAATAAGAATCCCTTAAAGAATAGTTACAGATTTGAGTGCGTGATCGATGGTATCACTAAAAAGGTTTTATAATAAATTATAAGTGTTTTATTTAATACAATATAACACCCACAATTATATTATCTTGAAAAAAAAAAGAAAAAAAAATTCTAGACTATTACATATTAGGTAGGGGCCTGAGGAACCGTGGATGATGGTGTATTTTCGGGTTTTTATATATTTAAAAAAACACACACATATATATAACACTTATTAAATCCTTATAATCTTTATAAGTTTTACATTTGGAAGTTAATGATCAATAAATTTTTAATACTACTTTTTAATTAATTTTCGGAGATTGGGGAAAGATCACCTCTTTTTTTTTTTACTTATAAGTAGGTCTTGTGTGAGACCGTCTTACGGATATTTTTTTTCGTGAGACGGATCAACTCATAACTCACACTTAGCAATTCATATGGAAATTTGTGGATAATTCATGGATAATAAATAATGATCCGTCATACGAAAACTATCCGTGAGACCATCTCACATTAGTTTTTGTGTTTATTTTTCATGTTTGGATCAATTTCAAAAAAATTAAAGTTATTTATTTGATATGAATTCTTTGAGGATTAATGTGATTTTGTTAAGCTTTACATATATGTATAAGAATATATGCGTTGTTTATTATAAAAAAATCATATTGTAATTAAAAAATGTTAGCCAGTTAATTTTAATGATATGTTGTGTGGGTCGATCTTTAACATTCAATACTACATTTAAATATCTTCTATATAGACATTTAGAATATATAATAGATTTAAATTTGCAAAAGAATTGTGACGTAGTCAAATTTAATACCAAGAATATATCTGCTCACAATCATATATATATATATATATTATTCTCATGTGATGTATACAATTATTTTAATTTTTATGAATTGTATTCTTAAAATATTTCATGATTCGACGCGTAATAACATTGTTGTATTAGAGAAATTATCGTCTAGATCTGAATAATAATACACTAATAAACGAATTATCGTTGTATCTATTTAAAATAAATTATATTTTTTATTTAAAAGAATTGGGGTTATGTATTAGCATATATTTAATTCGTGGATACACGCGTATTTGATGAAAATATATAGGACAAAACTTATATACCTCTGTGGCACATAGGGGCACAGATCTGGGTGTTATACACATGCTCTTTAGGTGTTATATATATACTCTATAGGTGGTGTTATACATATATTCTACAGGTATCATATATATATATATATATAAGAGTATATATATGATACCTAAAGAGTATACATATAATACATGTAGAGTATATATATAACACCATATAATAGGTTAAGTTGGGGGCACCGTGCCCGGGCACACAAGTGTCACTCAAATATATACTACTTATAGTACAATTTATGAAAATGGTTACATCCATCAATATCGTGTTACTCGTTGGCATTTTCGATACATATTTTAAAAATAATGTTAATAAATGTTAACATAGTATTAAGAAAAAATTGCAATATAAATATTAAATATTGATAAAAATTAGAGAATGGAGAATACCAAGTAATATTAAATGGCAATTAAGATACATAATGCGTAGCAATTACGTTTACCAATCAGAAAAGCATAGTTTAGGGTGTGATTTTTAATTTGTGGGTTCCAAGGAAGAGACAAAATGGAGTCCAATTAAATAGGTGTGTACTATATACTACTATGATTTATGTATCATTACACCATTATGACACTACACTACCAGACCTTTTGCTACAACAATAAAAATATTAGTATTATATGTATAAATATTGTGTGGTATTTTTTATTATAAATAATATTTCTATGTGTATGGTGTATTACTAATATTATTATAAACTTGCAAAGAAATATTTACATTCTCCTACAATTTCGAAAACTAACCTCAAGTGTGACTATTTTTCATTATGTGCTTAGCTTTTTTTTTTTTTTTAAACTGTACTTCAAAGTTTGTGATTATTTTAAATTACAACCTAATATAATATTTTGGTCAATTTTCTAACCAAAATTAAATTTTCGTTCATTTTTCATCAAGTTGAGTTTAAATCCAATTGAAATCAAATTTTGATTTTGGGTTATCGTCTAATTTGAAACGGGGAGTGTTTTAAGTATTTTGGTTAAAAATTATGAACATCAATATTGAGTTGGATCAAGAAAGAGTTTAAATGTTACATTAGATTGCAGTTTTTAAAAAAATCGTTAATTTTATAATTCAATCAGAGAGATAAAAAATTCATATTGCAAATTTAAAAATAGTGATGATTCGAATAGATTTTTGATATTAAAATCTATATATATATATATATATAAAAGCAGAGTATTCTGCCAAAATAGCTACAATAAATGTCTCATTTATTAAATATTTCCATTTAAGAAATCATTAATAATTTTTATTTTAAATTTATTAATAAACAATACATAAATATTAATATTAAATACATTTAATTTTATATTTATTGTATAGAAACTCAAAAGAAAAAGTAAATAGATAAATTTATCTATATATTTCTATATATTATAGAGGAAAAGTTTGAGATATTTATAGAAATACTATTTTCTGAACAAAAAAGTGTCACATCAACAATTTTTTTATTTTGTATTTTTTTTATTTAATCCATTCAATTTATAATATATATATTGTATTAATTTATTCTTATTTTATTAATACTAATTAAGTTATTTTTTATTGAATAATTTCTTATACATCAACAATAGATAATGTTCAAACAATAATTTCAATAATAAATATTAATTTGTTTGGAGATAATTGTATCATATTTAATATAAATATAATTTATAAATAAGTGTAACACTATTAAAGATGCATATATATGTATATATATAGTGTATTTAGTGTAAAATTATATGTCATTCTAAGTATTTTTTAAATTAATATTTATAAGTGTCCTATCAACAAATTTTTTATTTTGCATGTTTTACTATATATTTAATCCATTTGATCTAATAATATAAATATTATATTACTTTATTCTCATTTTATCGATGTTAATTAAATTAATTTTTATTGACGAATTTATTAAAAATCAACAATAGATATCCAAACAATAATTTCAATAATAATTATTACTTTGCATGGGGATAATTTATACCATAATAATATAATTTAATAAATAAATATAACACTATTAAAGATGTGTGTATATCTATGTATATATAATATGTATTTAGTCTGAATTATATGTCATCTTAAATATTTTTTAAATTATAAATATCTCATAATCAAATAAAATTTTAGTCTTTTACTTTACACTTAGGACTTTGTATATTTTTATATGAGAGTGCACATTTTGAATTTATATGGCTCACCTGATTATTTAAATTATATGTTTAGTTTATAATTATATTGACATCATCATGATCGTAGACTACTACTACATTTTGATTCTGTATTGAACTTAAATTGTAATGATCAATGTCTTGTTATATCAATTAATTTACGTGATACTTATAAAGGAATAATTATCTATCACCTTTGATATAAAACGATATTAATAAAAAAATATAATTCAATTTATTTTGAAATAAAAGGTTGAAAATACATAATTGACAGGACTTGCATCAAGTTCCTACGTAAAATTTCTAATTTTATTGTGTAATGTTTTTATATATACATACTCATACACACATGTATTTGATTTAAATAATTGAATTTGATTTTTAATTCATATTTTTTTTAGTTTTTTATGTATATTTAATTTAAGTGACTGAAGATATTAGTTTGTAACGCAGATGCTAAAAAAAATGTTTTGACTATAATTGTTGTTTATAAAGAAGTTTTTAAAAAACTTACAAACTTTACAGGTAGAATTTCTAATTTTGATTTGAAGATCATGATATTGATACTTTTGTTTTTAGTATTAAACATAGATTAGTGAATTGGATGTGTATAATATCAATATATTGTTGTGAATTGAATTATTTTAACCAAATTTATATTTTCTTAGTAATTAAATATTATATTGTCTTTTATATACTAAAATTACTTACACTATGTTATGAAATAATCAATATTGCGCGGGTGCGAGTACTAGTATTAAAAAAGACCAAATATCTATGAAGATCAATAAATGGTATCTCTAGTCTCTAATTATGAGGTGGTGACTGGATCTTGGGAATGTTCATTATTTTCCGATTTTTAAAATTAATTAGGTCGGAGGTCTATCAAACTTACATCTCTTTTTTATTTTCTTATGATTAGCTCTCATCCAAATTATTACACCCAAAAAAGACTGACCACAATCTTTAGAAACTTGAAAAACTACAAATTAGATTCAATTAACCAAATCACAAACAATTTAAACTTAGTAATTAAATAATAAACGTAAAAATAAAAATAAAAAGTAATAGTAGTTGAGGAGAGAAAGAGGGACTGTACCATGATGCCAAACAAAAATGTCCCTTCATCTTCATGTTTCTTGTCTCATACTATTTATTCATTTTTAAAGTTTTCATTACATCGAAGAAGTGTCGGTGCACCTTTACGAGGTTTTTTTTTTTTTTTTAATCACCTTTATATTTGAAATTGTATTGTGCTCTATATTTAAAATATATGCTAAATAAATAAGTTCAAATGTAAAAATAAATAAATTGTTCTATGATTTTTCTCATGAAAAAATCTAAATTATCACATAGTTTATCAAAATGGTAGGATATGATGAAAGACGTGAAATGGTTATAAATTACTTGTCAAAAAAAAAAAAGTTATACATGTAAAAATAAATCTAGAATAAGTAAAAAAAGAAATAGCTTTCTGAAAAGAGAGTATAATAATAATAATAATAATAGTATAGTTTTAAAATACAAATGAATTGAGAAGCTTAAAAGAAAGAGTAGCACTTGGGTGCCCGGGTACGGATCTTATCCGTACCCCCAACCCGACCCGAATACATTATATATAATCAAAACCCTAATTTTTCATTTCATCTTCTTCCTCCTCTTCTTGCACCTTTTCTTTCTTCTTCTTCCTTCTTTTTTCTTCTTCTTCCACAGCACCTCTTCTTCCTTCTTCTTTTTTCTACTTTTTCTTCTTCTTCTCCATTATTATTCTCCGTTCTTCTTCTTCCTTCTTCTTCTTACTTAGATATTTTAAGCTGTTTTGATTTTGCTTAATCTGTTTTTCTTGTTAATGAATGGATGATAAAAGGGGTGAGCTTCCTTTAACTTGCAGATATCAATGAATGTGGGAATAATCCATGTGACGAAAATGGATATTGCACAAATAGTCCAGGGGGTTTAAGGTGTTCTTGCAAGAAGGGATATTCTGGAGACGAGGCGAAAAATGGGAAAGGTTGCATTGCTAAAAAAATGAGGAAGAATATGATATAAATCGCTGTTTTATTGTTTAGAAATATTAAACTCACCATACAGTAATGTAATACCTATAGAGTAAATATGTAATACCAATAGAGTACACATGTGATACCTATAGAACAAAAATTAAAACAAATAATTCATACCTTAATTGAGTTAGTTTGTAATACCTATAGAGTATACATGTAATACCTATAGAACAAAAAATAGAACAAAAAAGCAATACCTTAATTGAGTAAGTTTGTAATACCTATAAAGTATACATGTAATACCTATAGAGTAAACACATAATATCTATCATTAAATCTTAAGAAATATAAGTGTAATACCTATAGGGTATATGCGTAATACCTATAGGGTATACATGTAATACCCATCACTGAATCATCAACTAGGTAATCAGATGTGTGTGGGCGCACATCAGATTTACTATGGGCGCGCGTGGCACGTGGACGCGCGTAGAGACTACCCACGTGTCGGGTCGGATCTGGGGGCACGGATCTAAGATCCGTACCCCGGGGTACACAAGTTTTTGCCTAAAAGAAATAGGGTCATATCTTATTATATTTGCATTTTCCAGCATCATTTGTTGTTAGAAAGTAGTGGTCCTTCATATCCTCAGCTTTACTAAAATAGCCTTACCTGCCATATAATATTTGTCTTTGAATCTACAGTTGTTTATTTGTTTCCAAAACAAAACAAAAAAACAAACACACAAACATTCATAACCTTAAAGTTATTAAGGAACTATGTCACAAATCTTAATTCATGGGATTTAGACTTACGTCTAAGTAAATGGTCATATATTGATGGATGGATCAACCCAATCTCAACTCTCAAGTTCAATCCTATATTTTTCATTTAAATGAATTTTATTTTATTTTTAACTTGAAACAATGCATCGTTTTTTAAGTATTTCTTACTATTTCTTTTAAAATGGATTTAAAGCAATTTTTTATATTTAAATTTTAGGAGAAAATATGATTTTTCACTTTTAAAACTTATTCAAAATGTTCTTTTAACATTTTTTTAATAATCCAGGATTCAAACTTTAAACATCGCGTAATCTACTCATTTTATAAAGATGAGATATCATTTGAACTTTAAGATTTGTGATTTGTACTTGGAAAAGTTGTACTTTTCACTTAAAATACTACTTACTTTTAACTTGAATTTGAAAAGTATGGTTTGATAATTGTTTTTAAATTAGTTAACCCAGATCATGCACTTGATGATGTAAAAGAGAGCTTCTCAAATTTGTAAATATTGTAAATTAAAATAAAATAAAATAAAGGGTTAATTGCAATAAAAAATACAAACTTAACTTAATTTGTAATTTTAACCAATTTTTTGAATATTAGCAAATATAACATGAATTTTCATATTTTTTGCAAATTTAACCAACAGACATATTTCAAGTATGTTTATTTTGACAATAACTTTCACCATTTCAAATAACTATCATTTTGAATGTTAAGTCATTGTTTTATTTTGAAACTATGATATTAATTTCAAAAATAAACATATTTGAAAACTGCATATTGGTTAAAATTGCAACAAATATAAAAGGACATGTTATATTTACTAATATTCAAAATTTGATTAAAATTACAATTTGAGTAAAGTTTATGTTTTTTATTTCAATTAACCTAAAATAAAATGGAAGAGAAAAGGAGCGGTGAAGTGGTGAGACAATGAGAAAAGGTGGAAGTTGCCGTTGACCTAACATCATTGCCACAATTATCGCTAGTTATATTTCCCGGACCTTCCACGTCACCATTTGTCGTCTCCACAATTACAGATATACCCCTCTTCACTTACGTCTACTTACTTGCATGTCCTCACTGTCTTATTCACATTTTCGTAATTACCTTTTACTAATTATTTATATTTTATACTTTTTCTCTTTTTACGCCACATTTTTTATAATAATAAATATTTGTTGTTCAAATTCTTACAATATAACGCCCCAAATATGTTAAGTATTTCAACATGTATTTTGGCAAAACTATAAAACAGAAAATAGGGTAAAATTATTTTCCCATACAACCTATATATGATTTGGCATTTTGTATAGATTTTGAAATACTGCACTTTATCGTATTAACAATAAATTAGATGCAATACTTTTCTAATTTCGTTTGGGATGCAAATAAGTTAGTCAAACATGTTTGCATTAATTGAAAAATTAATGATAACTCTAATCCTAACATCATATTAAACTGATTCAAATTACAAAATTTCTCAAACCTTATATTGATCATGATATAGTCAATATGATTAGGGACATCATTTGCAAAATGATATCAAGTTAATAAATTAAATCAATTGTAAGTTTTTGCCAAACGTTACGAAATAATTGAAAATAACTAACACATACTTAAATAAAGTCGACCATTCTGATTAATGGATAACAAAAATCAAAATACTCATGATGAGTTGCAAAATGAATTTTTATAAGGATATAAATGCAAATAATAAGAATAATTTGTAGTAAAAATCAATTATTTATAGTAATAAAAATAAAATAAAATATATTAATAAATAGGATATAGTAAATATTAGTAAAAATGTGATCATAAGTAGATTTTAGTTGTATTCATTGACAAACTGTAATATAAATACAACTATTCAATATTTAGTATAATGACGAGATCTTAAATTTAAAAATAAATAAATCATGCAAGTCAAAGTTTAGATAATTATAATAGATATGTATGTACATAAATAGTATCATACATATGTCACACACATACTATATATGTATAAAAGACGCTGCACTAACGGTTTTTATTTAAAGTGCTCAATTATGCATACATTTTGTTTAATATTAAATATGCTCAATTAAAGATGTAAATAGCACTAATACAATATTTTATTTTATTATAATATGTCAAAAAAAAAAAAAAAAGAGTCCAAAAAATAAGGATATAAAAGCTTCACAAGGAATTAGCAATCTCTCTTTATATGTCACAAAAAAGATAAAAATAAAAATAACAATAATAATAAATATAAATAAACAACAAGCTCTCTCTTATTGTCCAATTTTACCCATTGAGTTATATTTTGTGCAACTGGTGTATGGTTCTAGGATCCATGCATCCGTATCGACCCGCTCCACGCCTCTCACGCGCGTTTTCATGTGCATCCGGGTCGACCCACTCCACGCGCCTCTCACACGCGTTTTCACGCGCTCCCACTCGTCTGGTGGGTGCACTCAAACCCACCAAAATTCGCTATAGGCAGTCATACCTTCATATTATACTAGTATTATCTTCATGTTACATTAGTGTTACTTTCATGAAGATAACACTAATATAAAATTAAAGTCGGTCTAACATAACATGAAGGTACGATTAACATGGTAACACTAACATAACATGAATGTAATACTAACATAAGATGAAGGTATGATTAACATTCTTGTTTACCTTCATGTTATGTTAGTGTTACCTTCATGTTATATTAGTGTTACTTTCGTATTATTTTAGTTCAATGATTTTAAATTAAAGATACGAAATCTGGAAATGAAGTCACACTAACATAACACGAAGATAATACTAACATAATATGAAAGTAATATTAACATAATATAAAAGTCACAACCAAAATATGTGAAAAAATAAATACACATCAGGGGCGTGTGGAATCGATCAAACCGGGTGCATGTATAAGTTGTATAAAATATTTTGGCATGAGTGAGAAAAGGGAGAAAGAATAATGTGAAGGAAGAAAAAAAAGGAGGAGAGAGAGTAAAGAGGAGCAGCAGAGTGTTAGCTGGCTGGATGATGCATTCATTCATGCAATAACATTAATCCATTCCTAATTTTATAAACAAACATTATTATTTCTTTCTTTCTTTACCACTTAAATAATAATACCAACATCACAACCACTCTCTCTCTCTCTCTCTCTTTCTTCTCTCTCTCTCTCACACAGAGAGTAACACAGTGTGTAATGTGTATGTGAGATATGAACAGAGCAGTAGACGTCCATCCACATTCACACATCCTCCACACCTAAATCTCCTGTTCTTTCTTTCTCTCTCTCTTTATCTCACACAAATTGGAAGAGTGAGTGAGTGAGTGAGAATGCTTACCTCCATCATCCTCCTTCTTTTCTTCGTATCCGCCACCGCCTCCCACCACCGCCGCATTCTCCACCAGCCATTCTTCCCGCAGGATTCCTTCCCCCCCACCCCACCCCCCGCCCCTAAGCTCCCCTTTTCCACTTCTACCCCCAACATTAACAACACCCCTTTCTTCCCATCTTACCCCTCTCCCCCACCGCCCCCCTCCCCCACCTCCTTCGCCTCCTTCCCCGCCAACATCTCCTCCCTCAATGTCCCCGCATCCAAATCCAAATCCACCTCTTCCAAGCTCATCGGCCTCGCTGTCGCTGCTGTCATCGCCGCCGTCGCCATCCTCGCCCTCGCCATCTTCCTCCATCTGCGTAAGCGTACCAGAACGCAGCGATCACCCTCTCTCGGCAGTTCCAAATCCCAGAGATCCGACTCCAACAGAACCACCCCCATCACCACGTTTCATCCTCCTCCCAATAACCACCACATCCCTAAGCTTCAGAGGCCTTCACAGACCAGCTCCGAGTTCTTGTACTTGGGAACTTTGGTGAATTCACACCCCGCCGCGGGCGGCGGCATTGGCTATAGCGGAACCAGCAGCGCGGCAGTTGGTAATAACGCTTCCAATCCCCGTAAAATGGACTCGCCGGAGCTCCGGCCACTGCCACCGTTGATCGCGCAACAGAGTCTCCGGCGGAATTATCGAAGCAATGCTGACGTGGCGTCGAGTAAAGATGATGAAGATGAGGAGTTCTACTCTCCCAAGGGATCGTTAAACGGCAGGGAGAGTTCCATTGGATCAGCTTCTCGAAGAGCTTTCGCAGCTTTAGAAGTGGAGAATTTCAACGGCTCGACTTCGAATTCTTCCTCCACTTACTCCTCTTCAGCTTCCGGATCGGGTACAGGGTCTCCGGCGAGGTCCATTTCGTTGAGCCTTTCCCCGGGAAACAGTTTGAGCCCGAGAAATTCTATTCCCAAATCGCCTGATTTAATCGAGATTCAGACCATTGGGCCGTTGCATCGGCAAATGCCGTCCTCTCCTCCGCCCCGAGATATGAAGATCAAGGAATCCGCATCTCCTTCGCCGCCAAGTTCATCGTCGCCTGATATATACTCTAGGAGGAGTGAAGAATCATCGCCGAGAATTTCGAATGTTTCGGATCAAAACATGGATTCTCCGGTGAGAACTAGCAGCTCTGTACAGCCTAACGCCTCTGTAATTCCGACCCCCCCTCCGCCTCCAAATCTCCATGTTTATTCACCATTTCCACCTCCGCCGCTGGCACCAGTTTCTGTTCCACCGCCTCCGCCTCCGCCTCCGCCACCGACAGCGAGTAAAGCATGGGATAGTCCTAGAACTCCAACACCGCCGTTCAGAAAGCCCATTTCTGTGCCACCGGCTCTGTTCGCTCCAATAAGACCGATTTCTATTGAAAGTCCCACATTGATTTCTCCACTTGAGTTGCCTACAAATGGTTCAAGAATTGATGAAAAGGATGTGGATAAATCATCTCCAATTGAAAATGTGCGACGGAATGAGGAGACAACTCCTAAACCAAAATTGAAGCCATTGCATTGGGATAAAGTAAGGGCGAGCTCCGATCGGGAAATGGTGTGGGATCAGCTCAAATGCAGTTCTTTCAAGTACGATCCTTACTTTTAGGATGAAGCATATGATCTTTCTTTCTGAGTTAAACTATGTTTCAATTTTTACAACTCACTTAATATGCCAATGTGTTGATTGAATATTCCTCAGATTGAATGAGGAAATGATCGAGACATTGTTCGTTGTAAATGCCCCAAAACCAACTTCGCAAGAAACAATGAGGTGGCAGGTTCTTCCCACTCCTGGCCATGATAATGGTATTCGAGTTCTTGATCCGAAGAAGGCTCAGAATATTGCAATCCTGTTGCGGGCACTCAGCGTCACAGTCGAGGAGGTCTGCGAAGGCCTTCTGGAAGGTATTCTATAACAATCATCTATGTTTCTATGAGTTCATGATTCGGTGGAGTCTTTTTATTTTAATTCAAAAACCAGCTAATTTTACCGGAAATTAGATTCCATGATAGCCTATGCACATGTGTTTCTGCTGGGTTGTAGCTATTTCAATGTGGGGTTGAATATAACGCATCATAGATAAGTTAAATATATTTATGTATAGACAAGAAACACCTTGTTGTCATTGTGGGGTTGTAGCTATTTTATTCTTGTCTGCCTCGGGCCTAAAATTGTTGAAAGTTTGGAACATTGCTCTAATAAGATGCACATTTTCAGATCACACTATTTTCCCTTCTTTCCCTCCAGTTGTTTCTCTGAGTTCTTATTTACCTATAGTGCCGCCGATTTTGGGTTGTCCTTCGATGATCTCAATAATTGTGAATTAGTGATTTTTTAAACCTTTTTTTTTGGTTATCTTTTTCCCCTCAATCTACATGACTTGAGAAAGGTGTTCCATAGCATTGCTTTTGTTTTCTTACATCCACTAAGGGTGGCATACATTTAGACTAGCCTTAGAGACCACCAAACTAGCACCCAGAATATACACCCGGAGGTAGTTTTCCTTGACTCTTCAATCAACTTTGATGCTAATTTCAATAATTGGCTCAACAAAAACATGGGAACAGAGCAACAATCCATCAGGATATGTTCTCATTAGATTGCACTTTTCTCTATGCATCTCTCTGATGATCCACGAAGCATGTTCCTTAACTCATGCTGCCTTGAATCCAGGTAATACAGATGCTCTTGGTACTGAGCTTCTTGAGAGTTTATTGAAAATGGCACCAACAAAGGAAGAGGAGCGAAAGCTTAAGGAATATAAAGATGTTTCTCCTACCAAACTAGGGGCAGCCGAAAGATTCTTGAAGGCAGTTCTTGATGTACCTAACGCTTTCAAACGAGTGGATGCAATGCTATACATATCAAATTTTGAATCCGAGGTTGATTACCTCAAAAAGTCATTTGCAACGCTGGAGGTACCTTTCATCTTATATCAACTTTTCTGATGCAATCTAGAAATATTTATCTGTTTTGAGGACATAAACTTAACATGGATATTGAAGGGAATACCATTACCAACTACAGCTTTACAGCTTTGTAGCATACAAATATGTAATTATCTATGTTTATATGGATACAGTCCTGTTATGTCACCATTCACTTCAGTTGATGGCAAGGAAATATACTTAATCATCTGAGCTTTAAAACTCTCTACAACTGAGAATGCATCAAAATGACATCATTTACACTTGGATGTCATTATGCTAGATAGATAATGGTTACAATATTTGTTTTTATGATTTTTGCTTGTAATGACTATTATGTGTTATACTGCAGCATACATTGCTAATTGCTTTCAACTTTATGTGAATAATCCCCAAAAAAATGGCTCTTCAAAATATTTTTACAATTTATCCCCTAAATCTTTTTTGTACGTTATGCATATTCGGTGCTAACATAGAATCTATTGATGTTCCAGGAAGCCTGTGAAGAATTGAGGACCAGCAGGATGTTCTTCAAACTTCTAGAAGCAGTATTGAAGACTGGAAACCGCATGAATGTGGGAACAAATCGTGGTGACGCTCATGCCTTCAAACTAGACACACTCCTCAAGCTTGTCGATGTCAAGGGGGCTGATGGAAAAACGACGCTTTTGCATTTCGTTGTTCAGGAGATAATTAGAAGTGAAGGTGCTCGTCTTTCTAATGGGGGCCCAACTGAGAACACTGCTTTAAATGATGATGCCAAATGCAGGAAGCTGGGCCTCCAAGTCGTTTCAGGTCTTAGTTCCGAGCTATCAAATGTAAAGAAAGCTGCGACCATGGACGCAGAAGTGCTCAGCAGCGATGTCTCCAAGCTTTCAAAAGGAATTGGTAATATAGCAGAGGTTGTAAGGTTAAACAGTACATCATCTTTGGAGGGAAACAACAACCATAAGTTTTCCGACTCAATGAACAGCTTCATGAGAAAAGCTGAGGAGGAAATTATTAGGATCCAAGCCCAAGAAAGCGTTACTCTGTCTTTGGTGAAGGAAATTACTGAATACTTCCATGGAAACTCAGCAAAGGAAGAAGCCCATCCATTTAGAATCTTCATGGTGGTGAGGGACTTCTTAACATTCTTGGATCGGGTATGCAAGGAAGTTGGGATGATCAACGAGCGAACCATGGTTAGTTCTGCTCACAAGTTTCCAGTGCCGGTTAACCCAATGCTACAAGTAGTTTCAGGGGGGTTACCAAATAGACGGCCACACTCTTCCTCAGACGAGGATAGTTCTTAGCTTACCCTCAAATCGAGTCACATCTTAGGTTTCTGGCAATGGAAAATTGTGTTCTGTCATCTGTGATGTTGCCTTGGCCTACAGGTGCTGCATTGGATAGTGCCTCCCTAATTGTTAAGTATTAGCAATTTCATTTTTGACATTTTGTATTTATTATATAGACGAATGAAAAGATTTTGACACTTCAGATCTTACACACATATATATACAAGAAAATTGTTATGAAGCATGAGGCACTACGGGCAGGGTGATATTGTATTTCTACTGTAAAGCAGTTTCATTCAGAATTCTTGCTGTAAATAAGCATTTATTATTTGGGCTCATCAATTCTTAGTTTTTTTTTTTTAATATATGTTCTTATTATAATTTACATAATTTCGGTTTGTTTTCGAAAATTAGATTCAAATATTTTCATCTGCATTTATTGGGTTCTTGTACTTCTATATTTTATTTTCAACTGGGTCAATGAAATTTCAATTTCAAGATCGGTCCTTGTATAAGCTACAGATATATAAGGACCATATAAATTATTTACCAATGAAAATATGGAGAAATATAGGAACTCTATTGATGAGAGAGAGAGTAAAAATGCAGTTGAAAAATGTTATTTATTGCTGATCAATTTAGACACCAAATATAAAGCAGTACATGAGAGTCACAAAAATGTTTCTCATTCAGTTTAGACAAACTAATCTATAAAGATTAATGGCTTTCCCTTATTAAATATGGCCAACACAAAGGACTGAAAACTCCTAGAAATACAATTACCAGTGACAACACACAGAGTTACATTCAATGTTGAATCCTCTTTCTCAGCCCAGAAGCAGGCCACAATGTTTCTCGTGTGAAATGGGTTCATAAATTCACTGTAAAGAATCAGCATCAATGCGCTCGGCAATTCTGCGTGCTTCCTCCTGTGTTGCTGGAACCACCTTTCTTATCCTGTGTCCGTTGTTCATTGCCTTCGCCTCTGGTCTAACGGTAAAGGTGAAGTAAAACCTATTTGAGACCTGCAACACAAATAATCACTAGGATTCTCTAATTGATTGGTAAAAAAATATAACTATAAAGCAGAAGTTTCTTCCTCCACAAAGCCCTGATCATAAGCATGTTTGAAAATAAAGTGAAACATAAAAATCAGTTTCCCTAGTAAAGAATTGACCCAATGCACCTTCCTTAATATGCTTCTCCCAAACTAACCAAACTAATATCCAGACAATTCTTAGAGACAAATTATACCATCACATCGAGTCAAGAAAAAATCACTCGTTATAAAAGAGAAAAAACATATTTCTGCCCAGCTAATACTACACGAATGTAGGAAACTGAAAGAGTATCCTTAGGCTATTTTTAAAAGAGGATGGACCAGAATCAGGGCATGTAACACGAAAACTCTTTTTAAATCTCTTATGAGTTATGTTAGCATAAGCAGTTTTTGAGTTTATAAGCAAATATGAGTTTTTTCCTCTTGTATTTTATATGCATGCAATGTTAGATAGTGAAACCGCCCAGTGACATGTAGCAAAGAGATGCGTTTGTAGGTCAAGATTATTACCTCACTAGATCTGAATTCAGGCCTTGTAACGTGTGCAACAACTTCTACATGGATTAAAGGCTGATTTGAATTTTCACTTTCAGTATACAATACACATGACTTGAACCGCAAAAAATCTCCAACATCCACCTACATCACCAACATGGAAGTTATTTATATAATGGATATGAAGTTTGGTAAGAAACTTGGGGATATAGTCAACAATACATACATAATAATTTATATCGGCTGGATAAAAGTTATTTAGATGTGACAGTGATGCAAGGAAGACAATGAATATGCACCACTGGAATCAAAAAATGATTTGATGGGTGAGTACATATATTTGCAGCTAACATTTGCATATCATTGCAGACATTTATTGTCAGATCAGGAGCCTATCAGCTAAAATGTATTCAAATGCAAGCAATACTATTTATTTGTTATTGCTCTACAAAAACAAAATAGACAAAATAAATATAGTTCAGTAGGAGATACTTACTGGTCTAAGAAAATCAACATGATCAACTTCCAGAAAGGATGGCATCATGCCTGCAAAAACATAAGATGTCGAAAAAGCTAACTCAAATGCTCTGAGCATCAGAAATCCTCCAAAGATCCGACCATGAATGTTCCTTTGCTGTGGCTGACAAATCAAGGAGTTTTCAAGACTAGTGTCTCTGAGAAGAATGCTATCTCTATCAGCCAAGGCTGGCATGTCACAGAAGATCCGCCCCTCATCAAGCAATGCTTTAATTCTGTTCATCTCTCCATTCTCAATTTCCTTTTTGTCTTCTTTAATCTTGCTTTTCCTCAATTTATTTCTTGCTTCAGCTGCTTTATAAAGAACCTTCTCTCGATCTGTTTCTGGAGACAGCCGATTCACTGGAGCAGCCTTTTGTGTTTTGTAATCACGAGCCACAAAAATGAATGTGGCAGTCAGAGCCACTGAATCAATAGCTTCAGCTGACTCTGTGAATTGAAATAATCTGTTAATTGAATGTGCATACATCAAACGATTCTTTTGAATTACCACATGTCTATAATAAATCAAAGCTAAAGACTTTTCAGTCGTTTAAGTGAGATGGCTTAATTTTTGGTATAGGTTATGAGAGCGAAAATTAACTTGGCCCAACACAATATAACAAGTTTTATCAATAATAAATGAAAAAACCAATTTATGCCTCCTACCTACATTCGGAAGCTCTAATTTGAATTTCTTATCGGGTAAGAGGGTTCTAAGTAAAGTCCAACAAGAACATCAGTTTGATCCTAATGTAAGTTCAAGCCAATTCTAGTAATATTGGTTTAGGGAAACTACCAGTTGCAGGTTGAGTAACATCGAGCTGAATCTCGATAGAGGACCGGCCAACCCAAGTAACAGCACCAGTCATACGCAGATCAACATCAACATTGATGGGCCTCTTCAACACCATTTTGTCAACTGAAGCCGTAACCAGATAGAGTGGTCGAGTAGTGCTGTCAACATCGGAACAGTGCTAACAGAAAAGCGTTGCAAGTGAGCACTCAAGACACCATAAACGTGCAAGAAAACGATAACTGAAAACCAATCTTCAATTCAGCCTAAGCATCTTATGAGGACAACATACACACATACACTAAAATGCAACAAAGTTGAAACAATACTGTTGTATAGTAGCATTACTACAATCTTGAACTTTTACTCAAAACATAGTAAGAAGAACTGACAGAGATACAGATAGGGATATCAAACATCAATGTCAAGAATTTGAAACAAACAAACAAACAAACCAACCAAACAACAATCTTGGACACATGATTATACCTTGACAGAAATGGTGCCAGCCATGGCATCAAGATCTTCGAGCAACTTCCCGATTCTGACCTCGTTCCAAGGATCCCTATACTGCTCTCTCAATATGTAATCACTGGAGAAGTTGTACATAATGGTCATTCTACTCTGTGCAGGTGTTTTCGTGAGCAATTCCCTCTGTGGGGGCGCATCAAGTGGGGGATCAAGAAGCCTTTCAAAGATTTTCGACCTCGCTTCCCAAAGAGCATTGGTCACCGGCGAATGGTACATGCCGGGCCATAAACTCAGGGGCTTTTTCGTCGAATCGTTCAGATCATTTCCGTTGGGAGAGCCCTCAAATGGGGATGTGAAAGTGGAATATATGGAGATGGGAGAGGAATTGGGTTCCATTGCAACTCCAAGCTTTTCAACTGTGGAAATTCTTGGTGAATTTGGGAGATCAAAACATGGGTTCTTGAATTTGAGAGAATAATTGTGATAGAAAACTGAAAACCTTGTCTTCTGCAAATAGAGGGAAATGGTTTGACTAGAAATGGAAAATGGCAGAAGAAGAATGGAAGGTAGAAGCTACTGTTTATTTGACCTATGGGTGCTACTCTCCATATACACCTATCCTTTTTTACACTCAGATTAGATTAGATTAGATTAGATTAGATTTCCCAAAAAAGGAATCAAATGTGTAAAATTAAAATCAACGTTTTTGTCGAGAAATAAATCTACAAAAACACTACGTTTTATTTGATATATTAAACTTTCATGACAATTTTATATTTCATTCATATTACAATTATTAGAATGTATTAAAAGCAAAAGTGTGGCATGTACTTAATTATCATAGTTTGTTGGATAAATACAAAAACTTGAAAGCCTATATTTTAAGTGAAATCGTTTTATATATTATTTTATACGAGATAAGTCAACTCACAACCCACATTTCATAATTCATATAAATTTACTAGAAATGTTTTATTTCACACACAAAACGTTTTTGTGAAACTTGACCATATAGATACTTTTTAGGAAAAGCTATTAGAGCATCCGCATTTGTTAACATAATTATGTTATTAACAATATATATATATATATATTGATATATTTTTGTTAAGTAATGTAAAGAGTTAATATGTGTGTGTTTTTGTAGGTGTTTAAAAAGTGTGGGTAATGTTCTAAAAAATTAATAATAAACAATTATTAAGGAGAGAGAAAATTTGATTATTTTAATGATAAATTTTTATTTTTTGTTATAGTCGATTGAACAAAATTCATTTATGTTCAAGGCTACGAACAAATATCATTTTTGTTAAATGATATGAATAAAATTCTTGAGGAGATAGGAACAGTGACTAATAATTGTATTATGTGGTATTTTAATCATTTAAATAGTATTTTTAATATTTCACTTTTTATATTTGTTGTTTATTTCAACGTGCATGAATATTTTTTTTTCTTTTGATTTGATTTGCATTGTTTTGATTTTATTTATAATTTAATTATTTTTCATAATTTCAATTATTATTCTCTCAAATATTTTATTTTAAATGTGGGAAATTTCAAATTAATTTTGATTATTTTAGTTACAAAATTTAACAAGTAAATTCTAAATTAGAATGTTTTTACATTTTTCATTTTTATGTTTCATTTTATATAATTTATTTGTCTATATTACTTAAATTGAAATTATGGTCATATTATATAATCTATATCTATATCTATCTATATATATATATATATATAAGCATAATATTTCTGCCAAAAATAACTACAATAAATGTCTCATTTATTAAATATTTCTATTTTGAGAAATTATTAATAACTTTCACTCTACATTAGTTAATAAAAAATTTAAAAAATATTAATATTTATGTCATTTAAGTTTATATTTATTGAATAGAACAAACTCAAAAGAAAAATTAAGAGGAAATGGGCCCAAATACCCATTTTCATATAAAATGTGATTATTTTACCCATCAATATAATAAAATGTTTTCATATACCCAATTATATAACAAAATGTATCCAAATACCCACTTTTCAATTTTACTGACATTCTATCAATATTTTACTGAAATTCAATGATTGATAAGTTTTTAATTTATTTTTCCATAATCAATCATTGATAAGTTTTTATTTTTTACTTTTCTTTCGTTTTATTTATTTATATTTTACAGGATTTTATTTCACATTAAATTTTGCTTTTGATTTCACATTTTATTTTAGTTTTTATTTTTAAAAATTCATTAAATTTTGATCTACTACTCATCTAACTCCATAAATGTCACCACCTACTCTATTTTTGCTGCTTTAAATTCACATTTCACATTCAACATTCATTTCACACAAAATTTACATCAATTTCTTAATAGCTTTTCCGGTAGAAATTTTTCAGAAATCTTCAAGGATAATCAAGTAAGTCTACAAGTTCCAAATTTTATATTAATGGTATATTTTAGGGTTTATGGTTTGAATTGTTAAAAATATCTTTTATTTTACTGAGTTCATGTTTTTCTTTTGTTTATGTTATAGTTAGTATTTTATTTCCTTGAGTTCATGTTTTTTGCTGTTTATGATTGTATGTTAGAAAATATATTTTTTGTATGTTAGAAATATATTGTTTATATTGTTTGTATGTTAGAAATATATTTTGGTTTAGGAAATTTAGAATTTCACATAAGCTTTCGTGAAACCCTAAAAAATATAGGGTTTACCGAAAGGTTTGTACGTTGCACGAGAGCTTGACAGCATTCGGGAAACCCAAAAATATAGTGCTTCACGAAACCTTCTGAAGGTTTCGTGAAACCCTATATTTTTAGGGTTGCACGAGAGCTTGAAATAATTCGGGAAACCCTAAAAATATAGGGTTTCACGAGAACTTCCTAAAGTTTTCGTGAAACCCCATATTTTTAGGGTTTCCCGAGAGTTTGAAAACATTCGGGAAACCCTAAAAATATAGGGTTTCATGAAAACTTTAGGAAGTTCTCATGAAACCCTATATTTTTAGGGTTTCCCGAATGCTTTCAAGCTCTCGTGCAACCTTATATTTTTTGAAAAAGACCGGTTTTTTTCTGTTTTTGTTATTTAATGTGATAATTATTCAAATTTTTTGTTTTTAATTATTAAATTGTTTTGAAGCAGAAAAAATAACTTTCACAGTGGCTTTATGGTTTGGAGGATATTGGGAAGGTTTACAGTATCTAAATGGCAGTCAAACACTCATTCATCTTGAAAGTTTTACATATCAAGATTTATTGAGGTCAATTCATCAGGTCATATATGCAGACATGAATTGTTGGGGTTATTTGATTCATGCTCTAGTGGAAACGAATGGAAGGTTAAAGAGGAAAAAAAATCAAGAATGATTTAGATTTGCAGAACTGTTTTGTAGAATACGATGGACTTTTAGTTGTTTTCGTGTCATTGAAAAGGATGGACATTGGAGTGTCAGATGGATTCTCTTATCGTGAACAACAAAGTTCAGTAGATGAGGAGTATAATCGAGGTGGTCAAACTTTTAATGTGAGCAGTGAGGACGTTGGAAATTTCAATTCATCAAATGTTCCGTTAAATGTACACGATGACCGGGAATTGTTTTCAACAAGGGGTTTAGACAACACATGTGATGGAACGTCTTCAAATGATAGGAGTGAACCTTGGCCATCCCCATCTGGACGTGTTGACTACACAGGTGTTAACGTTGTGGACCTGAACTTGGACCCAACTAATGAAATAGAAGAATCGACGCACAAAGATGGACCAGAACAAGAAGACGTTGATCATCGAACAGGTAATCATGTTTTGTGAGTATATATATAAAATTTATATATGTATCTTGATTAACAAATTGACAGATATATTTTTTTTTTGATAGATCCAAACAATGAAGAATATGACTTTGTACTGGATGAAGATGTTGAGGCAGGGTTGGATGAGGAGCAACGAGAAGTATATGAGCAATTTTACTCTGACATAATGAGAGCCGAGTGGTATATTCCAGAGTTACCTTCATTTGAGCATCCTGCTTCTTTAGAGATTGAGCAAGCTCCACAGGGTCTGCAAAAGGGTTCGACGTTTGGTAGTAAGGTTGAATTGAAGAATGCAGTTGGGATTTATCATTTGGAGAATCAACTCGAATTTCGTGTGGACCACTCGGACAAACACCGATGGTGCGTGAAATGCATTCAAAAAGACTGTCCCTTCGTTTTGGCTGCTTCGGAAAAATATGGTATTTGGAAAATCTCCAAAGTTCTCTTGCCTCATACTTGTTCACGTGAGTTGAACACTAGTGTACCCCGCAGACTTCCGGCCTCTTTGATTGGAGATTATTTTGTCCAGAGGCTCCGAAAAGATAAGTCTGATCTTACTCCGAGGGACATTATTCAAGAAATGAACTCACGACATGGATTGAATCTGAGTTATAAGCATGCGCTGAGTGCTAAATGTTATGCAATGAGAAGTGCATACTGTAACACCCCGTTTTCAGAAAATTTGCATAGCATATTTTTATTCATGAATCTTTTTTTTTAAAAATGATTTATTATAAATAATCTCTATATATCAAGTTTTATGTTTTACCAAAAGAAATGAGCTAATGTTTCTTTAAGTATGAAAAGTCTTGCAGGATAGCTACCCGAAGAGACCGAGTTGATCGTGATGCACTCGACACACACGGGTAAAAGGATCGTATAAAAAAAAATATAGATAAGTTGAATTTTAATAATTATTAAATGAAGCATGACTAATGTGTTCAATTATAATTATGTGGATTTTATATTATATAGTTTTATGTGAAATCAATTATGTGACTCTATGACGTATAATATTGTACATACTTTCACGCATAATTAGATGATCAAATATTATGAAGACTTTAATTTAAAGATGTCTAAATTGATTCCAAGTAATGTCCATAATCTTACATGTCATCTTATTTATGTGTGACATTATACTTTTTCCCACACATATATGATAATTAAGTTTACATGAATTAAACATTATAGGTAACAATTACATTAATATTGAAACTACTATGATCATCATTACAAACTCATTTGTGTCATATTAGATGACAATACACTCAAGCCCCATGCCTCCATCAAATCCACCACAAGTCTCAATGCTTTTAATCATCACACCTTTAGTGGATAAATACTACAAGAGGTGATCTATATGTTTGTACATATAGTTTATATTATTTTTTACAAGATCTACATGTATAATACATGCATTATACCATAATTATACACTATACATATAGATATGTGAAGGGGGATAGACATCCCACCCCTCTCATTTTGATCTCTCTCTCTAGCCTTTTGCTCCTCCTTCTCTCTACTCTTTCTTCCCTTCTTCACAAAAGTACCTTCATTCCCACCTTCAAACAAGCTGCCATTTTCAAGAGTTAAGTGAAAAAGGCAAGATCCTTGCAAGACAAGAGGAGAAATTAAGCTCAAAGTACAATCTTCCTCAAGCAACATCTCAAGAACACATAATTTGTTTGCAAATCAAGAGGTAGTTTGCTAAATCTCACAAATCTTTTCCTTAGGAGCAAGATTAGGTTCTAAATGTTGAAATGCATGTTGAAAAAGTATTGCATGTTTGTTTCCCCTCATCTAAGTTCATTGCATGTGTGGTCTAAGGGAGATTCTCTTCTAATGTAATGAAACTTGTTGGGTCTATGTGTTTGATCTACAAAATTATGTCATCATTAGTATTGATTAAACAAATACATGTTGGTTTAACTGTTTATGTAAGATTTTCATATGTTTTAAAATACTTTAAGGTTTTGTCTTACAAATGTGGGTAAGACACGAGTCAGATGTTTACATCTTCATCCTTCATTTTTTTAAAAAGAAAAAAAAGGGCTCGTGTTTTCATAATTAAGTCTTCCACTGAGTTTCTTTACGAAAAGAATTTTTAATCATTTTAAATTTTCCTTATACGAATATTTTATTTTGAGCATGTAACGTCATGGTAGTGCCTCAATCCGTCAAAACTGGGTCGGGGTGTTACACATACGGTGATCCAAAGACATCATTCAGCATGCTTCCGGCTTACTTACAGGTATTGAAAGAACGTAATCCGGGTACATATACTGCATTAGACACTCAGAAGAATGGGAAATTCAAGTACGTTTTTTTTACGTTGGGTGCATCTATTGTCGGATTTCAGCAGTATTTAAGACCTGTTATAGTTGTGAATGGTTGCCACTTGAAGGGGCAGTACAAAGGGATCGGATTTGTTGCCGTAACAAAAGATGGAAATGATCAGGTTTTTCCCCTTGGAATTGGGATAGGGAATGTCGAGAACGATGAATCTTGGACATGGTTTCTACTTCAAGTTCGAGAAGCATTTGGTTGCCCAGATGGCCTGGTGATTGTCTCCGATCAACATGTGAGCATCGGTAATGCCATTCAACATGTCTATCCTGAAGCAACCCACGGTCTTTGTTGTTTCCACCTTCAGCAGAATCTAGCCAAGTATGGATCACATTTTGTCGGGCTGTTCCACAATACTGCATACTGTTATGAGGAAGTTGAATTTGATAGGTATGTCGAAATTCCATTTCAGATTACTTTCTTTTGAATACAAAATCTCATATCTATATTACGTGTCTGATTACTAGTTCATTTATCCAAAGGTATATGACTTTGATCAAGGATAGTGGAAATGAAGGCGCGATTGAAAGTTTGAGGAAAGCTAACCCTATTAGGTGGTCCCGTGTTAAATGCCCCTTTCGAAGATTTAACTTCATGACCTCCAATACTGCTGAGTCATTGAATGCTCGTCTCGTGTGGGTAAGAAAGTTGCCCGTTTGTTCCTTCTTGGAGGCTGCTCGAAGGGTTATTGAGAAATGGTTTGCTGAGAGGAGAGAGGGGGCTGAAGAGAGGGAACACACTTTCACAGCGTCTATGCACGAAAGATTAGGTGACCACATGCGGCAAGGGCGAGCTATGGAGGTCCAAAGGGTTGGACGAGGCAAGTTCAAGGTCACGGATGGGCGAAAAATATTTTTGGTGGGCCTTAGTGATAATGTGTGCAGTTGTATGTTTTTTCAAACCGAGTTAATTCCATGCGCGCATGCATGTGCATCCATCAGGTTCGTAAACAGTTTTTCAACAAATTCTAAATGACAACTAAGCCTGATTATTTTTGGCGTACAAAATCAGATTATTGGTTGTCTTGATTTTTTTCCTTAGTTTTGCCAAGGAGTCAGTTGCCTTATATGTCACCCCGTATTACACAACCCACTGGTTGAGAGGAATGTGGGCTGGTGAAGTTCTGCATGTGCCCGACCCGACAGGGTGGGTTATTGATGATGAGGTTCGTAACTTTGTTTGTCTTGCACCAGATCAACCAAAACAGGCCGGTCGACCTAGAGGCAAGCGAATACCCTCTACTGGTGAACAATCGGGATTGCGACGGAAAGGGGTGACCTTGTGTAGTCGTTGCGGTCAACCAGGCCATAACGTAACCACATGTTCTCAATACATTTCCCCATCTACTCAGTACGGTAATATTGATGTTCCAGACGAGGAAGGTGACTTGACAGCCCACAAAGGTGGAACAAAGCCAAGAAGAAAGAAAAAATGTTCGATTTGTGGGTCAGATACACACACAAAAAGAAAGTGCCCTATGTATTTGAGTAGGGAACATGATGCTGTGTAATAAGTGGAACGTGATGTTGTGTAAAAAGTGGAACAGAGTAATTGTCTGATTTGTTAATATTCAAAAACTTGATCCTCATATGTTTTTAAGTAAAGTTAATTGTTCAAATATATATTACAGACTAACATGATGCTAAAAGTAATAACATGTTATAACTCATCAAAAAAAACTAATCAAAAAAATCCTCAGGGCAAGTGTCGCCGTCAGTGGAATTCCTATAAATCACAAACGCTATCCACTTCCGAAGGGCCGGAACCGTCTTATACTTCTGAACTGTCGCCCTTGGCCACTCCCATAGCATCCCACTCTCGACAGACATCAACGCCCACAGCCTACATGAGTGACTATCATCCTGCTTATAGCATAAGTTCTCCTCGAACAATGATAAGCCGTACTCATTCGTACCTGGAGGAATCTTGCGACCCATCGCCCATGACGCCTCATAAAATCCACAATGCTCCAACAATCGTGGTAGAATGTGACGAAGTGGCAGGGTCTGCATGTACCAAGACTCCAAAATCTCCGGGGTGTACCTATGCCTCATCGGGTCAAACCATATCAATTAAATACTTACACCCCCTAAGCCATTCGCCCATGGCTGCAGAAAGTTCAATTTCAGTTTCTCCCCTCGCACATAGGGTGCAAGCAGCTCCAAGTCTTCGGATGAAAACTGCTCTCGAATGGGCCCCCTATATTTCGTCTCGTCATCCTCGTCAGCATGCTTTCTTGCCCAAATTTCCTTACAAATTTCTTACATTGTTAGACAATTACTGATCAGATACAAATAACAGTAAAATGAGCACATCCAAATCAATTAAATTTTCATATGAACTTACGAAGAAGTGACAATCCACCATCTGGAAATGCCCGGCTATTGGGTATCGGGGATGAAGGCCAGCTGCTTCTGGGCGGCTTTGAAGTATGCCAAGGTACGCATCAAGGACCTATATAATATATGACGATTAAAGTACATAACATTTAAATATATACATGACTTTAAGAACTAAGTATTACTTGGTAACTCATATCATTGGTCTCATCAATGATGTCCCGGAACCAAGATGGCCCGACTGGCATGCCCACACCGACGTTGCGCCTTTCAATAACTCGACAGAATATTAAGTATTAAACAATAATAATTAAATAACATATGACTGCAGAAATTCATGAATGCTTACCCCGTAACCTTATCGTCTTCACCTTCGGAGTACGCCTTCAAGTCTGAGAATTTTAGTCTTGTTCTTCTAGTCGGCTCGATTGCCAAAAACGGGCTACGTACAGCTCTAGATGGCTCTCTCCGTCGAACTGCAGCTCCAACAGGGCCTGTCTCTGGGATGACAGGAGGTACGCATGCAGGTCTGCTCACCCCTGACACCGACGGAAGGTCAATCGGAACGGCTGAAGGTTCCGTCGAACCAGGTGGAACAACTCTATCAGTGTGGACTGGTGTTTGGTAAGCAGCTGCATCAGGTGCCGCCCACTGGTGTCCGATCGAATGCCCCATCGTCGCCCACCACGTCGTCAGCTGATCCTGGATCATACCCGGAATCTGTGTCTGCATACACTGGAACTCCATCGCGACATACTCGCGAAGAACTTGATGGCGTCGATCGTTATCCTCCTGCAGCCATCCTGTTAACCGGATGAACAAATCGTCGTCCACCCATGAACTCTGTGCATGGGCTGCGCCCTAGGACTCGTATCCTGAATCTGGGCACCTCTGAGCAACAGGGGAGGCTGGAATGGGCACCTCATCGTCCTCATCATCCATAATTGGTCGCTCATACTGCACATGCGCATGGGTGCCCACCCTCGAACGGCCTGCCCAAACACCGGCTGTCGGAGCTCGACCACTTCGGACCGCACGTCGTCTCGACGGACCAGCATCATCAGTCTGTGCTATAGACGGGGTGACCCGTGTAGGACGATGGCCTTTCTTTTGCTGGATGACCTGGACTCCCGAAAATATGTCGTCATCAATGTCACTCCAGTACCTCTGCGCCCTTTCTTCTGGGGTGGGCTCCAGCCGCTCAAAACACTCGATGCCCTAGTGAGATTATTTAAAACACAAACATATGTGAGTAGTAATAATAAATTAAAATAAAAAATCTATTTCATTGTAATTGTGTAAACTACTTCATCGTCCAGAATGTGTGCAACATCGACGTCTGTCCTCTTCAGTCCCCACTTCAAACACCTAGTCATATATACTATCGTGTCCAATGTGCGACCGGCGTATCTGGACGTCGAGGGTATCGCCTCGAATGCCCATAACTAGAACAGACAAATAGATAGATATCTTAGTTAGCAAACTACGTTAGAAATTCAGCCGACTTTCAAATAATTCATCGTACAAAATAGAAAATACGTACTATCAGGGCTGTTGAGAACCCATAGAAGTGGATCTTTGGCACGGATGCCCGAACTGGTAGCTCATTCGGTACATAATCGATGTAGTATAGGAGGGTGAGAAAACTCATCTTCCCCCACCGGAAGCTCTCCCAAAGATCGTCATACTCGACCAGGTCCCAAACCCATAAATCAGGGAAAGTCTTCAAAGGGTCCAACCCGAGCAACATCAAGTATAAAATCAAGATCTTGGCAATCTTGATAGAGTCCTGCGCGCTGTCACTAAACTTGCCGCTTCTGAATCGATCAAGCAGCTGAGAAACCGTGACCCGAGCAGAATCAGCGTGGACTCTATAGTACACCGCCCCCTCTACTGGCGTGTTATCCCCTGATGTCGGGTCGAAAGTTGAGTCACCGAACTTTAGACCGGTGACAAGGGCAAACTCCATCTTCCCCAAACGACAAATGTGTCGGTCTTGCCCTATAGTAAACCATCTCTCATCCTTAGGGATGGCCTGCTCATTACTAATCTCACAAGACATGAGGACGTGTAGAAACGACTTGCATGACTCCTTGGTGGTCTTCCAAAGAAGAAAATGTCCAAATGAACTGGCCAGGAAAGTACGCTCGCACCGCCGGCCTATCCCTCGTAATTGTGTCCTGATATCATCAAGGACGCTCAAACGTACATATCCATTAATGTACGTCATAGTCGTCTGAAAAGACGGACGAACCCACTCCCAATCAAACTACACATGTACAAACACCAAAACATCGAAATATTAAATAAATAAATACAAATCTAAATATAAACCAATCAAAAATTTACATAAATTAAAATAATGAGTTTAAAAACTAAATTTAAATATTAACCACTCCCTAATTAATTCATGAATCCTTGCGGTTAAAAATTAAAAAAATTAGGTTAAAAATTCATAAAATTAGGGATTGGTTAGTTAATTGTTGATTGGTTAATATTTAGAAATGTTTAAAAACTAAGTCTAAAATATTAGCCAATATCTTTAAAATTCCTAATTTTTAAAATTTTTTACATAATTTTTAGAATAATTTACATAAATTAGTATAGCGTTTCCCGAAACCTTGAAGCTTTTGGAAAACCCTAAATTTTTAGGGTTTCCCGAAACCTTTCTGAAACCTATCGGGAAACCCTATATTCTAAAAATATAGGGTTTCCCGATAGCTTTCAGAAAGGTTTCCCGGAAACCCTATATCTTTAGGGCTTCCCGAAAGCTTCAACCTCTCGTGCAACGCACAAACCTTTCGGGATACCCTATATTTTTCAGGGTTTCCCGAAAGCTTCTCTAAATTTCCTAAATTCACAAAATGAAACCTAAATTCCTAATCTAAAATATATTTCAACATACAAATAAATCATGAACTACAACATAAACATAAACATAAACAAAAGTAAAACATGAACTCAAAAAAATGAAATACTAACCGGTTCGGCCATTAGAGGAAGTCTGCAAGTATTCCTTTCTCGAAAGCAACTCTTCCTTTCCCGAATGAATTGTTCCTTTCACGAGAGAGACAAGAGACGAGAGAGTTTTGGTAATTTTTTTTGTTTGGCTAGACTCTGTAATTTTTTTTGTTTGTTACTGCAAAAAAGAGAAGAGGAAGAAAGAGGGGTGAAAGAGAAGGGTGAAAGAGAAAGAGAAAGAGAATCCGTTTTTTACTTTTTAAATTTAATTCCAGTTTTTTTTTATTACACGTGTCGGTTTGGGGCGGGTGGGTGGGTGGTGGGGTGGGTGGACAGTTATAATTTGCATTAAATGCCAAAAGTTTTGCAGTATAATTTATGGAAAATGGGTATTTGGTGATATTAAGTTATAAATTTGGGTAAAAGGTGATATTTTTTTATATCACTGGGTAAAATAAATAATTTTTATCTTCAAATGGGCATTTCATGCGGCTAACCCAAAAATTAAATATATAAATCTAACTATATATTTCTATACTATAACAATAGAGGAAAAATTGGAGATATATTTACAAAAATACAATTTTCACCACAAAAAATGTCACATCAACAATTGTTTTTTCTTTTTTATTTTGTATCTTTTATTATTTAGTCCATTTAATTTATAATATAAATATTGTATTAGTTTATTCTTATTTTATTAATATTAATTAAGTTAATTTTTTTTGAATAAATTCTTAAATACCAACAATAGATATATATTGTCCAAACAATAATTTCAATATAGATATTAATTTGTTTACGGATAATTGATATCATATTTAATATAAATTAATAAATAAGTATACAATATTAAAGATGTGTGTATATACATACATGTATATATATATATATATTATGTATTTAGTTTGAAATTAAATGTCATCCTTAGTATTTTTTAAATTAATATTTGTAAGTGTTATGTCAACAAATTTTTTTTTTGCTTTTTTTACTATTTAATCTATTTGATTTATATATAAATATTGTATTAGTTTATTCTCATTTTATATATCTTAATTAAATTAACATTTATTGAATAATTTCTTAAATACCAACTATAATTATACAAACAATACTTTCAATATTAAATATTAATTTGCATGGGGATAATTTATATCATATTTAATGTAAATTTATAAATAAATATAACATTATTAAAGATTTGTGTATATACATAGATGTATATATATAACATGTATTTTGGTCTGAATTATATGTCATCCTAAATATTTTTTAAATTAATATTTATATTTCAAATATGTAATATCAGTCGATATTTTATTCTTTATCACTAAATTTTAATGATGAATTGAAGATATTGTTAAGTATACAATTATAAATATCTCATAATCAAATAAAATTTTCGCATTTTACTTTACACTCAAGACTTTGTATATTTTTTTATATGAGAGTGCACGTTAAATGGCTCAGCTGATTAATTTAGATTATATGCTTAGTTTATAATTATATTGTCATCATTATGATCACTACTATTACATTTTGATTTGAGTAAGTCTCTTGTGAATCAGGTGCATGGATCTTAGATCCATGCACCCGGGTCGGATCCGGGTTAGGGGGGACCGCACCCTCTTTTTTTTTTTTTTTCGCTCATGATTTTTGAAAAAAATCATATACCAATAATATATGTTAGACATACCTTTACGTTATGTTAGACATACCTTTAAGCTATGTTAAACATACCAGTTCTGCCCAGATTCCATGCCTTGTCTTTTTTTGGCTTGATTTTTGAATTTTGGCACATACCACTACGTTATGTTAGGCATACTTTTACGTTGTGTTAGACATACCTTTATGTATACTTAAACATACCTTTATATATATTAGACATACTTTTACATACAGTTAAATATACCTTTATATATGTTAGACATACCTTTGTATATAGTTAGACCTACCTACACATGGTTGGTCTAACTATACACAAAAGTTGGTTTAACTATACACAAAGGTTGGTCTATTTGAGCGAATTTTGGATGAGTTTCAGCACAAGTCTTCAGCGCGTGGGAGCGCGTGCAGGAGCGTGGGAGGCACGTTTTGAGCGCGTTTTGGGCGCGTGAACGGGTCGGGTCAGGTGCATGGATCTTAGATCCATGCACCTGACTCATAAAAGTTTTTGCCTTTTGATTTTGTGTTGGACTTAAATTGTAATGATAAATATCGTGCTATATTGATTAATTTACGTGATACTTATAAATAAGTATCTGTCATCTTTGATTTTAAACGATATTAATTAAAAATATTTTTCTAATTCAATTTGTTTTAAAATAAAAGGTTGAAAATATGTAATTGACAGTGTTTGCATGAAGTTCCTACGTAAAATTTATAATTTTACTGTGTATTGTTTCTATATATACATTCTGACACACACATGTATATAATTTAATTAATTGAATTTGATTTTTAATTCATTTTTTTAGTATATTTAATTTAAATGACTGACGATATTAGTTTGTAATATAGATGATAAAAAATGTTTCAACTAGAAATGTTGTGTATTAAAGGTTTTTAAAAAACTTACAAACTTTGCATGTAAAATTCCAATTTTGATTTGAAGATCATGATTGATACTTTTGTTTTTAGTATTAATCATAGATTAGTGAATTGGATGTGTATAATATCGACATATTGTCGTGAATTGGATTATCTTTAACAAATTTAGATTTTCTTAGTTATTAAATATTATAGTTTTCTATATACTAAAATTAATCACACTATATTATCAAATAGTTAATATTTACCAACATTATATCACAGATCGTGCATCGTGCGGGTGCGAGTACTAGTATAAATAATAATATATTTTTAGAAAACATACAAATTGAAGTTGAAACATATATTTTTTTAAAACCAAATAATTAATATATTGATTCAAATATATTATTTCTTCTTTCTAGAGTTAAATATTTTGGATGTTAATGTAATATATTTGGATTAGTTAAAAAACATGTATTCATATTTGAAAAATCGTCGGGCTTAATTTTGAAAAGTGTTGAACTAATTGAGACAAGTGAACGATAATTTTAATAATTTGCTAACATTTATATAGAAATTTTATATATTGGCTTCTTAAATATCTTTGGTGGTTACCATCCACCATTTATCTCAAATGAAAACTGTGGTATACAAAGAAATATAGATAGCATAGTTTTTTTCTAATTTAGTTGTAAACATTTAGGTAGTGGTGATAGTGTTTGTGGTTGCCAACTAATTTTTCCGTACCATATTGGTAAGTGTGCACATTTTTTTACCATATTTTTGCATAGAGGAAATCTATCCAGAATGAGCAACGTTTGTAAAGACTTTTCCCTCTCCGGAAGTTGTGTCAAGACTTTTTCAAAGGAATTCCGAGCTACGTGTTAATGGAGACGATTTGGGAATCAATTCCGATCGAATTTAGTAGAACACATATGGAGATGATTTGGGCACATTTCTTACATTTATATTTCGAATGTATGTCAATGTATTATTATTACTATTACATGAATGAATAATTAAAATATTCCCTGAAATTTAATGTATATATGAATTGAGACTAATGTTAATATATATATTAATACTTAAAATAAATATTTAATTGATTAAAACGGATATTTTTTTAATATTATTGATATAATTAAAAAAGTGATTTCATTTAATATAAATTAAGAAAAAAGTTAGTTTACGATGGAACTATATGTAATAATTGTATTTTGTTGTTAATAAATGTATAGGTATGTTTTTAAAAGTTGATGTTAACTAGGGCTGTCAAAACGGGCCGGCGGGGTGGGTCGGTCCGCAACCCACCATAACCCATCTCTTGGCGGGCAGGGCGGCCCAACAGGCCCAACCCATTTTAACAGCTCTAATGTTAACAAATATGGGCCCCACGCCATGAATGAAAAATTTGTTAACAAATATCCACACTCTTACACCACTAAACTGATTTTTAGGATAAGAGAGCATGACGTGGAATATGATGAATTTGGGTCAACGGTCCAAATAATGACATGGTATTGGGTTTTTCTGTAGAGCCCATTGGGCTTCTCTCGATTTCATAATTTGAAAAACCAGTCAAGTCATATCTGAAAAATGATCAATTTAATCATCTTAGATTAAAACTTCAAGAAAATAACATATATATACATACACACATATGATATATATACTTGATAATAATCACATTAATACCATTCATAATCACAATTGAAAACAGAATTCCTGAACTAGTTGAGATGCTGTTCATTGTGTGTGTGTATGAGTGTATTTATACATTTATATGTGTGTTGCATGTAGAGAGGTCAAATTTGGTTCATAATCAAGAAACCGAACATAACTATACATGTGAGCAAGTAACTCAACTTCAATCTTTGTCTGAAAATAAACTAATGGATATAGGAAAATACACTAATCTAAATGAGAAACAAAAATCATACGTAATCAATCACACATAGTAATGTATGCTTCCGACCACCATTACATCTTACCAGGTTTTCTTCATACATCTATGAATCTCGAGCAACAATGAGCTCGACCAGCTCAACAGCATTCCCTGCATCGGGCAGCACTGACAAATCATCCTCTGTTGTGAAATCATACCGTTGCCCAACTGCTCGCAAGAGCTGGTAAACCTCGAACATGGTGGGCCGCTCCTTGTGGGCCGGTAAGACGCAGCTACAAGCAACCTTAAGAAACTGGAAAAGCTCACCATCATAGCCTTTCCCAACCAATGACGTGTCAATGGCTTCTCGAAGAGTAGAGTTGCTGGAGAGCTGTGTTATCCAGTCCACTAGGTTTCCTTTGAAGGTTTCTGGGGCTTTAGCCACATAGGTAGGTATTTCCCCTGTGACCAACTCCAAAAGCACGACTCCGAAACTGTAGACATCTCCTTTGGGTGTGGCGACCAAAGTGCTAGCGTATTCTGGGGCAACATAACCTATGTCTCCGAATTCACCATTCACAAATGTACTCAAATGAGTGTCGACTGGATTCATGAGCCTAGCGAGTCCAAAATCGGATATTTTTGGCTCGTAATCAGCATCTAACAAGATGCATTTTGAACTGATGTTTCGGTGGATGATGCGTGGATTGCAGCTGTGGTGGAGCCATGCAAACCCTTTTGCAGCCCTGATCCCAACCTTGAGCCTCAGAGGCCAGTCTATGACCTGGACCCCATCATTCGTGTGTAGCTTATCGTGTAGAGTGCCATTTGGCATGTACTGGTAGACTAAAAGGCGTTCTCTCTTGGCCACGCAGAAACCTAAAAGTGGGACCAAGTTGCGGTGCTTTATACTACCTAAAGTAGCCATTTCGGAGGAGAATTCTTTTTCCGAGTGCTGAGTGTCTTGCAATCTCTTCACCATAAGGGAGGTTCCATCTTCAAGTACTGCCTTGTACATTGTCCCGGTTCTTCCTGATCCGATTATGTTCTCTTTGCTGAATTCATTAGTAGCCCTCATGAGATCATTGAGGTTCATTTTCGAAACTTTATTCTCAAACATAGAAAGCTGAAGAAAGAAACCAGTTAGACATTAACACCAGCTCAAAGGAATTTGCAGAATGCAACATAAAATTTTATAAATTGTAAAGCAGAATCCGTAGGTGAATCTTGCCTTAAAGCGTTTTGCACCCTTGATATTCCTAGCCCACCTGTTGCCAAGAGGATCTGTGTCCCTCTTTTTCTTGGAAAACCTGCGTAGAAAGAACATACCAATTGCAAAAGCCAAAATCGCGACAGTTAAACCACCAACAGCTGCTCCGATTATTGGAGTATGATTAGGCTTTGAACCGCCTCCACATGACTTCAGAGGACCACCACAAAGTCCAGCATTATTCACATAGCTCTCAGCAGGGGCAGTAAAATTAACAAAAATGGGAACTGGTCCACTCAATCGGTTATTTGCCACAGTAAATGTCTTGATTCGGTTAAGACGTCCAATCTCAGGAGGGATCTGACCAGTCAACTGGTTGCTATCAAGTTTCAGAAAATTCAAGAAAGTGCAGTTTGCGAGACTTGCAGGAATCTCTCCAGTTAGTTGGTTGGACGAAAGATCGAGGTTAGTGACATAGGCAATCAAATTTGAGATATTACTTGGAAGGTTTCCTCTGATATTGTTTCTAGAAAGATCTAAGCCCGTGAGGGACGCACAACCAGCGATGCCTTGAGGAAACTCGCCCTTAAGTCCCATGCCTGGCAATCGCATATTCAATATTTTGTTGTCATTATCATGCCAGCATTCAATCCCAGCAAACTTACATATAGATGGTCCACTACTATTGTCGAAATTCCATGAAGCTAAGTTGTTCAACGGGTCTTCCAAAGAACCTTTTATAGCTCTGAGGCATTCAACGTCACTTTGAGCAAATACATTTAACGGTTCACTAAAGAGAGACCAAACTAGGATGGCAATGAGAGCAGAGGGTAATACAACAGCCATTACCCGAAAAGAAACAAGAGCGTGAAACCAACTCAAGATATTTGGAACGCATCAAGACTCATCTTCTGATCGGGCTTTCCCTAACAGATAGAAAAACCAAAGCGACCAAATCAGAAATCTCCAAAAACACAGAACGAGTACTTAAAACTATGCATTCATATATCAAAGAGAGAGTCCGAGTTAAGAGACTATAGAAAGTACTTAAAACTTTACATGAACACATCAACTCAAGTAATTGTTGGTTCAGACAATGAATGAGAGAGAAAGCAACTAACTATTATATATGAAACTAATCTCAGTAAAATTGGTAAGACAGAGAAAAAAGAGAAAGTAAAGCTCATCAATCAATTGTATTTACTAAACCAGAAACAGAATCTTACACAGTAGGTAAGAAAAACACATATATAGCAATTCCATCAGCAAATAGAAAACAAAATCCAACAGAAATGAACTTCTTCTTCCTTAAAAGAAAACACAAAAAAAAAAAAAAAAAAAGGAAACAAAATAAAACCCCACTCAAAGTAACTCAACCACACACCCCAGCAAGCACAAATTAACATTCCCAATCAAGTATTTCAACAAGAAAACAAAAACCCACCTCAGATATTACAGAAATCATCAAAAAAGAAAAAAAGGTTCAATCAATTCAGCATAAACTCCAAGCCAGAAACAGGAAAAACAATCTATCGCTAATGTATAAATTATCTAATACAGAAAGAAATTGATGAGATTAAACACTCATAAAGAAACAAGAGAGAAGAGCAGAAGTTACCATGGGTTTCATAAAGCTCGGATCCTCGATGTTCAATGGAGTCGAGAGAGATTATGGAGGTTTTGCAGCAAGAATATTATAATCTGGTTGAAGAAATTGATCACCCTATCAGTGCAGAGTTACGGGTCAAATACGCGGTGCATATCTTTCATCATTTCTTTCTCATTTATGTTGATTTTCTAGTTTTCCCACTCGCATAGCTCAAGACTCTCTCTGCCTGCAAATTGCAACGACCAAAAGGCCTTGACTTTTCCTTTTGTCTGAATGTGGAATTTTTGCCTGCATTTCTTTTTTTCTCGATTACTTTGATTAATTATATATCTCTAAATTGTACTCCTATAATAGTATACGATGGGACATAAAATAAAATAGTGTAAAATATAAGACAAGATAGGACTCTTTTCACACGATTCTTTTCACACCCAATCTGGTGTTACTTGAAATCGTCTCACGAATTATATTGAGATGAATCAATAAAAATGATCCATTCAACGAAAAATATTCATAAGATCATTGCATGCAATTTTTTGTGTTTATTTTTTTACATTCTTTCAAAGTTATGCATTTTACATAAAATACTTACTGTGTTTCATTTTAGGAGTTATTTATATGCGACTTATATTATACAATATGTTGATATATAGAGAGTGAAGTAGTGTTTCTCTGTCCAATCGTGGATATATCTTGAAATGTCTACAATTGATGTGTAAAATTACATTCCATTGAACATCGAACATGTTTATTTCTAGGGGTTATATCCATTTCTACCCTATTTGTTATATATATGGACAAAAAAACACTCATTATAATGGAAGGACAAATCTAACCCAAAACTAAATTTTAGCCCAAAAATACCCACTTTTGACTTGTGTGACATTGACACATTTTCAGAATTGACCCACCTTTTCAGCAAAAAAAAAAAAAGGGCAACATTTAGCCCAAAAATACCCACTTTGACTTGAAAAAAAAAGGGCACACTGTTGCCAGTGGGAATAGAACCCAGGACCACAATGAGCAAATTAAGCTATAGTTCCACTGGGACAAATAAGATTTATATAATAGTTTTCGTGTAACACCTAAAAATAGGCCTACACGAAAACTCTTGAAAATCAAGCCTACACGAAAACTCTTGAAATCAAGCCTATACGAAATTTTTTGAAAATCAAGCCTACACGAAAACTCTTGAAATCAAGCCTACACGAAAACTTTTGAAAATCAAGTCTACACGTGGCCATGTAACAGAGGAAAGAGAAAAAAGTTTTTCTTTTCCTGATGATTGGTGTCAGAGCTCATATTTGACTTTGGTGAAAAGTGGATACTTTTGGCTCATTTCTTAAAAAGTGGGTATAAAGGTGGAAATATATAGTAGGGGTTATTTTGTTCTCATTTTTTAGGAAATAGGCTAATTATGGCCATTTTCTCTTATTTCTAACACATTAATTATGAACACATCATATCAATATGTGTTCTCACTACTAGTAGGGTAGCCGGTATGATCTAAAAGGTGTTGGCATATTATCTTCAAGCTTTTGAAAAGTATTTTTATGTGTGTCGTCTTTTTCTTTCACAAAAAGTGTAAATAATCTACTGGATACCATAAACCACAATCCAGTAGCAATGTCATGGGTCCTTCCAATAATTTATATATATCCATATATTTTATTAATTTTTTTTTCTAAATATCTCTAGTTTTTCTAGTCAACTTTGTCTCAGTAATGTCATGGGTAAATCAACTCTAATTAAGGACAAAACCAGCAATTGAGCATTCAAAAAATTTATGACTTCTATCTAATTTTCTTACAAACACTCAAGATTCTACTTTTACTCTATTTCTGCAAACAAATAGCATAGATGTTTACTCCTTATATTTAGCAATTTTCACCACAATCACTAATTTAATCGTTTTTTTGTAAGTATGTGTGTATATACACTTACACCCGGTCATGAGTTGATAAATTTGAAAGATTTAAATTCGATTAATAGTGTTATAATATTAATGAAAATATAATCTATACTATTAAATAATGAGAATATTTTAGGAAAGTAAAAATTAAATGTAAACCTTCTTACACCATATTTAACAGACATGTGATTGGTTATTTTATTTACAACTGATGTGAGATTTGTTTAACAACTCTGACAAATTGGCCAATGACTGAGGTAGAAGAAAAGGAATTTGAGAGAAAAAAAGTATGATCATGATCTAACATTTCTTGAATGACATCAGCAAAAACTCTAACTAACCAACCATAACTCATCACTATCGTTTTCAGTTTATCTTTTACCAGAAACAATTACCTTCATAATTTGAAAATTTGAAGATCAAAGATTAAAGTCAATTATTGTTTTCAGTTTATCTTTTACCAGAAACAATTACCTTCTTAATTTGAAAATTTGAAGATCAAAGATTAAAGTCAATAATAATAATAATAATAATAATAATAATAATATAATATAATATAATATAATATAATACGCCTAGATACCGCCAATTGTATTGCTTGTTAATAGTCTTGACTTGACAGTAAAATACACCTGGGAGAAATAGGCATCAAGGATAATTTTTTTCTGATTTGTAATTCTAATCAAATATGTCAATATTAGTAAAAAATTACTCGTCTTTGTGGAACATAGTTGATTATTGGGTTGATTAGTTGATGAGTTAATTTAATATTGTATGTTAGTCTTTTTTTTTTAGCAATGTTGTTGTTGTTATTTGTTGATACATTAGCGAAAATATACTACTACCTCCATCCCGGTTGAACTTGTCTAGTTTGTCGGACACGGAGATTAAAAAAAAACAGTTAACTATTGTTTTTTAAGATAATTGAATGACATTTTTGTAATAAGGGTGAAATATGGGGATATGAGTGTCTGACTTTTGTGATATTTTAAGATTGCTTTTTGCTTTTAAGTTACATTTTTGTAATAAGGATGAAATATGAGTATATTAATATTTGACTTTTGTTTCCATTTATGGCTGCCAAGTTCAGTTGGGACAAACTAAAATGACAAGTAGGCAGGTTGAGCTAGGACGGAGGGAGTACTTTTTACGCAGCCTGCTACCATAGTTACTGTGGATATATTAATATGTGTCAAACCCTAACGTGTCAAATATTCAACATATAAATTAATTTCACTTTCAATATAACCAGGATATATGATCATCACACGTAAACGGTGGACATATTAAGAATTGTTTATGTTTATATTATCGATTGTTGTTGATTTTTGTGACAACTTATTTTTTATTATATATATTTGGTTTTGTGACAAACATTGTCGCATAAAATAGAACTTTTGTAGTCTCCAAAAATATCATCGCAGATACTCTTTTTCGTTGTACATACACACATATAAGGATATGTTATTATTATAATATTGGAAATTTTGGTTAAACTATGATTTTATCAACAATTAACATTGTATTTTTCAATACGGTGATTTGTTTATCATTTTAATCTTACTTCAAATATATATCTGTTTTATTAATTCATAATATTCATATTGTTAGCTAACAAGATTATTTGTACATAAAAAGGTGATCAAAATGTTTTACCAATTTGAGAGAAAGTTATAAATAATCATCCAAATTATATTACTTTTTGCACTTAATAACATTGAATTATTTTTCCTGCAATTAATTAATCGAGTAGGTCTATTGTGAATCAGGTGCATGGATCTATTTCGAGTCGGGGGGACCGCACTTTTTTTTTTTTCGCACATGATTTTTGAAAAAAATCACATACCAATAGGTTATGTTAGACATACCTTTACGTTATGTTAGACATACTTTAAACTATGTTAAACATACCAGTTCTGCCCAAATTCCATGCCTTGTCTTTTTTGGCTTGATTTTTGAATTTTGGCACATACCACTACGTTATGTTAGACATACCTTTACGTTGTGTTAGACATATTTTATGTATATTTAAACATACATTTGTATATGTTAGACATACTTTTGCATATAGTTAAACATACCTTTATATATGTTAGACATACCTTTGTATATAGTTAGACCTACCTACACATGGTTGGTCTAACTATACACACAGGTTGATTTAACTATACACAAATGTTGGTCTATTTGAACGAATTTTGGATGAGCTTCAGCACAAGTGTTCAGCGCATGGGAGCGCGTGCAGGCGCGTGGGACGCATTTTGGGCGCGTGAACGGTATATCCATGCACCTGACTCATAAAAGTTTTTGCCTAATTAATCATCCAAACTTTGAACGATTTAGAGCATGGACATTGGTTAACAAAAATTTTGTTAAGAGGGTGGAGCCCATATGACACCACATCAATTTAAAAACAAACACTTTTTAAAAACACACATCTACATTACTTAACAAAAAAATACAATCATTATATGTGGGTCTCATCATCAACTAACTTTTTTCTTAATATATATCAAATAAAATCATTTTGTAATTATCATTTTTTTAATTATATCAATAATATTAAACCTAAATCCATTTTAATAAACTAAATAATTATTGTAAATATAAATATATATATTTACATTAGTCTCAATTCGTATATAACATGAAATTTAAGGGAAAATTTGAATTTATCAATTCATGTAATAATAATAATAATACGTTGAAATACATTTGAAATATAAATGTAATATTAATATTTAATTGTCCCAAAATTGTCTTCATATGTGTTCTACTAAATCCGCTCGAAGTTGGTGATGTATTTGATTATCACGTAGCTCGGAATTCCTTTGAAGATACTCTTGAAATTTTTCGTGTGATCCATGTACTGGTTGTGTAGACTCATCACGTTCGTCGTTGTACCAATTCGTAATTAATTCTCCCTCGTCTTCAACAATCATGTTGTACAAAATAATACATGTTAATATTATATGTCTCAATCTTTTCTTATACCAGAAACGAGTTGGTCCTCTGATAATTGTCCATCGTGCTTGTAAAGTGACAAAGATGTGGATTATTTTTACCATATTGGTAGGTATGAGCATGTATTTACCACATTTTTGCTTGATTTGAAAGGAATTTGATAGATTTTAGCTCAAAATGAAAGTCCAGTGGAATTTAATGCTAAGTTGAAGTCAAGATAGGAAGTCGATAACGAGCAGTTATGGAAGAAAATTCATATCTCGATCTTAAGAAGTCCAAATTAAAGGATTCTTGTCTTGTTGGAAAGCTAAGAGAGAGTTCTATAATGTTGAACGTTTTCTTCAATTCGGCCACCAAGAAAGCAGAATATCACAAGAAGCTAAAAGTCGTGCAAGAATGTCCTAATCTTCGTCTTGACAAGATTCCAGTAAATTGGGCATAACTTGGTGTAGAAAATGGATCTTGAGCTTAAATTAGTGTCATTGGATAGCTAACTTCAATTTCTACAACTTTCATGAAGATATAAAAGTCCAATTCGAGCATAAAAAGGGTCAAAAAGAGTCTGGAAGTTATAACCCGGGTGAGGTCGAGTCCCAATGCATGAGCTGAGTAACTACAGAAATTCGAACACACGACCCGACCCAGGTCTCTGGTGACCCACCCGGGTCGATGGTGATATGCCCCAAATTTCTGTTTTTCTGTTCCATATGGGCCGGGTCATCCGGATCCGGCCGGGTCGCATTTCGTTTGGCCGTTTCAAACCCCGTTTTGACTAGAACTCTACCCCAAACCTAATTTCATGACATTTTATGCATCCCATTTTTGTCTTTACAAATCTAAATCAAGGACATTAGATTTAATAAATAATATATACATCATTTGAAACATTACTACAAACTTGCAGATACACTAGGAATTTAAAATGATAATTTGAAACTACATTAATCTAGTCTACTTATTTTGAGCATTCCATTTTTCCATAATCATTTTACTATATTGGTGGTGCATCTTTAATTGAAATTCATTCATATTGGAAGTGTCTTTGTGCACTAGCTCATACTTCTTGGAAAGACATATTCGGTTTTGTGCTTCAATCTCCGCTCTTCTTATATCCTGGAAGAATAATCATATCTCAATCTCTAAAAGTCCAAATTCAAAGATTCTTATCTTTTTTGAAAGCTAAGATGAAGTTCTACAACTTTCATGTTGAAAGTTTTTTTTCAATTCGGCCTCCACTAAAGCAGAATATTACAAGAAGGTGAAAGTCGTGCAAGAATGTCCTAATTTTTGTCTTGACATGATTCCAGTAAATTAGGCATAACTTGGTGTAGAAAACTCATATTGGGTTGATATTAGTGTCATTGGATAGCTAACTTCAAGGGCTACAACTTTCATGAAGATACCAAAGTCCAATTCGACTTTTAAACGGGTCAAAAAGTGTCTGGAAGTCATCATCCGGGTGAGGTCGATATGGGCCGGGTCATCCGGATCTGGGAGGGCCGTGTTTCGTTTGGCATTTCAGACTCCGTTTCAACTAGAACTCTACTCCAAACCTAATTGTGAGATATAAATTGGGATTTTGTGACTCAAAACAAAAGAGAGACACGAAGAGACACAAGGATTCATCCACATCCAAATACACAAGCCACATCTTGATATTTTCTTATTTGATATTTTCTTTTGTTTATTTATTTCTAGACATAGGTTAATTAGGTTCAATTCTCTCAATTCAATTCGGTCACCTAGATAAAATTAGGTAATCTAATTACGTAGTTAACATTGTTCTAATTCACTAGTCTCTGTGGGATTGAAATTAAATTAGAAATAAAATCAAAACAATACAAATCAAGTCAAAAAGAAAAATAAACAGATGCATGCATGTTGAAACAAACAATAAATATCATTTGGTGAAACATTAAAAATACTATTAAAATACCACATAATACAAATTATACTAACTCTTCCTATCTCCTTAAATTTTTGTTCATACTATGAACAAAAATGAAATTTGTTCATACTATGAACAAAAATGAAATTTGTTCATACCTTTGAACAAAAATGAATTTTGTTCAACTAACTATAACAAAAAATACAAATTTATTATTATAATAATCAATTTTTCTCTCTTTCTCTCTCCTCAATAATTGCACACACCTTTATAACACCAATAAAAACACACACATATTAACTTCTTACATTACTTAACAAAATTTTATTTTTGTTAATCACAAATTTTTGTTAACCAATGTTCATGCTCTTAGGGCCCGTTTACTTTGGTGGGTGGGATTGTTTGGATTGATAAAAAATGTGGGATTGCACTGTTCATCAAGGATAAAAAAGTGTTAATTTGATTGTTTGGTATGTAGGTTATATTGTGGGTTTAGTTAAATTTTTTGTTTGGTATGAATGTTTGTAGGTTTGGTAAAGTTGGTTTATTTATAAAATCTTGTTTGGTTTATTGGTTAGTATGGATAAAAAATTTGAAATGACAAATTTGCCCTCAAATGATTTAAAATTTAAATTTTATGATTTATCAAAAAAATATAAAATATGATTTACCAAACTAAAGTGAAAATGAATTTGGCTCGTCTTCCCCAAATCATATCAATGGCGAGAAGCACAAATCGCTCATCCACTGTCTCTGTTTTTTTTAATTCATGGTCATCTTCCAACAATTCCTCCTCTAACGTTTGGTTCTCATCAAAATCATGAGCCTTGTAATCAAATTCTTCGGCATAGCTTGGAGATAGAGACGGCAGTGCATAAAATTACCTAAATTTTAAGAAATGATATCTGGGTTCTAAAATTAATGGAAGAATTCGAGATCTAGTATTAACGAACACAAAATCAGTGATTTCAATGTTGGAGAACTGATTCAATTTCATAGCCAAATAAGCAGGGTAGCTTTCTGGTGCCCTCACAAAGCTTGGAATATCACAAGCCTTCAATGGCGGCAAACCAGGCAGAACCAACGCCGCCCCCTCCACCATCTTCACCGGCAACGTCAGCGAGCCGCCGTGTATATCTTTAGGTCGTCAGAATCTATGTCGTCGGGCCACCGTTCCTACGCTTAGTTGACGAAGGTGGAAAGGGGAAAATGGTAGGTTGGGGGGATGAGGTATATATCTTTAGGCAAAATTGTTATTATCTCAAAGAAGAAGGGTATAATGGTAGTTCCATTATGAATAGTAAGGGCAGAACGGGGATTTCACACGGGTCACTGTAGGAATTGGATTAAACCCACCAAAGTTGGTGGGTTTAATTTTCCACAAATAAGACAGCCCAATCCTGAAAATAATACAGCCCAATCCCACCATCTTTTTCCAAACCCGGGCCGCTAACCCACGCGCCAAACATGAGTTTAGGCTGGATTTTAATCCCTATCCAGCCTAAACCCTTAAAGTAAACATACCCTTACAAGTAACCATCTAACATGACCGGCGACTCCTTTTTCAGTCAACTAAAAATCGTTGAAAGGAACCGCACAAGGAAAATATGAAGAGACATTTTTTTTATGAGATTTATAATGTGTATTTTTAATTCATTTTTTATATTTATTAGTTGAAATTAAATTTTGTTAGATTTATTCATGTAGCCTCACTGTTAATATTATTAAAAACTAATTTCATCGTTTTTTGTTATTGTTGATTAATCTCAAATTTGAAGTAATTATCCTAATCCACCACGAAGAGGCGCAACGGGACCCAACCCTAGGCTTAGTTTCATAATTATATAGTGTGATTATGAAACATTTTCTTTATTTTAATAGTTGATAACTTGATATTTAGATTTTTGAAATAATTTTCATGTCTAAAATATTTTCTAATTAAAAAAACAATACGCTTAGATTTTTCTAATAATGTGATTTTAACTAATTTTTAAGGTTAATTCTAATAATTATTTATTTAAATTTTAACCATATTTATTATTATTAAACATCTTTTTGAAGCCTATTAATATTCCTTATGTTTATTAGATTTAATTTATTTAAAGTCGAATGATAGTGCACCACATACTCATATCTATTACGGTTTTTTATATTTTATTTTCTATATTTATATTTTGAAAAAGGAAAGGTTAAATTAAATGTTGGAAGTTTAGTGGGATTACCAAGTGTCTCTAGTGATCATTTCTTTATAGTTTTTTTTAAAGATATATTATATGTAAAATTATCAAAGTTGAGTCAATTTTGATTACTTTTATTGATTATCTAAATTTGGATAAATTCTTGTATGAGACCGTCTCACGGATCTCATTCTGTGAGACGGGTCAACCCGACCCGGTCAAAGTCAATGTCAACGGTCAACAGTCAAAAGTCAACGGTCAATAGTCAAAAGTCAACGCCGGTCAATGGTTGGTCGACACCGGTCAACGGTCGGTCAACTTCGTTGACCAAAAGTATTACATATTATATGTAAAAGTAGTACACAACATACATAAAAGTATTACATTATAAATGTAATACTTTTACTTTTATAAGATAATACTTTTATGTGTATCATGTGTGACAAAGTTTTGAGAAATTATGTAATACTTTTGTGTGTTTTAGGTATTACTTTTTAATATACTATGTAATACTTTTGTAAAATAGTATTATTTTGGGTTTGGTTAGAGTGTATGAAAATATGTAATACTTTTATGTGTAGTAGGTAATATTTTTATATATATCATCTAATACTTTTATAATATATTATACATTATATGTATATAATACAAAAGTATTATCCGATCTATAGAAAAATATCACCTAATATACATGAAAGTATTACATTATGAAGTATTAAATGATATATAAAAATATATTATCTAATACACACAAAAGTATTATTACATTATAAGAACATAACATCATGCAATATTTTTATGTGCAACATGTAATACTTATATGTGTAACATGTAATACCATTAAAATCAACAAGTAATATTTTTATATACATCATGTGATACTTTTATGTGTAACATGTAATACTATTGAAATCAACAAGTAATACTTTTACGTATATCATGTAATACTATGAAGTATTATATGATATATAGAAAAATATTGTCTAATACTCAAATGTAATACTTTTATGTACAACATGTAATATTATTAAAATCAACAAGTAATACTCTCATAATGTAATACTTTTGTGTGCAACATGTAATACTATTGAAATAAACAAGTAATACTTTTATATATATCATGTAATACTTTTATATGTAGTATGTAATACTAATTTAAAGTATCACATGATACACATAAAAGTATTATGTGAGTAGAATAACAGTATTACATTATGAATGTAATACTTTTATATATGACATGTAATACTTTTATGCATAACATGTAATACTTTTTGGTCAACGACATTGACCGACCGTTGACCGCATTGACAATTGACCGTTGACCGTTGACTTTGACCATTGACCGTTGATCGGGTCAGGTTGACCCGTCTCACGGAATGGGATCCGTGAGACGGTTTCACACAAGACTCACTCCTAAATTTGTAATAAAATTGTTAGGGTGTTTTTGGTGTGTGTGATTGGGCTGGACTAAATTTATTACCCAACCCAAACACATGTTTGATGTGGGGGTACAAGGCCCGGTTCAAAGTTGGGCCCGGTGACTGCAATTGGGTTTACGTTGTGTTATTTGCCCCATTATAAACCCACCATTTTTGGTGGGTTTAAATTAATTTGAACAGTGAGTAGTGTGAAATTACGAATACCCCCTTACTATTCCTCTCCAATTTACATTTATGCCCTCCAATATCCAACAAACTACAATGTTGCCCTTGTATATATGGGAAAAATCCACCGATGCTGTAAACCCTCCTCCTCCATCAACATTCCTTGGCCAATCCACCACCACCACCATCGGCGCCGTTGAACTCCTCGAACCAAGGCCGCGACGACGTCCCACTGTAGGACAGCAGCGCAGCTCTGAAGATTCGCAAGGTAACTCCCTTTTTTATTTCGATTTTATTTCATTGTTTAGTTTCGATTATACATTGTTTGATTATAGGGTTTCGATTTTTAGAATAACAGTTCACATAGAAGTTACTTTCTTCACTTTGATAAAGCGGCTAGGGTTTCGATTTCTATAAATGGGTTGGCGTTTGGATTTTGTCGAAGGGCTATCGGTTTCGAAATAGTTAACGTGTTTAGCAAATTACTGCTAAACCGTGATTCGATCCGTATCTATGGTGTCTACTGTTGTCAGTTTTGTTCATTGTATAAGATTCATTTCCCTTGTAGTCCTGATTTTCAGAATATGGTAAAAAAAGAAGCAGATTTATGTGGTTAAAAATGAAAACATAATTTGTTAGCAGAATTTTTTAGCAGATTTATGTTAGGTGTTTTGATTTGTTTGGGAAGAATTTAAGATTTAAGCAGCCGATTTTTTGGTGTGTGTTTTGATTTATGTGTTTTAAGAAGCAGAATTAATTAGGCAGCCCCAACATCAGCCTGCTTTGTTTTCATTTAAGAACACATCTTGCAGAAAGAATTTCTTGATATAACTTGTTCTTTATCTGGGCTTTTGATTTGAACTCATCATTCTTTTTATTATTTTATAATATGATTACTTTGGAAAAGAACTTATGCTGCTTGGGCTTATTTCTTTGTTATTGGGGCAATGGGCAAATTGGATATCTTTGCATACTTTGTTATTGCAAATTGAATTAGCTACATTGCATCTCATGTCTGTGGTAAGGTACACTATTTGGTTTAGTTCCCTAATTTCCAAGAAATCCCAAGTTTTGTATGCAAGATCTTTGAAATAAATAAATGGTTTCTATTCGTAATTTCAGTGGCGAGAACCTTTCGTTTCTGCAGAAGGGCTTGAACAACTTCATCGTTTCTTGTTTGTTCTTGGTATCACTCATGTCCTATATAGTTGCATCACTGTCGGTTTATCCATGATCAAAGTAGGTGTTTTCTTCATATGTGGATATAAGTTTTCTTGAGATTTTTTGAGTTGTTCATTTGATTTGATTGTAGATATATAGCTAGAGGAAATGGGAGATTCAGGCGAGCATTGTAGCAGAGGCGAATGCTCAAGGTATTCGATGCCTTGATGATGATTAACACTATTGTTTCTTGCTAATACGAACAACTCTGTTTCCAATATAACATGAAAATGTGCTCACTATTTAATGGCCAAGTGGTGGTGGTGTTGTTTTTGGTTTGCAGGAAAAAATGCCGAAGAGGAACCGTAAGTTGAACAACTTTTACAACATCTGAACTCATGACGAGGCTGTAGAGTTGGCTTACCAATGGCCTCAAGATCTACTGGGACTTCTCTAGAATTCTGGTTGAAGCTCTTCATGTTCTTGAGGCACTTGTTCACCATTTTATTCATCTTCTTCCTTAAGGCCACAAATGCATTGATCTCTTCTATGTTGGCTGCTTCAACTTTGCTTCTTTTGATTGATGATTCAAGCTCTTGAACAGATTCCTTGGTCGAACACACAATGTCTCTTGAAAATCCACAAAGATCCAAGTGGCTGATGTTGATGTGTTTTGAGACGACTTCAAACGGCACAAAAGATGTTGGACATCATCCATCAATGGATGAGATTGAGATGGAAGACTGTTTGATCTGGAATGGAAATTGGCCATCTTTTTTCTATTGAATGAAATTAGAACTCAAAAGGCTGAATATGTACAATTTGTTTTGTTGAGAAAATATGATGAATGGTTAAAGTATATATAGGAAGATGGAGAAAGAAATAGAAGGAATCATTTACACTTACAATGTCTCTTCATTGTTTGAAAATGAATTAATTGAGAAGGTTTGCAATTATTTCTATGATGGAAAGTCTTCTTCATCATGTGGGATTAATTTGCTGTTCTAAACACAACTATGAAAATATTTCAAATCTGTATATTTAATGGCAAATGTTGCATCATAGGGGGAATTTTCTTGTTTTTCGAATAAATTAAATGTCACTGATCATACCTGCAATTAGATCCATAATAGCTATTGTATTTATTGGCATCCACATGATATATTACACTTAAGAATAATATATATAGGTGTGATGTTCTTCATATTTTAGACAAGCAGACGAAAAAAATACTTGATATTTCTCACACGAATGGTATCAAATCTTGATTAGGTGTACAAGTGTATTACACATTAGAGCATGTGTATTAGTTAACATGAATGGGTAAGATTTGTTTTTTCTTTTCCATTATTGAACAAAAGGGTATTTTGGTCATTTATTCTAATATATCAAACCCAACCTATATACCAAACACAAATTTATAAACATTACACTTTTTAAACACACATACCAAACACATAACACAACTAAACTCATTCCAAAAACCTCCACACCAAACATCCAATTATATTGCATGAACAGTAAAAAGCCCGAAATTATTACAATCCCATCCAAACCCAACCTTCAAACCAAACGGGCCCTTATAGTGTAATTACCGATCCAATGCAGAATGAAAGAATGTCGAAGTTGATAAAAAGTAGACAGACCTACTAACTGAGATCGATCTAGTCAGGTCGGTAGCTTGACATTAAAGAGAGATCATTAACCGATGTTCATGTGACTTATCTCACTCCAACTAATACTTCATAGCCAGAAAAATAGACCAAATATAAGATTGACTATATTAATTAGAAATATCTTCTTCTCAGCACCCAAGACAAATCATATTTAGTTGGATTGATATCCAATAAATTAAGAGAAAAAAAAATAGAAATCTTGTCTCTAATTATATTATCGTAAATAGGAGATCATTTTAAAGATAAATGTTATAAATTTTTGGGCAAATGTGCAAATATACCATTAAAGTTTCACAAATATTCATATGCAACCGTCTCACATGCGACGGCACTCGCGCATGGTCGACCGTGCCCAGGACACGACCGTGCGCGACTGCAGTGTATAAGTATGTCTTTTTCAATAATAAGTATGTGATTTTTCACTATAAGTATGTGATTTTTTTTTCTCGCCTACGACCGTGCCCTGGGACAGACCGTGCCTCCCGTGAAAACTAAGAGTAATCTGTGGCGCACGGTCGTGTTCTGGGACACGGTCGAGATAAGTATGTGATTTTTGTCTATAAGTATGTCTTTTTGTGCTATAAGTATGTGTTCACGCGTACGGTCGACCGTGTCCTGGGACACGACCGTGTCCCAGCGCATGACCGTGCGCGAGTGCCGTCGCACATGAGACGGTCTCACAGGAGTCCAACTCTTAAAGTTTATGGAGAGGTGCAAATACACCCTTAATCTAATATTTATTCTACACTTAATTTTTAAATTTCTAAATCTCATATGTAATATTTTAATATATATGATTATGAAGTAATTTTTCATGTATGATATCATTTATTTTTATTTATATACTATTTAAAACTTAAAAAAAACCATAATTTTTTGAAGTAAATGCTACATTTCTTGATATTATTATAAAATGTAGACCCATTTAATTCACAAAAATTTTCCAAAGTACATTTTTTAATAAAATTTAAAATTAATTTAGAATATTTAAATACAAATGATTAACGACTATTTTACATAATATTATAAAATGAGTGTATTTTGGCACTAATGACTATAATTTAAGAAAAATAAATATAATTTAAAGGATTAGAAATGTAAATATATGTAAAAATATACAAAATAATATTAATGCAATTAGAAATAAATAAATTTACTCAACAAAGTTGAATGTATTAATTTGGCGTAAAAAACATAATTTAATTAGGATTAGAAAAAACATGCAATTATTTACTTAAATAAATTTTTACTTACTCAAAAACTTTTATGCATCAGGTGCATGGATCCTAGATCCATGCACCCGACCCGACCCGCACGTCTGACGCGCCCTCACGCGCTCCCACGCGCCTGGGCGGATGCGCACCTTTAGGTTACGTTAAGGATACCTTTCAGTTATGTTAAGGATACCTTTAAGTTATGGTAAGGATACCTTTCAGGGATACATTTCAGTTATGTTAAGAATACCTTTAAGTTATGGTAAGGATACCTTTCAGTTATGTTAAGAATACCTTTGAAATCCTGATTCCAGGTTACATGTCATGTTATGTTAAGAATACTTTTTAGTTATGTTAAGCATACCTTTAGGTTATGTTAAGGATACCTTTAGTTATGTTAAGAATACCTTTTGGTTATATTAAGCATACCTTTAGGTTATGTTAAGAATACCTTTAAGTGATGTTAAGGATACCTTTGAAATCGTGATTCCAGGTTACATACCATGTTATGTTAAGAATACCTTTTAGTTATGTTAAGCATACCTTTAGGTTATGTTAAGGATACCTTTAATTATTTTAAGAATACCTTTTGATTATATTAAACATACTTTTAGGTATATTAAGGATACCTTTAGGTTCTGTTAAGAATACTTTTATGTTATGTTAGAGATACCTTTGTGTACAAAATGTGTAACACAACTACCTTATGGATAAGGTATCTCTAACATAATATAAAAGTATCCTTAACATAACATAAATGTATGTCTGACCTAAATTAAATGTATGAAATTTGGGCACAAAGGTATCCTTAACCTAAAGGTATCTCTATACATTACCTAAAGGTATTCTTAACATAACCTAAATGTATGTCTAACTTAACGTAAAGGTATGAAATCTGGGCATAATGGTATCATTAAGGTAATCTAAAGGTATTCTTACGCATTACATAAAGGTATTCTTACGCATAACTAAAAGTCATGACTAAAATTGAAAAAAAAACAAGCGTGAAAAAAAAAAAAAAAAACGGGTCGGATTACCCGGATCCGACCCGGGTGCATGGATCCTGATGCACAAGAGACTTACTCTTTTACTTATATATGACTATATTTACCTTAAAACATACATTTTTTTTAAATTAGTAAACATTTTTTTTTTTACTTAGTAAACATAATTTTTTACTTAAATATAAAATTGAAGTAACAGATGTATGTTTGGTAGAAAAAAGCATAACATTTACGCAAGTAAAGAAAACATTATTTAAGTAAAAATAAATATAATTTTTATCAAAATAAATTTTATTTTGTAAATTATTTAGGATTAGAAATGCAAGTTGCAATATAAATAAGTAATTTCTATAATAATTGTAAGAAGGATGTAAGAAAATAATAATAAGAAGAAGAAGAATAATAAGTATTTGATAAATTTGCATCAAAATATAAATATTAGGGGTATATATGCACTATAATTTAAACATTAAGGATATACTTGCTCGTAAAAACTCATATGAGACCGTCTCACGGATCACCTTCCATGAGATGGATCTTTTTGACCCGCTTAGGCCCAGCCCAACACCCCAATTCCAGCCTATACAACCCAGCCTATTACATATTAGTTTAAGCCCAAGCAAATATTCATACTAATGTAGCCCACAAAGCTCAACCTCAAAATAAGTGAAGAGAAAAGAGAACTTCCATCTCTGTGAAGCCGTTGCACCGTCAAACCCCAAACACAGAAGAGAAAATCGTCGCACCGTCTTCACCATCTTCGTCGTATTCGCTGTGTTTGCCACCTTCGTTGTCTTCACCGGCTTTATTGCCTTCATTGTCGTCTATGATCCCTCGGTAGCTTTTGGAGGTCTGAGGCCACGTTTGGCTGCTTAGACGGCGTCGTATGAACCGCCATCGGTTATGCCATTTTAAGGATTGTTATACCCTTTGTCAACTGAGAGTGATAACTTGATGTTTTAGGGGTTTTCAATTTCTATTTTAATCTAGTGATGATACTTGAAATTTGAGATATTATTAGTTAGTTAGATTATATTAGTCAGATTATACTTGAAATAGCGTTATGTGCGTTGTATGATGATAACCAGAATCATGTACCTAGACTGCTGTTTTGAGTTCCAATCTTGCTACTCTTTTGTCGATGCCGATGTTGAATGTGTAAAGCTAACGATGGTTTCAATGTTTCAGTTGGATTACAAATTCTGTTGTATTTTCAGTTTTACTTTTATTAGTTTTTGTGGAAATTAGATAATGAGTTTTCTTAAATTTGATTATGTGTGTTCAGATTTAGTGTGACTGTTGGTAGTAATGGGAATGAATATTCTTTTCTTATTTATGTATAAATTGTAGTCTAAAATCCTCAATGTTGATGTTTTTTCTTGGGTTTTTTTAGACGTAACTGAATGCATTTGCAACCCATTTTCTTCAATAGTCCAGGTATTACCACACTGATTATTTAGAAGCAAGTTTCTAAGTAGATAATCTTGAATGAGTGATTTCGTTTGAGTTTAAAGAGAATTGGTTGATGCAGTCCTGAGTATATGCTACATTCATGGTTTAGGTGCAAGTTTAAGTAAACAATCTCAAATGTTCTTTGGAGTTAAAGTGATATCATTTGAGCTCAAAGAGGATTAGATAATATGATGAGTTGAAAAATGTGTACCTAAAGAAAAACCAATCACCATATTAGAAATATCTAATTCTAAATTTCTCTCGTACTGTTGGTTCATGTATGCCTTTTAAGCACATAAGTATGTCTTTTTAGCATATAAGTATTGATCCTGAACATGAGTATGTATTCTAAATTTCTCTCGTACTTTTGGTCCATGTATATCTTTTAAGTACATAAGTATGTCTTTTTAGCATATAAGTATTGATCCTGAACATGAGTATGTATTCTAAATTTCTTTCATATTTTTGGTCCAAGTATGCCTTTTAAATTCCTTTCATATTTTTGGTCCAAGTATGTCTTTTAAACACATAAGTATGTATTTTTAGCACATAAGTATTAATCTTTAACATGAGTATGTATTCTAAATTTCTTTCACATTTTTTATCCAAGTATGTCTTTTTAGCACATAAGTATGTCTTTTTAGCACATAAGTATTGATTCTGAACATGAGTATGTAGCAGTGAGGAGAGATGATTTTTCAGAAAGGATCAATCTTGATCTTGGAATTGGGAACTATGAAGAAAGTCTGAAATGGAATGAACAAGAAAAGAAATAGTCCTTTTTTACTGTTGCTCAGATTGATGAGTTCTACAACCAAATAATCAACTCAAGTCTTGGAAAATATCAGTCAAACAAACTTACACAATGCGGGATAAGCTTTTGAATTATGGGAAAAAAACAATTGTTGAATATTCACCTACACAATCAATGAAATGAAGTATGAATGAAAGATCTGAGGGCGAGACTGCAGAAAATAAGACTCAAACAAATGGATAATACCTCTTGATGATTTAAGTATGTCTTTTTATATTTTAAGTATGTTCTTTCATGATATAAGTATGTGTTCTGACTTTCTTACTTATTTTTAGTGTAATATATGTTTTTTTTATGTTATAAGTACGTCTTTTTATGTTACAAGTATGCTTTTGATATTATAAGTATGTGTTTTGACTTTTCACCCTTTTTTAGTGTAAGTATGTGTTTTGATTTTCTTACCATTTTTAGTGTAATTATGTCTTTTTATGTTATAAGTATGTCTTTTGATGTTATAAGTATGTCTTTTGATGTTATAAGTATGTCTTTTTATGCTACAAGTATGCATTTTGATGTTAGAAGTATGTCTTTTTATGTTACACATATACGCTTTGATGATATAAGTATGTCTTTTTATGTTACAAGTATGTCTTTTGATGTTATAAGTATGTAATTTTATATTACAAGTATGAGCTTTGACTTTTCACACCTGTTTTAGTGTAAGTATGTATTTTGATGTTTTAAGTATGTCTTTTTATATTTTATGTATGCATTTTCAACATATTAGTATGTGGTCTAACATTATTACTCATTTTTAGTGTAATCATGACTTTTAATGTTATAAGTATGTCTTTTGATGTTACAAGTATGTCTTTTTATGTTATAAGTATGTGTTTGACTCTCTCACCCTGTTTTAGTGTAAGTATGACTTTTGATATTATAAGTATGTCTTTTCACCATATAAGTATGAGTTCTAACTTTCTCACCCATTTTTAGTGTAATTATGTCTTTTGATGTTATAAGTATGTTTTTTAACATATAAGCATAAATTCATTCACCATTATGAAACTCAACGAATTGAGCCCGGATTCGATTTCATCATAGATGAACCAAATTCGAACTGTAGTGAAAAACTTGATTTGACTTGTTCACTCATTGGTACTTGTTTTAAGCTTCTGCATGTACTTTTGATTTGAAACTTGCTAAATATCGATATTATAATTATTTCATATAAGAAACTAATAAAACTCAATAACACAAGAATAAACATAATATTTCTCCAACACAACATTTTCATTATCAACACATAAGTATGCATTTTAAGCACATAAATATTGATTCTGAAAATGAATATGTATTCTGACTTTCTCTTATATTATTACAAAATTCTGATTTTTTAATAAAATTTACATAAAAATGTTATATTATCAACAAATATAATTATGCGAGATTTAAATGGAAAAGTGAGTGAAGAGTACAAAGTTGAGAAAAGAGGGCAAACCCCTCGAAGGGCTCACCCACTTCATATTAATTATGCTTCTCTCTTTTCATTTAATTTCTCTTGACTTCTTTTCTCTCTCTACTGTCTCACCCACTTCACATTGATTCTGTTTCTCTCTCTTCATTTCATTTCTCTTTGCTTACTTTCTCTCTCTACTGTCTCGTCGGAATTTTCTGCTCTCAAAATTCCCGGCTAAGAATATCCTTTTGAGACGGTAGGGATGTTGGGATCTGTCATTCGGAGAAGCGCCAGGTTTGCTACAACGTCGCCATTCTTCTCGAGCCATACCTTTTCTTCAGCGATGGTGCCGGGTCGGAAGGTTACTGGTGCGACGGTGCGACGGTGCAACGGCTATGCGATGACTTTCTCCTTTCTTACGTGCGACAGTGCGACTTGCACATATTCTCTTTTTATTTTGGGTTTTGTGGGTTCAATTAGTTTTATTATTGTTTGAGCTTGTATAACATTATGGATTGAGCTTCATGGGCTAAACTTGAGATGATTGGGTTGGACCAAAGTGGGTCAAAAAGATCCGTCTCACAGGAGTCCTCCTCATACTTGCTCCTAAAAAAGATTAAGAATGTATTTCCACTTTTCCATAAATGTTAATGGTATATTTACACGTTTGTCCTAATTTCTTACAAAATTATGAGTTAGGTCTTTTTAGTAAACTCAAACTAAGTGAAATAGCAAATTTGGGAGTGGCGGAAGCAAAAAGCAAAGGTCTGGTAAATAAGTAATGAAGAGAGTCCATCAGTCCATGTGGTGTCAGCGTGCGAGTGTGTGCTTTTGTGCGTGTAGCTGTCGGAGACTCTCTTCTGACACAAATACAATCCTTCATTCCTTCCTCACGCTTTCCTCAACACACTCTCTCTCTCTAGGGATTCGCTCTCTCTATCCACACAATAACCCTTCCTCCCTCCTAAATCATGCCCTGAAACTCTGATTGCTACGCCGCATTCCACTCGTCTTCGCCGCCGTCGATCGGTGAGTCTACGCTTCTGGTTTTCTTCTGTTTTGTGTAGTTTCTCTCACTAGGATTTCAGATCAGCTCTCTCTTTTTTTGTATGCTTCTTGTAGATGAGTTTCTTTGTTAGCGAAGGCGGTTTAATTGAATTGAGTTCCTATAACTGCTAAATGGAGCTGGATTCACCACTTTGAGTTACTGATGTATGCCTTTTTGTTTTATGACGTTGTGTATTGTTTTATTTTATTAGATTTTAATTTCATGTGTTTCTTCTTACTGATCTGAGTATGTATCTGAGGTTTAACCGTATTATTTTATTATAATTCTTTTTGGTTGAATATATTAGATGTTTTCATTTTATTTTCTATTCTTAATTGCTGAGTCATTGAACTGGATTTCTTGTTGCCTTCAGTTTCTTTTCACTTTGTTTCACTAATAAGTGATTATTTGCTCGCAAAATGATGTCAATGCTCCTTATTGTACCGCTATTTTCAAATTGTCGAAGGGGAAGAAATGAAGGGATTTGGGTGTTCTTACCTTTTCTCTGTTATAGTAAAACTCTTCAAAGCACACTCAGTGAAATTGCCAATTTCTATGGCTGTATTTGTTCAGATTATTGAGCTGCATCTGAATCTGTGTTTACCAAGTTCATTTCCTGCTAAATCATTTAGTCATGGCGATGGTTTATTTTTGCCAGTCTATGTTCCTCACTTTCCTTTTGAGAAATTTCAGCTTAGTTTTGTCCTAGGTATATGCACTATCCTTGATTTTCTACTTTGGTTATGGCCATTGGTTTGGCACTTCTGCTCCAAAATTCTCATTCTTGGTTAAACTTTCATTTTCACTTTTGTTATTTTTTCCTTCTTCTATGATCTTTTCGCTTTGTTCTTCAGTATCCAATAATTAATTGTAATTTATTGCACTTCCACAGCTTTATTGATTAGTATCCACGTATTACCATTATAATATATTCTTTCCACTTTGTGCATCTAACTTATTTTTGTGGGGCCCTAATTCAGAAAAACGTGGTATGGGGGAGATTTGACATCTGATATGTGCAAGTATATCATGCATTTACTTGTTAATAATGGTTTGAGCGAAAGAATTGGCTAAAAATCTGAAAATACAGAAACAAATAATGTATGCGATTTTATATGCCCGGTTTAAATGAAATCATACAAGATATAGAGCAAAAACGTGGCTTATGTTGATATTTGCTTTATGTATCTCATGCTTGTACTCAATTCTCTATTGTGCGGAAAATCATTTTAATGTGAAGAGTTCGAATATTATTGGGTAAGCTTATTAGGTACTCCAAAAAGAGTTCTATTCCAATTTTCAAATATCCGTATGTATGTTTATTACGTGAGTATAATATGGTTTTAATATCAGTTCTGAAAATTACACTTTTATAGGCTAAAAGTTTAAGGAATTGTAATAACTAGCTTAGGTTAGCTATTCGCAGAGCTGATATGGGGAACATGTTGATATATTGACCTGGAATGAACCTAGTGCAACATTTTGGTTTTACTCTTCCAAATTTAGCTACAGAGACTACAGCTGTTTCTGTGCTGGAGACTTTGTGTAGTTCCCCAACTTATCTCTTTCTTTTGTTTCCCTGATGAATTGGTAACCTTTTTATAATGTGTCCAGAATTTCTATGACATGGAAGACAACTTCTCTGCTGCCGGTCTGATTGATTCCACTGCCTCTAAGATTCAACAACTTCAGAAAGCATTTGCAGAACTTGAAAGTCATCGAGCCATCACTCTCAATTTGAAATGGAAGCAGCTTGAAGAGCATTTTGATGGGCTCCAGAAGTCTTTGAAGAGGCGATTCACTGAACTAGAAGAACAAGAAAAGGATTTCGAAATAAAAATAGTTGAATCGAAAGAGATATTGGAGAAACGTAAAGCAGCTGTGATGACTAAGGAGCAAGCTTCACTTGAGAGGCTCCAAGAGAAGAGAGATGCTGCTGTTGCATCAATTTTAAATGCTATGCAAAATCACGAGAAGCCATTTTCTGTGGATTCATGTGTCAGCAATAGTGAAAATCAAATGGAAGCACCTGGTATTGGGGAAAAGGTACCTGATGTGATGGTTACAGAAAGTAGCATTGATGGTATGAAAAAACCTATTGAACTAATAAATATGGAGGTGAAGTCTTACCCAGAGCTAGTAAAATTGTGCCAAGAGATGAATTCAGAAGCACTACACAAATTTATATCCGACAATCGCAAGAATCTTGCTACTCTAAGGGAGGAAATCCCAAGTGCACTCAAGGCTGCTGTTGACCCTGCCTCTCTTGTTCTGGACTCTCTGAAGGGTTTCTATGGCGTGGACATGCCAAATTTGGATGCAAAAAGAGATTCAAATCTCTTGGGCATTCGCCGTAGTTGTATTATGCTGATGGAATGCCTCAGCAGCTTATTCATAAATCTGGATGGAGACTCCCTGTCTGCTATTATCTCAGAAAATGCTAAGGTCAGAGCAAAAGCTATTGCTGAAGATTGGAAACCAAAGTTAGATGATCTTGATGCTGATGCCAGCAACGGGAACTCTTTAGAAGCACACGCCTTCCTACAACTTCTGGCTACTTTTGACATTAATTCAGATTTTGATCAAGAGAGCTTGTCCAAGTTAATACCCATGGTTTCTCGCCGCCGTCAAACAGCTGAATTATGTCGTTATCTTGGGTTATCAGAGAATATGCCAGGTTGGTCACTCTGAGTCTCTGACTAGGTCCATCCAACATATAAATAGTCTCCTGTGGATGGCCATAAACTCTATAGTCTGAGGTGTCTGAATTTATTAGATAGGGCAAGTGATACTGTGAAAATGTCACATTCTTGGTTTTTGGTGAATGTAACATTCCTTTTCCTGTCCTTTTAGAAGGTAACATGGTATCTCTACCTGCTTAAAATAAACTAACCAGAAACTTTATTATCTAGTAATAAACCACAGACACTGAAACTTAGATCTAAAGCCATTAGGGTTGCTGTCCAGAATATGATTTGTTGGTAGATGTACCCACTAGGCTTACTTAATTGTATGTATCAAAGACATGTAGGCATTTGCCCCTCAGTAAACTCCTAGGATATCATAATAATGATATGGTTTTTCTTTTTGAAGTTTAACTTCTACCGTGCATGTGTAAACTAATTTCTGTTAAGACTCCAATCATTGCTGTATTTTGTGAAATGTGGTTATCATTAACTTTCTCTTGTTATCTACGAATGAAGGCAATCACTGAACTGTTTAAGATGAATTGATTTGTCTTTTTTGTTTCCTGATCCGGCATATGTCTGAAAATATTGGTGTTTCTAAATCACATTAGATTTTCATATTTTGCCTAACAATTCCAGTTTCCAGAACATTAATATTTCTGGGTTGCCCTGTTACGTGACTTGTTAGGTGTGATAGATGTGCTGATAAAGAATGGAAGACAGATTGATGCAGTCAATTTGGCTTTCGCATTTGAGCTAACTGATCAGTTTTCTCCCATTTCATTATTGAAATCATACTTGTGTGAGGCCAAAAAAGTGCCATCAGCTGCCAAATCTGGCAACATGTCACCAGCTGCTTCTACACAGGTCTATTTCTCAAGCTTCTGCATAATCTTGTGAATCTGAGTTTTGCTTTCCACTGCTTGCTTGATTTTGAAAGCATCCCGATTATCTCATTTGCCTAAAACCTCAAAGTTGACTGTTACATGGTTCGATGAGAAACACATCTAGAGTTTGATTTCCTTTGTGCTATATCTAAAATATCTAGTGTTATCGGCAAAAGTTAGACACTTGAGCTGATAGTATCGCATGTTAAGTTATTGTTTGGATACTTTGCTTCCGATATTTTTGCTAGTATTCTGTGATAATTGAAGTTCTGAGCTCTAGCCTCTTAGGAAGTTTATCATTACATCAGGGTTTAACCTTTGCAGATCTTGGAGGCTCACTCTACATATTGAGTTAGTTTAAACACATGTTTTTCATAATATATAGATTTGCCACTTACCGCAATTCTCCCACACAAAATGTTTCTTCTTAATAATAGTTCCTTTTTTGCAGGGTGATGTCAATGAGAAACAGCTGACTGCACTTAAAGCTGTAATTAAGTGCATCGAAGACCATAAGCTCGAGGAGCAATTCCCCGTGGACCCACTCCAGAAACAGGTTCTGGAAATCGAGAAAGCAAAGGTGGACAAGAAACGTGCAACAGAAGTCGCTAAACCACAATCAAAAAGACCACGGGCCAATGGCGTTGGGCATGTACCTCGAGTGGCCACTGACAAGAACTTCCATGGCAGAATGACTGATAATAGGTATCCTCAATACATCTACGAGAGGCCTTACGCTTACCCTTCACCCGCTAACCATCACGTCCCCTCGTTTCTCGGTGCTACTGCTTATAACTTCTCTCCCAACCATGGAAACTTCTTTGGAAATGCTTACCAGTACCAAACTGCCTACTTGCACTAATCAGTAAAGATGCAGAAACTGATGATGATCCGCTGACTGCTAGCGTTGACCCTTCCCACTTTCTTAATGTAATGTTAAACCTTCAACCGAATTGACATTAAAAAACCAAAAAAAAAAAACAAAAGAGGGGGGGGGGGGGGGGGGTGGTTATTAGCCTTGTTAATTTCTAGTCTGCTGTCAAAGCTGATATCATGATATTCATTCTAACTCTTATGTACTGCTTATAATGTTTATAATGTTGTGTCACTCCTTTTATTTCAATTTTCAAGTTCTGCTTTCTATAATTGTTTTTGTCTGCTTCAATTTGCTTCTCCGGTTTAGTATACTTAACTATCCAAGCATGCATTTTTATACTAACACACTTTTTAAACACTAGAAAAATTTATACAAGGCTCATGGTTTATAATTAAAATAGACAATTTAAAACAAATTTGATTTAATAAAAAGACAATTATTTGGTTTTAAAAAAAGACAATTATTTAAAATGAAGGGCATGTATTTGTCCAGAAAATTAGAACGCTGAGATCTCAGTATAAAATACAGAGATGCACATGAATTGACTGTTGATACTCTTCCTTTTCACTGTCTTCCGAAATTTCCCGCCGGAACTTTCATAAATTGGAAATTAATATAAACTAACTATGAGAATTGCCGAGATTTCCTCCACGCCTGCCGGTGCCGGCTCCGGCGCCGACGCCGATCACTCAGTTGTACTCTTGCAAATCGAGTCTACGATCAAATCGCTGGAGCGTCACTCACCGGCGCAGCCGTTGCCGGATTCATACTGCTCCGAGATCCGATTACACCTGGCTCAGCTGAGTCAACTCGTTCCTCTGCTTAATTCCACGAAACTTCTAGTCTGGAAGTTAAGCTACCGTCTATGGAACGCGTGTGTCGACCTCTCCAATGCCTCCACCCAAAAAATCTCCGAGGAACATGCCAAGCTCCGGCAAGTCGCGGCGGAGATGCTGTTTATTACCTCCGATGTGGCCGGAATTCTTTCTCCCGCGTTCAAGGCGGCTCTGTTCTTCTACAAAACGGGTTTGATCTGGTGTGATCTAAGAACTTTCGATTTGGCTAACAATTGCTTCGAGAAAGCTACTGACCTTGTATCGAATATCGAAATTAACTCTGTTACAGATGATGATGAACGAAAATTGCTATTAGATCTCAACCTTGCCCGATCTAGAGCTGCTTGGGAAGTTTTAGATCGTAATTTGGCTATTGCATTGCTGAACAGGTCCAAAAATGTTCTGTTTGGAGTTTCGAGGAACTATAATGCCCTAGCTAATCAGTACTTAGCTTTTGGAAAGGCTTTGCTATCAACAAGTGAGGTTTCTGCTGTGAATGAGGCGTTGAAGTTGATGAATGATGCATTGGAATTATGTGAGAAGGGGCTGAGAGTAGTAAAACGAACAGAGGAGACTTTTAATTTGAAGGAATTGAGGTTGAGGACTTTGAGATTCATCGCTGCCACACATTTGCAGAGCAATGAATTCGAGAGCGTGTTGAAATGTGTGAAGGTTTTGAGGGAGGTTGGGAGTGGTGGAGATAACCATCCAAGTTTGAGTGTATTGGCAATGAAGGCATGGTTAGGGTTGGGGAGGCATGCAGAGGCAGAGAATGAGTTAAGAGGAATGGTGTTAAATAAGGGGATACCTGAATGTGTTTGGGTGTCAGCTGTGGAATCGTATTTCATGGCTGCAGGCGCAGCAGCGGCAGAGACGGTTAAAGGAGTGTTTCTAGGCCTACTGGAGCGCTGTCATGTAAGTGCAGGTGCTGCCATTAGGGTGGTCAATAAGGTGGTTGGAAATGGATTGAACAATGGTGAAGGAACTAAGGTGAGAGCTAAAGTTGTGGCTGAGCTAGTTTCAGATGAGAGGATGGTGGCGCTGTTTGACAGAGAAGGTGCTGCTAAGGAGAGGACCACCATGCATGCTCTTTTGTGGAACTGGTAAGCTTCACTCAACTCTTACTGCTTACGAACTATTGTGAAAGGATAGGAACTAAATTATGTGTTTCATGTTTGTTTGTGATAATTGAAAGGAACATTATGTTCAACCATAGTATAATAATGAAAAGAAGTGCATCTTTATAGTAATGACCAGCTAAAGTACCTTACTCAGTACTCATTAGCAAACTCATATTGGTGCTGGAATAGTTCAGCCATATTCAGTAAGCTTTTATATTTTCTCCTTTTGCATGGGATGATCCTTAGGGTAGTTTAGTTGTTTGTGCCCGTTATTGTGCTTAGTGATGCATAAAATGGCTAATCGACCTTTTAACTTGTAACATAAGTGGTTATTGCTCGAATCATCGTAATAGAATCTTTGTTTTGCAGTGCCACCGAACATTTTAGATCTAAAGATTATCTGCTCAGTGCTGAGATGTTTGAAAAATCTATGCTATATGTACCTCATGGAATAGAGAACAGAAATCTTCGAGCTAAGGGATACCGAGTTCTGTGCCTCTGTTACCTCGGCCTCGTGCAGCTCGATAGAGCTGAAGAATATATTATTGAGGCTGAAAAGGTATACATTAAATAATCAAATGACTTTATTTCTCCATTAAAATCAATTTATCAGACAATACTTCCAGAGACATCTCAATGTCCTGATGCTTTGTTTTGTTTTTCTCTTTTTCTGCAGCTGGAACCCAATATAGCAAGCTCCTTCCTTAAGGTATGATCATGTTTGTCCAAACGTTCTCATCCTTGATCACTTGAGTCAACTGTCATATGATCCCCTATAATAGTTCTTCTTAACTAATAGCCTGCAATGTAACTTGCAGTTTAAGATTTTCTTGCAATTGAATGACCACAACAGAGCTATAGCTCAGATGCAAGCAATGCCTAGCTGCCTTGACTTCACCACTGATTTCATCTCCCTCGCAGCTCATGAAGCTGTTGCTTGCCGTTCCCTTCCTGTTGCCATTGCCTCACTTTCCCAACTCCTAAACTTTTATTCATCAGGAAAACCAATGCAATTGAATGAGGTTGTAATATTCCGCACCTTGGTTACACTTTTAAGTCAGGACACAGCTAATGACGAGGACATCCTCAAACACATGAAACGAGCTCTTGTCCGACAATCTGAGGTTGGACCTGACTTGTTTTTTGGGACATCCGAGGTTGGGAACCGAGAAAAGAACTGGTTTGCAGCCCATGCTTGGAACTGCGGACTAAGAAATAGGCAAGAGAAAAACTGTGACTTATCTGCAGAGTTTTTCAAATTGGCATCAGTGTTTTATGGAATTGTCGGCCATGGAGAAACAGAAGGAAATGATGTGATGGTTTGTAAATCAATAATACTTGCCGTGTATGCTATTATTGCTCATGAGAAGAATTTGAAAGGCACACTTCTCGAAACTGAAGTCCGAGAAGCCATTGAGCTGTTAGGCAGAGCAGGAAAGGTAACCAATTAGTACCATAGCTTGTTATGCATCATTCCTTCAAGACGTTTAATAGACATAGCTATATCGTTTCATTTGTATTAATGCTTGTATGCAGATACTCACATCAAGGTCAAGAAAAAACGATGATCAGGTGGGAGAAATCGAGCCATATTTCTTCCTCATATACACATGGAGCGCGTATGATCTCTACTCAAGGCTAAGCGATATGGGCGCCCAACAACTCCAATTGGTAAAAAACTTTGCAAGCTCCAAATCTTGCAACCCAGAATATTTGCTTCAGATTGGCCTCGAGGCCTCACAAGGACCACGGTCCAACCCCGAAGTGGGCATCTTTGCTCTGAACACCTCCCTTTCCACCCTTCTTGCTTCACCCTCCCCTGAGTACCAAACCGTGGCTTTGGTTCTGAGGAAGCTAATCTCGATTGGCAGTGTTCAGAAGGGAGAGCCGGACGATGAATCCATAATCGAGATGTACAAGAAAGCATATCGGATCATGGTTGGGTTAAGGGAAGGAGATTATCCGAGTGAGGAAGGCAAATGGCTCGCTATGACAGCATGGAACCGAGCTGCCCTCCCGGTCAAGATGGGACAGATCGAATCGGCTAAGAAGTGGATGAATCTTGGGTTGGAAGTGGCAATGAAGGTTCCTGGGATGCATACTTATAGATCATGCATGGAGGACTATTTAGCAGGCCTTGAGAAGATATTAAATCGGCGAGATAGGAATGTAGCAGTCTCATAGTATTCAAATTCTGCCAAGTTTGTTTGCAAAGGAAGTCCTTGTTCTTGAAAACAATTATTTTTCTCGTCGAGTATCTAAAACAACGTAGCTCAACTCGAACTTGATCGAACCTTTTTTTTTTAGCTCGATGATTTCAACTTAATTTAGTTTAGTTGAGAAAATTTTGCAGCGCTGGGGGCAAAAAGGTAAAATCACGTATGGCCGTTGCATGTGGCGCCACTTATCATCAATTTCCTCTTTATCATCTATCCATATTTAGATCAAAAGCAAACTTCCTCTCTCTCTCTATGGAGTCTCTCTCCAGATGCCTCTCAGCTTCCCCACCATTAATAAACCCTTCTAAAAACCCTCAAAAATCAATCTCCAAGACCCATTATTTCCTCTCAAATTACATTCGCATTTGCAATCCAAGACTTGTTTCCTTCAGTTCTCTTCAAAACCTTTCCACTTCAACTGATGAAACCCAAACCCCAAATCACCAATCCACCACCACTTCAAGAAATCCCATTCTTTTCAATCCCCATAATCTGTGTTTCAAACCACGTTTCTCATTTCCTTTTCTTGGGTACTTTTTCCCTTTTTCTTGCTTTGCCTCTGAAACCACTCTTCTTCAAACCGAAGAAGTGCCCAACAGAATTAACTTGGAATCCATCTTGGTTTCCATTGATGAGTTTTTCAATCGGTACCCATTTTTTGTTGCCACAGTCACATTCATTTGGCTTGTTGGGATCCCTGTAACTGAGTACTATTTGCAGAAGTACAAGTTAATTTCTGCCATTAATGCCTTCAAGAAGCTACAGGATGACCCCAATGCCCAGTTGCTAGATATAAGGGACATTAAGAGCGTGGTTTATTTGGGCTCACCCAATCTGAAACTTTTGAATAAGAAAACTGTGCAGGTTGAGTTTCGAGAGGGAGATGAAGATGCTTTTGTTAACAGGGTTTTAAAGAATTTTGGGGATCCAACTAACACTACTGTTTGCATACTAGACAAGTAAGCCTTGCGTTTTATTTTATTCTTTCGATTTGGTGAGTTTCAATTGTTGTTTCTTTTTCAGTTGTTTTGCTGAATGATTTGGAGTTGAAGGGAGATTCTTTAAACTTATTATATCAGTAGTAATCAAGAATTGGACACTGAATGTTTCTTGTCATATGTAGAAGATGTTTCGAAATGACTATCATTACTTAGAATTGACAGAAAATTGTGGAATGCTTGTTACATGGAAAAATTGAAATGATTGAGTTGTTAAGAGAGTTAGAAATTCATGAAATGCTAGTCCATTACAACTTTGTTATTGCTTTCTCTATATAACTGCTGTACTAGCAGTTTATGCTGTTCCTCTGTACAACATACAAAGACTAACTTCTCTATTGACTCGTTTCACGTGTAAGGTAGTTTTGATGGTAACTCTATGAAAGTGGCTGAACTGTTGGTGAAAAATGGTATCAAAGAGGCTTATGCTATTAGGGGAGGGGCCAGGGGCAAGAACGGATGGCAGGTTTGATACCTCTTTTTCTTTTTCCTCAAATGAATGAAGTCTCCTGTTTCTTACATGCATATCAATTTGAAAATCAAATAGTTATTAATCTTTGTCATATGCTATGGCTACTTCATTAGTACAGTTTATTACTTTGAAGTTCATGTGAGCAAATAATTTACCAGAAAGTAAGACCTATGTGATTTGATTTATACAACTTAGTTTTTTGCATATTTGGCGAGCTGGGTGTTTGAAACCACATGATGAAGTCTCAATGTATTATTAGAAGGCCCTTGTGGATGTTATCGTAAGATGGGTTGACACATGTTGTCTAGTATAACCTTTTCTTTTCTGTCCAAGTGAAGTTTATCAAGAGTTAAAGAATTAGGACAACATTCTATTTCTGGATGCTGTAGATAGGAAACGCTAATTTAAATTAAAGTGCAGTACATTTCATCACGATAAATCTCAGATTCTGATGATAGTGGCAAGCTGCCAATTTAAAACATTTTCTTTCAGGACTTCTTGCTGGATATATATTGTCAATCAAAAGTAAATGAGCCACAAATTCACAGATTCAGTAGATTGGTTTCATACTGGGAATAAATAATTTTTTAAGATCGTGTTTGACCTATTTAATTATTTAGAAAAGGTCAATGACATTGTGGCCAAGGAGTTCTTGTAACAGACAATCTACAGTAGCAAGAGATATATTCGTACCCATGAGTTGGAAACCTTTTTCTTGTACTAAAAGGTACGAGAACCTAATGACCAAGCATAAGATGTCAATGATTCAAGATAATTTATCCTTAATTCATTCTGTGAAGGTCTAATACAGTTTGTGTATGATGGTTAATTGGTTATGATAGATGTTCGAATCTAATAGTAGTAACACTTGATATGAACAATTTTGCATCCATTCTTTCTAGTGAGCCTTGTATAGAACAATTTGCATCAAATAATATGATATTTGCTTGTTGCAGGAAATACAAGAGACCCTCCTTCCTCCGGCTGTACACATCATTCCTAAGAAGAAGGGCAAAAAGTCAAAACAACTTGATATAAATGGAGGTATAACCCAATCAGATGGAAATAATGTTGATGTCTCCTCCAATTCAGGCTTCGCTGTTGATACCACCCATAAAGAAATCAGCAATGAGGATATAAGTTTAGTTAGCCCCGATGACAAATCAATAGGTGGTCAAAGGCCACTATCACCATATCCAAATGTATCTCTCTCTCTCTGAATTAGAAGTTTTAGCTTCCGATTAGTTTGTGTAGATATCAAAATAACCTGAAATTGCTTTGTCATTGGTCTATGTTTATGTGAATCTACTAAATATCTCGCTCGTTTGTGCAGTATCCAGATTTCAAACCTCCATCTTCTCCAACTCCATCAAAGCCGAAGTGATGCCAACTTGGTTGCTCTCCATGCCCTCTTTCATCGGAGTCGGTTGATCTTCTCCAGTAAGGAAATAGAACATTGAAAGTGAAATGGCTCATTGCCCGACTTCAAATTGTTATGCTCAGTTTTTTCCCGAATTAGATGTATAGTTTAGACATTTGGAAGTAGAGAATTTTCTATGTACAACAATTTGTATTAATTCCAATTTTGAGACAGGAAAGATCGAGTTTCTAATATCAGTCTATTTACTTTTGGAAGTGGCCAACTGATATATTCTGGCACCAATCAAGTCTGACAAATTTCTTGTTAATGACGCAACTAATAACAAATCTTATCTCACATGACATCTATGGATACATGCATAGTTCCTCCAACAACTTGGGTTTATTTTTACTGAAATATTATGAAGGTTTGTTATTATGAATTTTAAATCTATTCGGGTTAAAACTCAGATCAAAATAAAAATAATTAGTTTAAATTCATATTTAACTAAATAGCATCGGTGAATATCCAAACAGATCTGTTTTAATAACTCAAATTTAATAATATAAAAACTTAAGTCAAAAAAAATTAGAATTAAATGAACAACTGACCAAAATTATGAAAAATAAGAGACGCGACTTTTCAATTACCAAACAGTAGAGGAGAAATCAAAAGAGGTTGTGAATTGTGATTTAATAGTAATATCTTCATCTCTTGTAAAATCTTTGTTCAATGATGGAATCATGGAATGGTACACTTTCTTCTTCTGAATTCTATGTGGCCGCTTCTAATTTCTCCCAGCAATGGACCAAATTCAACGCATCTCTTCCTCAATGGTCATGGCTTCCTCCTCCGAAACGACCATGGGTTTCCCATCATCATCAAGTAATTTCTCTCTACTCCCAGTTTTTATCAACTTGATTCTTTTGAATTCTTATTTTCTTTTGATTCTTTCCCTAGGTCGGATATTTATCTCTGGAAAATGTGATTCTTCCAAGGTTATCCAAGGTAGGTTTTGTTTCTGTCAATGAATGTCTATTCATATGCAAAGAATGAACAATATTTTTCTTACATATTCGAGATTAGATGCTAAACCTAGTGGATTCTAGCGGTTCAATAGCTATCATTCATTATGTGTGTATCTGCACAATGGAATGGATTATATTTCTTATGTTCCGTAGGAAGATTATCACAGAGGGGATTCGATGGAGAAAGAAGAGTGCAGCAATGAATATGGAGATGAGGTCAATGATCCTGCTGTAGCTGTAAGCATGCTTCTCTTGTCTGCTTATTTGCTTTTTCCAGGATGAACAGTGTAAAATTCTTGATATTAAACAACTAAAATTGATTGAATGTATAAAAAGTTTGTGTATATAATGGTATCCAATCCTATTCAACTTGTCAAAATCTTGAACGGCGTTTCGTATTGCTTGAGGCAGCTTGGCCTCTCTGGACATTGCCCTTTATGTTGCTCTATGATGCTATTATATATCGAAAATGAACAGAATCTATTTGGCTTGTTAGCTATGAAGGCGAAAAGCCTAGAATTGCCTTACATTTTATAGGTTATGCCTGAAAACCCATCTCTTGGCGGCTAAAACAGCCTTGTTCATCAACGGTTTATTATTGATAAACTAAGTGAGGTAACTGTATTTCGAACTTTAGATAATATGGCAGATGTTCTACAAGTAATTATACAATTTAGATAGGGGTTCTCGATCCCTTAATATCTTTGCTATTGTTTTTTGAAATTTATATCCATAGTATTTTCTATATGTAAACAATGTCAGTATTTTCTATATGTAAACAATGTCATAAAAAGTTGTTTATCTTGAGTCTGGTGGCCTTCACTGATATATTTTTGTGCACTTATTATGTCTGTGAGCTATTTCATGTTGAATAATCAGATTTGTGATTTTCAATATTAGTGTAACGGCAAGGGAATATATTCATTTTTGCTTTGTGGTTTCTTTTTTCTACCAGGTTCTTAATGATGGTCCTGGAGAACATCACTACGACTTCCATGCTGTTTATAGTGCATCTTATAGTGTTCCAGTGCTTTATTTTCGTGCTTACCGCAATGGCAAGTTGATTTTTGTCCCTGTGTACAAGAAATATTTTTAGAAGTTTGCAAGTCATTTATGTTTATAAAAAGCTTTTCATGATCTTTACAAATTGACAGTTCTTTCACGGTGTCTCTGCTTTGTCCATAGCTGCTGTTGATGCTGAGAATTTTTTTCCCGTCTATATATAGTTTAGTTACTCAATTATATTAATTACTCATTTTAGAACACCATATACACACTGTACAATTTATTGTTGAAATATTGCAGATGGGCAGCGTCTCTCATTAGATGACATTGAAAAGGATATTCCAGCTGAGTCAGCACAACTGCTAATGAGATCCAAGTGGACATTTATGACTCAGGAGGTTAATTCTTCAAGCAAGTTGCTTTTCATTTCACCTTATTTGTCATTCTATAAAATAATGATTGTGAGTTATTCTATGGTAATTGTTTCATGAGCTTTTGCATATCTTGGCTGCATGTTTGTACTTTACTATATGTATTGTGCACACACAGTTTACCACTTTCATTCCTCCATGAGATTTTGATCAATAATTCTCAGAAGGAACTCCATCTTATTGGAATTTTTTTGCAAGTATATATATATGTGTATATATAAATTTATATATTCCTGTGACTGAGGCATAGGTGGATATCACCTGTAGGAGCACCCTGAATTGAATAGACCATGGTATACATTGCATCCTTGCGGAACAAGCGAATGGATGAAGCTACTCTTAAGTGATTTGGTTGCTCAAGGTGGGAGGATACCTTTAGAAAAATACATGGTTTCGTGGTTCTCTGTAGTTGGGCAGGTTTTTGGTCTCAAAATTCCTTTAGAGATGCTGAATCTTGTTGGTGACCAGTGATTTATATTAGTTTGTCACCTAAGCTTTGCAGATGTTGTGTTTACATACCTTTTGAGATTCTGAATCTTCCTGTAAATATGAACATGCTTTGTTGAGAGGCATGATTTTGGTGTAAATGATTAAAAAGTAAAGTTTTCCATTGCAGTTTGGTGTTTCATCTTATAAACACAACAAATGCAAAGCAACAAATATAGAATCAATGAAATCTATCATATATGAACTGACTAGTGCATTCAATATTCTGAAACTACTTTGTATTCATAAATAAGTTTCTCAGATGTGTTGGTATAAATGGTGACCTGTCATCTTGATTAATCAAACTCTCTACGAACTCCAAAAGAATTTGCAATCGTAGGTAGGTTGTGCCGTATAAGAAAGCTGTTCTATAACAACAAAATACAATCTTTGCACAAATCATTTGTCATATCACTGGTTGCTCGCTTTGTTCTCCTCTGTATAGTTTAGCAATATTAGCCTTAGAAGCAGTGAGATCTGCATCATTTGTGGCTGTCCGGCTGAACGAAGCCAGAAATTCTTTATTTCCATCAGCCCCCTTGAGGGGCGATTCGATCCATCCTTTGCATTCAAACCCCAAGTCTTGTACACCATTTATTATCTTCAAAAGAACCTAAATGCCAAACAATATGCAGAAATAAGTCATATTCTTCTCCATTTCCAAGAATCAGGACTAATATTGGAACCAATTGCAAAGACAACTTGAAAGAGTGTACTATCATTCTATGTGCTAAGTGGATTCATTATGCCTTTGCTTGCTCTTAAGTATAACTCTCACTTTTGCGTTTAGATACGAAAAAGATTGCGTATTTCAGTTAAGATTTGCAAAAATCTTACCTCTTGATGGACTGAGGGATCTCTAACAATCCCACCGCCTCCCACCTGTACAAAAATTGAAATTTAGTTATTGCTCATATATGCAACAAGATGATAATGACAGAAATACTATTCTTCTCGATACACATGTTATGTCATGATGATAAATTGTCTGAATCATGTGTCACCAAAGTGACAGAGGCCATTCCTCAGATGGGAACAGGCATGGAATGATGTAATACTGATTTTGTTGATCGCTGGGAAATAACACTCAGAAAGATTTATTATTTCTTGTCACATTCACAAATGCTTTACTAGGGGAATAAAACGGCTCATGTATTGAACGACTGTTGCTCCTATACTTGGCATGTCATGCCCCTCTCGAGACTGAGATGCTATCAAAAGGTCTGCAATCACTTTTCATCACGCCATAAAATTTTGTACCAATATTAGAAAAATGTACAAGTCTACACTCCAGTTTAGCATTTATCTGAATTAGAATCTGATAAAGGTGTTAGCACAAGCAGGAAAAGATTACTTCCACATACTTGAGATCTGTGTGCCTCAAATTGTGGTTTAATCAATGTAACTAAGATAGCATCATTCTTCATCAAACTGAGAACAGCAGGCATGACCTGCAAAGTTTAAGATCAGCAAATTTTAAAGATCCAAAAAAAGAAAATCTTAATTATATTACTTTGGAAAAATAAAGAGAAAAATCCAGCACATGTTTAATAAAGAAGAGAGATAAACATGATCTTGTATACTTCCAGTACCTTCTTTACTTAAAAACCAGAAAACAAAGACAATGAAGTACTTCTATAAATGGGAAAAGTAAATGACTGATTGGAAACATGATCAAAAATATGTCGCTTCCAATGACTTACAGTAAGTATGGAAATGAAAGAAAGGTCCAATGTGACTAGATCAACCTTCTGTGGAAGCTCAGAAAGATATCTTAAGTTTGTCCGTTCGATAACACTTACTTGATCATGCTGACGTATTTTCTCAGCCACCTGACCAGAAACAAGAATCCTAAACTGGTTAGAACAACATAGCAAGCAACCATGCAAGAAACATAAAATTAGAAATATAATTTGTCTGAAGATTAGAGATCCCATATATAAACTAACATTCTGATCCATCTTCACTTTTATTCGCAGACTTTTAGCAATTTATTTACACCTCAACCGTCTCATGCAAGAAGTAAATAATACTTTCCCGGTATCTTATTTCATAAGTCTTGAATGCCATGTTATGGTGATTAAAAAATGCACTCATCGCACAATAATGTTTCCAGAATATAGGCATTACTTCAGAGAATACATTATAACTCTAGTCTATGATGCATTTATGAAAGGCCAAGCCTCTAAATTATATATATATAAACTGCAACTGTTAGCTAAAAAATAGGGGTAAAAAGGAAATGGAGATTTGACTTGCTCTAACTAATATCAATTAGAAATAAACAAATAAAAACAACCACTTTGCCATGGATTTCACTTTTGAAGCTTACCTGTCCATAACCTACATCAACACCATAGACAAATGAAGCACCATACTGAAGCAAGCAATCTGTGAATCCACCAGTAGAAAGTCCAGAATCAAGAGCCACTTTGCCAGTAACATCAATCTCTAGTAGTTCTATAGCAGCCTCTAACTTGTGTCCAGCTCTATGATTACATATAGCACAAGAAGAATTGCAATGTCGATGACCAGTCCACCAATAACATCAATTAAAATAAAGGTACAAATAAGAGCTGTTTGAAGAGGGTAATCACCTACATACATATTTTGGAACTTCAGCCTTGATCTCCACAACTGATTTATCAGAAATGGGAGTTCCACATTTGTTTACCACTTTTCCATCAACAAATACTTTACCTGAGAAATGAAAATATAAAAATGCTGGCTAAAGGTATTTCCAGGAAGCAAGCGAGTAACAGCCGATTAGCCAGTTTCCTTCATTAAATATATACACAATTGCACACTAGAAACAGGAAGGAAAAGGTAACTTCATATGATTTTTTTTTAAAAAAAAAGCCTATGTTCAAATTCAAGATATGATAACATAGGACCTTTTAAACCTCTGCATGGAAAATGTGTAATCGACTCCTCTTTCTTCTGTGCATGGAAGGATCATGAGGACGTGAATTTCAGGAACTACCCTAGGATCTAATGCAACATGGTAAAACATATGGAATCACTTCTGAACCACATACAAATACATTCTCTATAAAATTTATAAAACTATGAATATCTGCTATCATATCAAAGTTCTCACACGAATTTCAAGTGATCTGTGTGACTAATGCTTCGGATAAATAAATCACAATTACATGATTCTTTAATGCCAAATTCAAGACAGCCTACCCTGCACGATCCATGACTGTACAAATGTTCGACTATATTGTTGATATCTTTCAAGACACACTTCATCCAGCCTCCTTTTCCTAAAAAATCAAGCATCCCAACACAATAAGACAGTATTTTCTACTGCAACATTTTAAAGTACATAAAACATATAAATCAAAAGAGAGATCAAACAGCGTTGCCATTACTTTCTCTGTACTTTAATCTTCTCCGAACTGGAAGCAGCAAAACCCCTGATAGGCCGATGCACAGGGTTGTTATACACCCACCTTGCTGATCGAAAACAACATGATAATCAAATCCATAACCAACAACAAACAACACAACCAACAAACACAAGACAGTATCACACAACACCCACAAAACAAGTTAAAAACACAGACACACTTTCAAGAAGTACAGCAACGACATGAACAGGTAGCTCAAGATTACACTCAACAAGATTAAAACTTTAGGGCACTCCATATCATGGTAACAATAACCCACAAATTTAAGTTGAGCCCACTTGACAATTACGTTAATCAAGACGCAACAAAAGATGCACGATTCTTTTCAAACTGTGAACCAATCTTCTTTTTTTCTTTCTATGACATAATCAAGAGTTAAAGAAACTAGTACACGTGAGGCCTTGAGAGTCGTGGGATTTAGAACAGAAGAGGGCGAAGACATTGCTGCAACTGGAATTAGAGGGTCCGAAGAAACGTGATGTGGGCACTTTCAGAATCTGTTGCAGTGCCATTCTTGCATTCAAGCTTCGAGTTGAGAACTCAAGCGGACAGAGGCTTAAGGTTTCTCGAAATTCGGGCCGGGCCAGAGCCCAATATATAATGTGGGGAACCCAATTTAAAGCGGTTCTTCACAATGTTTCACTTTGGCCCATTTTCATCATAAGAGCATGAATAAATTAAACTAGGTTTTTTTTTTTTTTTTTTTTAAGATCGCTTCGCAAATTTTATTTTATAAATGAGTCGAATTTTACATTGAGAATTTTAAAATCGAATTTGATATATTAATTTTTTTTTAATTAGAGGATACGAACTGCCTCATGTTGAATATGGTGTTGGAAAAACAATAATTTTGATTTAGAAAGTTGGGAATTAAAAGGAAAGTTATAGAAAGGACAAAATAATTTATAGAAAAAGGAAAGTGAAATTGGTGAATGGAAGATTGGTTTTGCTATTAATGTGAGAAATGGGAACCAGGAAAACCCTATCCCTATTTCGCATATTAAACACCAAAGAATTATATTCTCTTTTAGATTCTGAGTCCCAATTTTCGTTCAAGAAGGAAATAAATAACGGTCATAACTGTCACTATTTAGAAAGACATTCAGCCTTCCCAATTCAATGGCAGTTTGCCTTTCCTCTGCTTCAATTTCACTGCCCAAACATCATCCTATCGTATCAACTCCTCAATCTCTCTCCACTAAGAGAAATTCGCTAATCCCTCGCCGATCAAGCACTGAATCAAATGAGGTATACATCTCTCTCTCTCTCTCTCTCTCTCTCTCTCTCTCTCTCACACACACACACACACATGTAGATATCTGTAAATATATAATCGTTTCTCGCGAGAAGATGAATTTTTCATATGGGTTTAGAATTTTCTTTATCATATTGGAAAATGGTGGTGTTTCAGGATTATTTGTTGGATGCTCCAGTTTCAGTTGGAGATGGATTCTCTTTCAGTGGAGGTCAGATTTGGCCATTTGGGGATTACTATGTTTAACATAAACCCTAGGATTTTTGGGTTCTTTCTGAATTGTGTGTGTGTGTGTGTGTGTGTTTGGACAGGGAAATATTCAGATGAACCAAGTCCGGCTGATGAATGGTTCAAGCAAGGAAAAATAGTAATTACTCTGCCATTTACTTTTTTGTTCTGATACTGGAAAAGGCTTATAAATTAATCTTTTGAAATTTGAACTAGTTTAGATTGGACAATTCATGATCATTCAGTTATTTCTTTTTAAATCTATAAATTAAGGTAAAAGCACATCCTGTTGGTGGCACTGGTGAGAAGGCAAAAGATCCAATTTTTGGGCTCGCAATGGCCGGTTCTTCACAGGCCTCAACTGATCTGTTCAGGTGATTGATATACAACTTTGAGAAAAATCATAAGGTTTGATCTGTTCAGGTGATTGATATACAACTTTGAGAAAAATCATAAGGTTGTGGGGTGACGAGTACTGGATTAGTTTATTATAATGGGGTCCCCAGCATATGCTGTTATGCAGATATTGAGCATGGATTATTGCAGGGATTACGAATTGAAACGTGCTCATTTTGTGCAATAGATGGTTCTGCGTTGAAAGTGGAAATGCTGGCAATCCGCCAGTTATTCTAATTCATGGTTTTCCATCGCAGGTTAGGCACTTGGTCTGTTCATGTTTTGGTACTCAGATCAGTTAAACGGTCTTGACATGTTTGATTAATTCATTCTCTAAAAGCTGTTGAGATGTTGTCACATTGCCAATAAATAAATTTAACCTAATTATCCAGTTGGACAAACTAGTGGAGATTATAAATCCTTAGAAGATGATAATGGTTTTTATTTTTATTTCCGTAGATAATATCTTATTTCCTTGTTGGAGTGTGTAAGCTTTTACATGAAGGATTCCTTAAGCAGGTTAACACAACATATATTCTACAAAGATCAATAACTTAAAATAAGCAGTAAAACATCTAACGAGATATCTGACTCATAAGTATTGTTGATACAACTTTCTGTTGAAACTAGCTCTTAAACATAAGGCTTTCCTTTGAATTGACATACTTAACCCCTGGATATGATTTTCACTAAGCTCTGTAGAGAACAATAGAGATTTGTTAACCAATTGTTAGTTTTTTTTTATCTTTGCTCTCCTGATCTATGCTGAGTATTTACAATTTTCTAGCATGGACTCCTATCATTTGAAGGCTCTCAAAGCATCATTGATACAATGCACTTACCTTTTCTAGTTGGGAAAAGTGAAAAACCAAGTGCATATGTAGAAATCTGAAGCCTGAGATATGACCAATAGCTTCTCCTACTAACCCATGTGATATATTTCTTCTTTACATCAGAGATTTACCTAATTTCCTCCCTTATACTGAATCAGTGGATATCATTGTAAATATTCAAACCCAGACATTGGACCTCTCACTTTCTAAAGTATGTTGTTTTGAGTTCCTAGGATACATTCAGTTGTAGTATCTGCTACCTACATCAGAATTGGTATTTTTTCTTTTTCTTTATTATTATTATTAATTTTTTTTTTTTTTGCGTTCATTTTTCTAATGAGAACCATCTGATGATAGTTTTTATCTTTCTGTAATAGGCATACTCATATCGTAAAGTTCTACCCATTCTCTCTAAGAATAATCATGCTATTGCTTTTGATTGGCTAGGTAAGCCTAATTCTGTTGTGGAATTTGTCAATCCGGAATCGTCATATGGTGTTATTCTTTTAATTTCATAGCACTTTTGAGTTATATTGTTCTGGCAGGATTTGGTTTCTCAGACAAACCCCAACCCAAATATGGCTTTGACTACACTTTGAAAGGTATTAGCTTTGAAATTCAAGCAAAAGTTTACTACATGATCTTCATATGTTACTATGCGATTGCATATACAAAGGAATAAGTTGAAGCTCAAAAGTGCCCGTCTTGCTTTCTAGAATATGTAGAGTCCTTGGGATCTGTCATCAATGAATTCTCAAAGGAGAAGGTTACTCTTGTTGTCCAGGTACATTTAACTTCTTAGTAGGAGGGTATGGACATGTTTTTTTCATATGGGATGTGATTGTGAAATATAACCTGGTTTTTCTGGTTTTTCTGTTTTTTTTTTTTGTTTTTTTGTTTTTTGTTTTAGGGATACTTTTCACCAGTCGTGGTCAAATATGCTAAAGATCATCAGGAAAAGCTTAATAATCTCATCCTATTAAATCCTCCTGTAAGAACACTAAATTTTGTATTCTATTTCTCTTTTTCTTATTGTTCAAAACTCTCTCTCTCTCTCTCTCTCTCTCTCTCTCTCTCTCTCTCTCTCTCTCTCTATTTCTAAATTTCATAATGAGCTGAATCTTGAGAAGATGATATTATATCCTGAGGATTTTGATTCAATTAAACCTTAATGAAGCAGCACCATCCTTCCATTTTGGGTTTCATGAAGCAAAACCATTTTTATGCTTAAAACAACTATACTTTGGATCCAATGTTTTATATCCTGCCTGTATTATTATTTTGAGAAGTGAGAAGGGCTAATTGGATCCGATCTGTATTGATCTAACCTTTCATCTTCATGGAATTTACCTCTTCTGGTGGTATAGATTTTTGTAGCCAACATGCTATCGGCAAGAATTCACAATTACATATGCTTTCAGCACCCATTTTAACAACATATGGATGTCTAATCTTATTATTATTCTTTTTGTTGAAGCTTACAGTCAAACACGCCAATCTGCCATCAACCCTTGCTATATTCAGCAACTTTTTGTTGGGAGAAATTTTTTCTCAGGTGGGAAGTTTAAAATGCATCATTTACAGTTATAATTTGTAAGGCTGAGAACATGTTTTTCAATTTTTACTTACAGCTAACCTTAGTATCATTACTGTTAAAATAAACCTTAACCAGGATCCTCTAAGAGCCAGTGATAAAGCCTTGACAAGCTGTGGTCCTTATAAGATGAAGGAAGACGTTGCAATGGTTTATAGACGACCGTACCTTACCTCTGGGTTGTCTGGATTTGCTCTGAATGCCATTAGTAGATCAATGAAAAAGGAGTTGAAGGTGCGTTTTTTCCTGCAAATTATTTTCCTTCTTTTGACTTGAGATGTGCCGTTTATTGGCGTCTGTAACATTTGGTGAGAGTTCTCTTAACTTTTTTTTATCCAGCAAATAGATCTGTTCATGTAACCATGTTTCATATGAGAACAATGCGATAACTATTTAAGGATCTGGTGGTATTAAATTTTGGGTGATAACGGCATCCTAATCCTTAATGAGAAGTATAAATTTATGATATGTCATTCCCCATATCAAAAGTAACACTACCAAAGTACCTCAAGAGCATTGGATTTGTTAGAGTTCTATGGTTGCATGAGACTAACACGTGTTATAAGCTCATTTTGGCAAAACTCCAGGCCTAACATGCTGGATCTCATTTTGTTTAATTGGTAGGCCTATGTTGAAGATATGAGAAAAATACTTACAAGTGACGACTGGAAAGTCCAAACAACTGTTTGCTGGGGTCAAAGAGACCGCTGGTTAAGCTTTGATGGTGTCGAAGATTTTTGCAAAGAATCCCAGCATCAACTGATAACACTCCCAATGGTACTTTATCGTATACTTAATATATTTCACCTTATTAGCATTATAACTACGAGAGTTCTGAAGAACTGAGCAAAGAAGTTTATCAGAGATTGTATTTTATTTAATTTTATTTTTCGTTTTTAAGCCGATCGATTTGGTTGGGTTTCCAGGCAGGGCATCATGTGCAGGAGGATTGCAGTGAGGAAGTTGGAAATCTCATTGCTGGAATTGTAAGCAAAAGAACACGTATATGATAGATACTATCTAAAGAGAGATGTTTACTCTTTACAAGTATTTTACTTTCTGTTTTTTGGTCATCAAATATCGACATTAGCTAATGTGTGTAATGTTTTCATTTGAATATCTCAACTGATATAACGAAAGTAGAAAATCTCTGCTGGGTTCACTCTATTTTTTCTGTATAAATATTTCATCCAGCTAATTTTGAAATATTCTGTATAGTGTGTTCATTAGTTTACCAGATGAAAATTTTGAAGAAATGTCAATTTTAGCATGGGTGTGTTTTTTGGTGAAATAATTTTCAAACATGTTTTCTACTCTTATTTCATTAATCACACTCTCATCCAAAATATAAAATGTACAATTTTCTATTTTTATTTAGAAACAAAATAACTGAAAAAATCAAACAATTTGCAAGGCCCAAGTGTCCTTTTCTTAATTATACACTATTATTATGAAGAATTAAAGCATGAAACTTGAAAACAACATCTCCATCTTGTATTAAATGTAACATAAATTTGTGTTAAGCCTAAAAATAGTTTTACAAAACATCAAAAGTCCATTTCATTAAAAATAAGTACACGCACAGAATTTTTCTACCACTCTATGGCTGTACTGATGAACGATTCATAGTTTGAAATTATAAAAAAATTCTTTTTATATGTTATTATATGGACAAAACTTATATACACCCCCGTGGCACATAGGGGCACATATTTAGGTATTATACACATGCTCTTTAGGTGTTATATATATACTCTATATGTATTATGTTTCTTGATATTATACATATATTCTACAGGTATCATATTTATATAAGAGCATACATATGATACCTAAAGAGTATACATATGATACATGTATAGTATATATATAACACCATATAATAGGTTAAGTTGGGGGCACCGTGCCCTCGGGGCAAACAAGTGTCACTCTTATTATATTATGTTATATTTTTCACACAATATTTCCAAGCCGGAGAAGGACGAATGTGTAAGACGCGCGTATCTCGCGAGTGGCCTTATAGTTTGACTCTTTTGAATTTTGTAGAGAGCAAGTGATCAACAACGGTTTTCTTGAACTTTCGTTGTCTTTTAACTTTTTCATGTTTCCAATTAAGCAAAAATGGATTTATCCCTTCGTTGATTTCTCTCTCTCTTTCTACATGTATAAATACGTACACAGATTTATCTCATGTATACATCAACCCCTTCAAATTGTATTGCACTTTATTCAGCTGAATTCTTTTACAAGTATCAGCTTATCTCTGTATGATCCCAGGTTTTAATGCAATACACGCAAGTGGAAGTTATAATCCTAGGTAATATTTTGTGTTTGCTTGTGTTACAGTGTCCATAGTTCTTGAAAGCTCATTAACTTACGTTAGCTTTATGGCCATGCTGTAACTGACACTATTTGATTTCAATTCTGTGTGTTTTAATGCGTTTAAGTATTACTACAAGATGGGTTTTCAGATGGTTACTCATACAATGGTTGAAACCAAAAAGAAGAGATCTTTCATGTCCATTTGTCTTCCTTCAGCAATTCTCCTTTCAGCAATTTTATTTCTATGGAGTGTTTTCTTAGTCACTGATTATAAAGAGGTAGTGTTCTTGTAGTTTATGTTTACTACTATGAATTTTGTATTTTAAATTGGTGGGCTTTTATGTACTTGATATATTTTGTCTACCAGAGGATTTATTACAATCAATTTGATGATATTTGGTGCTTTGTGCTTGGTTTATGCTTATGTGAGTTCATTTTTTAGGCAAAATGATCATTTTCTTGTATGATGAATTTGTTCATAACATGATTATAACTAGTAGTTTTTTTGTGGGGCCCTTTTGTGTGTAGAGGTTTTTGAGATGTAATCTTGATCCAATCAAAGCTAAGAACTCCAACCCTTGTGAGGTTTGTATAGAATTTCAGCAATTATTTTGTGATTTGGAAGTTCACATCTCCCTGTTTTTGAGCATGTATAAAATGCAGTTATCTTGACAGTGTCTTCTTCGTCTAGTATGAGTACAGGCCAGATGGAACGAAAACACTGCCCCGAGGTATTGTTTCTAGAACTACTGATCTGGAGATGAGACCACTGTTGGGCCCTCCTAACAACAAGGTATGTCTTTTTTCCCCTATTTTATATGATATTGGTTATTACAAGCAAGTGCATTGAATATCATAGGATGGATCAATTACTATGGTTTTTATTTGCTTTATCTGATCCATGCCTTGTTTTGTGTTTCTATTCTCACTTTAGAAGTCAAAGTCACCAATGAACTTATTGGCTATTGCAGTTGGGATAAAGCAAAAGAAAAGCGTGAATGAAATTGTTAAAAAGGTAAGAAAACTGAAAGTGTCTTGGTTTCATCTGATAAGACATATCTTCTTGTGCTTGAATGATTATTTCATCTGGTTTCAGTTTCCGCTGTCTGACTTCGCCATCATGCTTTTTCATTATGATGGCAACGTGGATGGCTGGAAAGATCTAGAATGGAGCAATAGTGCCATACATGTTTCGGCCATAAACCAAACCAAGTGGTATTAGTTCTTCACTTCTAGATTAAATCCTTTTGTCATGCATATTAAGTTACTCTTGGAATAAATATCTCATGTGTCTGGATTTTTATTTTTCGTTAGGTGGTTTGCCAAGCGGTTCTTGCATCCAGACGTCGTTGAACAGTATAACTACATTTTCCTCTGGGACGAAGATCTTGGCGTTGAAAATTTTCATGCTGGAAGGTAAAAATCCTTATCCACCTAATATTATAATATCTCATGTGTTTGTTTATAGTATCATTGATTGAACTATTTGTGAGTGATGTATATGATTTTCTTGAAATCTTGAGCGAGTCTTGGTGAGGTGATGATAATGAAAGATACATATGAAGATAGAGTTTTCCTTTTAAATAATTTAGTCGTGGCAACGTTATTTACTTGTTGCTGCATTTGTGTTTTTCAAAAAGGGAGGAACACTTAAATTTACGAATATGTGGTTAACTGATATCCCTTTGTTTTGGTGCAGATATCTCTCAATTATTAAAGAAGAAGGGCTTCAGATATCACAGCCTGCAATCGATGCTGAGAAATCCGAGGTGCATCACAAACTTACAGCACGAGAAATGAATTCTACAGTACACCGGTATCTACTATTGGAATCGAAAAATCTGCACTACATGACTTTGATTTTGAACTAATAATGAAGTATTGTTGAGGGTTATGCTTGTTCTTATTCACAGGAGGGATATTAATACACGTGGTCCAGGACGAAGGTGTTACGAAAATAGTACAGAACCTCCATGCACAGGGTGAGTTTTCTTGTCGATCCACAGAAACTGGGTCGGGTCTCTTGATTTCCCTCATGAACGTGTAATATATGATTACAATGAATTATATACGTGGAACAGGTTTGTGGAGATGATGGCCCCTGTTTTATCGAGGGCATCATGGCGTTGTTCATGGTACATGATTCAGGTTTATGACTATACCCTTCATTGTTATATTGTACTAATCGAAGCTGATTTCGTGTTGAATTGTGTTATCACATACAATCTCCATAACAGCAAGTATGAGCTTTCTCAACTTTGTTGTCCAAAACAGAACGATCTTGTTCATGCATGGGGCTTGGATTTCCAGCTAGGATACTGTGCACAGGTTTGCAACTTCTACACTGCACTATGCTTCGATTTATTCTCGTTGAAACTATCCTATACAGCTAGTATTCATGGCAGGGAAACAGGACGCAAAATATTGGTATTGTTGACTCCGAGTATTTGATCCACTTAGGTCTTCCTACACTTGGAGGTTCGACGGGCAGTAAGGTATTAAGCTTCTATGCCGTTCGTCTCTGATTGTTCGACACCTGTCTAAAACATCACAACATCATTTTGCTACCTTAACTGATGCAGACAAATGGTGAGACAGAGAAGCAGTCTTCTCCAGTTATAAAGTTGCCTGATGCAGGGAAAACGGTACGTGCCAGACGAGGTGGCATTGATCTTCCATTATTTGTCATAAAAACTTGCAATGCATAGTAATAGGATGTGGTGATGTGCAGGTGAAACCTTCATTGGACCAATCTGATGACAGAAATGCTGTAAGTTTGCTCGTTTTTCATATCTTAACGCGTTTATTTCCTCATCGCAGGATAGATCGTTATTGTTATCATTTCGTTTTCTGGACAGGTGCGAAGAGAGTCGTACATAGAATTAGACAACTTCAAACATAGATGGAACAAAGCTGTAAGAGAAGACAAATGCTGGGTTGATCCTTTCCAGCAACCTGCAAAGCCCAACTGATCATAGTATACTCTAGTGTTCAGATATAGATTTACTACAAAGATATATACATATAGAAAATATTGTGTTATTCCTAAATAGGGTTCCTGCTACAATAAGCTGGGATGGATCTCCTCTTGGATAGAATATGTTTCTCACTATAAAATAATGAAATAAATTACTTTTGTTTAGCTCAAAATGTTCGTGGAAGGTTTCATTTCTTATTCTTGAAAACCGATCCAGATCCTCTGAAATATTTTGGTGTCTAATTCTGTAATTTAACGTCTTCAATACACTTCACATGTTAATTTGTGATATCATTTACACATGTGATCGAGCGTTTGATAAACTACTCAGCAGTCGAGTGAGTTCAATTTCTGTTTTTTTGACAAGAATCATTTTATGTGAGTTACCGGTGAAATCGTCTGAATTTTTATATTTGTTTTTTAATTTTAACAAGCATAGATAAATAAGAAAACTTATTCATTTATATTCATGGATGTGCATTTTTTAGTTTTTATACGAAGATGTTTAACTTTTTCATTATGAACAATTAGTGAATATTCGTGAATCAGATTCATGAACATGTTCGATAACTCTTGGAATAAAAACGAAGATGATCAATCCTCATTTGTTCAGGTTCGCGAAAGTATTGCTCTTTGTATTGATCTGGTCTTTGGAATACTTATTGAGAGGTCATTTTCATTCCTAATCCTATCAGGACACGCATTCTTGTTTCGTGGGTCTCACGTGGCTTGCGATCCTCAAGTCAACCTTAAAGTCTTCATATACAAGTCCGTCGGCCATGAATCAAATCCGGCAGCCAATTGGTCTGAATGATTGCTGCTATAGAATGTGGTATTTAGCCTTGTTTGATTCTTCAATGCATTTGATTTCCACATCCACATTAAATCAATGTTCTTGAAAAAGACGTGTGTGGTTGAACTGAATTTAAAGCTTTACGGTGAGGGAATTGGATGATCGACTGCACGATGTTCGACGGAATGCCTGAATTAAACAATGCTGCATAGACTTTGACATTTTCCTTACTATCTTGGTCAAGATTGTCTGACTATTCAATTGGCAAAAATGTGGTGCTAAATTCCTTAACTTGGTTAACAACTGTGATTGGGACGTGGAATACTTCATATGCAAGAACTAAAATTACTCATGTTGTAGTCAAAGAAATAATGAAAACTCTGGCTTTACTTTTTCCCCTACTGGTACTTGGAATTTCTACTCATGAGGTTTCACTGCTGGATAATGGTGATGCAAGTACTATCAATGTTGGTCTGATCGTTGATGTCGAATCATGGGTGGGGAAGGTTATCCAGGGCTGTATTAGAATGGCTGTAGCGGACTTTTACAACCTCAATAAGGGGTACAAAACTAGGATTCATATTAATGTTAGCCATTCCAGTGGGGATTCATTGCATGGTATTGCTGCAGGTGAGATTTGTTCTGATGTTTAGAGACAAGATTACAACATTTATTTCTCTCCCGGTTTGGATTTACCAGTTTCATGAACTTTGATTTCTTGCAATCCATGTATGTTTATGAGTATCTTGTTTATACCTGCATGAGTTTTCAATAGCTTCAACTTCGTTTTCTCATGCTAACTATGCTTTACGATCATTTATGTAGTACATAAAAATTTAGAATGATTTGCAAATGCTAGCAGCCAAACAGGTTCTTTAGTTTAGTTGCTCTCTTGGTACACATTTAGGCCAAAAAATTTAGTTGGCTGTGCATTATGCTGACAGAAGTCTGGATCTATTGGATGGGAGCAGATATTTTTCCAAATAATAATTTTATTCTGATATTTTCATGTACATGTAGGCAATTTCTGCTCCAAGGGAAAACCAAGAAAAAGGAATAACAATGTTTATTTCCTGTAGTTTGTTTCAATTAAACTGCCATAAATTTGTCTTGTTATTTCCTGATTACTTTACCAAAAAAATTGCTTAAAATATTCTCATTCAGGAGATCATGTTATTCCTAAAAATGTGCAGCTCTGGAACTTTTGGAGAATGTTGAAGTCCACGCTATCATTATTCCTAAAGTACCAAACGATGAGTTGTTTCTGACAAGGCTAGAGGACAAAGTTAATGTTCCTTTGATATCATTCTCCTCTATATATTCATCCAATGAGCATCCCTATTTTATTCAAGTTGCTGAAGATGATAACTATCAATTTCATGGCATTGCTGCCTTTGTACAAGCATTCAGGTGGAGAAGGTTTGTGTTTTTGTATGACGATACTGCTGAGTCAAGACAAGCTCAAACTTATATTAATGACATATTACAGGAGAATCACTTGGATGTTGGATATCAAACTGCAATTTCTCTTCAGGCGACTAACGATCAAATCATCAATGAGCTTCATAAAGTCATGAAGATGAAAGCTTCAATAATTTTGGTACACTTGTCACCTTCTCTAGCATCTCAAGTGTTTAGGAATGCCAAAATGTTAGGGATGATGCGCAAGGGATTTGGATGGATTGTGACTAGCAAGACCATGAATTTGTTAGATGTCCAGAATTCTTCAGTTTACGAGTCAATGCAAGGAGTCGTCGGTTTTAAATCTTATCCTTATGCTTCAAGTAGGATCAAAGATTTGACTCAGAAATTGAGAGAGGGTTTTGAGCAGAATGCATCGAATGTGGAAATCAGGAGCTTGAATGAGTTTGGTGTATGGGCATATGATACTGTTTGGGTTTTAGCAGAGGCAATTGAAAGAACAGGAATAGAACTCTCTCAAAATTGGGCTCCAGGTGCAGGATCAGCCATCTTGAGACAGATTAAGTTTACAGGGTCCAGGGGAAAGACCCAGCTCGCAAGCAGTAAATTAGTCCCTGAGACCTATGAAGTACTGAATGTAATACATAAAGGGGAGATAAGAATAGGTTTCTGGACTTCTGCATATGGATTTACTAAGGAAATAAATCCATCCATCAACTCTTCTTCTAACATGCTTGAAACTATTATATGGCCAGGATTATCCTTGACGACCCCTGAAAGTTCTCTAGTCCAGAGAAGAAAGTTTCTCATTGGAGTTCCAGCACATGGGAGGTTCCCTGAATTGCTACACTTCGATTATTCACAAAATAATGAAAGGAACTTCAATGGATTTTCTATAGATGTATTCCAGGCTGCTGTTGATAGGTTGCCATATAAGATATCTTATGGTTATATTCCCTTCTCCAATCAGAATGGAAGTTACAATGACCTCGTATATCAGGTCTACCAAAAGGTATGTTACTGTTCCAACAGTATAACAAAGTCCAGTGGAAGTTCTCACCATTACCAGCTTAGTTTTTGCTGTCTCACAGTTGGTTTCATCCTTTCCCTGTCATATAAATTTGGATATTGTATCCGAAGTTGCTGTTATAGTCTATGAAACTTCTTTCTGTTTGTTTACTGTGTATAACACCTAAGTCTACCTAGATTTTCTTTCTAAATAAAGGCACTGAAATCATGAAAATACTCTTGTTAACAGGTTCTTATACTTAAAATATTAGATATCATGAGCATCTTCTGAGAAGCGTCAGATACTAGACACTGTCAAAAGTGAAAACCATTATGAAACTCTGGAGCATTCCATTGAAAACCGTAAAAGATATAAGTATATATATCCTCTAAGGAACCCTCTTTAATAACAGGTTTTCAAGGATTTTGACCATTCGAAAAACTTTTATGAATTTGTGTACTAAGTTGCATTGTGGAGGTCGCTTCATGATAGCTTCTTGCACATCAAGTCTGTTGGGATTGAGTTGATTGTTTTCTCGGTCAAGTTTTTGCTCACTCAGCCTTGTTGGTGTGTGAAATGTGCATATCTTTTCTTGTGGCAAAACATGTAGAACAATGGCATTAAATAAATATTAAAAGCTGCATCTCTTTTCTTTTTCTTCCAAGTGATTTTGCCTGATATTATGTTTGCTTCATGAATTGTATAGAATTTTGATGCCGCTGTGGGGGACATAACTATCCTTGCCAACAGGTGCAGATATGTCGACTTCACATTGCCTTATACTGAGTTAGGTGTGGGGGTTGTAGTAAAACTGGACGATAATGACCCTTGGTTCTTCTTGAAGCCACTCAAAGCAGATCTATGGATAACGAGTGCCTGTTTCTTTTTTCTGACTGGATTTATTGTTTGGCTTACTGAACATCGTATCAATGAAGAATTTCAAGGTCCTCCAGCTCGACAATTTGGAACTGCATTGTTGTTTGCTGTTTCAACTCTTGTTTATGCTCATTGTAAACTTTCTATTCCCTTTTCAATATTGACTCTCAAGTAAAGCACTGAAGCTATCTTTGTTCTGTGATTTTTGGAGTTATGCTTTTAACTTATCCACAGCAGATTGATTCCTACAGGAAATGCTATTTCACGAATTATGTTTCTGTTGTTGTTGCAGGAGAAAGATTACAGAGTAATTTGTCCAGATTTGTTTTGGGGGTTTGGTTGTTTGTAGTCCTGATATTGACATCCTGTTATGTTGCGAAGTTGAGTTCACTTTTGACAGTTGAACAAATCAAGCTAACAAGAAGTGATTACATAGGATACTCAGCTAACTCTTTTATAACAGGAATTCATGGGAGCAACCTGAATTTCAAGGATGACCGGCTTAAGCCTTATCAGTCCCCGGTGGATTTTGATAAGGCTTTGAGAAAAGGAAACAGACATGGTGGTGTTCGCGCTATACTGGACGAATTACCATACCTTAAAATATTCATTGCAAAGTTTCCCAATGACTATGCTATAATTGAGTCCTCAATGATAACCAGCGGCTTTGGATTCGTAAGCGTCTCTACATGTTTATAGCAGAACCTCCTTCTCCTTCATGCTGGTAGGAATCACACTAATGAATTCTTTTATGTGTAACAGGCTTTTCAAAAAGGATCGCCATTGGTCAATGATATGTCAAGAGCAATTGCACAACTTAGGGAAGAAGGAAAGCTTCTAGAAATGGAGAAGAGATGGTTTTCGCCTCGACTATCACTGTCGGGGCAGGACAGTGAACCTCCCAACAAGGGTAACCCAATGGGCATGGAGAGCTTTTTTGGTCTATTTCTTATTACTGGAATATCTAAATCTATAGCCATACTCATATTTCTCATCTTCTTACTTGCTGAGAAATTCTCAATCTACTGCAATCTCTTCACAGTGTTGACCAAAGAAAGACTATTGTTCATTTTGAGGTGCTTGGATCATAAGATGGGTGGTATCATAGATGGGATAGATGCTGGATGATGTCAATTTCTTGTGGTGAACACCATGTTTTATTGATGATTTATAGGTGGATTTTCGTCTGTCTAATTGCAATATTTCATGTCTATGGATTGGCTATTTAAATTTTTTCTTGTTCCGAGCTTTTATTTCTCACAAAAAACTATTACTTCTTTTGTCTCATACAAAGAGTCGTTTTTTTGTTACTAAATACGGAGAGTAACTAATCAAATCAAATTACTCTATTATTACTCTAATCATTTCTGGCGTTGGAGTAACCATCTCTAGAAGTTTAACCTTTTATTGATTTGTGTTGTATCTTGGAAGAGTTTAGTTATACATTCTTGTTTCTAGGTTTCTTTTCTTTTCTTTGGTCGATCCCTAATCAATCTTAAACCCTCAAATACAATGTTTGTTAGTTACTATTTGCAAGAAAACATCTACTTTTGTTACAAATTATGCAACCATGGTAATGAAACATACGATGAATAATGTGAAATATTTTAACTGAAATTTTATATTTGAGTTATTACAAAAAGAAAATGATTATAAATTAGTAGGGATAAAATGCTAAATAGTAAAAGTTGAGGGTGTAAAGTGGCATTTACCTAAAGTTGTGAACAAAAGTGGCAACCCCATCTCTCCCAAGTGAGAGGACGGAGATGATGTGAGAGGAGAGAGAAGAAGCCAATTGCATATCCATGGCTGCTTCATCTCCACTTTCTCTCTCTTCGATTTTCAGCCCTAAACCTCCTTATTCGCTCCCTCCCCACAATTCATACTCTTCGCACCACGCTCCTTTACTTGCATTCTCACCCACCCAATCCCATCGTCTCAATTCACAGACTAGAACCGCCAAAATCTGGAAACGTGCCGCCATTAACGAGAATTTCTGGGTTTCAGAAGCAAGTACAGTTGAGGCTTCTCGAGAAATAGTGACCACAGCAAGTGATGATGGAGTTTCCAATATCATATCAGCTCTTCTTTTGTTTGCATTTATCGGCTTATCCATTCTCACCATAGGGGTGAGCCTTTCACCCTGCATTGCATTCATTCATATTTATTTTGTGATTTTGAAGCTCAACTGATGAACTGCATGGAAATTGCAGGTTGTCTACATTGCAGTAACGGATTTCTTGCAGAAAAGGGAGAGAGAGAAGTTCGAGAAAGAAGAGGGCGCGAAGAAGAAGAAGAAGAAAACCAAGAAAGGGAAGGTAATGAGAGGTAGGGGTGGTGGCGGACCTAAAGGATTTGGACAGAAGGTTGAAGATGATGATGATGATGATGAAGAAGACTGATAATGATTCAATCTCTCACAAACATTGTCTGTTTTTGATGGTAAGATTCTTGACTTAGTTGTTGAGCAAATGGGAAGTAGATTTCATTCAATTTCTTGGGGGATAGTAAAAGAAAGAATGTGCAATGAAGAAATTGTAGTGTCACTTTGTTTATTGAAAGAAATGTTCTTGGATTGCATACAGATTGTGGGAATTTCTGGCAAACTTGTTTTTGATTACCAAAAGGCCTAAAACACAAACTAGAGAATAAATGTATTTGGCCAAGTAAGAAAATTGTTAAATTAGCTAAACCATACATAACATTAATCCCTCTCAGCCTTTACCTAAAAAACCCAACTCTTCACCATGATTTGTACAGTCACTTGGCTTCATAAACTATATATTACACCCTCAGCATTTGTATCGCGAATTTAATCTTCTTCGTCTGGACGGGCTTCGACTCTGAGCTTTGCTACTCTTCTCTCTCTCTCTCTATGTATGAACTTAACACTACAGAATGTACAGTTTTTAGTACAGGCGACACAGCTTTATTTGCAATGAGCACTTAAGAAAGAAAGACAAGAAAGAGAGGCAGCTCAAACTGGCCTCAGTTAGCTGTACAACTTCTTTCTTTCCCCTACCAGACAGACCACATTTATGCTGCACCATGTGGGGCCTGCGCACTTCTCCTTTCTGTCGACAAACATACCATTATCAAGTTACATTTGTGTTCGTCTAAATAATGATAAGCTGCTGATGAAATTGCAAAATAAGAGTTGGAAAGTTGAGATGAGTATACCTCCAGCAGCAACAAGTTTCTCGACCCGAGCTACTATGTGCTTCCCATATGTGTACTTCTTCAGGGCGTTCAGATGCACCTTTATTCTTGAGAGGATCAGCTCACGCTGCTGGTCACTACAAGTTTCGAGTACTTTCTGTACAACGTAGTTTGCAAATTGATCCTTCATCATAGCCTGGTTGATTGCACAGAGGCAAGGATTAGAGGTAAATAAGCTTTCAAGAAACCTTTGAAATAGGGTGTACAAGCAAATTCTTGAAGTGTCAATTGCCACTTGGATCCATGTAACTAGAATTAAAGACAGGTTCTGCAATTTGGAGTACATAACAAACCTGAAGAGGCTCGTTCTCATCGGTGGTTCCAAGCATCTCATTCACCAAGAGCTGGCGTTCACTTGGATCACCAAAAGTTAAGCATTTCTCAACAACGTTTGAGGCGAACTTCTGCTGGCTCATCTGAACTATTTTGCCAGCTAACTCCTGAATTATGGCAGTTCGCTCGTGTGGCTTTCCATGCTCCAGCACATGCTATACCAACAACAAAGGAAAAGCTTCAACATATGTGCATCAGTAATATTCGCCACAATATTTTTTTTTCTATTGATAAGAAACAATATTCCAAAGAACCCAAGAACAACTTCCACACAGAAGCAGCAAGCAACGAAAGGAATTAAAATGGAAGAGTAAAGCATAGTGTGCATGAGAAGACAAAGGGCACTAATTCATGGAAAAATCATACAAGCGACCAACATGAAAAACAAACCCAACTTTATACTATGTGAACACCCGACCATCATAGAAGAAGATGACATATTCACACAATACCTGGAGCATAGACAAGGTTGTGATAAAAATTGAACTTTTATAGAGAAAAAAACACAAACCTGAACAACATAATTCCCATATTGATCCTGTGCCAGCATGCTCACAGACCCCAGAATCTCCTCCATCACTTTGCTCTGGGTGTTCTCGTCCATACAATGCTCCAGAACTCGCTGTCAAATTGAAAGCATCTTAAGTTAGTCATTAACTCTTTGAAAGAGGGAAAAGAACAAGTAAAATATTGCAATTTTCTCTAACCTGTATTACACGACAACCATATGGATGCATGGACAGACCCACAACTTGGTCGAAAAAGGTTGTCACAATAAACTGGATATGCTCCTCAGGAACGCACTCAATGCACTTCTGAACGACATGATTCCCATTTTGATCGCGAACGCAACGCATGACATTCCCATCCAGCTCCTCCACCATTTTGATCTTTTGATCTACATCGACAACTTCGATTGCCTGCAAAATCAGACAGCAATTCTCATTTTGGATTTCAAACAACAACTCTAGATAATGTGAATGACAAGGATTTAAAAAGAATTGGAAATTTAAGGCTAATGTTACCTTTTGTATCACTCGACAACCATACATTTGGAGGCTTAACGTAAGCACATGTCCGAAAAGCTTGCCAGCTAGTTCTCTTCTTTGAGACGCCATCCCATGTTCAAAAAACTGGGAAGAACATAAATGAATGACATACACTAACACAGTTGGAAAGGTAGCACTATGTATAATATAACCATATTTTTCAACTAAACAACTGACCACAGAACTTATACCTTCTGGATAACATAATTGCCAAAGACATCAGTCATTAATGCAAGAGCTTGAGGAAAAATTTCTTGGAAAACCATGTTTTTCTCGTCTGTTGTGGCAGTTTCAAGCTTTTGTTGAATGAATCGGCTCCCATATTGATCAGCACTAGTAAAAAAGGTTGAAAATCAGATACCTACTTCTAAGAGAATAAATAGCCTTTTCAAATGTAAAATGCATACCTAAACTCAACAACATGACCAGCAATCTCCGAAAGTTCAAAGCATTTGGTTTTATTGCTCTTGAACTCTTCCAAGAGAGAAGAAGCAAATGTACTATCCATATTATCCAAGTGCCAGGGTCCAATGACACTACCAGCTGCATTTCTCATCCCACCAGCATATCTCATATTGAAGTCGCCATGCCTCATAGGGCTACCAGGCACTCCAGCTGAATTTGGAATGACTGGACTTCCCAAGGGGCTTCCAGGGTATGTCAAGCCAATCCCAAATGCAGGATTTGCATAGTAACCATGAGGACTGGACGCACCACCTGTTTTGCCACCCAAGGGAACACCATATTGTGATTTTTGAGGAGACATTAAATTTCCAAGATAGGCTTTCTGCAGGAGGTCCATGTATGAGTTACCCATGTAGTTCCTATCAACAGAAGGATCGTTAAGAGCTGCAACTTGTGCAGCATATTCAGCTGTCCTCAAGTACTGAAGATACAAAGGGTCAACAAAAGGTGCTTGCAGTGCACTCCCTGGCATCTGGTTCCCTAATCTGTTAAGGTTCTGCTCACCAATATTTGAACCCCCCAACATCCTAGAGTCCATCCCAGGTACAGCCATAGCAGATGCTACAGCAGCATTTTCAAACAAGGGTGGCAAATTGGGGCTGCCAAGTTGACCTGATATAGGACTCATAGGGTAGCCACTCAATCCATAGCTAGAAAATGATGAGTTGGGACTATCCAAATGCTGATACTGAGAAAGTACACCACCCCCACCATTAACTGCAGCATTAGGAGATACTTTCAGGTATGAGTTATTAGATGGAACACCATTCTTGTGAAGCTCGGCTTGAAGTGAAGTATTATTGTTGTGATCTGATCCGCCACTATTGTTCACACCAGGTTCAAGTTTCTTCATATAGTTTTGTTGTCTAGCATTATTCTGGCCTCCTTGAAGATTATAGATATAATTCTTATGGTCATCAGAATCAGATTCAATTCGAGATGATAAATGATTCTCCTCATCCATAATGCCATTTGAAAGATTCAAGCCGGATAAAGCAGCAACGAGATCGGCAGATTCATTTGCATGAGAAGATACACCATTGAACGAGCCGGGACTATTAATGTTTCTTTTTTCTGAATTTCCTCCCCTGCCTCCTCCAATAGGAGTTGGGCAAGGACTGGGTGCTCTTGCAATGCGTTGAGTGTCAGGAGTTGAGCTTCTTGACAAGGACGCACCCAAGACAGCAGCATAAGAAAATGATGTAGGCGGTCCGGTGAGCTGAGCACCAGATGATGCCTGAATATTTTGATTTGAGTGAATCGAGTCAGAGGATGCCATATCACGACGCAGAAGAGCCAGCTCAGCCTCTGCTGAACCCATGGAACCAGTCTCATCAAAAGCATTTCTGCTAGCTGGGCGAGAAGGGTGTCCAGGAACTGGACTGGCACGGTTCATGTCATCCTGCATAAAATATTTCAAGAACTTAATAGAAATAAAAGGGACATAGAGGAAGAGCACTCTGATTTAGCATCATAAAATCAAATTGGTATTGGAATTATTGGCTAATGCTAACCTCCATCAACATAATATGATGAAAAGGGAAGGAAGCTAGGCCACACTACAAAATGCATTTTCGACTACCAAGTAGTTTTCCATTTTATTTTAAAAAATTCATAACATGTATTTTGACACCAGAACGGAATAAGTGAAACCATCGATTATGTCTACATCTCAAAATTTTGGAGAATAAAAAAACGGGAGAGAAATACAAAATGTCTCCTACCATATAGAAAACGTGAAACAATGAAAGAGAAAAGGAAGGGAGAAAAAACTCTGCACGGCCAAATGATATACCAAATAAAAGCTTCTATGATGATGGAAGGGAGAAACTTCTTGGGATTGTTCTAGAGATCCTTGTGCAGACACGCCTGCCATCTAGCACATACCAAGTGGAGCATCATGCCCAAATCCTATGACTCATGATATAATTAAATTATGTTGTATTTTCAAGAGTTAAAGAACTATCAGACACCATTCCATCAAAAGCTTGCATTGATGCCCATATATTGCAAGGATAAAGATTGAGCAAAAGCGGTAGAGATAAAGCTTTCATTGTGCAACATTAAAGTGAACAATTCAAACTCACAAAAGTAAAGTAGCTGAATGGTTTTCAAATGCCACTTCTACACAAATACAACACAATCCAACACATGTTAAGATACACCAAGGTTCAGCAAACATGAAGATGCATTCATGTGACTCAATGACAACAAACATATTACAGGGAAGACCACATAATTTAGCAGAACAGTGTCATTCCGTTCTGATAAAATCTGCAAGCACTCATAGGAAGCTTATATTCCAAAATCATATACAAAGCATCAAGATTTCCAAGTAAAGAAAAACAGAACACACACAAACAAAAAAACAGTGCAATGAAAATTAGTAACCTGAAATATCTCTGCAAGACTCTTCTGCTTGCTACCTAACCCTAATCCAGGCAAACCAATTAGTCCATCACCACCCCATTCTACAGAACCTTGCAGTTTGTCCTCATTCTCACTCTCTTGCTTCTTCGAATTGAAACCGGGAGGCATCGAGAACATGGATCTCGCACTATTGCCACTGTCATTCCTGTTCACCTTCCTCTTATCCCCAATAGCAGAACTCCCTCCTTGCAACCTCTGAGCGTACCGCCAATCCTCTCTTGACAAGAGAGGAGGTGGCAGCCTTGGGTTCAGATTGACATTTGAGTAGTAGTAAGATAGATATGCAGGATCAGACCTAAGCTCCTCCTCGGACATGAACCCGTTGCCACTCTTATTTCTTGCAAACTCAGCAAAAGCCGAGCCAGCAGCACCACCACCTCCACCACCACCGCCGCCACCTCCATGGTTGAACAACCCTCCAACAGCACTCAGTGAACCCTCAACAGTAGGTGGAGCAGATCCACTCCTATACAAATTCAGCTCCTTTTCATGATCATCAGCTTCTTGCCTCCTCTGTTCTCGGAGCAACAATCCTATTTCCTTCTCAAACTCATCCCCAAATGAATTGTCATTATTTCCAATCACTGGTCTCCTACCCAATTCGGATAACATGATTCTTCACAAATTAACAGCCAATAATTCACTGTTCATTCAAAGAAAAGGGTGAAAAGAAAAAAAGCTTCAATCAGACACCAACCCAAGAAACCCTAATAAGCTACCAAGAACCAAACTTTAACCAATCAAAAGCTAAATCCAAACAAGACCCATATGCACAAATTGAAACTAAAAGCTCTGAGCTCACAAGAAAACCAACCTTTGACCATCCAAGGTTGAAGACAGCTCAGTTCTTGAAGATGAATAAAGTCTTCAAAATGATATGATCAAACACAAAGCAAAACTCTTTTCTACAACATGTTGAGTAACCGCAAACCAAAAAAATCAAGCCTTGCCAACCGAGCCATGTTCAAATTAAATTTGAAGAAAAGAAGCAATCAGTTTCAGACAAACCAAGAAAATGTAAAAAAAAGAAATTAAACAAGCTGAGCTTAGAAGTGAGAGCTTCGTCTAACGAGGAGAAGAAGAAGACTGAGTGAGACAGAGGGTCATAAGTTATAGTATATAAGAGAAAGATCAATCTGGCGGCGAATTGTTGTTGCAAAGAACCCCTTTAGGGTTTTGTTTTTCAACTACAACTGTAGAAAGGGAGAGAGAGAGAGAGGGGCGTGGTGATTAAATACAGTGACTCAATTTATCTAACCTACTGTATTTATATTTTCCTTCCAAATATGCTTTCAGATATTTTAACTTGGCCATGTTTCATTTTGTGTCAATAAACAAATTCCCTCGATAATAGGCTCCCTAATTGACCCAGCCATGGATAACCGACTGTTTCTTTAATCATTATTCAAGAAAAGAAAAACAAGAAACAAAAGTGAACGATAATCTTGTAAAAAGATATATATACACGGAGAGAGAGAGGGGAGAGAGAGAGGATGGAAGTAGTAATAAATTAGGTGGTGTTGGAAAGAGAAGAATCTGGGAGCGACACGTTCACTCCTTGCATTCGAAGTGGAACTACAAAGTACATGCCTTAAAAGTGGGACTCTTTTTTACCGTTTACTATTTACTGTTAAAACTTTCTTCCTCACCGTATGAAATTCCCTTCTTGCCCCTCCTTCAACATACTATACTATCTAAGCCTTCCATGCTTTTCTGGGAAATTCAAAGCTTTTCTCTTCCCAAGAATGCAGGTTTTATTGTTTTCATAATTTTCTTTCTTTGTTATTTGATATACTCTTCACAAAAAAAAAAAATTGGTTGTCTAAGAGTTTTAACCATTTTTATCATTTTGGTTTACGAAGTTTAAATATTACTACTATTCATTTTAGAATAATTATACGTAATGACATGTTAGAATGATATATTGTTGACATCCAGAGTTCCATTATAAATAAATGAACGAAGTTTTAAAATAATAACAAAGATATATGACCCAGTGATAAGTAAAAAATCATCATGGTAAGGGTTGGAGTACCCCTTGTACTCCCTTTACAATGAATTTTTTGTCTTTTCAAAAAAAAAAAATTCCTTAATAGAAAATTAATAAAATCCACGTTTACTATAAAAGGACTTTTTTTAATAAATATAATATTACCAAAAAAAAATTGGAATTTAAGTTGGACACCATGTTAATCCACACAATTTTTGAATGCAGAATAAACAACGCCGAATCTATGTGACTTATTAGGATTTATAACATATAATCGGATAAAAAGTTGAAAGTCTTTAAAATTGCAGGACTAATTTTAAAAAATCAAAAATCAAAAACCCAAGAAAGTAGAGTTTATTAGTCGACACATGTAACACATGTTAAAAAAAAAAAACTAATTTCCCTGAACTTTTGTATTTTACCATCTCAAACGATTTATTAGTCGACACATGTTAACTTGGGAACGATTTGACATAGTAATTTGTGAATAATGTATATTTTTAAGGTGTAATTGCCAAAAAAAACATCATTTTTTAAAATATTGTAAATTTATCTCTACTTTTCAATAATCACAAAAAAAATCATGACATTTATTCATTATTGCAATTTAGACCACTTTTGAATTTTCCGGCAACCGGAGTTCACATGTCCGGCAAACATGTCAAGTCACATAAGCTACACAATCTTTTTTAGTCACGTCATTTCCAACAAAAAAAAAATTTTAAAAGCAAATTGCAAAATAAAATCATCACATTTCCTAAAGTTGCAATTTAATCTCAACCTTTAAAAAATTAGCAAAAAAACCACATACTTCATTTTGCAATTCAAATTTATTCATTGGTGTTTAAATTCATCATGGAGACGTCACATAAGCTACACAATTATAAAATTGTTTATCTATCAAAATAATGTTGTCCTTAATATATTAATTTAAATATTTTATCTTTAATTTGAAGATAATTAAATCACAACTCTCATTTACAATATTTTAGAAAATTGTATTTTTGTTCTAAAAAAGATAGTAAAACATAATTACATTAAATTATTTTATAAGTCCTCATGATATTAAGCACATTGATCAACAATAATGTATTGAATCGTTGTCGATCATGACCATAGACTATAGAGTTTAATAATCAAATCGATGAAATATGAAAAAGTTTTGAAGCAACTTTGATTAAATTATGATTTAGAGTTGAGAAAATGTTGCATCAACATGATGAATAAAACAATAGAAGAACTATCTATTTACACATATATATGTCAATTGCCCAAACTGAACTTCTTATTATCTATTTAACCTAGTTTTCCACGCATTAAAAAAATACATAATAATAATAATACAAATTTCTAAATGCATGCATATATATTTGATATTTGATCTAGAGATGAATCATTATATTCATATTTGATCTAGCTAATCAAAATAAAAGGGCATTATAAACGTGGCTCGTTCAATTTCAACAAATTAAGATCTTTATGTTGATTTAGAAAATTGTATTTTTGTTCTAAAAGGTTGCAAATGAGAGTTGTGTTTTAATTATCTTAAAATTAAAGAAAAAATATTTAAATTAATATACTAGAGACGACATTATTTTGATGTAAATAAACAATTTCATGGTTGTGTAGTTTATGTGACGGCTTTATGATGAATTTAAACACTAAATAATAAATTTGAATTGCAAAATGAAGTATATATGTGACTTTTTTTGCCAATTTTTGAAAGGTTGAGATTAAATTGCAACTTTAGGAAATGTGATGATTTTATTTTGCAATTTGATTCTTAAATCTTTTTTGATTGGAGATGATGTGGCATCCAATGTGGTATGTGACGTGGCACGTTTGCCGGACACGTGGGCTCCGGTTGCCGGAAAATTCAAAAGTGGCCTAAATTGCAACGGTAAACAAAAGTTGTGATTTTTTTTACAATTTTTTAAAAGTGAGGATAAATTTACAATTCTTTAAAAAGTGATGATTTATTTTGCAATTACGCCTATTTTAAATGACAAAAGTGTGAGAATAAAAATGAAATTCAAGATGGCATGTAAAGTGTACAAAATTGTGTATTTCATATAGGAATGAATAATTGAGTGAGTCTATTTGATTTCCATTTATAGGGAATGCTCGTCTACCCTCTATAACTCTATAAATACATGTCGAGATTACACATTAGAAAAAAATGTCTCTCATTTCTAGGATCTCTTCATGTCGTATTGATAAATTAACAACGAACAGATTAATATATATGTATCCCAAATTATAAGAGAAATTTTCTCCTACTAATATAAAAATATATGTATATGTATGATAATGGCTTATTGGCATATATGTCATTATAATAGAAAAGGTTGGTGTTGTTGATCATGTGTTGTAGATTATATGAATTAGGCGATTAAGTATTTTGAACCTAGCAACTAAAAAAACCTAGCCAAAAGAGTCCAACTCAAATAGTATAGTTTTGAGCTAAAAGGTAAATATATAGGGACGTATATTTTAATTGGTTACTTTTATTATGTAGTAGTTTTAAATGATTTGTTATAATTAGTTTTGTTTCTGAATGGTTCCATTAATCATTCACTTTAAATTTTACACTAATAATACTGTTTGATCCGAGTATGAATCAAATCTAGCATTTGAATGATTATCCTTAATGTAACAATATTGATATACCTTTTATTTTACTCTATAAATCAATATTGTGACTTGAAGGAATTGGATCATTTCATGCTCTCATTTTACCATAAGGTGATTTCAGTAAGCTTAGTTGCTATAGTTTCATGTCGTGAATGTTATTTATGCTATTATTAATTAAGCATTAATGACATGTATAATGACACACATCATTCTAAAATGGTCAAATTAAACCAAGTCATCATATTCTTGACCTAACCCTCATTCGGGGCTTAAACCAACAACATTATAACATGAATTTAAATTATTGTTGGATAAACTGTGATTCATATTCATATATAGGGATTGACATTAATTAACGTTTTAATTCTAACCAGTTTTGCAATGTGAAGAGTAGATGAAGAAGAATTTGAATTTCAAATCGATTCTTTAATTGAGGAGGGCCACTAGATTAATTCGAACTCACTTTGATCTAATAAATGTCATTTTTTTTAAAAATCATACATTAAATACAAAAAAAAAAAAAAGGATAAATATATGCTTAACTAGTCAAAAATCTAGGATCCAAATTTTAAGAGTATCAAATTAATCTCAAAATATAGGTCTTATCATATCCATATTTTTTAGCTATGGAGTTGTAATATGGATTATTTAGAAATAAAGTTTTATAAAATTCTTTAAAAAAATAAATAATTGAAAACAAATTTTGACATATTAATAAGGAATTGGAGGGACAATCATAATATAATATATATATATATATATATCATAATCTAAGACAAAGTGACATGAGTTATTTTTTAGGGTAAGTTATATAAAAAAAATTGTGAACTCTAGATAAATATTTATTAACCTTATTTTCTATTACTCAATTCATTATCACCATTATCGACTAACATCGACAAGTTCACCTTAAATCCACCACCAATTTTGTTATTAAGCGATACATTGTCATTAATCAAAAGTGGAATTCGGATTCGACACACCCCTTGTACTCAAAATTTATGATGGTTGCAGCAACGTATGATAAAATTGGAGGTAATTAAATTCAAACAAATTTATGATGGTTGCAACAACGTATGATAAAATTGGAGGTAATTAAATTCAAACAATTTTCAATAAGTATGTACAATTATATTGACATTGCAATTAAGTGCGTCAAAATAAAATTGGTGATTGATTTTTTTTTTTCTATTTTCCAAAATGCATAACCCACATATATAAGTTATTATTAAATAAAAACTAGTGAGTTTTTATATAACTATCTCCCACTTTTATCAGAATGACTTCTAGATATCGAATATGTTTCATACTGAAATTTAAAAATACAAAATTAACATATCAACCTTGTCCCCATTATAATGTATTTGTTTTTGTGTATTGATTTTTTCAGTATATCCAGAAGAGGACAGAAAATGCCACGTAAGACCTTTATCTACAAGAATTTATAAAATATTATGATTTCTACATATATACATTAAAGAAAAAGAGGGAAAATCAAGATTTTGTTTGATTTAATTATATTTTTTCCTGAGTTCTATAATGTTTATTTATGTCCAACTGTTATTTTGTGGACGCATATTTATAGACCCATTAATTGAACATTAATCAGATCCACTATTTTTATATTGCTATAATAATCAGTATCTAAAGTAAATGAGTTTTATAATGTAGCAGGTTTAGGAGAATTTCAACTCGTATCATGTAACTATTAAAAGGAACAGCCATAAATAAAATAATATATAGCACTTTCTTTACAAAATCATGTTACATTGCTCCATTTCAACATTTTTATATTTTATATCTTTTTCCAGAATCATGTGGCTTGAATTATTTATTCTTTATTAACTTTAATTTTGGTAGCTGATTATAACAATATATATATATATATATATATATATAAATATAAAAGGTTAACATGTGAAGCACTAATGCCACGTCACAACTGGAAATTGGCTGATTACATGAAATGGAAACATGTATGTTAAACCCTAATAGAAAGAGAATTAAACGAAACAAAACCTTAACGATCAAATGGAAAAACTCAATTCGGTTATAAACTGTTGCTCGACATTGGAGGGCTATTGCCTATTTGTGGTTTGCAATTAAATCTTGCAACTCTATAATCATAAATCCATCTACAATAGTTTCACAACTTGCTTCAATTATTGTTTCAAGCCATATAATAAAGAATGAGCAGTATTCTTTCTAGTGCACTTGGGGGGCCCCAAATTATATTGTATTCGCAATTGATTTATATGATAGAATCATATGGTGTTAATTGTATACAAGCATGATGAATTATCGAATATAATCTCGGATAGGGTTGATGATGTATATAAATAAATTATGTTTTGAGAATTTAATGAAATGTGAACGAACAGAAAGCGATTTAGCACTTCTCTTTCTTTCACCAATTTTTTTATTGCTAGAGAAGAGATGAGGGTTATCTTTAGCCAAGTATTTTTGAAACCAACCATGTAATATATACATACATATGATAAAAACAATGAAATATGAGTCGGAATATTCTTTATAAAGATAACATTCATTTAAATCACAAGAAAATATAAAAGAGGGATAATTTCAAAATGATTTGAAAATAGAGATTTTGTACTTTGGTTTAACGGTTCCAAAGATCAATTTTAAATTCTTGAAAGTCTATAATCTTGAATTGCTATTCTTGATTAAAATCTTGAGATCAACTAAATTCATAATCTTTCTTGATCACCAACCCTTAATAGTACAAAAGTTGAGCAACAGAAGAATCAAAGAAGCCCCACATGTTGAATACAATTAAAGAGAAAAGAACAGGCAATAACAACATTAAGAAAACGAGCAAGAATTACATGGTTCGAAACATTCGCATAATCCTTCTAATCCGCTCTTCTCCAATTAATCGAAAAACCAACTGGAGATCGACAAACTTTACAAAACCCTACACCTCCATATATTTTTCAGACATACATAAAATCATATCCATCTCTATGCCCTTACCTAGAAAAACAACTCTTGACATGATGGCATCTTTTGTACAGTCGCTTAGCATATTGTAAATTACCTCATCTTGTTTGTATATTACACCCTAAGAGCATTTGTATCGGTAACAATCGGCCTCGGCTAAACTAGACTATACGGTATAAACTTAGAACTACACGATGTACAGTTTTAGTACAGGATTTTATTTGCAATCAGCTCACACTCATATGCATGAGGACACTCACCACTTGAGAAAGATAAGAAAGAGAGAGGTAGCGTAAACTAGCCTCGGTTAGCTGTACAACATCTTTCTTTTACTACACATCTAGCACAAGTTTGGGTTCTGACCGGCAGCAATTCTCCTTTCTGTCAACCAAAACATGACGTATTTGCAGAAAAATGAGGGATCAAATAAATTGGGACATCAAAATGCTCATAAGGAAGTGGATGTCGAAACAAGAATAAAAAAGTAGAGATTTGCGTACCCCCAGCAGCGAGAAGTTTCTCTACACGAGCTACTATATGCTTCCCATATGTGTACTTCTTCAGTGCACTTAAATGAACTTTTATTCGAGACATGATTAGTTCACGCTGCTGATCACTGCAAGTCTCAAGCACTTTCTGTACCACATAGTTTGCAAATTGATCTTTCATCATAGCCTGGTTCCACAAAAAGACGACGCAAAATTAAATATGATTGTATAGACATGAGACATTCACTGCTTCTTGTGGTTGTCTTATTTAACCTCTCATGTGTCATTATATTACAGAAAGCAATGTTAGAGATGACCATGATGAAGATTTTAGCAGATGCAACATGAAGACTTACAAGTAAGACATACTAACATGAGCACATAATTCATTTGTTGGTGAATGTAGAATGCGACAACTTAATAATACCCACAAACTTCACAACAAAAGCTGTACGAGCCAGGTCTTGAAGAATTGACCAAACTACAGTCCCTCAAAATCTACATCTATACCAATCTCCAGTGATAAAAGCAGGGAGATAATAGAAGGTAGACCTGGTGCTTTTATTATCACCGGTTGATCCTCCATAAGAAATAGAATGACAAAAAATGTGCAGTTAAACACCTCGCTAGAGCATTCCAGATCAATGTCAAAAATGCACGTCAGTTTTACTTCACCAGCATATAACAAGCATTATATGTGGGTGGTGTTCCACTTCTCATTTCCACCACCTTATTTCCTTCAAACATTGACTTGAGAAAAACAAGATAAGGATTTATCCTCCTTTTCTTTTCTCACCTTTGTTTATTTACACTTACCTCTTCCCCCAACACAAAATTAAATAAAAGGATTGACCCCAATTTTTATCTTATATTTATTCCATTTCCTGTCATATTTTCAAGGAAAATCTACTCTCCATAAATTCCAAAAAGGGCACCATAATCGGAGCTGAAAATATATGCTTCTATTTTACAATCATAACAGGATAAGTGCAATTTACCTGCTCTTAATTCCAAATCTCTCTCGTAAAGTTCCACGAACCATGTAAAAGCTTCCAAACTAGAGTGTATCTTAGATAAGAACTCCATGAGATTTGTTCTTTACATGCTCCTTATATTTGGACTTTTACAAGTCAACGAGACTCGAGTACATGGCTCAGAAACTTAATGTCATACTCCTCTAATCCATCATTAACATCTCCAGAAAAAAAGCATAGAACCAAAAAAAGATAAAACTTCCAAGCCACTGGTGCAGCTTCAATTGCTGTAAGTAAATACGTAATATCTAGGAAATAGAGGAGGACATAACAAACCTGAAGAGGCTCGTTCTCATCAGTTGTTCCGAGCATCTCATTCACCAACAATTGGCGTTCACTTGGATCACCAAACGCTAAGCATTTCTCAACAACATTTGATGCAAACTTTTGCTGACTCATCTGGACTATCTTTCCAGCTAATTCTAGAATTATGGCAGATCGCTCATGTGGCTTTCCATGCTCCAGTACATGCTATATATGACAACAAATTGAAATTTAATTAGTCAAAAGTTCCCTTGCCAAATCTTCTGACTGTAAAGGATCCCAAGAGACCATAATCCCTGTTGCTCAACAGGCACGTGGTTTTACAAAGAGACATAACAATTTGAAGGGGTGGGCAAAAACTTAATGTATATAAAAACTTAAATAAACTGCAAGGATTCAGAAAGACATGTTTTCAGCAAGTAGAAATGTTGGATCCTTAAACCCATCCTGCTCCAGCAGACAATATAGAATCTTCCAATATATGCTTATTGATATAATAAGTCCATTTGGTGCAAAATTCAAATTACTTACTCATTTCAAAAGTCCATGATTTTTTCTGATGAACTCAAAAAAGAGTAAAGATAGGAGAAGTAAATTGTGCATTCAATACAGATGCACATAAGCTATATCAAACCCACAGAGGCAGATAGAAGCAAGGTGTCCAGATTATTCTGTTGTTTAACTTATATAGGGGGCCCAAAATGGGGGAAAAATCAACATCATCCCCATCCAAGCAAGTAGAGCATGACTTGAGGAATAAAAAGATATAATATAGAAGCAGAATAAATGAAGCTAAGGTGCTCATGCATTTAAGTAAAAGGTTTACTAAAATAATTGAAACAGAATTTCCAACTTCATGGTTTGCCTGCATTGATGTTTATTACATCCAGATAGTACTTTGAAACTTTAACTACCTACAACAAACACAAGCCCACAAAGACCATATGAATTCTCCAGCAAAATTACAAACCTGAACAACATAATTCCCATACTGATCCTGTGCCAGCAAGCTTACAGAACCCAGAATCTCTTCCATCACTTTGCTCTGGGTCTTTTCATCCTTGCAATGCTCAAGAACTCGCTGCCAAAACAAAAACATTTCACAATATTAAGTAATACTATGACAATAGTCCAAATATAAGTGACCGAGAAAACATACACTTCTCTCTAACCTGTATCACACGACAGCCATATGGATGAGCTGAAAGACTCACAACTTGGTCAAAAAATGTTGACACAATAAACTGAATATGCTCCTCAGGAACACATTCAATGCACTTCTGGATGACATGATTTCCATTTTGATCACGCACACATCGCATGACATGCCCATCCAACTCTTCCACCATTTTGATCTTCTGATCCACATCAACAACTTCTATTGCCTGCATAATCAGATAACATTCTTCAATTGGATGTTCAAACACACATCTTCAACCAGCCATAGCATTATTTCACAAGAGTAAGTACTTTTATGAGATATTTTTGCAGATCGGATTCAGAAGCAGACAATACTAACATTACCTTCTGTATTACTCGACAACCATACATTTGGAGGCCTAGAGTAAGTACATGTCCAAATAGCTTAGCAGCTAATTCTCTTCTTTGAGACGGCAAGCCATGTTCAAAAAACTGATGAGGCAGAAATCAATTCCAGACAGATTATTAACAAGGTCCAAAAGCTCCAAATAAGTAAAATAGAGTCATGATTGACTGGCCAATGATGTTTGATACCTTTTGGATTACATAATTACCAAATACATCAGTAATTAGTGTAAGAGCTTGAGGAAACATTTCCTCGAAAACCATGTTCTTCTCTTCTATAGTGGCAGTTTCAAGCTTTTGTTGAATGAACCGGCTTCCATATTGATCAGCACTGGTAAAAGAAATTAGTAATGGTATCAATCTTGACAAATATGTGAATAGAATCTAATTGTGTAATCTCTTATTCCTAAAACAAAAATAAATAATAATGATGATGATGATAAAAAATAAAAGAAAGAATCTAATCGTAAAATACATACCTAAATTCAACAACATGACCATAAATGTCAGAAAGTTCAAAACATTTGGTTTTATTGCTCTTAAACTCCTCCAGCAGAGTGGAAGCAAAACTATTAGCCAAATTATCCAAGTGCCAGGGTCCAATGACACTCCCGGCTACATTTTGCATCCCACCGGAGAATCTTAAAGGGCTACCAGGTCCTCCAGCTGAATTCTGATTAACTGGACTTGCTAAGGGACTTCCTGGGTATGACAGTCCAATTCCCATAGTAGGATTCCCATAGAAACCATGAGGACTAGATGAACCAGTCCGGTTATTCAGAGGGATACCATACTGCGATTTCTGGGGAGACAACAAATCCCCAAGATATGCTTGCTGAAGCAGATCAATGTATGAGTTGCCCACATAGTTCCTAACAGAAGAATCACTAAAAGCAGGAACTTGTGCTGCTGTGTATTCGGCTGATGTCAAGTACTGTAGATACAAAGGGTCGACAAAAGGTGCCTGCAGTAAACCCCCTGCCATTTGGTTGCCTATTCCACAGAGGTTCTGCTCTGCAACAGCAGCACCAAGACTTGATCCTCCATACGTTCTAGAGTCAATTCCAGAAGCAGATGAAGCATTATTGAAAAATGGCTGTAAATTGGAGCGGCCATGTTGACCTGATATTGGAATCATAGGATTACCACTTAATCCATAATTTAAAGAATAATTGGAACTATCCAAGTGCTGATACTGAAGAAGTGGGCTACCCCCACCATTACCTGCAGCATTAGAAGATCCTTTCAAGTATGCGTTATTAAAACGGCCAGCATTTCTCTGCAGCTCAGGTTGAAGGGAAGTACTACTACTGAAAAGTGACCCACTGCCATTATTTGCACCAGCATCAGAAGCAGATATTTTCCCCGGATGAGGAACAGAAGACGTATTGAACTGCCCGAGCTCAAGCTTCTTGGTATAAGCTTGCTGTCTTACATTATTCTGGCCTCCCTGCCGATTAAAGAGATAATTCTTATGGTCATCAGGATTGGGTTCAATCTGAGAAGATAAAAGATCCTCCTCATCCACAATGCCATTTGAGAGGTTCATGCCTGATAAGGCAGCAACGAGGTCAGCAGATTCATTGGAGTGAGAAGGTACACCATTAAAGGAGTTGGTGTTGTTAATGTTTCTTTTTTCAGAATTCCCTGCCCTGCCTCCTCCAATAGGTGTTGGGCAAGGACTAGGAGCCCTTGCAATGCGTTGAGTATCAGGAGTTGAGCTTCTTGACAGGGATGCACCCAAAACAGCAGCATAAGAATATGATGCAGGTGCTCCTGCATGCTGAGCATCCGATGGGCTTTGAATATTTGAAGTTGAGTGTACTATGTCTGAGGATGTCACTCCATACAGATGTGCCAGCTCAGCCTCCGCCGAACCCAGGCCACTGGCATTCTCATCAAAAGCATTTCTACTCGCTGGTCGTGATGGGTGTCCAGAAATTGGAGTTGAGTGGTTCAAGTTGTCCTGCACAGATATTATCATATAAAAAACTAAACTGAACTAAAAAGAACATGGAGAAATGTAACTCCTGTTTAGAACAAGCTAAACAATTAAAAACCATGACAAGTTTCAAATAATGTAATAATGCCAACTTCCATCAATATGATGTGATTTGGAAGGCAATTCTGTTACGCCACACTGGATTTAACATGGTAATGGAAGAGGTTACCAACGACTATTAGATATTAAAATTATCACCAAAATATTAAAATGTCTATAGCACCAGAGTAGGTCAAATTATCAACAAAATCTATAAATGAAACAGCCTTGCATATAAGAACAAAAAGAAAGACAACCAATAAAGTATAGTTTATACATAAATAGAATAAAAGGCAAATATAGAAGTAAGATAACCAATAAAGTATACTTTATTTAATAGTTGAGAAAGGTTTGCCATTTTAATAAAGGGGTGCCATTCCACTACTGATGCTGATGCCCATATAAAGCTGGTTGTAATGTATTGAGAAAGAAAGGAAAATTTATAAATCTTTCATAAAACTAAACAAAGGAGGATGAGAGTTAAACAGTTTTCATATACTGATTTCATGTCAACAGAGTTACATGGTGTAGCGAAATGTATATATCTAATCTGCGAAGGGTCCTACCATACATGTTAAGAAGGACCAAGATTCAGGAAAATATGTAAATCTATGAGAACCCAAAAACACAAAAACAAATGAGGGGGAAAAAACTGCATAAAACAGTGTCATTGGAAAATTTAGAAAACCTCCAAGCATAACATAAAAAAAGTAAGTACACTCCAATATCATATGCAACTCATCCAATTCTAATCTTGAAACAAATATATTTTGAATTCAATAAAAGAGAATCTACACACGTAAAAAGAGCAGCTTTGCAAGTTATTAACCTGAAATATGTCTGCAAGACTCTTCTGCTTACTACCAAGTCCTAATCCAGGCAAACCAATAAGTCCATCACCACCCCACTCCACAGAACCCTGCAGTTTGTCCCCATTCTCAATCTCTTGCTCCTTTGAATTGAAACTCGGTGATACTGAGAACAGGGATCTCCCACCATTGCCACTGTCATCCCTGTTCACCTTCCTTCTATCCCCAATTGCAGAACTCCCTCCCTGCAATCTCTGAGTAAATCGCCAATCTTCCCTCGACAAAAGAGGAGGTGGCAGCCTCGGGTTAAGATTAATGTTTGAGTAATAGTAAGACAAATACGCAGGATCAGACCTAAGCTCATCATCCGACAAGAATCCATTACCACCCTTATCTCTTGAAAACTCAGGAAATGCCGAGCCACCACCTACGCCATGGTTGAACAACCCACCAACTGCACTCAGTGAACCATCCACTGTAGGTGGAGCAGATCCACTCCTACACAAATTCAGCTCCTTTTCAAGATCATCAGCCTCTTGTCTCCTCTGTTCACGAAGTAACAAACCTATCTCCTTGTCATACTCATCTCCAAATGAATTTTCATTATTTCCAATCATCGGCCTTCTCCCCAATTCAGATAACATGATTCTTCACAAAATCAAAAGCTCCCAGCTATTCCCACCTCATTCCACAGCGAAAGAGAGCTTAAATTAACACCACCAACAGGACCCAACCTAGAAGCCCTCGAAATGTATTCTAACACAGCACTAAATCCAACAACAACAAAAAACCCAGTAAACAAAAATTGAAAATTAAGTTCGGAGCTCATAAATTCTTAGCTTTGACCATCACGTTATTAAAAACAAATTAATTCTTGCATTAAAGCGTCGAAACGATTCGATCAAAGGCTCAGGAAAACTCACTCTCACGATGGGTTGAGTAACCGTAAACCAAAGCAGTTTCGGCAAAATGGCCATACCACTCCATCTTGAATTATATTAGTTTGATTAGAAAGAAAAAATCAAGCTGCCATGGAAATGGGATTGGTTGAAGTTTCGTAAACAAAGTGAGTGAGGCAGAGAGTGAGGACTTATATAGGATCAATCTGGCGGCGAATTGTTCTTACAGAGAACCCATTTAGGGTTTTGTTTCTGCTACAATTTTAGAAAGAGAAACACTTGGATGAAGTACAGTGGCTGAATATATAACATTCTGCATTTGCTTTGTGCCATATCAGTATATTTGCTGATTTTTTTATTTTTATTTTTGGGTAAATAAAAACACACTTTTATATAATGTAATAATAACTAATAATCATTGTACTAAATCCTCTAATTTCAATTTTATTTATTGAATCAATATTTTTATTCCTTCAAATCTTGGGCTCATTATATATTAAATCCTAACCCGAATTTTAGTGCAAATAAGTAAATAACTATGCATCAACTCAATTTGTTAATGTAGTATATAATATGTGAACTTAATTCTACAAAGTTATAAGGACCGAAATCTGCAATATTCGTTTTAATTATGGTATTTTTTTATTTTTGAATTAGTTATAAATTAAAAAATTGTAACTTGGTTTAAGAGATGCTAGGTATCTAATCCAAAAGGTATTTAAATTACCCTTTAAACCATACATGCATGTTATGTTTGTTCAAGGGCTTGTGGGGTTATTTTTGTGTTTTCAATCTCATCTAAATTTCTAGTGGGCCATTTTATTGCATGGGTATATGTGATTATGTTCGATTGTTCACTAAAACAGTTCATATGATGTAGTGATTTCATCCTCCAATAATATAAAATGTAAAATTAATTGATATATTATATATAAAAGACGTCAGCGATGAACACATATTAATGTGTTCATGGTGATTAGAGTATTTGATTGTTCTCATATAATTATTTTAGATGAAGTCTAAATTATGTATGTTATTCCTACAATCTTTAAATGCACTTATATAGAAGTGGGTTCAGGATTAAATATTTGGGCCAATTTATATACACGCCTAAACTTAAAACTCCAAGATAATTGTTTCGGCCTAGTAGGCCCAATTGCATAACATAGTGGACCCTATCTGTATAATTATAATTATACGATGGTTAGGAATTAATTGACTTAAGAGTGTGATAATTAATTAACCCACCCGATTCTCTCCCCCCTCCTCAGATTGTTGACAAAATGTAGAATAAAGAATCTATGATTAAATTAGGTAGAATATTATAAAACATACAAAACTTTTCTCTCACACCTATCAGAACACTTGTACGATGAACGGTAATGGATTTTCGTATGTGTTTTTCATCCCAACGTTGAAATAATAACAATATCAAACAAGTAGTTTTTCTAGTTTTTATTCCTACGTGCTTAAAAAAAAATTGTTTTACCGATTTAGTTTACACATGTTTTTATGTAGATAGATCTTTGAATATTTTCATTAAAGTCTTGAAAACTAAATGTAATACCATCACTTGAAAGCAGGGCCCAGAACCCGTCCTGAACTAAGACTAGAAAATATGATTATTACTATATTTTTTAGGGCGACCAAGTTTATATCCAACTTAGGCACATATAACTATTATACTCGTTGTATTTACTTAACATATTATAATTCATAATAAAACATATTTGAGTCATTTATTCATGAGATGATAAGGTTGATGAATAAATAAAGAAGTAGTGTTGAGTTATGAATAAGAGTGATAATGATGTAGAAATGGTAGTGTCACGCGTAATCCCGCTTTAACTCTACATTGCCAATTACCACTTTCCAACACCTTTCCTCCCAGTTCAACCTTTATTGACTTAACCCACTCTTTTATTTTTCAACAAAACTTATATGTTGACCCGACCCGGCGGGTGGGTCGTTTTCACGCGCGTGCAGGCACCCCACGCGCACCCGCTTGGGCGCACACCAAATTTCATACCATGTGATTTAGTGATAGATGTTATATATATACTATATAGGTGTTATATATATATATATATATATACATTTTCTAGGTATCACATATATAGTGGTAGGTAATCATGTTCATCCGGTTAAACGGTTCCGGTTTCCGGAATGATCGAACCAGAACCGAACATGTAGAGGGGAATGTCGGTTCCGGTTCCGGTTCCGAAACCGTCGGTTTAACCGGAACCGCCGGTTTCGGCCGATTTTTTTTTTTAATCACCAATTTTGATTTTTAATAATTGTTTTCGACTAAATTGATATTTTAGAATACAAAATATGAAATCTAACAAATAATAATTAAGTGAACAAACTTTTGATAAAAATTTGGAAAATTACAACTTGAGTTTACATAAAAAAAGTTTATTTGATTTATAAGATTCTATCTATTACAAATTTACATAAAAAAATTCTATCTATTACAAGTTTTCAATTCTATCTACAAATTTGTAAACAAAAGATTGGGAAGGGGAAAAATTTTTGAAAGAGCTTGAGTTTTATTATAATTTTGGAATTGAAATTCATTTTCAAATTTATAATGAAATTGTCTACGTATCCTTAATTTATAAAATTAAGGAATCAAAGCTCACATAGTTTTCTTACCTCAACTTACCCGTCGGTCCAATAATTATAATCTTCGAAGTTGGTTGGTGTGCCTCCGCCGGAGGATGATGTATTCGAGTCGTAGCCAAACAAATCGGAACCACCATCTTCCAATGTTACTTCGTTATGTAGATGTTGTGAACGTCTTTTGGTTTTGCACCAATCTTCAAGGAGCATAAGGTTTTGCACATTCTCAATGACCAAGTTTGCACGTCTCAGAGCCAACGTTTTTTATGATTCCATGCACTATCAATCCAATCACAAGTAATACCCATATAATTATTAAATTTGAATGGATCCTTCCAACAATCACAACAAATAGTAAATTTTGTTTTAAGTTGAGCTAACTCTTCTATTAATTCATATTTAAATTCAATAACTCTTTTAGCCATATCACGTGTTTGAGTGTTCCTAGATATAACTTTAGCAGGCGATTGCAAATGCGTATTAATATGTTCTTCATATATGTCATCACATAGATATCCTAGTGGAAGATGTTTCATGGCAATCAAATCACAGTTTCCTTTCCTCCATTCTAATTGACTAAATTTAAAAGTTAAAGAATCCATACCTAGTGACGAGCCGGACGATCCCCGTAGTTGCGTTTGAGACCGGTCCAATCACATCTTGTCTGGATGCTTATTCAAGATATGGTTGGTGAAAGTTCCATATCCCCCTCCATGCTTGAACTTGTATTTGTTCAAACAATGGTTACAAGACACAATGTAGTCGATGTTTGATTTAGGACATTGTTCCTTCTTGAAGTGGACGGAGAAAATGTCACTTCGAAGTGATGATGCGGCTCTAGTTGAAGTGGTTTGACTAGGGGCACCACCTCCTTCTTGTGCACTTTTTTGTGTTGTAGGAGGAGACGACATCTCATCTTCACTTTCCACCAATGCGGCTTGGATATCGGGCCCCAAATCAACATCATCGCCCAAAAGCTTGTCGATGTAAGTATCATCATCTCGTGTGAATTAAGGAGGGGGCATGAGACTTTTACCCTTCCCACGAGACGAGGATCCTCTTCGAGGCATGATGTACAGATATAGGAGTAGAAATGTAGAAGTAGAAACGTAAAGTAGAAATTGTTGATCTCCAACGGCCCGTAGATTTGAGCCGCCCATTTCAATTTTTTTGAAACCGTCGGTTCGAAATCGGTTTGGTTCGGGCGGTTTCCTACGGCTACTTCTCCCTAGCTGTCGATCTCCAACGGCTATATTAGATTCAACGAGCGTCGTCCACGTGTCAGATCGCATTAAAAAAATGTGAAAACCGATGGTTCCGAACCGCCGGTTTGACGGTTCAGAAAATCACAAATCGTAACCTAACCGGATATATTCGGTTTCTGATTACGGTTTGGAACCGGAACCGGGTCAACGGTTCGCATAACCGTTGACCGCCGGTTCGAACCTATCCCGGTTCGGTGGTTTTCGAACCGGATGAACGTGTTTAGTGGTAGGTGTTATATATATACTTTATAGGTGTTATATATATGCTCTTTAGATGTTACATGTATGTTCTTAAGGTATCATATATATATATATATAGTGATAGGAGGTGTTATATATATACTTCATAGGTGTTATATATATACTATTTAGGTGTTACATGTATGTTCTTGAGGTATTATATATATATATATATAGTGGTGAGTGTTATATATATATTCTATAGGTGCTATATATATATATTGTTTGTTTAGGTGTTACATGTATGTTCTTGAGGTATCACATATATAGATTTTATATTATGTGATTCATCGATAATTGTAATATATATACTCTATGGGTGTTATATATATACTCTTTCGGTGTTACATGTATGCTATTAATGTATCACATAGATTCCATATTATGTGATCAGTGATATGTGTAATACGTATACGCTACAAATGTTATATATATACTCTTTAGGTGTTACATGTATATTCTTAAGATTCAGTGATATGTATAATAGATTGTGAATTGCGATTTTATCATCTTCTTCCCCAAAATTTATGTAAAATTCATACTACTTAATCATATTTCTACAACTTCATACCATCATTTCATAACCAACAAAGTTGCATATCAAATTACATACATGTACAATCCTGAATATATAAACTCTAAAGAAGAGGAGAGAACAATAAAGATCCTCTTTCCAATCCGCCGTCATTAAGGTGAAGAAAAAGAAGATGAGGAAAAAGAAGAAGAAACGCGCAGAAGAAATGAAGAAGAAGATGATGATGAAGATGAGGAGAAGAAGAAGAGACACAAAATTAGGGTTTAAGAAAGAAGAAGAAATGAGAAGAAGAAGAAGAAGAAGAGACACAAAATTAGGGTTTAAGAAAGAAAGAGATGAGAAGAAGAAGAAGAAGGGAGACAGAATTAGGATTTAAGAAAGAAGAAGAAAATAAATTTTGCAGAAGAATGAATAAAATCGCAGCTCAGTTCGCAGCCGTTCTCCTCTTTATTAATGGCGAAAAAAATAAAAAAATAATATATAATATCCATTTGGAATTGGGTCGGATCGAGCGGAGCGGGTGCATGTAAGTGCTGCTCTTTATTTTTTTTATTTCATTTCCAATAGTTATAAATAACAATAATAATAATAATAATAATAATAATAATAATAATAATAATAGCAAAAAATCAACTTGCATTTCTATGGGTCTAGATAGAAGAATCTGACTGGTCAACTTTCTAACCATATTTAACGGCGTCAGTCCTCCTCATGGTTACTGGTTGACATTTTTTTCTAAGAAAATGAATTAGTGACACATGTAAATATATTTATAGCCACCAGGCGGCATCAAATTTCTCATCTTATTTAGCCATGTGTTACAAAATTTCATGATAATTTTCTCCACATTTTCCTTTCTTTAAATTTCATGTAAATTTTAAAAAGATAAAAATATTTATAGGAATTACTTGGGTTCCGTACTGATTTTATCTCCCTAAATCTTTCACTCATAAATAATATAAATACCTAATCTTATTAATGTTTATCTTATCGCCTCATTTTGGGAGACATGTCGGGCTAAAATTAAGCGAGCCGACAAAACTAAACAATTAATAAGCAACTCAGAAACCATAACTCCCGACTTGTATACGTTGATATTTTAAATATATTATGTAATACTTTAATATATATATAGAGTGATATTTCAATATGTAATGAGTTATACTTTACACATAACAAGTGATAGGATGATTCTGTAGTACACCAGGTGTATTAATATACCAAACTCTCCACTTATTCCAGCTATTAGATTCGAGAACATTGTTGACTTTGACCTTAAAAATCTCAGATCTGATGTCAGAAAATAAGTGGAGAGTTTGGTGTATTAATACACCTGGCGTACTATAAAATGACCCCAAGTGATATATAAATATACAAATTAAATAGATTTTAAAGTGCCATTTTAATGTATATTATTGTTTAGTGTATAACATGTAATATTTTTTTTATCTACACAAAATGATATTGTAATATATAATTCAAATGCATTTCATTTTTACTATGTGATAGTGAGGTGTGTGGTAACTAACTAATTTGATCGTAATATCCAACCTATTTGACTTTAATACCCTACCAATTTAACAACATTCATTTCTAATGTGATTCTTTTTTGTTATGTTGTATGTGTGGTATACAGTGACCAACTTATTTGATTGTAATATTTGACCTTATCGACTCAATGAATTGCATGACTCAATGCTATTTCAAAATTTATCAAATAATATTCTTGTTTCTTCTAGGAAAATAAATGGTAATATGTATGTCCTAAATTTGTTTATATTAGTACTATTTAAATAAGTGCTTTCTTTCAAAATAAAATTCAATTTAATGGACAGATGCAATACCATCAAGATGCACAAGATCTCATTTCTCCAATATCCTCACACAATACTGTAATATCCACTTAAATTGGATGTTTTTATTGGATGATTGAATAAATATTATATTCCAGATATATTAAATGTTTTTTATATTTTCAACTTTTTATATATCCTTGTCTTATGTATAAAATATCTTTAGTGGATCTTTATTCTAAAGTTTCCACTTCTTCAAAATTGATTAGTTTAGAGCACAAAGTAATATCAATTAGTTTTATACATTATTAATAAAAAATTAAACAAAACACTCAAAGTGTAGTCCAGCCCATGTGTAGTATATACAAACATAAAAATGATAGAACAAATATATACTATATTTTTTATTTGAGATGATATAAATCATATTTTACTTTCCAAACAAGTTATTCATACTCCATAAAAATAACAAAACAAGCTACGCATACTCAACCAATAATTGCACATACCCATCTGAGTTTTTTAATTTTCTCAGCAATAATTGAACATACTTTTTAATACTTATGGTTGTCTTGTACACTTTAGTCTAAATTCCCTTGTCACAAAAATCATATCATGACATGTTAAAGCATATTCATAATTTCAGTAATTTTATTAGGTATTTTAGTACACAGATAATCATGATAATATGACTTTCTTCTTTAAATTGAGACATTATTTATTATTATTATTATTTTATCGTTAAATAGGAAAAAGGAAAAAGAAATCGAAACGCGGAAGACGGCGTTAAGTCTTCAATAGCCGTTAATTCTCCCACGCGTTTTTTTTTTGTATTTGTATTTGTTGAAAATAAAAAATAATATTCTTGAATTTGGATATAGCGTGTGAAAATTCCGCAAGTAATCTCATTCCTCACAGCTCATATATGAGAATCAATTACGTGTAAAATTATATACATATATACGCATTTCCCACTCCCAATCAAATCTTATAGTCTTCTTCATCCTCTTCTTTTTCTATGGATCTCCTTGAGCTTTCTGGGTCAACTCCCATGGCGTCGCCTCCTCCCTCGCCCTCCTATTGGTGCTACCAGTGCACCAGAACCGTTAATCTTGCGTCTGAAGAGGCCGTCATCTGTCCGTATTGTGAGGGCGGGTTCATACAATTGGTGGATCCCACCGATTTCTCTCCGGAGCCTCCACGGCGAGTCAGCCGCCGCCGCCGTAACGGCTCCTCATCCTTCAATCCTCTCATAGTTCTCCGGAATAATTCAGAGGCGGAGTCGCCTCCCAGCGCCGACGGCGCCGCCGGCCGGAGGAGTTACGAGCTGTACTACGACGATGGATCGGGGTTAGGTCTTCGCCCGCTGCCTTCTTCCATGTCGGAATCCTTGCTCGGATCTGGATTTGAGATGATGCTTGACCGCCTCTCGCAGATCGGGTTCAGCCTCTGGAGCCGGCCTGAAAATCCGCCGGCGAGCAAGCAGGCCGTCGCCTCGCTGCCTACGATAGAGGTCCTACCGAGCCACCTGGACTCCGATTTACACTGCGCCGTGTGCACGGACGCTTTTACCCTCGGATCCGAAGCTCGCGAAATGCCCTGCAAGCACATATACCACTCCGATTGCATTTTTCCTTGGCTGAATCTCCACAGCTCCTGCCCGGTTTGCCGGCACGAGCTGCCGAGCGATGAGGCGGACGGGGTTTCTGGTCAATCGGAGGCTGTGGGGCTCTCGATATGGAGATTACCCGGCGGCGGCTTCGCGGTGGGAAGATTCGTTGGGGGAGATGGAGAGATGCCGGCCGTGTACTCGGAATTGGATGGGAGCATGAGTCTAAACGGCGGCGTTTCAAGTGGAATTCAGTGGGGCCCGTGGGTGAGGCGGCGGAGGGGCGGTGCTGTGCGGAGGTTTTTCGGCCACATCGGTTCGATGTTTAGGAGGCGCCGGATAGATGGCGGTCCGGTTCGGAATGCCAGTGTTTCGGACACCGGTTCGGTTAACTCGGTTTTTAGTAGATACGTGTTGAGGAGGGATAGGAGCACAAACTCGGTTCCCACTCAGCAATAGAATGGGAGGCCAAAATGGTCAATTCACTGCTTTTTATTTTTTATTTTTTACATGGATTAAATTCAATTTTGTTGGCAAGTATTGTAAAGTCATGCACTTTTTCAACATTTGTACCTATAATATCACTAACATTTCTCCTAATTTCTTTCCACAAAATCAATAGGATTATTTTTGTAGAATTTCGTACACACTTTTGTAGAAATGTCAATTGGATCAGCTATAGCAATTACTCCTGCTGTTCCTGTAAATATATAAATCATATATGTCTTCTTAATATTATGTCAAATTGATCAAAAATATTTGTAAGATACACTTGAAACTTAAATAGTAAGATTAGTGGAAAAAGGTTTCACTTTGAATTGGTCTTGTTATGGACATAATGTAAGGTTGATTTTTGAGAATTAAGTGTCATAAAATATCAGCACTCTTTTTTAATGTTTAAACGTAGTTTCTTTCTTTGACCTATTTGAGAATTTACATTTTCATACATTAGTGTATTTGCTAAATATAGAAGTTTGACTATTCAAATCAAAATCAAAACATATATGTAAAACGGTTTTATAAAAGATCTGTATTTTTCTTTTGGTGATTACATATTCCGATCCTTCATCTCAAATCAATGTCAAATTTCATCAATTTTGTGTATTAGTGAAGTCATCTCCCATCATTCTATATGCCAAATGAATATTCCGGAATTTGTTTTCTATTTTATCAACCATTTGGTCATAATAAAAATATAATTCTATAGAATTGATTTGTTCTTTCGCATGTGTTTTTGTATTACGGTTAGTATGATAGGTGATGAGTCCTTCATCACTTGTGTAATTTTAATTATCTTCTTTAGTTTGTGTACTTAACATGTAATATCTTATCGTACTTTGTAAGTTGAATCATGCATGTTTAGTGAATGTTCTTGTCATGTGTTGTTGCATTTTTATAATTAACTTATATTATGCATTTATCTTTCTCAATCGACTTCTCTCTTTTCTTTTCTTATTTTATTAGGTGGCCTCCACGTCTATAATTGGAGTTCGAAAAATCTAATATGTTTCAAATTGAAACACTTGTTAAATTGAGTGTTTTTTTAAGTTATAATTAATCGAAAGTTCAAAACTAAACACTAATAAATTCTTTTCCCCCCCTAATTAATCCTAGATAATTAAATTGGGTGAAATAGGGGAGTGGGAAGATAGGTGATATGGGGCAGCAAAGTGGTGGACTGCAAAAGGTTGAAGTCAACAATGAAGGCAAGCGATTGATGAGTAGGGTCTATTAATAGCAAGGCTATGGAACACTTGTTATTAATATCTACCTAATTATTTGTCATAATACATACATACATACATTCACTAAAAATGTATACAAATATATCAAATCCTACAAATTTAAAAAAAAATAAAATATGAAATCTATAACCGGCCTCAACCCCCAGTCTTTTTGTTGGCTTTGATAGTTTTCTAATTTAAATTTGAATGTGTCATATATTTGTTGGAAAGTTAAAAGATGGATTTTGTGTTGGATTGAATGTATTATGTTATACCTTTGTTTGATTGACTGATTGAATTTTTTTGGTTGTTTTATACTTTTATATTATTCTTTTGTTGGAACTTGGAAGTTGAGAGGTGAATATTTTTAATTATATTTGACAAATATGTATTGGCCAAGTATATATGGGTATAAAAAAGAAAGAAGAAAATCAATGTAATAAGAACAAACAATAGTTAACACACATCCGTAAAACAAAACAAAAAATAAAAAATACTGCAACTTTCGCACTATTTTAATATAAAAATTGTTAACTCATCTCCAACTTAGGATAAAAGTGATCACCACACCCATTTAAGATTAAAGTCGTCACTCATCTTCAATACTTTGTGATATTTTTTTACACTAAACATAATGTTTATTAATTGTCATTTTAAGGATGAAATACGTCCACCATATATATTATTTTTGTCGATATCAATCATTCAATTGAGTTGAGAAATTATGTACATGACAAATGGCATGTGTGGTAACACTGTACTAATGTGATCGATCAAAAAAATGTAAAACGTGTGGTAACACTGTACTCATCCATATGCAATTAGAGGCAAACTTTGTTACCACCTTGTAAATATCTTTCTTCATCAATTTGAGATTTTAATGACCTCAATTTCGTAGATGTCTTTTTGAGTTCATGAGTCAAACCCTTCCTCTCTAACATACGATATGTTATGTTATATTATATTTTGTGTTATATTTTCTATTCCAAAACAATCATCACACATCATGATATTCTTCGATGATATTATTATTTAACATATGATGCGTATGTATTTCTAAGAAACACAAAATGTAATATCAAATGTAACAAAGAATCCAACCCCTCGTCCCAGATGATATCAAAATTGGGAAGTGGCAACATATTTGATTTGTCAATTGAGGCTATTTAGATCAGGTACTATTGAATTTGTCAATTGAGTCTAATTAGTTAGACCAGGTTATATTTAATTTGCAATTGAGGCTTAAATATAAATGATTTCTTATATCATCAAATTTGCTTGATTTGATACAGATTTATAAAATAGAATATCTACACCTAACAATATTTTTATACCTGATCGTGATCACAACATATTTCATTGTCAAAACTGCTCATCGAATCAATCATTGTTTAATCAATGAATTTCTTGAACTCATATTTCTTGTGAACAGCTAACTATAAATTAAACACAGTACTACATATCTTCATCATGTGTAGTACAACCTTAGCTTGCAAAAAGTCAAAACATGTACTGCAAAAACACACCACTCTATATAAACCCTAATCACAACATTCTGCTACGTACACACATATATATCAACCATGACCGCTTCTTCCAAGTCAACTTTCTTGATCATCACACTCCTCATTCTACTCCTCCAGGTTTCCCAGATCAGCAGCCATGGCGGCAGCCACGACGAGGACGATGCCACCTCCTCCGATCACCACACGAAAGGGCTGATTCCGGTCAAAATCTGGTGCCTGATAATCATGTTCGTGAGCACATTCGCCGGAGGGGTTTCGCCGTATTTCTACCGATGGAATGAGAGCTTTCTGCTGCTGGGAACTCAGTTTGCAGGTGGGGTGTTCTTGGGAACAGCCCTCATGCATTTTCTCAGTGATTCCAATTCCACGTTTTCTCATCTTTCGGATAAAGAGTATCCTTTTGCGTTCATGTTAGCCTCCACGGGCTATCTTCTTACCATGTTGGGCGATGCTGTCATTGCCTATGTTATGAGGGACAAGCTGCACAAGGAGACCAGAGTGGATGTCGAGGGTGGCGGCGATAAGGTGGAGGAGGAGGCGGCCGTGGCGGTGAACCCGGTTTTTGTGAAGACTAGTTCGGTTGGTGATACTATACTTCTTATTCTGGCTTTGTGCTTTCACTCCATTTTTGAGGGCATTGCTGTTGGTGTTGCAGGTAATCTTCTTACATTTCTTGAACATAGTATCTTACAATGTGTATGTCTCAGTTTCATACCTTGGATTCTTAAATACAGGAAAGAATCATTTTTCGTCCTGTAAAACTGGACATTTTCAATTTGGTTAATTAAAAAGTTCATCCAATTTTGATCCTTTTTTTTAGCAGAATTTTCAATTTTCCGGCCACATTGTGGCGAATGCAGTACACTATCCCCCAATTTGAAGTCGTAAGAAAATCGAAAATTTGGTGAACAAGGACCAAAATTGGATGAAATTTTCAATTACATAATGGAAATGAAAGGGACAAAGTTATTTCCTCTTAATCACTGATCATTAGTGAATAGTTGGATATATTAATTGGCCAATTAAATGTTTTGATATATATGCAGATACGAAAGCAGATGCATGGAGAAATCTATGGACAATTTCACTTCACAAGATATTTGCAGCCATAGCAATGGGAATAGCACTTCTAAAGATGATACCAAAGAGACCATTTGTTGCCACAATTGCATACTCATTCGCATTTGCTATTTCCAGCCCAATTGGGGTGGGAATAGGCATTGCTCTTGATCATGCCACCAGCCAAGGCAAGACTGCTGACTGGATTTACGCCGTCACGATGGGGCTCGCCTGCGGGGTCTTCGTCTACGTGGCAATCAATCATTTGATAGCAAAAGGGTTCAAACCACAGAAACAGTGCTACTTCAACACTCCACTCTTCAAGTTCTTTGCTGTCCTATTTGGTGTAGGAATTATAGCCATTGTTATGATATGGGACTAATTATCACTCCTTTTTCTTCTCACATTACTATCAAACTTATGATCATTTGTGTACAATCTCATCTTTGTATATGTTGCAATGCCCTTTTCTTGCTTGCATTAATGTTTCGTTTGAGTGCTTTACAAATAGCTTAGAGAAGAAAAGGTAGGAAGAATTGTGCAAGAATGAAAGCAAAATGAAAGCAAAAGAATTATACATAAGTCTTGTACAAGATCCGTAGTTGGTGCAACTACAAAAACATGGTTGTGATGATGCATAAATGAACTTCCAACCTTCAAAATACTTATTTTGAATTTGTATTTCTACTTAATAAAAATCGAGATTTTTACTTTACGGTGAATCATGTTATGTGAGTGTTGTTTATAGTAAAACTATTGGCTCTCATTGGTTGATCTTATCTTCTTCCAAAGAAAGGTGGATCACATGTCCATTTCAATGACCCTCACACCAATCCGACAGGAAAATGATTGCACCATGGTTTCTCGATTTGGTAATAAAAAACATTAATTGTTGTTAGTGTTTTAATCAGGAAGATTAACAGTTGCATAATTATACTATCTAATTAGGGTTTCTTGATCATGATTTTCTCCAGCTAAAATGTACATATATCTCATCTAAAAGCCCTTAAAAATGGAGGGTAAAGCAAAACAAAAGGGTTGTAATTAATTAAAGATTAGGGAGAATGTCCATTAATCAAATGATGATCACTTAATCTACAATGGTTGGCAGAGGTTAAAAAAGTTTAAGGTTTGTGACACTTGGACAAACAGTTTGGTACAGTATCCCGCTACACTGTCAACAATTTCTTTGTGTATAATCTTCTTACATGTGGGAATTAAATTAATTAATCTTGTAACCAAACTAGTACAATGAATTAGAGCCTATTTAAGCACACATAATTCTCACTTCAACACAAGTAGTAGTGATTGCACATATCATCATGGGATCATCCAATTCTCCATCACCTTCATTTTTTATTTGCATTCTCTGCATCCTTTTGTTTGCTGATTTTGCATTAACACAACAAACAGGCAAAACAAGGCGGTTTACGTTCAAGGTAACTACTTCCAGTCCCCGGTTACTACCTCGTGAATGTATATATCTCATATGTTCAAGAAATACATCACGTGTTCGTATCCTATGCAGGTCCAGATGCAAAATGTGACGAGATTGTGCAAGACTAAGAGCATTATCACTGTGAATGGCAAGTTCCCCGGCCCCCCCATCCTTGCAAGGGAGGGTGATCGTCTCATTGTTAAGGTCATCAACAATGTGTCAAGCAATGTCAGCATCCATTGGTATGTACCATATGCCTTGTTTAATTCGAAGAAATGATCTTCCAGTTTGAGAACTCATCCTTTTTGGCAGGCATGGAATAAGACAATTGCTGAGTGGATGGGCAGATGGGCCATCATATATAACCCAATGCCCAATTCAAAGTGGGCAGAGTTATGTGTACAATTTCACCATAATAGGACAGAGAGGAACTCTGTTCTGGCATGCCCATTTCTCATGGTTGAGAGCCACTCTTTATGGCCCCTTGATCATCCTCCCTTTCAAGAACACTTCCTACCCTTTTCCTAAGCCCCACAAGGAAGCTCGTCCGATCATCTTTGGTTAGTTTTCTTGACCATTCTTGATTCTATTACAAAACTGTTTCTATGCTAACATGCAGGAAAAACATTATAGGGGAGTGGTGGACTGCTGATACAGAGGCAGTGATCAGCCAGGCTCTTCAAACGGGTGCTGGACCTAACGTATCCGATGCCTACACCATCAATGGACACCCTGGTCCATTGTACAACTGTTCTGCTAATGGTGAGATGAAACTCTTGAAACGTAGACAAGATCATAACTCTATTTAACTTGTATGTCCAAATCTGCATGCAGAAACCTTCAAGCTGAAGGTGAAGCCTGGGAAGACATATCTTCTACGAATAATCAATGCTGCCCTCAATGATGATCTGTTTTTCAGTATCTCTAACCACACACTCACTGTCGTTGAAGCTGATGCAGTCTACGTAAAGCCATTCGAAACAGACACTCTCCTACTCGCACCAGGGCAAACCACCAATGTTCTTCTTAAGACAAAGGTTAACCCTACAAAACCCACATTTGCCATGGCTGCTAGGCCTTACTCCACAGGCCAAGGCGCATTTGACAACACCACAGTTGCTGGAATTCTTGAATACAAAACCCTATCTCAAAAGCCCTCAATCTCTGCTCTCCAAATCCCATCACTCCCACCCATCAATGGAACCTCTTTTGCTGCCAATTTCAGCAACATGTTTCGCAGTCTAGCCAACGCACAATTCCCAGCCAACGTGCCACAAATCATCGATCGAAAGTTCTTCTTCACTGTAGGCCTTGGAAGCAGCCCCTGTCCAAAGAACCAGACATGTCAAGGCCCTAATGGCACCAAATTCGCAGCATCAATTAACAACATTTCCTTCACAAACCCCACAACCGGGCTTCTTCAGAGCTACTTTTTCAGACAAACCGATAACGTTTACACCACCGACTTCCCCAAATTCCCATTGATGGCATTCAACTACACAGGCACGCCACCAAACAACACGAACGTCGTGAATGGTACAAAAGTAGCAGTGCTCCCATTTAACACCACCGTGGAGGTGGTGTTGCAAGACACGAGCATTCTCGGGAAAGAGAGCCACCCCCTCCATCTCCATGGATACAATTTCTTCGTGGTAGGACAAGGGTTTGGGAACTTTGATCCCCAAAACGACCCTCCCAATTTCAACCTCGTCGATCCTGCTGAGAGGAACACTCTTGGTGTCCCATCTGGAGGATGGGCCGCTATCCGTTTCCGGGCTGATAATCCAGGTTACATTTTGTTTTATCTCGAATTCAAACGTGATATGATGATCAAGAACTGAGAATATGTGTGTGCAGGTGTGTGGCTGATGCACTGTCATTTTGACGTGCATCTGAGCTGGGGATTGAGGATGGCTTGGATAGTGTTGGATGGGAAGCTGCCCAACCAGAAGCTGCCTCCTCCACCTTCCGATCTGCCCAAATGCTGATGCTCTTTCTCTGCTTTCCACTTCCAGTTTTTCATGTTTATTATTTATGGACTTTTCTGGTTCTCATTGTTTTTGGATTCTGTGACTGTGAGAGAGATGAAGCACAGCTCTGATCGGTATTTGAATTTTGACGTTATGTATATTTGTTCCAATGAATATGAATAAACAAGTTCTGAGTGAGATTTTTGTTATTGCTGTTTTCCACACACAACACTTGCTTCAACTGAATCCAACAGAGTGATTCAGTTTGGATTTTTACTTACATATTGTGTGACATGGCAACTCGGAAATAATTTTGGGATTCAGGAACCGGAAATATCATGCCAAGAACCGGGCTGGAACTGGTCGAATCGGATACGTGAAGCTATGGAATAACTGCCGGTCCAAGGTAGTTGTGCAGTTAGGGCACAGACGCAAAATCCGGATTTCAAACCGAAATTCGTTCAACTCCGGTGAAGTTTTCAGCTAATTGGTGGAAGTTTTTTCACTCTTATATATAGGAGATTACTCAGTTGTAGTTGTATTTTGTAATTCTTTGTATTGAGTGAGATTAGAATTTTAGGGTTCTTGAGTGTTATGAAACCCTAGAAATTGGGGCTGATTGCTTGTAACGCACAATTCGTGCTTGATTCTTAGTGGAATTCGTTCGATCCTTTCATGGTAGATGTAGGCCAATGTGGCGAGCCGAACCACCCTAAAATCTTATGTGTTGTTTCAATTTTCGCATTTAGATCGAAGCTTAAAGTCTTGTCAAATTAGGGTTTTTGCAAAAGTGTTGTCTTCTAAGTGTTGTCTATTACACTTAGGGAGTTTAAATCAACAATTGGCGTCGTCTGTGGGAAGTGACCCGTTCAAAGGCCATTGCAGATGTCAGGGATGAAGCTCGATGTGGAGAAGTTCACTGGGACTGGAGATTTCACGTTATGGAAAACAAAGATGGAAGCGGTTTTGATTCAGCAATGATGGGAAAAAACCATCTGCGAAGAGCCTGCTGAATCTTCATCTCTATCACCTGAAGAACGAAGCAAGATTGACAAGAAGGCTCGCAACTCGATCATTCTTTGCCTAGGAGAGAAAGTTCTGAGAGAAGTCTACCAAGAAAGATCGATATTGGAAGTTTGGAGAAAGCTAGAAGTCTTGTATTAGACTAAGTCACTTGTAAACCGCATGTTTCTCAAGCAAAGACTGATCTCTTTCAAGATGTTGGATGATAAGAAGATCCTGGAGAAGCTCGATGAGTTTAACAAATTAGTGGATGACCTGGAGAACATTGAAGAAAAACAGAAGGATGAGGATAAGGCTCTTCTTCTGTTGAATGCACTCCCAAAGTCATATCAATCATTCAGAGATGCACTTGTATATGGAAGGGTTATCCTATTAACTCTAGATGAAGTTCAAGTGGCCATCCGATCTAGGTTTCTTGGTTCTGAATCTAAGAGAAAACAACAAAATCTTGGAGAAGGGCTGGCTGTAAAAGGAAAGAGGTTCAAGAAGGGGAACTCAAACCAAAATCAACAAAGATCTGATCAAGGAAACTCAAGATCGAATGCAGAAGGAGCTGAAGTAAGAAAATGTTTCCATTGCCACAAGCCTGGGAATATTAAGAGAAATTGCCCTCACTACAAGAAATTCTCTCATTGACTACACCCCTAAGACATGTGTTATGTCAAAAAACCCTTGTCGTAGCCAAAATTAGCGTTGTCGTAGATAAAACCGAAGTCGTAGAGTACAAAAATGCTCTCATAGACAAGGGTTTTTTGTTGGCGTTGTCGTAGAGGCATAGTCGTAGAGTAAAATTGAGCCCTAAGACAACGATGATGACTTGAGGTTGTCGTAGAGGCGTAGTCTTAGGTTAAAATTGAGGCCTAAGACAACGCTTATGATATGAGGTTGTCGTAGAAATGTAGTTATTGTGCCCTAAGACAACGGTAACCTCTTAACGTTGTCGTAACATCATAATAGCGTTGTTGTAGACTAAGTTAAATTGAATTTTTTATATTACATTTACATTATATGTAAAAATCAAAAGATGACTAAGTGTAAATTTTGAAATCCCCAAGTCTATCCCCAAATTGAAAACCCTAGGAAGCCCTCCCTCTTCTCCCATGCCTCCACCGTCGTCGTTGTAACCGTCGCAGCGCCGCCTCCGTCCGTCGACTCCGCTGGCCGCGCCTTCATCACTCGACATCGCTGGCCCCTGCTCCGTCACTCGAGCCAGTGCCGATTGTTACCTAGAAAGCCCTACATCCTCCCCCACGCCTCCGTTGTCTTCGTTGTCGCCGCCGCAGCGTCGCCTCCATCCGTCGATGCCACCGGCCGTGCCTTCATTGCTCGACGCTGCTAGCTGTGCCTAGGTCACTCGACTCCACCGACTCCACCTTTCATCGCTCGACGCCGCTGCCATCCGCTGATGCCGCTGGACGCGACGCCGCCTTCGTTAGTGGACGCCGCTGGCTGCTGCCATCTGCTGCCTCTTGCCCAGCGTCCATCCATCGTAGCTGCCCCACCTCCGTCCACGGCGTTTGGAGCTCCTCTACGAGCAGAGATCCGAGCTTCTATTTCTCGTGCTACTCGCTTTCTATTTTTCATTTTAGGTAAACCCCATTTCCATTTTTTGCTCTTCCATAATTTTTTTTCACGTTTGAAGAAAACGATGCTAGCTTGTTATGCTCATGGGTTCATCATTTAGGGGTCTGTTTTTGTAATTTTTGAAGTTATTAAGTGGAATTTCAGCCGTAGAGTAATGAGTTTGTTTAGTGATTTAGTTTGGGGCTTAGTTCGATGAAGTAGCAGATCTTTTGTTGATCATTTTTTGTTTGGGTTTAGCAAATCTGTTTCGTCTAGATTGCTTTGCTGTTTGGGATGTGAGTTCAGCTGAAATTTGTGTGGTTCTTGGCTTATCCTTTTGATTGATGCAAGATATGTGGGCAAATTTTGTGGACAATTCACTTGTTCTAAGTTCATTTAGCAGTTTATGAAGTAGCCAAGAACCACACAAGATAGTTCATTTAGCAGTTTATGAAGTAGTATGAAGAGCTTATTTTTGTAAACTAAGTGTTTGATGAAATGCTTGAATGAAATAATGTAAAAATCCAATATTGCCTCCATCCCTATTCTGGAATTTACTGGACATCGTAGAAATTTATTTAGAGTGAACCCTTTTAGCGCCTACAAATATTAGAAATGAAGAATTTATCTATTAAATTTCATAAGAGTTGGAGTAATATACAATTTATTATGATTTTTTCAAAAAGGTGCTGTTCAGAGATATATTTGCCTTGTTTTTGGATTTGAATGAAAATGTTGCCCTAATTGATACCCTTTGAACTAATATTTGATATCTTACTATGTTTTACAAAAAGTTCTTAGGTACATTTAGAAATTTACCATGCAACTTTTAGACTCTTGTACGATTTATGATAGATTTTAGAAAAACAACCTATTTTAAGCTTATGTAATACCTTCTTTTGGACTCTTTGTTGGATATGTATTGAATTTGAACTTGAGATCTTCTATAATCGAAATTGATAAAGTGTGCCCCATCTAACTTGAATTGTAGTTGCATTTTTTTTAGTGTTTCTAAGTTTTCTGTTGTTAAACTTGGGGGATTTGTGGAATTCATGTTAATTTGATTGCTTGTGTGGCTGATTTCTTCGAAAATGGAGGTTTGTTGAGTACCGCGCTCGAGAAATTTGGAGTTTATGAATTTCTCTAGATTTTGTTTCAATATCGCAGTCTCAACAACTATTAAGCTTATGAGTTCTTTGTTGTTTGATTTCCATTTTATTTTCCTTTGTTATAAGAGAGTTCAATTTGACTTAGCTATGTTTATAGCAACTAAGTTTTCATATTATGTGATTTTGTTGATTTGGATTTTTGTGAGTACAGAGAAACTACTGGAAGGTTCATACAATATTGTTAATTCATGTCGAATCATCATTGCTCTGCATTGTTTACTGGCCATGACTACACCACGTGATTCAATCATTTATTTTTATGTTTATGGTTATAGTCCTGCAATTATAGGTGATTATATATAAGTTTGTTTGGAAAATATTTGATTTATCACGAGTGTGTGTTTATCAAGAGGGTATGATCCAAGCACGTCTCTTCCTACGTTGCTATGATCGAGCAGTTGGCCCGATTCAAGAGGGATGCGAGGCTGCTTCAAGATAGATAGATCCTCATTGATGGCCATGGAAGAGAAGTGAAGATTGCATTGCTGTTTAAGATCATGCTGAAAGTTGATGTGAATGTGAAGGATTTGTGAGCAAGTTAGTGGGTTTCAAAAAGTTGATATTGTTTCGCAGGTATACTTCTTGTTACATCATAAATATGTTCACAAATTATTTTCGGCATGCATATTTCATGTGTGACATCTGATTTATTTTAGGCTGAATCTTTTAATTTCTAGTTGTCTAGCGTGTTCTATATATTCTAACGTAAATGTAATGGCTTTTGTTTCCTAAAATTTTCCTGCACATTCGTTCCTATGCAGTGGCTATACTTTTGATCGCAACAACATTAGTTTATTCGAGGTGCCTATAGAAGTAAGTTTCATTTCACAATTGAGTATTATTTTTTTGTCCTTATGTGCAGAACAAAGTGTTATATTTTAAGAGTGGAATCAATGTCCTAAGTATGTTGATTGTGCATGAATATGTTGGGATTGGAATAGTGCAGTCTGTATGTGCTAAGTTTTAGGACCCTTCTTTATTTACCTTTTTGGGTAATGGAAGTGTTTTTTTTAATTTTTTATGAGGACTTGAATAGCCAAATCAAGCAAAGATTTTGGCAAAACATGCTCTACTTGTTTAGCACCTACTTTGTTGTGCTTCAAGAATGTCTTATTCTTAGTTATGCCTTGTCCACAATGTATAGATTTTTCAGTTTGCTTATATATGTATATGTATGGGCACATGATGAAAGGATTGGCCAAATAATAATCACAAGAGTAGAATAATGCAAATGCAACATTTGCTTGGTAGCTAATCCAAGGTATGTAAGTGAATCCACTATAAGGGGTAGTGGCTCCACTCAGTTTACAACTTTGTTAAAACTAACCAAGCTGATTGAAGAAGTGAATTAATAAGGGTTGAATTTTTTAGATTGAGTTAAGATCTGTTTCTGCAAATCTTGTGAAATGTGAATAGGGTATTTATGAAATTGAGCAAACATGTTGTGGCCATATTTATGGTTGGAACCAACAAGCCGTGGATCAGTTTTTTTTTTCTAGGTTTTCTGCTTTTTTTTTTTACGTATCTGGAATTTTGTTACTTCTGTAGGATTGATTTTTCAGCTTTATAAACAGCTTTTGGGGGTGAATTTTTGTTTTTCTTAATTGTTTTTGTATGGTGCATCACTTTAATATTAAGATGGGATTTTCAGTTTAATTATCTCTCTGCATTCAGTGGAATCCTCATTGAAAAGTTATTGCAATTTGTAATATCTTTAATTTATGAAAATGTTAAGAAATGCTCATATGTTAGCGCGTATTTCTTCTACTTCTGGGAAACATGCTAACTTTTTGCATTGAAGATCATGAGTTTGGCGGTTAAATATGTTGCTTTGGTTTGTCATGTTTTCAATTGAAACTGAATAGCATGTGGTGGATTATGGTGGTTTGTAGCTTAAATGTTATGTTATAAATACATCATCTGATTCTCTCGTTCTTGAAATTTGTTTATTTAGTTTATTAGTTATTAAATTTTATAAATTTATGTTGCAGGTATCATGATTGGTTGATGAGAGGATTATACCGGCTACAAATCATTGGATCTATTTGTCATGGAACGTAACTCGTCTGTGATGAATTTCTCTTTTGATGATAAATGTGTTATAAACTCTTAAATGAATATTAGTTGTATAAATTATGAGATGAATATTTCAATTTGATATGAATATATTTTGAGTTGAATGTTTATTTTGTATATTTGAATTTAAATTTATATATAATAATTATTAAATGCTGCTAAAACTTGTAAAAGACAACGCTAAAAATAAACTACGACAACAGTTTCAAAAATGTTGTCCTAAGGGTCTACGACAACGGCAACGGTTAGAAACCGTTGTCTTAAATAGTTATGACAACGGTGGGACAACGGTTCAAAACCGTTGTCGTAAAGGTCTACGACAACGGTTAAAAACCATTGTCATAGGGTCAAAGACTTCGACGGGTTTAACTGTTGTCTATGGGCGCATAAATTAAAATTACCAACCTACGACAACTGTTTTTAACCGTTGTCACGCCGTTGTCGTAGAGGTCTACGACAACGGTTAAAAATCGTTATCTATGAGCGAAAATTTTCAGACCCTACGACAACACCATCTACGACAAGGGTTTTTTTAGGCTACGACAAGGGTTTTTAACCCTTGTCTATGAGCTTTTTTCTTGTAGTGCCTGAAAGAAAGAAGAAGCAATGTGGAAACAACACAAATCAGCAAGCTGCTATAGCTCAAGAGCAATATGACAGTACTGATATGTTGTGCATAGTGCATTCAGATATGAGAGATGAATGGGTACTTGACTCTGGGTGTTCTTCTCACATGTGCCCAGTCAAGACTTGGTTTATTGACTTAACTCTACATCAAGGAGGCTCAGTGCTTTTAGGAGATGATCATTCATGCCAGGTGATGGGGATATGAGCCATCAAACTCAAGCTGCATGATGGAAGGATCAGAACCTTGACAAATGTGAGGTACACTCCTAAACTTAAAAGAAATCTAATATCTCTTGGTGTACTTAATGTTGCAGGCTATGAGTTTAAAACTCAAAATGGAGAAATCCAAGTCACCAAAGCTGGAGTGGTGGTAATGAAAGGCGCAAAGTCAAATGGTCTCTATATTCTTCAAGGGACAACTGTGATAGGAGGAGCATCACCTGCATCAAGTGAGGAACAAACTAACCTCTGGCACAAAAGGTTAGGTCACATTGGTGATAAAGGACTACTAGAGCTCTCAAGACAGAAGCTGATACCTATTGAAACCACTACAAAGACACCAAAATGTGAGCAATGCATTCAAGGAAAACTCACAAAGACTAAGTTCCCAAAGGGTAACCACACTACTGTAAGTACCCTAGACTATGTACACTCTGATATTTGGGGTCCAGCTAGAGTATAAACACATGTGAGAGGGAAGTATTTTATAACTTTTATAGATGATTACAGTAGGAAGGTGTGGGTCTATATTCTGAAACACAAGTCTGAAGCTTTTGATAAATTTAAAGAATGGTTAACTCAGTAATAAAACCTGACTGGTAAGAGGCTTAAACACCTAAGGACAGATAATGGACTAGAATTCTTGTCAGAGGAGTTCCAAAGTTTCTGCAGGGAAAAAGGGATTTCAAGGCACAAGACTGTGGTAGCTACTCCACAGCAAAATGGAGTGGCTGAGCGCATAAATATAACCCTTCTGGAAAGAGTCAGATGTCTACTTCTAGATGCTGGATTGCCAAAGTCCTTTTGGGGGGAAGTCGTGTCTACTGCAGCTTTCCTTGTGAATAGAAGTCCATCATCATCAGTTCAATTCAAGTCTCCAAATAAGGTATATATGGTACTCTAAAACTCCAAATTACTCTTTTCTCAAATTTTTTGGATATCTAGCTTATGCACACACTAGACAAGATGAACTGGAGTCTAAAGCAATAAAGTGCATATTCATTGGATATCCAAATGGAGTAAAAGACTATAAAATGTGGAGCTTAGAAAATGGAACCCCAAGGTGCTTCATTTGTAGAGATATGGTGTTCAAAGAAGAGGTGATGGGATACAAGGAAAAGCAACAGACCTCTGACAGTGAAAGGAGTCAAAACTCAGACTCAACCACTCAGGGTACAAGAGTCAAGGTGGAGCTTCAAGGAAGAACTCAATATGAACATCAAGAAGATAGCTCAAGCTCCAGTGATTCAGATGATGATCAAAACCCTGTAAATCCACCTGAACAGAAGGATGATTCTGAGGACCTATCAATTTATCACTTAGCAAGAGACAGACAGAGGAGAACTATCAATCCACCAGCAAGGAAATATCAAACTATGCTCTATTTGTTGCTGAGGAAATAGAGTATGAAGAATCAAACTCCTATCAAGCTGCAATAAAGTCTAAGGATAGTGAGAAATGGGCTCAAGCAATGAATGAGGAAATCATGTCTCTGGAAAATAATCAAACTTGGGAATTAGTGGAAAGACCAGTGGGACAAAAGCTGATAGGCTGTAAATGGATTTTCAAGAGGAAATTGAAGTTGCTGGGAAAGAACAAGTGAGATTTAATGCTAGACTTGTAGCTAAAGGTTACACTCAAAGGGAAAGGATAGATTACCATGAAATCTTTTCTCCAGTGGTAAAACATATGTCAATAAGGATCTTATTAGCTCTGGTAGTGCAAGAAGATATGAAATTACAACAGTTAGATGTTAAGACAACTTTCTTGCATGCTTAAATGAAACTTTGTACATGGCACAACCAGAGGGATACAAGAAACCAGGGGAAGAACACAAGGTTTGCTTACTGAAAAGATCCTTATATGGACGGAAATAAAGTCCACCGCAATGGTATAAGAGGTTTGACAGTGTAATGATGAGTATTGGTCTGGAGAGGTGTAATTATGATAGTTGTATCTACCTGCAGAGGGAAAGCAATGGAGTGCAAGCATACCTTCTAAACTATGTTGATGATATGCTGATTGCTAGCAAAAGTATGAAAAGAATACAGATCATCAAGGACAAATTAAAAGCTCAGTTTGAGATGAAGGATCTTGGTGATGCTAGAAGAATGCTAGGCATGGACATCAGAAGAGATATAGGGAAGGGGAGAATATTTCTGTATCAATCAGATTACATCAAGAAAGTATTGAAGAGATTCTTCATACATGAATCAAAATCAGTAGCTACTCTATTGGGTACTCAGTTCAGACTTACAGCAGAAGACAAGCCACAAACAGATGATGAAAGGAAACACATGACAAATGTTCCTTATGATAATGCAGTAGGAAGCATGATGTATTCCATGGTCTGCAGTAGACCAGATGTTCACATAATTCTTTAAGCTACTACCGCAAGTGTACGGTGTAGATTGTAGAACACGGTAAGCAAGGTCGATCCCACAAAGACTATTATTTAGGAATAATCGATTACCCAAATTCAACCCCTAATTTTATCTAGGCTATCAAATATCAAAGACTTCAAATAAACTATACTAAAACAAAAACACGGAGACAAACAAATATAACTGAGACAGGTTCTAGAACATGCTTTCATCTAATTCTCATCACGATATCACTTGACCAATCCATTTCAATGATTAATTATCCTATATGAGCAATCACAAAAATCGAATTAAAAGCTCTCTCGAGTCAATTTAACCGGTTGATTATTATGCTACCAGAGGTATCTCTATTCGATCTGATATAACACAACAACTCCCAAAAACACCTCATTTATCTCTCGATCTCATGCTGCATATATGTCACGTGTTTACTTTTCCGTAATTAAATCTCCTCTCTCAAATTTTGACTTAATTACTCAAACATGCATAATTACCGGCCAGACAATCAAACAAGCAATCAAACCATAAACACATCAATATGATAAAGAATCAAGAAATTGAATTGAAATCAAAGATCCATCAGATTCAAATCAGACTACTAACAAGCCCTAGAAACCCATGGAAAACTAGTCAGACATGAATATCAACAAACTCATAGACAAGATTGAAAATATCATATCAAACTAAAATAATCTAACAATAAAAGGGAAGATAAAGAAAAACTCTATATGATCGATGATCTCTCGATTCTTCGATCTTTGAAGTCTTCTTCTCCTCTCCGGATGCTCTCAAAATATGTGTTTTCTCTCTATGGATGCTTCTTACCCTAATGATTGTCCTCCTATCTCCGCCTCTCCTTTTTGGGACGAATTTGGGTATATATAGCATCTTGGAGGTCTCCTACATGGTTTAGAAGTGTGAGATACGTCAAAAATCAAGTTTGGGATGGAATAGGAGTCTCTCGGGCACGACCGTGCCCTAGGACACGGTGACCCGTGCGCCAGTGCTAGTGTTTCTGTGCAGTGGGACACGACCGTGTCCCAAGACACGGTCGTGCGCTGGTGTAAAGTTCCGAATTTGACTTTGACGTCTTCATGAAAGTTGTAGGTATTGAAGTTAGATCTCAAATTCCACAAATTTCACCTCAATAACAGTCTTCTAGAGAAAGTTATGATCAAAATACTAGAGCCCTATCACAACGAAGAACCGAATGCAAAAATTCCGTTTTTCCTTAATATTCTGCTTTCTTGGTGAACGAATTGGGAAAAGTGTTCAACATCAAAGTTGTAGATCTCTTCCTTAGCTTTGCAAAAAAATTAAGATCTTCCAATTCAGACTTCTAGATCGTGAGATATGTCATTTCTTCGACAACTACGCTTGTGAACTGAAACTTGCGATTTTTGCACTAAAAACACAAAATCATCAAATGCAACTAATAAATCAAAAGTATCTAAATCACTATAGAAACATACATAAACATGCCCAAATGAACACATAAACATACGTAAAAATATAGTAAAAACGACACTTATCACCAGACATAGCCTATGCAATGAGTAGAGTGAGCAGATTTATGTCTGATCCAGGAAAGCATCACTAGGAAGCAATCAAATGGATGCTGAGATATTTGCAGGGAACATCACACCTAGGACTAATGTTTTATCAGCAAACTAACCACTCTAATCCTTTGGAAGGTTTTGTAGATTCTGATTTTGCAAGTTATCTAGATGTCAGAAAATCAACTACAGGATACATCTTCAGGCTATTTGGAATAACTATAAGCTAGAAAGCAATGCAACAATCAGTAGTGGCCCTATCCACTACTGAAGCTGAATTTGTGGCCATGGCTGAAGCAGTGAAAAAGAGTCTATGTGGCTTAAGGGAATTCTGAAAGAACTAAGTTTGAAGCAAGGAAGAGTGTATCTACTGTGACAATCAAAGTGCCTTACACCTAGCAAAACATCAAATGTTTCATGATAGGTGTAAACACATTGATATCAAGTTACATTTTGTAAGAAACTTGATTGATAAAGGTGAAGTAGAGGCTAGGAAAATAAGAACCGAAGATAATCCTGCTGACATGCTAACAAAAGTTCTTCCAAGAACAAAATTTGTGTTTTGTAGGGATGAAGTCCATGTTAAAAGCTGGATAGAAAAACAAGGATGATTAAGTTACACACTTATGGAAGAGTTCGAATGATTTCGCAAGTTGAGGTGGGGAATTGTGACATGGCAACTCGGAAATAATTTTGGGATTCAGGAACTGGAAGTATCATGCCAAGAACCAGGCTGGAACTGGTCGAACCGGATGCGTGAAGCTGTGGAATAACTGTCGGTCCAAGGTAGTTGTGCAGTTAGGGCACATGCGCAAAATCCGGATTTCAAACAGTAATTCATTCAACTCCGGTGAAGTTTTCAGTTAATTGGCAGAGGGTTTTTCACTCTTATATATAGGAGATTACTCAGTTGTAGTTGTACTTTGTAATTCTTTGTATTGAGTGAGATTAGAATTTTAGGATTCTTGAGTGTTATAAAACCCTATAAATTGGGGCTGGTTGCTTGTAACGCACAATTCGTGCTTGATTCTTAGTGGAATTTGTTCGATCCTTTCATGGTGGATGTAGGTCGATGTGGCGAGTCAAACCACCCTAAAATCTTGTGTGTTGTTTCAATTTTCGCATTTAGATCGAAGCTCAAAGTCTTGTCAAATTAGGGTTTCTGCAAAAGTGTTGTCTTCTAAGTTGTCTATTACACTTGGGGAGTTTAAATCAACACATTGTTTTATCAAAATTAGGTTATTTTTTATTTCGTAGAATCCTCAAATTGCATTAAAAATCAAAGAGTGACACTTGTGTGCCCCAGGGGCATGGTGCCCCAAATTAATCATCATATGATGTTAAATATATACTCTACATGTATCATATATATACTCTTCAAGTATCACATGAATACTCTTATATACATATGATACTTATAGGGTATATTTATAATACCAAGAAATATAACACATATAAAGTATATATATAACACCATGCTTATATATAACACCTGAAGAGCATGTATATAACATCTAGATCCGTGCCCCTATGTGCCCCAGGGGTATATAAGTTTTTGCCAAAATCAAAAGGTTAAACCAAACCGTTCAATTTTTATGTGCAAATCGATTCAGTTCGACTTTGAATAAAATAAAGATTTCAATTTTCAATTTTTTTATTCGAATACGGCTTTAAAAAATAAAAATCGAAACCAGGCGATAAATGATTGGAAAATTAAGGTTGATGATTTAAATGTCAATCTGAATAATTTACATATATCACTGCACCAAAAAAATGTTAGATAATTTATATGAAAAAAAATCATTGATAATTTGATGGTCATTGCAATTAACCCTTCATTATATAAATATTTGATAGAATCCTCAAATTGCATTAAAAATCGAAAAGTCAATTTTTTCAATTTTTTTGATTCGAATACGGTTTCAAAAATGACAATCGAAATCAGGCGAAAAATGATTGGAATTATACCTCTTCGAAATATGCCATATGTTGGAAGTGTTATAAATTATGAGATATGAATGGACATTATTACTCAACCCTTTTGTATTCTACTATGACCTTTGGGGTCTATTAGATTTCATATATAATGTACTCATATGTATATGGTTTTGGGTGTTGATGAATAAAATTCTCCCTTCTCATTATTGTCTTCTTTATATTTTGTTACTTCTATATTGGTGGTTGTATATTGTTTTATACAAGAAGACGCGTTGGACAACATATTTTACAACACGTTATCAGCACGATTACTCTACCGAAACCTGAGTAGTGCCCTAGGAAAGAATCGTGTCTTTCCTGCAAGGTATTTTCTTGAACCGATTGAGATAATCAGCTTATTTTTATGGATTCAATCTGATACAACATACAAATTTAAATATTCAGATCTAATTCTTATATATGAAGATACTGTTAGTTTCTTTTGTAAATTCTGATGGAAGAAAAAAATGGAAATTATGTTGTTCACTAGTTTTCGAATACTTATAAAATTTCCATGAAATAAGTATATTGTTTGATAAGAAATGAATTACTTTTAGTTCTTGATCAGTATTCCTTATTTGCTTTGTTGGACAACTAACCGGTTCTTTTCTTTGTTATGTTTGGATTTACGTTCACAAACTATTTAATTTTAGAGTGTCTGTGTATATGTATTGTGTGGAACATAATTTTCTTGGGAAGAACTGAAATGATGTGGTAAACAATTTGCTAGAAACAATTTGGTCCTGACTAAATATACAATTTGGTCATCAAAGTAATACTCACCATCTAAGATACAAAGACTAAATATAAAATAAAATATAGACCAGGTTTGGCTTTTTAGATGCAGAAACAAAGTATTTGAAATTATTGTTTTAAATTTTAATATAAACCAAGGCTGATATACGTTCCATTCCATCCATAATTCGGCAACATATGAAAGTAAATAGAAGCAAATGACAAACTTTCTCAAGTTATAATGACATAAGTAAGGTCTTGATTTTAAAATATATATCATGTCGTCTGGCCTTATTGATTGTATCCTATATTTATACATATTTTAGGAACTACAATTATTCCTAACAACTTTAGTGAAAGATAATGTCTCTAATGACTTAGTATTTCACCAAGGAATTAATATGGATTTTGAGTCATCATTACCATGATCTACTATTTCTCTCCTCCCTGCTAATGCTTGGGAGCTTAAATTTTCCTTTATCAAATATAACTATAGGAATTTATCTGAGATATGCATTAGAATAGTTACTCATTATTTGAAGGTTTTCTAAGAGGATCATTACTAGATATTTCATGGTCTATGTCAATTGCAAAATATCTAATATTACAAAAATAGAGCTTTTCGAACATTTTTTTTATCACATCAATTTGTTTTTCCTTCCGGCCGCCTTGAAGGCAAAATGATTTAATTTCTTAATATATGGAGACAAATATAGTATCTTATAATAGGCAAAGAGTAATACTATTCATACTAGGTTTGAACCCGTGCGTTGCACGGGTTTCATTTAATACTTATCTCATTTTTTATTTTATAATTAGTGTTTATTGTTATATGATAGTAATTTTTTATATAAGTGTGATATTTTTTCTTTATTCTTAAAATAATATTTCTTAGGGTACATTTGAATATGTGGATTTAAGGAGGGATTTGAAATCCTTGTTGGCAAATCCACTGATAGTGTTGGGTATGATGTGAATTTAAAATCCATAGTTTTCATTTGAGCTAATTTTAGAGTCATTTTGGTGGATTTTAAATCCACTCAAACTTGAAAGGATTTGAAATCCACTCATTTCAAATTCTGAATTTGAAATCACTCTATCCAAACGGAGTCTTATTGTTTTCTTTAATAATTTTTTTCATTTATTATTTAACACAAAATTGTTAATATATAGTTCTTAATAGGTGTTTTAATTATCGCATTAGGTATTTTCATATATTTCTGTAAAAAGTATATAATATATTTCATTTTTATCGCTCGAAAACATCTGTTTTGTTCAATGTTTGTCCTAAGCTTTATATATTGGTTTATTTTGTAATTTTGTTCTTTTTATGATTTTTTTATTAGCCTTAATAAATTGTTACATATTGTAATATTTTAATACAATTTCTCGATTGTTTAAGAGGGTGGTTGGACTGAATGTGCACGTTTTGATTTTAGATTACCAATATCCGAATCATGTTATTTGTTTGCAGAATCTTATAACTATTCTTTTTTTTTTTTTTGTCTACTTCATCCACTTTTTTACAATTTGAACTGAAAATGTTAGCTCTTTATTTAAAGATAAAATAACAGTACATCATCTATTTTTCTTATAATTCCCTATATGATGACATATTAATTGTAATCCTACTTTTTAAAATTTCTAAATAAACACAAAATTATCAAATTTCATCCTTTTTATAACTCACTTTCATACTTGCCAAATTTACATATGTTTTAACCTAAACATATCCTAAATAAATTTTAAGCTCCTATTTTTTGCTAATGTCACTAATAATATTGTTTCAGAGTTTAAACACAATTTCAAAATACATTATTTTTATTTAATGCATGACATTACTGAACTAATTTTGCACATTGTTGCTTACTTTTTTTTTTTTTGCCAATTTAAAATGTTGGACAAAAACAATAATTTAAGTTTGAAACCAAAGATTTCATGTAAAAATAATAATACAACATTAGCAAGCACTTGTAACTTACATTTTTTTTTCCAAGCAATTATTTTTTTATAATACCCTTTAAAATTTCTAAGCAAACACAACTTTTCATTATCTAATGCCAAATATGTTTCAATCTCACATATCTTAATGTTTTTTTAACACCTATTTTTGGTAATCTCATTAGCAATATGTTTCATAGTTTAAATTACAATTTTAAAGTACATTATTTTATTTCATGTCTAACATTACCGAATTCTAATATTTATATGTTATTTTTTTCTTAAATCCTCTAAATAATTTTTTCTCTAAAGGTTTTTATTTTTTTGAGTTTGAACAACTTGAATGTTCTTTTATAAAATATTATTAGCACCTTCAAATATCTTTTATTTATTTATTTTAATTCCTTGAAAAGTAGTAGCAGGATTACTCTTCAAATTTTGTTTTATTTTTTTGAAATTGAAATGTTGGATAAAAACAATTATTAAAGTTTGACACCAAAGATTTCATGTAAAACAAAAAAAGAAAAAAACAATACAACATTAACAAACACTAGTAGTGTACCTGTGCGTTGCACAGTGTGGTATATATATAATTATTAAAAAATATAATAATATATAAAATGTAATAATTATTATTTTAACAAAAATACATTGATACTTTTAAATTTGTATTAGTATAAAGCTAGGTATTTTAATTTTAAATTTATGTCATTATAAATAATTATATTCGAAAATATTAGAAATTTGAAATATATAAAGTAATATATTAATATATGGATTAAACAAAGAAATAAAAAAATAGTGTCAGAACATGGGTAGTAAAATTTTAAAAAATAAATTTAATATCGAAAAATAAGTTATATGTATTAGAAACGTTATGATTTAAGTATTGAGATAAATAAATTTATATTTTATTGGCATTTATAACTATAAATATACACGTATTTTAATAATTTTTGTTGGTTCAACGCCACATATAACTCATTTATTTTAAATCAAATAAAAAATTATATCAACTTATCAAATACATGAAAATCTCTCTTGTTATCTATTTAAATGAAACAATTCAAAATTGGATTCAATATACACATTTTGAATAAAAAAATTATGAATAATAATTATAAGATTGATAAGTCAATATATCAGGAACTAAGAATGATAAAATTTTAATTTGTGAAAAACCAGAAAAATTACCTCTATCCAATCCCTTATGCCACCTCAATTAATCAGAATATAAATATAAATAAAATTTGACAACAAATAAATATAAAATAAGAAAGATAAAATAAAATATTTGTATATTTCAAATGAATAAGTTGGTTAACTTGCAATAATAATTTTAATCTAATTTTTTCTATTTGATATGTTTTATATGTGTAATCTATTAGGTACACTACACCTATAATATTTTTTTATTTCTACATTTTAATATCAATATACAATAAATTAATATTATATATCATAAAAACGTTTTAAAATGAAAAATAATTGAAGTCTACACACATACATTTCCATATTTCAGTTTGATAAAATTTTATATGAATATTAAATTTAAGATCATTAAATAATGATTGATTTTATATATTATATATTTAAAATTGGGTAAATTACAAAAAATAACCCCAACTATCGACTTTTTTAAAATTGCAACCTAATCTGTTTTTTTTTTAAGATTGCCACCCAGTCTTTCTGTGATTTTGCCGATTGCAAAATTTCAGGTCATTTTTCCGGCAAATGAATTAATTTTTTTCACTTTGCAACCCAAACTTTAATTTTTTGTCCAATCACAAATCATGATTTTTTTTCGCTTCACACCTTTATGTTATATATATGAGTGTGATATTTATGTTATATAAGTGTGATCGATATTCATAAAATAAATATCAAAGAAAATTGGTCAAAATTGGTGAAATATATGTAATATCGGTAAAAAATCGATGGAATATCAATAAATATCGAGAAAATATCGGAATATATTGGTAAATATAGGAAAAATAACAATAAATATATGTACCCATATTTCCATCGATATCGATATTTTCACGATATTTACGTGAATTTAAGTTACCTATATGTTCATCGGAATCGAAATTTTCATTGTTTGTTGCAATCTGATAAAAACACAAAGTTCAGGTTGCAATTACTTTAAAAATAAAAAATAAAGTTTAGGTTGCAAAGTGAACTAATTAATCTTCATTTCGCCAGAAAATTTGCAATCGACAAAACCACAGAAAGACTGGGTGACAATCTAAGAAAAAGAAGAAGATTAGGTTGCAATTTGAAAAAAGTCGATAGGTGAAGTTGTTTTTTGTAATTTACCCATTAAAATAAGTATTTAAAAATAAGATGAGAGATAATAAATATATAATCCCTTATTTCATGTCATTTATCTATTTATTTTTCTTATTTGAAATTTTTATACAATAAATACTAAATTGAGTATCATAACTGATTTCTTAAATTAAATATTTATTTATTTGTATTGAATTTCTTAAAATACAATAAAGAGATTTATTTATTTTTATTTGTATTGAGTTTCTTAAAATACAATAAATAGGTTTATTTGTATTTATTTGTATTGAGTTTCTTACAATAAATACAATATGAAAGCAATTAATAGGTTTCTTAAAATAGTAATTATTTAATAGATAGATAATTTATTACAGTTATTTTTGGCAGGATATCCTGCTTTTATATATATATAGATTTGTAACTTACATATTTAATTTTTCCAAGCACTTTATTATTATAGGGTAGTGGTGTGTGTATTTAATTGATATTAATATTTTGATATTTTATAAATAAAATAATTTTTAAGGAAGGACACTTGGCAACATTGTAAAATGCCACTTGTCAAACACTTGGAGGTGACACTTGGCAACAATGTAAAGTGCCACTTGTCAAACACTTGAGGGTGCAAACCACACTTTTATATATATAATTGTCCTTAAAGATAAGACGTTTATATCAAAGTTGAATTTAGAATAAATGAAGAATTGCTACAATTATAGTTTGTAGATATTAGGCTCCAGAAGAGCTTCACTAGTTCTCCATATTTATACCAATTTCATAATTATGATATGTTATCATATCCACAATCTAAATGACTTTCACTTATATGAATATTGTAAATATCTCTTAGTGACTGAGTCCATAAAACATTGGAAGCAAGTTGTTGGAACAACTTCATTCTTCCTCACTAGGATTGTATTATACATCCGACCTTCTAGAGTGAAAATTTTGATGATCCTAATTTTCAGCTTAACATGAGCGTTTGAGTCATTCCCGACATGACACAATCTGATTGTTGGATTTTGTATAATATCATGTGATATAGCCCATCAAAATTTGAATTTATTCTAAAGATGAAGTAATAGTTGTAGTAATCTTTCTACTACTTAAATTAATGAAATTGGATCTCCTATTTTTTTTATTGATGTCTCCACTAGGTGGACTCGTGTCTCTTATCCACCAGAAATAATGCTTTCACGAAATTTATTGCCAAATTATTGAACTTCGGCCGCTGAATTCGCTTCGAAAGCATTTGATAATTATTGTATGTCATTAGAAATTAAAGTGGAGCATTCGATTTCTTACGTCCACACTCGAAATGGTCTAAATGAATCATGTTGGACTCATGCATTTTTGCATGCTACTTCTCTATAATTCAAGTTCGTCCAACTGCATGTCTTGAATATTCCCCTTTACAAAATTAGTGTATGCCCATGATATAGTACAAATTTATCGGCATTAGGGGGAGACAGATAATAGTCAATAATTAAAAGAATGCCGATAAATTCAGATGTATTTAATGATCATAAATGAGTGATTTTGATCTACGCTTGAAGCGTAAAAGGCCTATATAAAAATCCGCGGTAAACAAAATCTAACAAAAATGTTTAGTCACTCCAAATATCTCCTAAAGAGATTCATCTTGAAGATGAAAAATCCTAGTAATTATGCACGTGCACAAAATAATCAAAACACTAGGATTGTGGAACGACCAGATCAAAATATTTTGGGAAATAATAAGGATCTGGTTGATATAAATATCAAAGTTGCAACTAATATTATAGATATATGAGAAACTCAATATATAAGTATCATTGTTGTCGACAACATAATTGCCTCCAAAATTGCTCTTATCATCTATAAAAATAATCTGGATCCAGAACCCAATTCAATGACTGAGTGCCAGAAGCGCTCAAATTGGGTAAGATGAAAAGATGCAATTGAGGTCAAACTAGACTCGCTGAACAAAATAAAAGTTTATGAATTTGTCGTACATACCCTTAAGGATGTTATCCCTGTAGGATATTTTTGGGTTTTTGTACGGAAAATAAATGAGAATAATGAGGTACAAAGCGAGGCTAGTAGTTCAAGGGTTCCCGTAGAGACCCGTTATTGAGTTTGATCAAACACATTCTCCTATTATGAATGATATAACGTTCCACTACTTAATATCTCCGGCAGCAAATACAAATTGAAAAATGCATCCGATAAACATTGCTACCGTATATCTACGTACACAAACATTTAATTATGAATATTTATGTGAGAATCTTTGATAGAGTTTACAATCTCTTAATTAATGATAAATCATTAGATGATCTATATTCATTGTGTAGAATTCGATACAAATTGAATAAGTGAATTCTTCCTGAAGAAGGATTATGTTCAAATAATGATGGATTTTCTTGAGTAGTTATAAAGAAATTAATCATTAGATGAATATTATATGCATTTTTATGTGTTAATTATATGAATTTTTATATGTTAATTGAAGAAGCAAGTTCGAATTTAAAAGTCGACTTTGAAATAAAAACTTTAGGTAAGATCAATTATTGTCTCGACCTGCAGATCGAATATTTCCTTAATGGAATTTTCATACACTAATCAACCTTCTCGAAGAAGGTTTTGGAAAGATTTTACATGGATATGTCTCATCGACTAAGTAAAACAATCGATATCTCTTGAATTGGGCAAGAACTCATTTAAATATGAAGAAAATTTTGAGTATATATAGGACCTGAAGTTCCTCACTTCTAATTTATCCTTCAAAATGGATCAGATTTGATATTATGGTAAATCTACTAATAAGGGTTTAGTGCTCCTCCAATATATTGAATTATCATTAAATATATTTTGATATTTTCAAAACCATTTTATCTTGTTTACTTTACAATAAGGTTTTGGTGGATTATTCACATGTTGATTCCTATATCTGATCTTTGTGATGCCAAAACACAAAACACAAAGTAGTTAAGTTGTCTATATGTAGGTATTACTTTTTCAAGAAAATATGTTAAACAAAGTTTGATTACCACTTATTATTTTATATGATGTCTTATGACAATGTGTGATTAAAAGTTTTGATAAAACACATTTGTGAGTCATGTGGTATTAGTAAATATTATATTTTTCTTAGTCATTTTATAAGGATAATGCAACTTGTGTTATATAAATGTGTAGTGGGAATGTGAAATGGAAATTTAACACAGTGCATGAACTCCAGAAGAGTTGTGAAATTATATAAAAATTCGCTCTAGTGACAATCTTGCAGATTTGTTCACTAAATTCTTTACCTACATCTACTTTTGAAAAATATGCTCATGATATTGGAATGTGTGGGCATGGAAGATTGTTGTCTTAAGGGGGAGCGTTAAATAATCCTAAATGTTGGATCTTGAAGACCATTAGTTATACTTATTTAACCCTGAAGGTTAGGTCCTGAAGACCAGCGCTGTACTATTTTTTCCTTGACTAAGTTTTTTTCCCACAGGGTTTTCTTAGTTAAAGGTTTTTAACGAGGCAGCTAGTGTATCACATTTGAACATGTATGTCATGTACTCTTTTCTCGTCTAATTTTTTCCCACCGGGTTTTTCTAGCGAGTTTTTAATGAGGCATGTACATTAAGTCGTAATGTCCAAGGGGGAGTGTTATAAATTATGAGATATGAATGGACATTACTACTCAACCCTTTTGTATTCTACTATGACCTTTGGGGTCTATTAGATTTCATATATAATGTACTCATATGTATATGGTTTTGGGTGTTGATGAATAAAATTCTCCCTTCTCATTATTGTCTTCTTTATATTTTGTTACTTCTATATTGGTGGTTGTATATTGTTTTATACAAGAAGACGCGTTGGACAACATATTTTACAACAGGAAGCAGATGAAAAATGATGGGAAAATCCAATCGCAATAATTTACATATATTAGTGCACCAAAAAAAAGTTAGATAGTTTATATCAAAATTACCGTTTATATTAAATCCACAATTATACCAATTTAATAGCGTAGGCCCGTGTCATTTTAATACTAATTAAGAAACTTAAAATTGTTATTTATAGAGAAATTTAATTATTATTATTATTATTTATCATTAATTTTTAATTTAATTAGTATTAATTTAAATTTTAATTGTGTGAAATTTTTTAATTTTTATTTAATATAATTACAAACATCAACTTAATTAAAATGTTTGTCCAAAATTTTATAATTTTATTATGAATCATAGTTATTAACACTTTATTATTCAATTATTATTATCTCATTAAATGTTCTATTATAATATATTATAAATAATAAATAAATTAATTGAAAAATTAAATTATGATTAAATAAAATTAACTTCTCTTCGTATTACAGATATAGATATGAGTTGATTTTGTCAGATGAGGCCTGAGACGGTCCTTTTTCCTTCTTTTTGGAGTTGATTGCAATGTCATCATGAAAAGGGAAAAGAGAATCTAAGAAGCAAATGAGCATATATGAAATCGATGGAGAAACGTACACCAAAGTGGAGCACAATCTAATTGTAATGGAACCATCGTTATCATTAGAGCAGAATCGGTTGAAGACAACACCTCTCAGTTCGTCTGCAATCTGTTTGTGAAAATGTCCGAAACAAAGCTTCAGGTTCTTACGCTCCTTCCCAGATTGTTGAAAGCTCCGCCATTGAAAGCGCTTTCACTCTTCACCTCCTCAACCCACCAGAACCTCCACCACACTCACGAATCTGTATCAATAATCATCCACCATCTTCTCTCTTTCAACTTGCTCTCGCATGCCGAGTCTCTCATTCTACAGTTACTCTCTGGTAAAATCACGTCTCCGTTATTCACAATCACTTCTCTTCTCCCGTATTTGACAAGCAACACGAAGCATTCTAGTTCTACTCTTGTTTATGAAACAATCATCAATGCTCATGTGAAAGCGGAGTTGCCAGGGGATCGGGCACTTTTGCTGTTCGATGAAATGATTGACAAAGGGTTTATGCCATCGGCGATTCTTTTGAATACTGTGCTAAAAGGTCTTATTAAAGGATGTGATTTTGAAAAAGCTTGGTGGGTTTTTGAGAAAAATAAGGGAAGAGTTGGATTGGATCCGTACACTTTTGGGATTCTGATTAAAGGTTGCTGTGAGAATGATAACTTAAAGAGAGGTTTTTTAGTTTTGAGTGAAATGTGTCGTATGGGATTGAGTCCAAATGTTGTTGTATACACTACATTGATTGATGGGTGCTGTAAGAAGGGTGAGGTTGAGAATGCGAAAAATCTGTTTTTCGAGATGGGGGATATCGGCTTGGTTGCTAATCAGTATACTTACACCGTTTTGATTAACGGGCTTTTCAAGAAAGGTTTGAATAAAGATGGATTTGAGCTTTTTGAGAAGATGAAGAGTGAAGGGCCATTGCCTGACTTGCATACTTACAACTGTCTGCTGAAAGCATATTGTGATGATGGTGAGATGCACAAAGCATATCAATTGTTTGCTGAAATGCGTCAGAGAGGGTTAACATGTAATGTTGTGACCTACAACATTTTGATTGAGGGATTGTGTCAGCTGGGGAAGGTGGGAGAAGCCAAAAAATTGGTGGATGAGATGAAGAGGAGGGGTATGGGCCCAAGCATAATTACTTATAACATGTTGATAGATGGGTACTCCCGTGTTGGGATGCTGGACAAAGCTTTTATCTTGTTCGATGAACTGAAGTCTAATGGTTTATCTCCAACTGTGATTACATACAATGTCTTGATTGCAGGATGCTCTAGAAGTGATGACTCATCACAGGTTTTAGACGTTGTCCGAGAGATGGAGGAGAGAGGCATTTCCCCATCTAAAGTTACCTATACCATATTAATTGACTTGTTTGCTCGTTGTAATGATATGGAGAAGGCGCTTCAAGTCCTTTCCTACATGAAGAGGACCAATTCAGTGGCAGATGTTTGGACTTACAGTGTCTTGATAAAAGGGTGGTGTAATCAAGGAAACATGAAAGAAGCATCGGAATTGTTCAAAACAATGGGTGAGATGGGAGTTGAACCCAATGATGTAGTATACAATACAATGATCTATGGATACTGCAGAGAAGGTAGCTCCTATAAAGCCTTGAAGCTGCTCAGAAAAATGTCTGAAAGGGGTATGATGCCTAATGAAGCTAGTTACAACATGACAATCGAAGTTCTTAGGGTAGATGGGAAAGTGGATGTAGCTCACAATCTCCTTGTTGGCATGTTAAAGTCCGGTTTGAAACCATCCAATTCCATGTTGTTATGATGTACGAAGAAACAATTTCATTAATGGGTAGATTATTCCCCAAACTTTTGACTTGTCTAAAGTTCAACTGGAGAGGACTCATTTCTTGCACTTGGTATACATCAATTTTGGTAAGCTTACATTTGTTCCCTGGAACCACAGTTCAAAACTGATATCAGCCAAAAGAAAACAACAAAAATGAAGTGAATGCTAATTTGAGGAGTACTTTCTATAAATATTTTGAACGGCATGAGTAGATTTTGTATCAATTCTGTTAGAAATTATGCCCTAGAAAGTGAAATCAATATTTGATGAACTTAACAATGGTTGTAATGTTGTTCTCTGTTTACCTTTCATAAGTTTAGTAGCATGGAAAATGGTGACTGTGAAATTTGTGATACTGTATTGTACTTAACTATCAGAGATGTGAAGAAGAAACATAGTAAACAAAAAGAAGTATGATTTAGTCAAGAAATAAGGCATCATAATTTATGAAAACTAGTCATACTTGATGAACTTAGCTAGAAATATGATCAAGTCAGATGGCAGTTGATGAATTTAGCTAGGTACAATGTAAGAACTTAAATTTGGGGAGACATGATAGCATGACAGTAAATTTTGAAAAACCTGATACTAGAAGCAGCCAAGCAGGTGTAGTTTTTCGATATTATGACATCATTATTGGTACTTGTGAAGATTCCCATTGTTTTCTGATAGCAGCAGTGTTGTACACAGAGGCCTTGAATTCCATTGCTGAAAGGAATCTTTCTGTGTGCCAGCTACATGGTTAGAGAAAAATCACATACACCAAGCAAAATATGAAGAAAGAGATAAGGGTAGAGCACTGTAGCTAGATCTAGTGTAACAAATTAATGATCCATATAATGCAAACAATGTAGAGAGAATTTTTAGATTGTATCTGCAATGAAGTTTATAGTATCATACATCTCACAACACAGCACTCTTGCAAACTAGCTACATTGAAGAAATAATGGCTGTCTTGTCTTGTCTTGTCTTCTCTGGAAAAGTTGCTGGGGTTAGATTTGAGGCCAAGATCCATAGGTGTAGAGAAGACATGATGAGGAATGATTTCTTCTTCTCAGGAGTCTCCATTCTTTTTCCAGCTAACAAGCATGGTGATGCACCTCTTGACGATGTAGAATTTGGCCTTCTGTTCTTTGGCCAGGCTGCTGCATTTGCGCGTGAATTCAGCGCACCTCTGAGACGAGCTTCTGGAGAGGGAGGAGGACTTGTTAGAGGAGCTCTTCTGGGAAGTGCTCCTGGAGAGATTGAAAGGGTTCTTGTGCGATTTGGAGGAGGCCCGTTGTGAAACGCTCCTCGATATAGAAGAAGAAGAAGAAGGCTTGGCCGAGTACTTATCTTCTCTGGATAATTTCCACTTCTCATCATCCATGTAATACTCCATGAAAGCATGGAAGAAGGGTGGGGTGGTGGTCGGAGAATATATAGGGGGTGGGGTGGGAAATGCAAGTGGTGGGGGGTGTTGACGACTGTTGGTTTGCAGCATCACATGTGGATGCTCGAGTTAAATGGTCAGACCTTGCACCTTACTTTATAATTTGCAGCCAAATTCTATGCTGGATCTGGTTTATTATAGGTCCCAACAATTCAGATGTTGCCTACCTTTTTTTTTTTTAATCTTCTTTTTTTCTCTTTTACATGTATTTATCTCTCTCTTCATTTTCATTCACTCTCACTCACAATATCTTGCTGACCTACAATACTTGACACACGTCATTCTAGTTGAGGACTTGCCCCCCAACAATGCTCCTTCCATGCCTAATTGCTTTTTATTTTTATGATTTTTAGTGGTATATTCGGGTCCCCGTACATTTAGGTTGTATTTCGCTGGAGTGTTTTGAAATCTATTCAAATGACTTCAAATATTAGTTTAGTGATGGATTTCAAGTTCACAACTATCTAAACACATCGATGGAACTGCTATTATATATTTCAAATCCTTCTATTCTGATGGACCTTTAGTGTTTTATTTATTTTTTAACTGATTTCACGTGTTAATTTATGATATCGTTTAATACATGTAGCATGTGGTACTTTTTATCGAACACACGATGAAAAACAAAATTTTCTATTTAGTGATTTATTCTCTTTAACACATGTCACATGTTAATTTATAGAGTTACTCTCCTGTGCACCAGTTGCACGGATCTGTGATCCGTGCAACTGGGCCGCGCGCGAGCTGGGTTGGCCCGCCCAGCCCGTGCCTCTTTACTTTTTCGCGTGTTTTGGTCGTTATCCCCACGTTATGTTAGTGTTACCTTCGGGTTATGTTAGGGTTACCTTCGCGTTATGTTAATGTGACCCCATCTCCAAATTTCATACCCTTAGTTTAAAACCACTTAACTAAAATGTTAATCATACCCTCATGTTATGTTAGGGTTACCCTCATGTTATGTTAGTGTTACCCGTGTTATCCTCACGAGAGTAACTCTAACATAACACGAGGGTAATCCTAACATAATATGAGGGTATGACTGCCTGAAGCGAATCTTGGTGGGTTTGAGCGACCCACCAGGCGCGTGGGGACGCGTGAGAGCGCATTGGGGCGCTTGAAAACACACGTCAGAGGCTCGTGGGGAGGGTCGACCCGGGTGCACCAGTTGCATAAAATATTTTGCCTAATTTATGATATGATCTTGCACATTAAGCGTGAGATACTTCTTATGGAATGAATACAAGATGAAAGACAAAGGGTAATCAACTATCCCATTTAAATTAAATGCATTTATTAGTTTTACTAAATCTTGAATTTTTCAAATTTGTTCTTACATGTACTGTTAAACTCGTTAGGCTTCATTATTAGTTCCCATACTTTTATCATTGAAAGGACTTGGTAAATAAAATGTGAAAGGTGAGGGACTTGAATCAAAATATAACATAAATGAACAAGGGCTTTGGGAAATAAGTGGACAAAAGGATAGGTGAGTGTGAAATCAAACAAGGTAGCATTATTAAATTTAACATCTAGATATATGTATTTATTCTTCAAGAAAAATAAAAAAAATTATAAAAATGGTCAATTTCCAAAGTACCCATTTTCATGAGCCAATGAACTTATTTACCCATTTTTCTGGGAAATAACTTTTTTACCAAGTTTGGGCAGTGAAATGTTCATAATACCCTCAACTTAAGTTATATTTACATAAGAAAGATTCGAAAAATATTCTAGACTCGAGTCAACTTTTCAGATAAGGTGAACATGTCGTGAATACGGAATATAATATCGTGTTCACGAAATGCAGAAAGGTTCACATGTCGTGAACATGGAATATAATATCGTGTTCACGATATGCAGAAAGGTTCAACATGTCGTGAACACGGAATATAATATTGTGTTCACGATATGCTGATATATTTGTGGTTTTATGTAACTATAAACTTAAGTTGATGACATTATTGACATTTCGGCCTCCAATTGGGTAAAAAAAATAACTTCTCAAAAAAATGAGTAAACAAGTTCATTAACATGTCAAATTGGGTAATCAGAGTTATTTCCACTTATATAAAAAAAGAAGGAAAAGTAGGTTACTCCTTGCTAAAAATGGATAGAAAATAGTGTAAAAAAGTAAAAAAATTGAATTAATGAGGAAAAAAAGAGGAAAACATGTTTAATGGAGATGCGACTCATGCTGCGACGGAAGTGGTTTTTGAGATTGTAAAGCAAAGTTGTCTAATTTCTTAAAGAAGAAAAAAAAAAAAAAAAAAAAGAGGGGTGCACATGACATAGAGAGAAGAATTAGGGTTTTCTATTTTATATATCCCATATTGGAAATGTAAGATTTGATTGAAATTGAATTAGAGTGGAATTTTGTTGAAATTTGATTTCATTTCAGCAAAAAGTCGGTGCTCATTTATTTATTCTACCCTTCACTCTCTTCTATTATTACATTATTCTTCCTATTCTCTTTCATCTTTTCCTTTTTTTCTATTCTATACTTACTCTCTCTATATACTCTCTACTTAGTACACATTAAATTAAAGAAAGTTGGCATTTTGTCTTTTGGTTTTATTTTTTCTTCTTCTAGTAATTTATGATGAGTTTGTGTTGAGGCTAGTCGGGTTTCATCTCACAGAATTATATCTTCGATGTTTTTTTTCTATATTTTGTTTTGTTTTATTGGCCTCTACCCTAATAATCTTGCTCCTAGTTAATAAATAGGCATAAGAGTACAAGACAAAGGATACAAGTTTATTTTCTTCCTAAAAGTATAGTCCAAATGTATAGAAAATAAAGTATGAGGGGTCGAATGAAAAAAAAAAGAAAAAACAATTAAAATACAGGGTAAATACTATTGTGGATTTACACATTAATACATGGTAAATCTATCATAGCTTTAATAGTGCTATGATAAATCTACACATAACATTTCTTTTTGTGTGTGTAATAAATAAAAGTTACGCTATAACTTTTACATTGTTCACAATAATGACCATAGCTTTGATAAAATTCCAAAAGTAGTCAAATATTCATAAGATTTAATTTTATTTGTAAGTACAGGTAAATAAAGAAGAGATGAGAGTAAGGTGCACATGGTAGTGTTGGGCGCTTGCATCAGAAAATTTGTACCTAAATCTAAAATAAAAAAACGAGGATTTTATTTCAACCTCAATTTCTCTAATTATATCCTATGTTTCTGTGTTTCACGGGAAGAACACACGTGATTTTTTTTATATTTTCCCTCTTTAATCATCATCCCACTTTACTCTCTTCCATTTTCATGTTTCGTTTTATGTTTCATTATCTGTAATATATGTCACATACATATATTCGTTAGTTATTACATTGTTTATAAAATTGACATGACATGTACGTGATGATTATGTTCGAATATTGGATAAAACAGATAATGAAATAAACAACCTTGTATTCTCTTATTGTCATCCATAAATTTGTAATTACTAGTTAATTAGCTTGAGCAATTTTGTCATATTAGAAATACTCATCGATTTGAACTAATTTTTTGTAATGTTAATCGATTGATTTAAATTAAATACGTGTTTTTAAAATTAAAAGATACTAAGAGTGTACTTTGGTTATTTATCGTGGGTGGACATCCATATTGAATGCAAATTAATTAATACCCATAATATATATATATATGCTAATTAAGTTGGTAGTTTGATTGGGAATCATTTGACTGTTTGAGGGAATTGAAAAATCAAAATTTTGACCAGTCAATAATAATGGAGGTATAGTTTAAAAGTGAACAAAACTGGTGATAGATAATGTTTTTGTACTATACTGTTCATAAAATAATTCATGTGACTATTAATTGCTCACTCTTTTTCAAACTTTCTAACTTTGTTTGTTCACATCATCTCCATGGATTTTAAGTAATTACTCTTCTTTCCATTTTTTGCAGTAAACAGCTTAATTCCACTCTCCTTTTTACCCTTTCATCTAATTTAACTCCAAATACTAGTTATATAGTTCCTTTTCTTATTACATTTGAACCGTAAATGATTTAACATTTTTTTATAACTTTTAAATCATTAATTTCATTTTATCGTATTAGCTTTAAATTTGATGTATCTTACCGCATCAAACAAATTCTAGTTGTAAAATCCACGATTATGATTTATCAAATACAATAAAGTGATAAACTTAAATTTATACCATAAAATGGAACTATTCAAAATATTTTAAACACGTTTGATATATATATATATATATATGCTGTAATTAATTTTCGACATGAAAAGTTTATAAGAGTTGCAAAATAGAACTTTTCTACGCATCTGTGCTATCAACTTTGATATTGATGGTTGACATTAAATGAAACTGAATCGCAATATTATTAAAACAAATAATTCCCCCAATTTACAAATCATGTTGTTTTGGAGTTTAAATGTAATTGTGCATTAATATATAGTCATTCTGAAATGTTACTTATCTTTATTTCATAACTCACTTACATGTGAATGTTTTGGTTTAAAAAAGGTATTTGATTGTTAAATGGTAAGTCAAGTTATTTAAACAGAGTGAATTTTATATGATAACTGTTTCATAGATTATGTTTCGTGAGATGAATCAATCTTTATAATTCGGCAAAAACTTTTATGAGTCAGGTGCATGGATCTAAGATCCATGCACCTGACCCGATCCGTTCACGCGCGCAAAACGCGCCCAAAACGCGCCTAAAACGCGCATGCACGCTCCCGCTGGAGACTTGGCCTGAAGCTCATCCAGAATTCGCTCAAATAGACCAACCTTTGTGTATAGTTAAACCAACCTTTGTGTATAGTTAGACCAACCATGTGTAGGTAGGTTTAACTATATACAAAGGTATGTCTAACATATATAAAGGTATGCTTAACTATATATAAAGGTATGTCTAACATATACAAAGGTATGTTTAAGTATACATAAAGGTATGTCTAACACAACGTAAAGGTATGCTTAACATAACGTAGTGGTATGTGCCAAAATTCAAAAATCAAGCCAAAAAAAGACAAGGCATGGAATCTGGGCATAACTGGTATGTTTAACATAGCTTAAAGGTATGTCTAACATAACGTAAAGGTATGTCTAACATATACTATTGGTATGTGATTTTTTTCAAAAATCATGAGCGAAAAAAAAAAAAAAAAAAGAGGGTGCGGTCCCCCCGACCCGGATCCGACCCGGGTGCATGGATCTAAGATCCATGCACCTGATTCACAAGAGACTTACTCTTATAATTCACATATGAATTAGTGGAAACTATTTTGATTTAGGCAAAAACTTGTGTACCCGGGGGTACGGATCTTAGATCCGTGCCCCCAGATCCGACCCGGCGCGTGGGCAGCCTCCACGCGCGCCCACGAGCCGCCACACGCGCCCATAGCAAATCTGGTGTGCGCCCATAGCAAATCTGGTGTGCGCCCCACACACCTAATTACCTCGTTGATGATTCAGTGATGGGTATTACATGTATACCCTATAGGTATTACGCATATACCCTATAGGTATTACACTTATATTTCTTGAGATTTAATGATAGATATGATGTGTTTACTCTATAGGTATTACATGTATACTCTATAGGTATTACAAACTTACTCAATAGGTATTACACTTATATTTCTTGAGATTTAATGATGGGTATTATGTGTTTACTCTATAGGTATTACAAAGTATACTCTATAGGTATTACAAACTTACTCAATTAAGGTATTGATTTTTTGTTCTATTTTTTGTTCTATAGGTATTACATGTATACTCTTAAGGTATTACATGTATACTCTTAAGGTATCATGTGTTCATTCAATAAAGGTATGAATTATTTGTTTTTACTTTTGTGTAGGTATCACATGTTTACTCTATAGGTATTGCATGTATACTCTATAGGTATTACAAACTAACTCAATTAAGATATGAATTATTTGTTCGAATTTTTGTTCTATAGGTATCACATGTGTACTCTATAGGTATTACATATTTACTCTATAGGTATTACATTACTGTATGGTGAGTTTAATATTTCTAAACAATAAAATATCATTTATATCATATTCTTTCTCATTTTTTCCTGCAAAATGTACAAAATTACAGAATTCATATGAATTTTATCATGGAAGCATTGTGCACAGAAACCCTAGAACAAATTTATTCAATTCGATCAATCTTTGATGGAGAAGAAGAAACGGTGCATTTTAATGGAGAAGAAGAACGATGCGCCTTAATGGAGAAGAAGAAGAAGAAGAAGAAGAAGAGTAGTTGGACAGCAAAACAAAGGTGAATATAAGATGGAGAGAAAGAGGAGACGATGTGGAGAGGACTGTGGAAAGTGGAGAGAAGAAGATGTGAAACAGAGAAGAAGAAGAAGAATGAAGAAGATGCAGAAGGAGCGACGATCACCTGTGCAGAAGGAGAATGGATCTGATGGAAGCGGGAGAATGTATCTGGATGGAAGCGCCGAATCTGGATTTGGATGGAAGTGGCGGATCTGTTAGGGCACCCATTGGAGTGGGAAAAAAAACAAAAAAAAAATATATATATATATGATTGAATGGGCCTGACCGGGTCGGGGCACCCAAGTCCTACTCTTTGATTTATGAGTTAAAATTATCCATCTCAAAAACACTCTCCGTAAAATCGTTTTACGCAAGTTTTTGTGTTTTCAAATATATTAAATGTGCACATAGTTGAGATGCAAATAAATCATTGAATTCAAAAAAAAAAAAAAAATTCTTCTTTAGAGTTGCTACACACTAATCGTGGTGCAATTGTACACCCCTAATTAAAACACCAAAAAAATCCATGACTAGACTTCAATAATCGATGCTGTCATTTGAATATCCCCAAAAAAAAAAAAGTGAATCTTGATCAAGGTTCTAGTATATATAAAATAAAAGGAATTGTGTGGTTATGATACTAATAATATTAAAATAGAGAAGGAATTTAGTGAAAAATGGTAGAAGTAGGGATAAAATAGGGAATTGGCATGTGAATTGAGAATATAGCCATTTCGAGGCCCACATGCGAACCATGTGGCCTACACGCTCCCCCACTCCTAATTAATTATAATAAAAATAATAATTACCATAATTATTTTAATTTTAACAATAATAAAAATAATTATTATAATATTCAAATCTCACAGTACAATCCATCACAGCATATCATGTTTGAAATATTCTGATGATTCAAATAATATTATTTCGAATGTGGTACTACTCCTTGATCAAGGATCATGATCAATTTTCTCATTTGGACTACGGTTTCATCACCTATTTATTTATTTATTTCCTACTATATTATACACACATTAATATATGTCAAAATTAAAATTGAATTACAGTACACAAATGATGGTGTGAATCAGAGTCATCATTTTCAAACCTAGGTTATAATGTTTTGTGTGAATCGTTGACTGTGAATAATTCATCATCAAAATCATTGTTAAGGCATTAATATGTTATGTTTTATTTTTACAAAGATCTTCTAGGATTATTTTTTTAAAATACTATAAAAAAAAAATAGATTGAAGAACGATCCTCGTGGGAATAAGTGAAGGACGAGCCTAATTAATTGGTAGTAGAAACTTCACAAAATCATCCTAAATTAAATTAATGGAATAAGATATTCAATAAGTAATTAATTAGAGTAAGATGAATTTGTTTTTTAATACCAAGTCCATTGGAGTTAAAATTTTCATTTGTCACAGCATGGATAACATTAAATTTTATTCGTCCTACCTAATTTTGATGTAGCACATGTGCATACTGTGAATATAAACATTTTAGTTTGGAAAACGTTTAATCACAGCCTAGTGTTATGTACTACTTGTATATATTTTACATTTACATGCAATACTTATATAAAGGATAAATTGTGTGACGACGACAGTGTTAATAAGTTTTGTAGTTGAATATAAAAAATTAAAAACACGTTGGAGAAATTAAACGCAATTCCCCTGCATGATTGTTAATTATTTTTCTAAATGTTTTTTTTCAACAGACCTCAAATTGAAAAGGCTAGGCCCAAGAATGATATAATAAGAAGAATTAAATTATTTAGCCCAAAAATTATTACAGCCCAGTTTAGATGCATCCACAAACCGAAACATTAATCACATCTTCCAGCTGTTACAACTTAAAAGATATATTTTATATATATATATATATATATGTTGTTTAATCTCTAATACTCCCTTTTTTTTTTTCCTTATAATCTTGAATTTTCCTGATTTAAGTCACCCCAAATAATTATAAAATAATTAAGAACTTGTTATATATCATCATCTCAAACCGGCTCCGGTTAGGGATGAGACATATGGTGGTCAATCGTCAGCAATCGATCGCCCAGACTTCAAATAATTCTTCCAATGCTTTAATAAATCTATTTCAAGAAGAACCACTCAAAATTCAAGATATCATAAAACAGATCATAACAAAATAATAATAATAATCATCTAAACCAAGATCATATTAACAAATTGTATTGACATTCAATTTGTTATTTTTATTCAATATTGTATTCGATTTCACTAGATATGAATTTGAACAATTCAAAATAGACGCACACACATGTAGAATCAAGGGTGGATCCACTAGAAACAGCTAGAGAAGATTGGTATTGGAGCAGCTAAATTAATCCCACATCAAAATGTTTGTAATTGGATAACCACACCAAGCTGACATGATGATGATGATACAATAATAATATCATATTAGCCATTGCATAACTAGTGCTTTGTCTTACATATATGATATATAGCATGTGAAATATTCAATCTGAAATCTAAATAACACAACACTTGGTATTTTCAGTTCCACGACAACAATCAGTTAAAAGAAAGAAAAAAAAGGCGCATAACTGAAAAGCAGTTAACCTTAAAATCTACAAAATTCAGACAAAATCAATTACAATATATACAGGAAAAGGAAAAACCGCCATTAAAAGGAAGAACATCAGATAAAATTGTTCTCACTTTCTAGCATATAACACAGCTCATATATATCTAAACGCAAGCTCTCGGCCGTACAGCGAACAGCAGCTCCAGATCAGGCGGTCGAAAGTAACCGTTCTCGGGCGGGGGCGGGGGCGGGGGCTTGCCGGAGCAGTGGCGGAGGGGTTTCTTCCTGGGCGGCGGAGGCGGCTCAGACCTAGCCGGAATACCAAGCCTGGGAGTAGAACATTCTTCTTCGGCCATCGAGTCATAGCCAGTGTGATCTATCTCCTCCTCCATCCAAAAACTGGTTTATAGGTGAGCTGTGTGTATGAAGGTGGTGGTGATCAGATGGGTTTGCGTTTATGGATAAAAATATAGGTTGTAAATGTAACGTAATTTGGGAGTGGGGTGGGTTGGGGTGGGGTGGGGTGGAGTGGGATGGGGTGGCGTGGTACAAATGTGTGGTGAATGATGGAGACAGGTGGGGTGCTCTGGGACGCCACGTATTCCGCTCTCAACACTTTCAGTCCGACTCAAATTGTTTATGGCCGTCAGATTTCGCGGCAAATTAAGGGTCGACGCGTTTTGAATTTGCCCTCATACTCTGTTTATGGACCCTACACCGCGCCGTCGATGCTCTGATCTCGCTCTCTCTAATTATCAACTACCTTGGGATTAAGGGTGAATTTAATCAAAATAAAAATAAATCATTTTTTCATATCTTGTTTGGTTTCTCTTTAATAATGTCAAATTGATTGACATATAAATTGAGAAAATTTGGCTTTTGTCGTAGTATGTACCATAGAAACTTAAGAAAGATAAAAGATCATACATGATAACCGTCAAATTTGTTATAATTATGCGTACAATTATATGGTCAATTGAATGTTTGTGTATGTTTTTATGGCAATTTGGTTACTTTTCATATATTAGTTGCATTTGACCTTTTTATGCTAAGTTTCATGATTTTAGTGGAAAAAGTATGAATTTCAAGTGTGATTAAGGATCGAGTAAGAAACGAGAATGAAATGAGGTCGAAAATAAGGAAAAACGGAGCTGTGCAGTGGGGCACGGACAGAAGCAGCCGCGCACGGTCAGGTCTGCACTGACGCACGGTCGGACGTGTCTGGGGACATGGTCATGCGCGGCTGGCGAGCGAGAGCGCAGCGAGGCACGATCTGACCGTGCCCGGATGTCCTAGTTCATCTAAAACACGATTTTGGATGGATTTTATCCCAAATCTTGATCTCCAAGACTCCTAAGAAGAGATATATACCCCCAACAATTCCTAAAATCAAGACACAAACATTCATAGAGAGAAAACACATAATTCTGAGAGCATCCAGGAAAAAACACGAAGGAGAATTCAAAGATCGAGAATCGCGAGATCGTTGTCTTAGAGTTTTTCTTTAATATTTTCTACTTTTTGTTGGATTTCGGTTTTGATATGATGTTGTAATCTTTGTCTATGAATTTGATTGATATCATGTCTGACTAGATTTTCGTAGGTTTATAAGATATGTAAGTAGTTCGATTCAAACCTTGATGGATCCTTGATTTTAATTTAATTTCTTGATTCTTGATTCTATTGATGTGTTTATGGTTTGATTGCTTGTTTGATTGTCCAACCGGTAATTGAGCATGTTTAAGTAATTATGTCAAAATTCAAGAGATGAGATTTAATTATGAAAGAGTAAACATGTGACATATATGCAGCATGAGATCGAGAGATAAATGACATATGTGATGAGATTTTCAATCCTAGGTGCATTTAAGAGTTGTTGTGTTATACTAGATCGAGTAGAGATACATCTGATAGCATAATAATCAACCGGTTAAATTGACTCAAGAGAGTTTTTAATTTGATATTTGTGATTGCTCATATAGGATTATTAATCAATGAAATTTGATTGATCAAGATGACATTGAGGGGAGAATCGGATGAAAGCATGTTCTAGAACCCGTCTTAGATTATTTGTTTAATCTCGTGAATATTAATTGTGTTTTAGTTAGTATAATTCATCCGATATCTTTTGAATTTGATAACGTAGATAAAGTTAGGGGTAGAATTTAGGTAATTAATTAATTCTAACAATAGTCTCTGTGGGATCGACCTTTCTTGCCGAGTCTACGATCTACACCGTACACTTGCGGGAGTAGCTTAAAGAATTAGGTGAACAATACACATTAAATTATTTTATGTTGAATTTTTAAATAAAATAACAACAAATAATACAATTAAAAGTCAGAATTTTTTTTTGATTTTTGCCAAGCTCTAACAGTCTTATGTATGTGTGTGTGATTGTGAGTAGGGTTGTAAACGATTCGAATCGAATATCTTGATATTCTTGATATTATATTCGTATTCGTTTAATTATTCGAATATTTTTATTCGTATTCATTTATTATTCGAATAACAAAGGTAATTTGTATTCGATTCGAATCAACCATTCGAATATATTCGAATATTCGTCTTCGAAAATTTTGAACTTGAAATTTCAAAAAAAAAAACAAAAATATATGAGCAAGTCATGTGTGAGACCGTCTCACGAATTTTTTTTCGTGAGACGGGTTAACCCATGACCCATACTTAGCAATTCATATGAAAATTTGTGGGTATGAGTTCAATTCATGGGTAATAAGGATTCGTCTCACGAAAATTATCCGTGAGACCATCTCATATGAGTTTTTGTGAAAATATATTTATTTCCAAATCAACAATATCATATTTCAAATATATAGCATATATATCATATTTATTTTTAGGCATTATTTTACAATAAATGTAATATGTAATTATGTTTTATGTAATAATAATATGTACTTAGGCATTACTTATGAATATGTGGATTTCCATTTATATATATATATATATAATAATTCGAATATATTCGCGAATACTCGAATCGAATACCGTCATATTCTTATTCATATTCGGATGATATACGAAAATAAAAAAATATTCTTATTCGGATTCTTATTTGTATTTTTCGAGTTCGAATCACTATATTCGAATTTGAATATCGAATCGAATAAAAAAGATTTGATTCTTTTACAATCCTACTTGTGAGTGTGAAAATTTTAAAATCTCTCACATTTTATTTTATTAGAATAAAATAAATAATGCAATAATCTGTGAGAAGAAATGTGGTTGTTCCACCTGTCCACATACAATTTTAACACAAATTAATAAATAATAGTTGATTGCGAATTTACGATCAAAATATGTAAAAATTGCTTTTTAGATAAAATTTAAGCAAAACTAAAATAAAAACATTAGAATGTTACACACACACAATTCTATGAAACAAAACATTAACGTGACATCCCACAATGACAAAGAGCAAACAAATAAATTACATCAATAAAAGGACAGCAAATTAAAACAGTCATTAGAATAAAGAAAGGGAAACTATGTTTAAAGAATATGTTATTATATTTATATTGTCATTCTTATTACTATTTTTTATTCTATATATATATATATATGTGTACACACTGAAATCCTCTTATTTAAGTATTGGGCTTTTTGTATAAGAGCCCATCATGTTTTAAAACCCAGTCCAATACTGTCCATTTTTTTGGTTAACTGAAGCATATGTCCGATGCCACATTTTGATCTTCTCATTGAAAAACCCTGCACCTCAATTTTCGGCCGCAGATCTGCATTCGCCGATACGGTAAATTTCGCTTCTAATTTTATCAATTTTTTGCTTCAATTCATATCCATGAAATAGAATTTGCGTAATTGCTTCAGTCTTGTACATGCTTGGAATATATATATATATACACATTTACGTTCATATTTATTGAGATTTGGGTTTTTATTATATCCTCTAGGGTTTCTGTTTATACTAGCTGGCAATCTAGAACAGAGATTTTCTGTTATATTAGGGAAACCCTGTGTTATAATTCTGTCAAATCTAAGTTTTTTTTAATCTATACGGGTATTTCTTTTTCTTGTCTGAAAATCTGAGTAATAGTATGTTTGGCTTCTGAAGTTTGTACTACACATAGTTAAAAACATCTTTGAATGAGTCGAACAACCATTTCTCAACTACTGTGTGATTCAAGGACATTATTTTTGCAAGTGTTATTTGAATCTATTTGACATTTGTATAACTTTACTTGTGCTTCTGCACTTTCCTCCACTTTCCCTTTCTGTTCTTGTTTAAAGTTGAATCCCTCCACATTGTTTCCCAATTGGTTATCTTCAGAGATGCTTGCTGCACTTTTTCCAGTGTTCTGAGGGTCAATTTGCAACCGGTTGTGTCGTTGATAGGGGGTTGAAAGTGAGATTGAAGAAATGTCTTTCTCTTATTCTGTGTTAGTAGCTTTTTGGACAAACTCCAAATCTTTGGATCATTTGCAGTACAGAAAACGGGCGTCCACATATTCAGATTATTAATTGCTTGTTTGGATTTTACCATGCTAAGAATATTATGCTTGAATTATTGAGTATTGGTGTAGTTTTTGGCATCAAGGGATTGATTTTCATTGTCATTATCTGTGAGTTGGTATTCAAATGGAAGTATTAGTTAATTATTGATAGATATCATGAAGCACTTTCTTGCTTATGCGCGTTAATTGCTATTTTGCATCTCCATCACTTGTCATGTAGCAATTGTGTAATTTATTTTACTAAAGCTCATCATTTTTTTGTTCATTCTGACATCTTTATTGTACATGGTGTGCAATCATGATGGATACAATATTAGAATATTGACATATAAATAAATTAGGTCTGATATAGATTATGTATTTCACGATCTTTTTGATCTGTATGCTTGGATCATTTTTGTAATCCATAAAGTGTGTGATGAATGGGTTTTATGTATCATGTTGCTGGACTTTTATACCTCAAGTGCATTTTATGTCTTGACTACCATTGGTATTGATCAATCTCATATTCGTGTTTTCAGTATCTGACTTATCAAGCACTCATCCCTTTGAGCATGGAAACTACAAAAGATGTGCTTGAGCAACTGTTAATTGCTTCGGAATCTTCCACGTTAACTGAAGCACTTGGGCATCTCATTGAAACTGCCAAAACTTCTAATGGCCGGTTAGACCTTGCCTCCAAACATATTCTTGTGTGAGTTCTTGAACTTTGCCAATCTCCACTTAAACTTTCTTCTCAAAACCTCTTCTTATCCATAAAGCTACTCAGGAACTTGTGTGCCGGAGAAATTAAAAATCAGAACTCGTTCATTGATCAAAATGGTGTTGGGGTTCTTTCAACTCTTATTAGTTCTATAGGGTTGACTTGCGGTTCTGATAATAGGATACTTCATATGGCATTGCAAGTTCTTGGAAATGTTTCATTAGCCGGTAAACAACATCAGTCTGTTGTATGGTGCCAATTCTTCCCCCTTGGATTTTTGGACATTGCTAGAGTTCGCAGCAAGGAAACATGCGATACTTTGTCCATGATAATATACACATGTTTTGAAGGTAGCAATGAACGGTTAGCAGACCTGCTTACAGATCCAGGTCTGGATATTGTATCAGAAATCATACGTACTTCTACAGCAGGTAGTCACCTATCTTAACCCATAAAAAAAAAAGGGCCATGAGCCTTTTTTTTTTTTTTTGGGGTTTTTCAAAATCCAGGGGATGTACCCACTGATAAAAAAAAATAAAAAATTACCATGATGAATTTCTTCTTTTTGATCTTTTGCAGCTGGTTTTAGGGAGGATTGGGTAAGATTACTCCTCTCAAAGATATGCTTTGAAGAATCTTATTTTTCACCATTTTTCACAAGATTATCTCTGGTGGTTGAAGCTGAGAACTCTGAAGACAATGAATCTCAAATTGACCACTTTAGTGCTGAGCAAGCATTTCTACTGAGTATCCTATCAGAAATATTAAATGAGCAAATTGGAGATATTGTTGTTTCGAATGAATTTTCTTTGTGCATTTTTGGAATATTAAGAACTGCTATTAGAATTGTTGATTATAGCAATAGGGGAAAGTTGTCTCTTCCAACTGGTTCAGCTGATATCGATGTTATGGGCTACACACTCTCCATCTTAAGAGATATTAGTGCTTGTGATAATAGTTTAAAAGTTACGAACCAGAATGAGAAAAATGATGCTGTGGATATGCTAGTGTCAGCTGGACTTATTAAGTTTCTTATAACACTACTCCGCAACCTAGAGCCTCCTCCCATCATTAAGAAAGCAATGGCGCACAGTGTGATTGATGATGATACTACTTCACAGCCTCCAAAGTACCACTGCCCTTACAGAGGTTTCCGAAGAGATGTTATCTCCATTATCGGAAATTGTAGCTATCGTAAGAAGCATGTTCAAGATGAAATAAGGGAGCAAGATGGGATTCTTCTTTTGTTACAACAGTGTGTAACTGATGACGATAATCCATTCTTGAGAGAGTGGGGCATCTGGTTAATGAGAAATTTATTTGAAGGGAATCCTGAAAACCAGCGACTTGTCACTGATTTGGAGCTCCAAAAATCCGTGGACGTTCCTGAAATTTCCGAACTGGGCCTCCGAGTAGAAGTTGATCCTGGGAGTCGGCGCCCAAAACTTGTAAACGTCTCACAAAGGTATTGACAAACCTTTTTAATTATCTTACCATCCAACCTATTGTGTGTTTTACACTTTACCTCAACTATTTTTGGTAAGTCTTCACATCATCTTTTTTACCATCCAAACATTTTATAGTAATTTATTTTATGACAATTACAGCTACATTTTCTACATATAATGATGCTTCGTCTTCATCAATGTGATTGCTAACTTATTATGTAGTTAAAAGCACGGGCGATCTCTCATTGGCTTCTCCAATTTCTCGAAATATCCTATGAATGGCATGAAAGAACCTAGAGGCTGGTATTTAAAAGATTGGGTAATAGTATGAGTGAGGGTGGAAACAGACAGCGAGCAGGTGAACTTTTTCATGCTGTACCTTAGGGATTTCATACTTGCTTCAGTTTGTAGATAAAAAGCATTTGGATTTAAGTGACATATTACTACACTCTGTCATGCTGTACCTTAGGGATTTCTTACTTGCTTCAGTTTGTAGATAAAAAGCATTTGGATTTAAGTGACATATTACTACACTCTGCAGATTGCTGCAATCGAAAACTGTTCTGTAACCTAGAACTTGCTTAGTGCAGTTTTTCTATGTGTAAGTTTAGGTTAGACTGGGATCGATTGGTTTGTGTTCTCATAATAACCGAGTTATTTCTCTTGGCCTCTTATTCCAATCCTAAATTATTATGCAACATATTTATTTATCAGTATACGAGTGAAATCATATATTTGTTCTCTGGATTGGCAAATCTGTTTTTGTACAAGTAGAAGGCAGAGTGTGTAAAAGTGTGAACATTGAATTTCCAGTGATTGGTTTGTGATTCAATTTCTTTCAGTTTAGTCCATAGCACCAGGGGACTGGGGACTGGGGACTGGACTCTAATCCTTGAAGAAGTGAAGAGACCTCAACTCTCTAAATAGTCATTTGAGATTATATTATTTATTTAGTAACTACTCCCTCCGTCCCGCTCTATTTTGCCTAATTTCCATTTTTGTTTGTCCCATTTTATTTTGCCAACCCAAAAATGGCAAAGAAAAATTTACTCCCTTACCCCTCAATTTATTACATTTTACAACTTTTGCACTCAAAAAGCACACATTAATTACAAAATTGACACTCAAAAAACATTAAAATAACACATCACATCAAAGTCAACAGTTTTTTCTTAAGCTTCGTGCCGGTCAAAGTAGGCAAAATAACCTGGGATGGAGGGAGTATAATTTAAATCCATGTTTTGGACATGGACCCATCTCCACCAGCCCCCATTGAACTCTCTCTCGTGTTGTGTAGACATGACTTTAATGAAACCATGTCGTGCAATACATCATCTTATATTATATATGCCGTTTGTTACATAAAGCTTAGTTTCATGTCGTTGAATTATCCAAGTAAATGCATTTATATTGAATATAATAATATAATATAGAGCATATCAATGTTCGGTTTTAGGTTTTCTTATCTGAGATTCCAACATGGGGAATATTTAGTTATACCAACAAAATTAACACCGTACAACCATAATATATGCTCCTTTTGTATGTTACACACACACAATTCTATGAAACAAAACATTAACGTGACATCCCACAATGACAAAGAGCAAACAAATAAATTACATCAATAAAAGGACAACAAATTAAAACAGTCATTAGAATAAAGAAAGGGAAACTATGTTTAAAGAATATGTTATTATATTTATATTGTCATTCTTATTACTATTTTTTATTCTATATATATATATGTACACACTGAAATCCTCTTATTTAAGTATTGGGCTTTTTGTATAAGAGCCCATCATGTTTTAAAACCCAGTCCAATACTGTCCATTTTTTTGGTTAACTGAAGCATATGTCCGATGCCACATTTTGATCTTCTCATTGAAAAACCCTGCACCTCAATTTTCGGCCGCAGATCTGCATTCGCCGATACGGTAAATTTCGCTTCTAATTTTATCAATTTTTTGCTTCAATTCATATCCATGAAATAGAATTTGCGTAATTGCTTCAGTCTTGTACATGCTTGGAATATATATATACACATTTACGTTCATATTTATTGAGATTTGGGTTTTTATTATATCCTCTAGGGTTTCTGTTTATACTAGCTGGCAATCTAGAACAGAGATTTTCTGTTATATTAGGGAAACCATGTGTTATAATTCTGTCAAATCTAAGTTTTTTTTAATCTATACGGGTATTTCTTTTTCTTGTCTGAAAATCTGAGTAATAGTATGTTTGGCTTCTGAAGTTTGTACTACACATAGTTAAAAACATCTTTGAATGAGTCGAACAACCATTTCTCAACTACTGTGTGATTCAAGGACATTATTTTTGCAAGTGTTATTTGAATCTATTTGACATTTGTATAATGTTTCAGAGTATTTAGTTTATTTTGGCTATCAATCTGATAGTGAATTGGGACCTAGGTTTTGGTGTGTAAAATAGGACTGTTTCTCCTTCCTCATGAGTTAGGATTATTGGTGCATTGTCTTATTGCTTAATGGCATTTGTGATGAGTTATAAACTCCCTTTTTGCAGATATTTTTGTTGATCATAAACTTTTTGTTTGATGTTTAGAATTTGGGTTGGGAGTAAATGGCATCAAAGCTACATCAATTGCAAGCAAAGGCTTGCCAAGCCACACAATTTGTGAGCAAGCATGGAAGTACCTACTATAAGCAGTTGATGGAGAATAACAAAAAATATGTAAAAGAGCCACCAACCGTGGAAACATGTGATGAGTTGGCCAAGCAGCTGCTCTACACTAATCTTGCCAGGTTACCTTTTCCTTCCTCTCCGTATCTTTTGTTATATTAGAGCTCCTATGCAGCCTCTTTTTGGCAGATTTATTTGAATGTTGATTGTATTTGAAGTAGATGTCAATATATTCACATAATAAGAAAGGAAATCACAATTTTTTTTGAAGATTCCCATCTGTTTCAAAGTTTTGTTTCAAAGAATCAATTCTACATAAGCATCTAATTAGATTGAAATAATTGTTCTAGGTACTGAATTGGCTAAATCTGTATTGCCTGCCATATTTCTAGCTAGATTTGGATGACCGATGCTAATAATATCCAGCTTAAAACTTCATAAGTAAATCATAAGGCAAATGTCATTGCAACTGATACATTGTAGCATTTGGCATTGAATTGGAATATGCATTCATGCCCATGCTGCCTCATCTCCGTAGGCTTGATGTTCATATGGTTGAACTATAACTATATTGTATGTGGTCAATCTCTTGATGTCTCTAGTTATCATCATGGCAAAGTAATTAACTATGCCTTTTGTTTTCATGGCACATAGCTTTGAGCAATTATTGTGGTTTACATGTTTTTATAGTTACATGTTTCTATAGTTTGTGCTAACAGTCCAATCCTCATGAGACACAGCTTATTAGGTTGAATGGAGCCAAGCTGTACTATTCTTGTATAAGTAATGTGTATCCTTTTGTATTCATAAATTCTACTACTTCTGTTTGCAGCATTCCCGGTCGCACCGAGTCGTTCTGGAAGGAACTTGATTACGTCAAGAACATGTGGAAGCACAGGCAGGAGCTGAAGGTTGAGGATGCTGGAATTGCTGCACTATTCGGGCTTGAATGCTTTGCTTGGTTTTGTGCTGGTGAGATTATTGGAAGGGGATTTACGTTCACTGGCTACTACCCCTGAGGACAGCCAACCGTCTTACAATTGCAATTCATGTAATCATGTTCTGGTATGCCAGATTTTGTTTTCCAATTAAGTTTTCAAGGCGGAGAAAGTAGCAGTGATTGAATATAACACCTCAATAATCGGTATATCAATATTTGAATCATCATCACCTCTTCCGAGGAGTGGTCTTGAATTTGATTGCATTTTCATTTCGCTTAGATGGTACTGACCTTGTGATGAATTTATCTCTGAGAAAAGAACTGGCAGAGGCCTCTTCACTCGTTGTCTCTTCACTTAATAATGTTCTTATGCCCTTGGCTGTGAATCCAGCTCTAATTGATGCTCTGTTTTATCCTTTTTCATAGCTTATATATAATAGTTACAGGCATTTATAAAATACCTATTTATAGGGCTTATATATCTCAAAGGCTACCCATCTTTCATTCTATACATACCCTGTAACAAAGATATGTTACATATTTGGGGAAAGAAAGATTAAATAGGGAAGTAATAGCATTAAAATTGTATATAATAACAACAATAATAATAAATATAAAAAAATATATCAAAGTTATATATTAATTTTTATAACTCAGTGAAAGATAATACTAATTTTCCTGATTAATTACAGTTCAATATGCAATTTTGGTAGACTGATCAATATTCAAGCAAATAAATTATTCATTCAAAATTAAATCTTCCAAATGTGTACGTAAAATGCAGGTATAATGTTGTAATCTTTTGGAAGCTATATGATACCTAATGAATTACATTACATTTACATATGGTGCAATATTTACTGTCCATTTGCATATATATACGAGTATGTATGCTTGTGTTAGTATTTAAACGGATAGTAGAATCTACATCTACTGAATAATATAAAGTATAATTCATCATGTGTATAGTATGAATTTTATCCATCATCTTTAAAAAAGAAAATTCATTTTAATATATAATCATCCAAAAAAAAAAAAAAATTATATTTCCCCCACAAGGTTCAAACATTAATTATTTATATGTTCTCCCATTCTGATGGTTAAATAATGTTCAACTTCACACTTCCTTCTCATTTAAATTCCTTCTCTCATCCATATTCCTTCATCTTTATTTTTTTTAAAAAAAAATCACAAAACCTTATATGAGACAATCTTATAGATAGTTTACATCAGACGGATCCTTCTTAACTACTAACCAAACTCATTTCTAATAATTTATATATGAATTGTGAAGTGTGAGTTGTGGATTGATCCGTCTCATATAAAATGATCTGTGAGACAGTCTCTCACGAGACTTACTCAAAAAAATTAAGTCTAGTGGACAGATGTTAGATCTAATTCCTTTTCCTTGTGTTCCAACCTAAATTTGATCTCTAGTCAGGGTTATGAATAGCCACGTTGGTGGCTTGATGTCTATTTAATAACCCCATATATATTTTAATGGAACTTTTATATAAATAAATAAATAAATAAATATATATGGATTAACAATTAAAAGAAGAATATAATCATCCATACACAACTTTGTCTAGAAGATGTTAGAGAAACGCCAAAAGAAAGCAGAGAAATATATGCAGCAACAGATTTTGCAAACTTTGAAGCAGTTATGAAGTCATGCATGGCATTTATCATTGCTTTGATATTTCATCTCACTCAATCATTTCCTTACCTATACTGCTCCTACATTTACATTAATAAATAATTACATACATATATCTTCATAAATTAATTAAAAAGTCATATATATATATATATATATATATGTTAAAGATGCAGACACTTGCACAAAACTCAGTGGATCTACTATATTTTTTTATGATCCAATACCAATATCTCATAGTAGTAGATATTTAGTGAACTCACTGCTCTGCTCTATCAAGATTCTAGATATATAATGCACCTTTATTAAGCATATTGACTTTGTATTAACATACAATAGCTTATTATAAATATTCCCATGTAATATATGATTCAGTGAAAGATATATAGTGGTATTAATTTTCTTGATTTTATACGTAGAGATCGCAACTGATATTTAATTTCTTTAGAAAAGGAGAGACAAATCATGCATTGATTTCTTGACAAATGTTAGTAACTTAACGAATGATTAATTAAGTACCAAAATTTACATTAATTATGGCAGAATGAAAAGTATTAATTAAGAAGTGAAAAGTATAATAACCCAAAATTAATATTTGGCATTTTGTATCACACCCTTCATACATTTGAATAAAGGTTCTTAGTATTAGCAAATTAGCCTTAACTTAATTCAACAAACCTATATATATTCAAGTCATCATTCTTACCTAGATGCATTCGACACTACATTTTTCTACACTATAGTTTTGTTTGAATTCTCCCTCTCTCTCAAAATATATATATATATATATATATATTCAAATTAATTAGCGAGATAATTAAAGAGCATGCAACGAATAAAAAAACGAAGAGAAACAATGAAATCATATGATAATCATATATATAGGAAAAAATACATTATCTTTCAAACACGTTTCTCAAGAAATTAAATGATGTCGCCAAAACATATAGATAAATATTAGGTATTAGTAATGAACCGAAACAAAGAATAGATCTTATTAGATACGCTTTAAATGTGGTACCAATCAATGAAGGTGGTGCCAATTTTGCCTTGACAACTTCTTTCAAATTTCAATTTCCTACCTAAAAACAGCAAACTATTCACATATTAAATCAATGAGATTCATACATTAGAAAAAATGTTGAAACAAAAACATTTTTAAGAGCAATAAATGTAATGCCCCATACATGACCTAAATAATACAAACATGGAAATTGGAGACAATATAATTGAAAATTGTTAACATAAGATTTTTACGTAGTACATTCATCCCTCTTAGGCCTAAAGTCCAAAAGTCAACCTTTCTTTATGCCCATAGAAAATATAAGGCCACGTGTACTTGTGCCAATTTTGGTGCCACGTATGAGTTGACATTAAACTTCCATTTATGGCAACCTCTATTTCTTTACATGCCTAAATTTCCCACCCAACCCACCCCCCAAAAAAGCAATTTCTTTCAATGATCTGGGAATTTGATATAACAACATCACATTTCTTTTTTCTTTTTAATGAAGAGTAAACCTTATATCCTTAATTATAAAAAAAAATTGATCAAACTCTCATTCCCACTTTAACTATGTACATGTTATCACCTTAGTATGATCATATAATATAACTGATGAGAAATACATGATCAAAATAGGATCAAATGAACATGTAATCAATATATTTAATCTCAATTTTCTTTCTTTATGTAATATATTTTTCATTTTTTGACAACAAAGTACGTTTTTTTTTTTAAATTTTGTTCCTCTATAGTTTTATTTTTTTTCGAATGTTAGTCATTTTTTGTCAAAATTTTCAAAATCGTTGTGGCTGTCGAAATTTGACTATCAGTTTTTCCAACAACCATGTCATCAAATTTGAAAATCCCGACAAAAAGGAACTGAAATTGGAAAAATTTAAAACATAAAAGACTGAAATTAAAAAACGAATACTTGGTTGTCAAAAAATGAAAAGTATCTTACAGAGTAACTAAAATTGAAATGATCCTAATTAATAACAATCACCAAAATTAATTTATGTTAACTTTATCAAGATTAAGAATGATATCATCAGAAAATCGTAGAAGTCTCTCATTATAATTACATTTTAATTTATAATGGCAGTTTCCAAAAAATCAAACACAGTCCGAATTTTTTAACAACAAACAATTATAACAAGATAATAAAATATTAAAACTAATCTACGACCAAAAATCAAAATAGTGAGAACAGAACCTATCTCAATACAATGTATATAACTTGTAAGAAATTGTAAGAAAGCAAATTAAATAAGATGAGATCATCGACCACTAAACAAGAATCTACACGTGTCTATTTACAAATCACGACTTATATATATGACGACGGTCTCTTACCGTCTTAATTAATTACTTTTTTAGTTAATTAACTATTACCTTTAGTTTTCAAAAATATACTTTATCCATAATAAAAGTACTACTTAATACTCCTTTTGATCCTCAAGTAATGTTGTTATCGAGTTTTTATCATAAAGAATATAAAAGTCGTTGTACAAAATTATTCTTACAAAATATTCATTTCTCCATATATTCATAAGTTAGTATGATTCTTTCTCTGCTAATTATTTTGTTGAAACATTATCAAACTCAATTTAAATTTAACTTTCACTATAGAAAATTCACGTAAGGAAAGATTTGTAAAATCTCACAAGAGAAAATATTAAAGATCGATGGGGTGCTAGGAAGAAATTAAAGTAGAACTATGAATATTTTAGATTAGACTCTGAAACGACACTTAATTTAAATTAAATGAGTCTTCCAAATATAAGAAAGTACTTGTTAACAATTTGTCCTTTTTACAATCAAATTTAAGCCTTTTCAAATATAATTCTTAAATTTTATTTTTTTTCAAATTCAAAGTATTTTAAAGTAGAATACACATTACAATTCCAATGAAATGAAAAATCAAATGAAGTTGATATTTTTGACGGGCCTTGCCTGCAGATAAGTTCTTTGCCTAACCTAATAAATTCACAAAATAATAAATTTCTAAAAGCTTTAATGGTGGAATAATATATAGGTTTAGGGTTGTAAGAATTGCAGGGATATATGCAAGGTGGACCAATGAGAAGAGTCCGCGTGTACTAAAGAATCGGCGTATCTTTGAAATAATGACGTGCTTCTATTGAATTCAATCTCTCTTGTAATAACCTAGCTATCTATCTACCTCATTATTATTATCATCATCAATTATTCAAACCTACTCCGATGCCGTGGTCCTGCCGTGGCGGCGCCGGAGGCGGCGGTGGACGGCCGGAGCCATGTGCATGCACGATTCTTCTCATCATTCACTTTTTTTTTTTTTCACCTTTTCTTCCAACATACATAGCCTCAATTAATCCACGTAATGTTAATGAATGGAATCATTAATCGTGTCTGATCCCAATTAGCTAGTTGTTGTGGTCTTTGGATACAATAACTTGACCAAGAAATTAATCATGATGAATTGGTTTTCTGGTCAAATTTGTGAGCTCTTTTGAACTTTGAGGAAATGGTTTAATTATAGCCAAACGAGTGTCTTTTTTGTGTTTGTTGAAATGAAATAATCAGATGCGCTTGTTAACTACAAGATTAATTGGATCTTTGAATCTTATCATCTATTTTTTGTGTTTCTTGAATCAACAAAGATATATGTTCATTTTAATATATATATATATATATATATATATAGCTCGATCGTGATATATTTCTATATATATTAATATAATGGATGTCGGAAACTTTGCATTATGCGATGAGGCTTCAATCTACAAGAACATAATCATGATCAATATTAATAGCAGCTACTACTCAAATTCAAGAATAATCTCGTACAAGAATATTGTTCAATCATCAGTAATCAATTTTTTGCTGAATATGTGTATTTACATTCATCTACAAATTAAAATGAACCAATCTGATATAACTACGAATTTGTTCTGTTTTCTTTCTATTTCTGCTGCCAAATAACATATACTACATAATTTATAGTAGTATCTGTGGTTGTGTTTGATGTAGGGATTTAAAGAGGATATGAAATGCATATATAGTATTACTAAATCCATTTGTGTTGCTGGGATAGATGTGAATTTCAACACTTCACCTTCATTAATTTTGAACTAAATAATATTCTTGAACAGGGAATGAATTTAATTATAAAATCTAATCTAATTTGAATGAATTTTGAAATCTATTCATTTTAATTCTTCTGTTAAAATCCCAAAATCGGGGCACAAGTAGCCAAAAGTGAATTCACATGAAAACTTATTCATATTATTGTCTTGCGCGCAAGCTTTTCGTGATCTGTCTGGATTTCCTATATTATAAAACAATAAGTTATCTCTTATTAATTTTGAAAAAATCAGCATATACGGTCACATGCATCTACATTATTAATAATTTACAAACATATAAAGAATATGTGCACCAATACAAGTTATAGAGCAAAGTATATATGAGTTGAATTATTACTAATTAAGTTTATTACAGAAGATTATAACTAATTGAAAAAAACTCATGTGAGACAATTTTAAGAATAGTTTCTATGAGATGGTCGAATCCTTATTATTAATGGATGGACTCACTCTCACAAATTCTTATATGAAAATGTGAGTGATGAATTGATTCATCTCATATAGTAAGATTTGTAAGATAGTGTCATATAAAATCAACTCCAACTTATTATCTAGGAATATTGTGAACATTAATTGAAAAAATGATAAGATGAAATTTTATCCACAGAGAACTTTGAAAATCATATATAAGGAAAGGTTTAACGTGCCAAAATGACGCATCATAATAAATATATATAGGAAAGAATGAAATGAGAGAAATAAATAGTATCAAAATTTAAAACGACTTGCCCATAGATTTGTGTATTAATTAATTAGGAGTACTCCTCATCGAACCAGCTTCCAATCCAATAATCAACCATCTTAACTTTGAAATTAATATTGTTATTTAAAAGTCAGAGCAAAATATCCGCGATGACTAGCTAGTCAACTTTTAGATATTTAGATATATTGATGGAGTAACAAAACACACAAAATATATACCTAAATTATTATTTACATATATATATATATATATATATATATATATATTCTGTAATATTTTAATACTCACAAAAAATACAGGTGGTGTATAAGAATTGGAGATTCCCATTTGATATCATCAAGAATTGACCATAGTGCAGATAATCTCCAAGACCACCCCACGCCACCCCACCCCACCCCACACCCCACCCCACCCCACCCCACCCCAACCAGCATTATTATAAATATAAAGGCAAAAGAAAAGAATCACATAAGGTTAAGCTCCACCGCTAGCATACATACAAACACCTCCAATAACTAAGCTTCTTCTGCCACCTCCACCATGCACTCACCACCGACACCACCGCCGCCGTCTCTTCCTCCGCTCCTACTTCCGCTGCTGCCACTCCTGCTGGGAGCACTCCTCTTGGTGTGGGGGCGGCGCCGCGCGACGATGCAGAAGCAGGGGCGGCTGCCGCCGGGGTCTATGGGGTGGCCGTACATCGGAGAAACCCTGAAAATGTACAGCCAGGACCCGAGCACCTTCTTCTCCGCTCGCCGGAAAAGGTACGGGAAGGTGTTCAAGAGCCACATATTGGGGTGCCCATGTGTGATGATTTCAAGCCCAGAAGGTGCAAGAATAGTTCTTGCAACCAAAGCCCATCTCTTCAAGCCAACATACCCATCGAGCAAAGAGAGAATGATAGGCCCACAGGCCCTCTTCTTCCACCAAGGCCACTACCACTCTCTCCTCAAGAAGCTCGTCCTCACCTCCTTCTCTCCGTCCGCCATTAGAGCCTCCGTCTCCGCCATTGAAGCCATCGTGCTCGACCTTCTTCCCACCTGGGAAAACACTACTTGTACTAGTACCCCTTTGTGCACTTTGCAGGAAATGAAAAAGGTACTTAGATTTCTGCTTCACTACATGAGCTTTAGATGAAAATTAATATTGTGGACATGATTAACAAGTCTCTTTGTTTTGTTTCTTTAATTAAGTATGCTTTCGAGGTAGCAATGATTTCTGCATTCGGGGAGAACCAGGTGGGAGCAGAAACAGAAGGGATAAAAAGGTTGTACCAAACACTGGAGAAAGGATACAATTCAATGCCTTTGGATTTTCCAGGGACCCTATTCCACAAAGCAATGAAGGTAATTAATCCAGTACTAGCTAGTTATTTAATACACTACGTCACAACATACTACGTGTACATTAATGATCTACGATCCTTCTATGTTCCTCCACGTACGTCTTAATAATTAACACCTCATCATCAGTACATGATATATATGCAACACCTTAATAATTAATAAATAATAAAACAGGCAAGGAAGTCATTGAATGAGAGAATGATGAAGATAATAGAGAAGAGAAGAAGAGGAAAAGAGGAAGTGGGAGGAGGGTTGCTGGGGAATCTGTTGAAAGCAGCAGCAGCAGGAGGAGGAGGAGGAGGAGGGAAGGAAATAGTATTAAGTGATTCACAGATAGCAGATAACATAATCGGAGTGATATTTGCAGCTCATGATACAACTGCCACTGTCCTAACATGGCTGCTCAAGTACTTGCACGATAATCCACATGTCTTGGAAGCTGTTGCGGTAATTATACCTCCCCTCCCCTCCCCTCCCCTCCTAATATTATTATCACAATAATTAATATATATAATTGGAACGAACACATTTATTTACATGTAATATTTCAGAGGGAGCAAGAAGGGATTCGAAGCAAACTAGTAGAAGACAAACGAGGGCTTACGTGGGATGACACCCGACATATGTCTCTCACTACCAGGGTACTCACTCACTCATTAATTCCCCCTATATATATATATATTTCCTCATCACTATCTATAACATGTTTATAAATATCTTATTTATTTAATCTATAACTATTGATGGTACGTACGTACCTGTGTCCAATTTGATTCATCTCATACCCGAAGCCACATATATTCTGAAAATGGCCTGTTTTTTCTTTCTTTTTTTTTTTTTTCTTCCTACTATACTATACATACATATATTTTTATTAATTTGTATCCATCTAAATAAAGAAACAATTTTCTCTACCTTTTTTCAAGAAACAAATAAAATCTTGTTTTTATTTCAAGTGCAGGTGGGACACTGTATTGTTACGTTTGTTTACGATATATATCTAGTTTTTGGGGTGGATTAATTTGGTGAAAATTTATTGGGAATTGAGGGTAAAAGGTACAAAATTCGTTTTTGAAAAGTGGATATAATGGGCCTACCTACCCCAATTTCTAAAAGCATATTGTATTAATCATGACCTATGGTTTATTCGAAAATATTCTATAATTGATTACAATCTTCTATTTCAATTTAATCTAATTCATGTCATATATTATTGATTAGTAATGTTATCTTTACACTTGACATGATATTATTTTAGAATAATAGATGAAACATCAAAATAGAATATAAGATTTTGTTTATTATATATCATAGATGATATATATGTTGATTTAGATAAGAAACAACTTACTTATCTAACATAGACATAATTAATGGTATGTAATAAAGATAGATATAATATGATGATCGATGTGCAGGTAATACAAGAAACATTGAGAAGTGCAAGCATTCTATCATTTACATTTAGAGAGGCAGTTGAAGATGTGGAATTCCAAGGTTATGTCATCCCCAAAGGTTGGAAGGTTCTTCCCCTCTTCAGAACCATTCACCACTCCTCTGACTTCTTCCCTCAACCACATAAATTTGACCCTTCAAGATTTGAGGTATATTAATTCAATCTTTACTTCAAAGTACCATATATATATATATATATATATTGATTATTAATGATGAAATAATAATAATAATAATAATAATAATAATAATAATAATAATAATAATAATAATAATAATAATAATAATAATAATAATAATGTTATAAAGAAACTTGAATAGATCAATCTTGTGATGACATGAGGAAATTAAGATTGTGGGAGTGGGATAGTTCATCTATCCTCTTTGCCCAAAAAATATAAGGCTGTCAATGTTTCGATTATCTTATATAGCTAGTGCTATATCTATCTGTCTTTCAAATCTTCCTCCATCTTTGGGCCTTTGCCTTTCTCATCACCATCACCACCACCACGTGACCTAATCTCGTACTCTACCTACCTAGCAACTCATTTAAATTTCTATCTATATCTTTAAATATATATCCATCTACAAATTAATGTTGTTTAAATACATATATAGAAAAAGTACATATATGCAACACCAGTATGGATCAATGCAGGTTCCTCCGAAACCTAACACATACATGCCCTTTGGCAATGGGGTGCATTCTTGCCCTGGAAGTGAGCTTGCTAAGCTTGAGATGCTCATCCTTCTACACCACCTTACTACAACTTATAGGTACTACAACTACTTGATGATCAATTTACATTTAATAATTATGTACAAGTATAGGCAAAGATTTAATTACTGTTTTTTACTATGCATAGATATATAGCACGTGTTTTCATATATATATATATAGCTAGTGAATCTAGCAATAGGGGAATCAAATCTTAATAAGAGGTATAGTGTTGGTTTTGGACCATTTAAATTTTAGCTAGGTTGGGATTGTGGGATCGTCAAAGGTGGTCCTAAAAGCAGCATAATTGAGATTTTCATATTTATGGACTATTTTTTTGGGAAATAAATTTAATACTGGATCCATTAATGATGAGTCAGATGATGTAGTGTTTATATAGTGAAGTCAAATAGAAACAGCTAATTTACACAGGTGGCATGCATGCACCCTACTCCAATTTCAGGCTACGTTAATTTAATTTCATTCTGAGGCCACCATGAGTTGAGGCTAGCTAAGCTCAACCCACTTTTTTGTTTTACCACACATAAATGATTTTCTTTTCAAAATTAAATAACGCACACAATTATTGCTTCATCTTTTTTTTTTCAATTTGTTGTACAAATTCACTCAATGGTCGTATTCTTACCAAAATGATCTTTTTTTTTTTTTTAATGTTAATTATGCATGCAAGATAATTTCACTACATTCCTAAATCACTTCATTTAATTTATAGACCCAGCTGCTCCACGTCGATCTCTATATATGGTTCATAAACTGGATTTTAACTTACACAAGTCATTGGAATATTATATAGTTTACAAGTAAGAGAATTATATATCATATATATTGTATGTAAGTTAAAATTTGCACTATCATGTACAATATTATAAATAAAATATGAGATAATTAAATGCATCAGAAGATATATATTGTGTACTTGAGTAGAAAAAATAGAGTTTTGATTGATTTTTATTTATGAAGATAAAATTTGATCGATTTAGATGAGGCAAAAATGTGATGAAATTAATTTTGTTGGTTAGTCCAATTAAGTGATAAATTAATTAAATGACGTGGATTATATTGATATATAGGTGGAAAGTGATTGGGGAGGAGGATGCAATTCAATATGGGCCATTTCCTGTCCCAAAAGGAGGACTTCCTATTCAGGTTAATCGATGCAAAAAGGATTAAGTAGCTACCTATTATTCAAATTTGAATAATAGTGGTCTTATATATAATATAAATAAATAGAGAGCTATGAAAAAAAATGGGGACAGAATGTCCACTGTTTTTCTTTTCTTATTTTGTAGATCAGCAAGAATAGTTCTTCCCTCTTCTATTCCTTTTCTTTTCTTCATTGTAATTCATTCTACGTGTATATACCAAAACCCCCGTTTTTTGTACAAGAAAAAAGTATGCATTTTAATTTGTGGTCAAAATTCTATGAGATCATATAGTTACAATTTCATTGCTTTAATATAATATAATATATATATATATATATATAGATGCTAGTATATATGTATGCACCTCATATATTCCATTATCTATATAACAAGGAACACACACTATATACATACATATATATATTCAGTTTTCTTGGGTTGGGTGAGTGGTGAATATTCATATATAATTGCTTTAGTACTGTAAATACCAAAAGCCCGAATTGATGGCCACATGTGCACTGCACGTGCAATTTCAGCCCACATAAGCAATTTGAACTGAAATTTGGCATAAATTGCACATTTTGGTAAATTTTTGTCCAAATTGGTCAGCCCAAAACAATAATGTCCTAAATTGCTAGATCCCCTTACGGGGCAAAAAAAGTAATAAACTCTATTTATTTTGATAGTTAAAGAATATATATATATATATATATTACATTCTATTTCTTTTCTTTTTTTTTTTTTGGAAAGAGAAAGATAAATTATTTGGAGAACGAAGAAAACAAGAAGCATATATATTTTAAACCTGATAAGGCGGATCCCAGAAAAGGAAATGTTCTCTCGAATGCTTACCATACATTAATTTAGAAATTTTAGTTACTAAAAACAGACATATTTTTCTGTCGATCGTTTTATTAAAACAATTATATATATAGGCTGCAAGCAAGGATGAAAATATCGGTTCGGTGGGTATATCGGTACCTTGATTTTACGGAAATATCGATGGATATATCGGTTTCGGTGGAAATATCGGTACATTTATTTTCCCGACATTTACCGATATTCTCCCGATATTTATCAATATTTACCGATATATTCCTGATATTTTCATATATTTTTCAATATTTATCGATATTCCACCGATATTTACCGATATAATTCCTTGATATTGACGAATTTTTTTATAATTTTTACCTCAAACCGGTGATATTGAAATTGATATCGATATTTAGCCAATATTTATTGATATTTCATTTATATTTTTACCAAAAAATGAAAATATCGGTGATATATCGTTACAGCCCGTTTTTGTTTCGGTCACGTGAAAAAATGGAACAACAAAACTCGCGTGCAACCGTCGCACATGCGACGGAATTTCAGATCACATACTTATAGCTGAAAAAGGCATACTTATGAGTGTAAAAGACATACTTTTAAAACTCATGTTTATACCTGTAAAAATATACTTATAAAACACATACTTATAGCTGAAAAACACATACTTATACCTATAAAAGACATACTTGAATTTGGTCGTATGTGAGACAGTCTCACAAGAGATCAACTCAAAACGGAAATATCAGGGATATATCAAATTTATATCGAGATATTTTCGTCATTCGCCGCAAGTAGCTAGAATTCAAAGTGATATATATGTGGCTGTACGGACAGGCACAGTATTGAACCATAATTGGACAAAAGGGGAATTATTATGACAATTACAACGTGTTTGTTGTATCTGCATATATATTTTGAATGAGAAACATTAATTAATGAAAAGAATATACAGAAAAAGAAAAGAAAAATATCAGAAAGACAATTCTTTACCTCCATTAGTTAATATGTGCCTTACAAACAATGTTGCAAAGATCAAATCTCTGTGGCAATAACTATGGATGCAAATAACTGTCGTCCTTCTTACACTCTTCAATTTCTCCACTACTACAATCTTCTTCTTTTCTTTTTCCAATTTCAGTATTATATATATATATATATAATGTATTTATTTTATAATTGGTCTAAGTGATTCATTAATTAATACAGATCGAGTCCAATTAATTAGTTGGTACGTATCCATCTATATCTATCTATATATATATAAAGACCTTCAATAAAAATATCAATAACTAATTTTTCCCTCCCAAATTAACATACTATAAATGGAAAAAAATTAGTTACAAGAAATTAAATAAATTAAAAATAAAAATATTTATATTTTTAAGGGTTGTGGGGTCCACTAGGTTAGACTGTGTCTATAGGTAGGTAGGTTATTATGTATATATTTTTTTCTCTATTTCATATAAATTACAATCTTTAAATTAATTATTTTTTATTTTAAATTTTGTTTTAATTTATGAAAAATATAAATTTTATATTTAAATTTTGGTGCAAAATTGTATTAACAAGATTACAAATACAAAGATAAATGACTAAATTACATTATAGATTAGGAAATTAAAAAAATAATTTTTAAAATAAAAAGTCTTAGATTTTTTGAGAAATTAATAACAATGAAAAACATTTTAGTATAATTGTTTGATATATTTGTCAATACGAGTGCGTTGAATATTGAACTAGCTATGTTATTTAACACAAATGCTCCTGTGCACCAGGTGCACGGATCTGGATTGGTGCAACTGGGGTGACCCGACCCGGATCCCCGCACCTAGGTCTTCTGGGTTTTTTTTTTCGCTTCAGTCTATTACCTTTATGTTGTAAGGATTGTGACCCTTATGTTATATAAGTGTGACCTTTATATATAAATGTTATGACCTTTATGTTCAGTAACTTAGAAAAAAATGAAGATTTTCAGATTTTTTGGCTCAAATTGAGACATTTATGTTGTATTGTTGTGACCTTTATGTACAATTCTTGTGACCTTTATGTACAAATATTATGACCTTCAGAGTGTAAAATTCTTCCTTTTTTTTTTCTAAGTTAGAGTATATAAAGGTCATTACATTTATACATAAAGGTCACACTTATATACCATAAAGGTCACACCTATACAACATAAAGGTAACATTCAGAAGCGAAAAAATAAAATTAAAAAAAAAAGTGCGCGGATCCGGGTCGACCCGACCCGAATTGTATGTACACCAGTTGCACAGGAGACTAACTCGTTATTTAAATACATATCAAGATCTTTTAGTTATTTGATGAGATTTATATATTTTCTTTAAAGATATCTATAATTGTGAATGCAAAATAATTATTTACTAACACATTTGTTAACAAGTATGAATCAAAAAATACAATAATATATTAATCATTATACTTATATCTATATTAATCTGTAACATGCATAACATATCTTTATAAAGTAACATATTTTTTAGCGCAAATGGTGCTGTGCACCAGGTGCACTGATCTGAATTGGTGCAACTGGGGCGACCCGACCCGGATCCGCCCACCTGGGTTCTCCTTTTTTTTTTCACTTCAGGCTGTTACCTTTATGTTGTAAGGATGTGACCTTTACGTATCTAAGTGTGACCTTTATATATAAAAGTTATGACCTTTATGTTCAATAACCTAGGAAAAAATGAAGATTTTCAGGTTTTTTTGCTTCAGATTGAGACATTTATGTTGTATTGTTGTGACCTTTATGTACAATTCTTGTAACCTGTATATATAAATATTATGACATTTATGAACCATAACTTTGAAAAAAAATGGAAATTTTCAAAATTCAGTGCATTTTTAGGATGTATATAGGTGCAGCTAATATTACATAACGGTAAATATATACAAATTTTGCTAAAATTCTTCATTTTTTTCTAAGTTAGAGTATATAAAGGTCATTACATTTATACATAAAGGTCACACTTATATTACATAAAGGTTACATGCACATACAACATAAAGGTAACAGCCTGAAGCGAAAAAATAAAATTCAAAAAAAAAAAAGTGCGCGGATTCGGGTCGACCCCGACCCGACCCGAATTGTAAGTACAGCAGTTGTATAGGAGACTAACTCATTTTTTAGATATCATTATCGTTTACAATAAATGTTTCTCAATACTAAATTCGATTCAATTTATTTTAATTTACAATATTAATGGGTACGTGTACAAAATTGGTGTTTATTTAACAACCTCATATTTCAAATATAAAATTTAAAATTCATTGTTAAACATAGATATATATATATATTATTGTTTGCATTTTAAAATTATAATATTATTTAAGATGTGATAAATTAAATATAAAGAATTAAATTCTTATTAATATATAATTTAGGTTAAGATAATATTATTATATTATAATATTAGAAATTTTAAAAGTAATCAATCATATATTACAAACCGTGTATCGCACGGGTATTCTACTAGTATTTATTAATACACCTGGATTGGGCTTGAAATATTAAGAGATATTGTTAATTCCAATAAAGTTGTGCGTGTCGATTGTTAATTCAGTACTGATTTCATTAATAATTTGTCCCATTTCAAACTTTTAATTTAACATATATATTGATGATTATATTTGCACAATTAATGTATATTATGACATGCAATAACAGATTATGAGAATAAAAATTCAAACCCACAAAACTGGGTATTGGGCCCAAAATCTCTTTTATATATATCTTTTGTTTGTATATCATATATAGACATGCATATTATTTAAATGGGAATTTGTACATTAAATTATTATGTTTGTTGTGTGCATAATTAGCAGGATTCTTGTTTGGATTCTTGTTTGGTGTATTTAATAAATGTGTAAAATGTGCACGTTATGCAGCCACGTTTATGATGGGTCGAACACAAATTAATTGTGTTAGCATTAGTTTAGGAATAAAATACAGCTCGCTGAGGTCACTATTGTGAAACATACTCTTATAGAAAAATGTTTTATCTGTGGTCGTCTCATGAATCTTGTCATGTGAGATGAGTTAATTTACAATTCATATTTAACCATTCATATAAGACTTTGTGAAAATTGATTCAATTTATGGATAATAATGATCAGTCTCACAAAAATTATACTTTAGAGTCGGAATTGCCCGTATAGAGATTCTTAATTAATTTGTTTTCATTAAACATTCATATACACATACTCTTCCAAGCCCCATCTAATATTTGCTCCAAATATTCAGCTCTTAAATTTAGCAATTTCCAGTCTTCTTTCAATTATAATTTCTGAAAACCTAATTAATTTGGGTATTTGGAAGCAATTGATTAAACTAGTAAATTTCTCAATTTGGGGTGGCTAGCTATATAAAATTTTAATTAGTTTATCTCGTATATTTGTTATATGAAACAGTAAAATCATATTCCAAAAGTTAATTTAAGCTGTCAAGATTCATGAGTCTTATTAAACTTAATAAATACAAATAGTTATGTAAAATATGTTAATTCTCTATATATAATATATTATTTAATTGTAAATAATTATATATAAATAGGTTAAAAGGTCCAAAAAATATTTCTCACATCAAGTCATGTCTTTTAAATATTATAGATATATTAGCGCAGAGGGTGTGGACTGCAAGTGCAAAGATATATATAACATTATCAATTTACATAAAATGTAAAGTGCTTTGATAATAAAAACATAAAATATAAGGGCCTATTGATTTTGTAGCATTTAGTGTTTTACATGCATCCTTTTGTAATTAATATTCGGTTTAGTATTTGTTAAAAATTATTGGACTTGCAGTTGTTTGGGCCTTAGATGTGTTCTCATTTTTAGAATGTCAAAAACCTTATTCAATTAACCTTGTTTGTTTTGTTGCTTATAAGTAATCTTTTGTAGTAGGCCCAATACCTTGGTTTGAGAAGAAGCCCATCTGTTTTTCAAGTAAGCTGTAATATTGCAGTGAGGATTTATGGCAAGAAGAATTTTGCAAGAGTATGAACACTCATTTGGTTTTTTTAAACTTTGATCGATAACTTACTAAGATGGAGTTACCTTAGGTTTAATTCTTTTAATTTTTGTGAGTAGTTCAACCTTGATATATCAATGATTCATTTGACTAAGTTACATAAATTAAATCCGAGTTCCAGCTTAATTGTTGAAATTATTCACGTATATTACAGTTTTCTTATTTATATAGATGAACTAGATTTACGCTCAACCTCATGAATAGATATATTTACGTGTAAACTAAAACAACTCGGAAATAATTCCCTGACTCCAGAACCGGATTTGGATCTCGAAGAACCGGGTTAAAACCGGCTGAACCGGGCGCAGGAAGCTAGCGGCATAACTACCGGTCCAAGGCAGTTAGTTAGGGTTCCAGGCTGCGCAACTCTGAAATTTGTAACAGAAATTCGTTATGTTTTGTTCACCGGTTTCAGCAATTAGTTGAGGGCTTTATCTCTATGTATATAGATGTATATCCAGTTGTATGGAATTACGAAAATAGCGATCATAGAGAGAGTGATAGAATTATGGTTCTTGGAGTGTTCTTTGTTTTGGGGAAAATTCTTTGTAAGCTAATTTCAGCACCGATTGTTTAGTGAATTGTTTCAATCCTTCGATGGTGGATGTAGGCCGATGTGGCGAGCCGAACCACCTTAAATCTTGAGTGTGTTGTTCGTTTTACATCTTTCAATTTTGCGTTCGAAGTGCTGTAGTTTAGGGTTTTCTGCAAACCTGTTGCTTATTATAGTGTTGTCTATTAATCTTGGAATCGAACTCAACAAGTGGCGCCGTCTGTGGGAAGAATTCTCCGGCCAATCTCCGACCAACCAAGATGTCAGGCATGAAGCTCGATGTGGAAAAGTTTACCGGAAATGGAGACTTCACATTGTGGAAGGCAAAGATGGAAGCAGTTCTAATACAGGAAGGCTGGGAAGAAGCGATCCTTGATGAGGATGATCAATCAACAACGCTGACAGCTGAAGAACGAATGAAGCTCTGTAGGAAGGCTCGAAGCTCGATCATCCTATGTCTAGGAGAGAAAGCTCTCCGGGAAGTCTATCAAGAGAAGACAGCACGCGAAGTATGGAAAAAGCTTGAAGCTCTATATCAAACCAGGTCCTTAGCTAATCGTCTCTTTCTAAAGCAGCGGTTAATTTCATTCAAGATCCTGGATGACAAAAGGATATTGGAAAAGTTGGATGAATTTAATAAGATAGTGGATGACCTGGAAAATATAGAGGAAAAACAAATGGATGAAGACAAAGCACTATTTCTACTTAATTCTCTTCCAAAATTGCTTCAATCTTTCAAAGATGCATTGGTCTATGGAAGGATGGTTCCTCTCACCTTGGAAGAAGCTCAGATGGCAATCAGGTCAAGAATCTTGGGAACTGAATCAGAAAAGAAAAACTAAAGTGTTGGTGAGGGTCTGAATGTGAAGGCCAAGAAATTCAGAAAAGGAAACCAAGGTTAAGGCCAAGCAAGATCTGAAAATCAAAACACAAAACAAGGAGGTGAGGGATCTGAAGGGAGAAAATGCTTCTACTGCCACAAACCCGATCACATCAAAAGGAATTGCCCAGAAAGGAAGAAGAAGAACTTGGCTAGCAACAATACTTAACAAGCAGCAGTGGCTCAGGAGCAATATGACAGTGCTGATATGCTGTGTGTTCTAAATTCAAGCATGCAAAAGGAATGGGTATTAGACTCTGGATGTTATTTTCACATGTGTCCCATAAAATCATGGTTTGAGTCATTGGAGCTCAAGGAAGGTGGCATTGTGTTGCTAGGAGATGATCACTCCTGCAGAGTAATGGGAACTGGAACAATAAAGCTCAAGCTCCATGATAACAAGATCAGAACATTAACAAACGTCAGGTATATTCCAAAACTGAAAAGAAACTTAATCTCTCTTGGTTTATTGAATGCTGCAGGATGTGAATTCAAGACTCACAATGGTGAGATTCAAGTCACAAAAGCTGGGATGCTAGTGATAAAAGGAATCAAATCAAATGGTCTTTACATCCTGAAAGGCTCAACAGTTATAGGTGGAGCTGCATCAGCAATTCAAGATGATCAAGCTATCATCTAGCATAGGAGACTTGGACACATAGGAGAGAAAGGACTCCTGGAGTTATCAAGGCAAAAGCTCATTGGCTCAGGAACCACACTGAAAATTCCAAAATGTGAGCAATGCATTATGGGGAACCTAACCAAGTCTCAGTTCCCAAAAGGTACCCATAACACTGTAAGTTCCCTTGACTATGTCCATTCTGATATATGGGGTCCAGTAAGGGTAGAAACACATGGAGGGGTTAGATATTTCATTACTTTCATAGATGATTATTCTAGGAAGGTTTGGGTATATGTTTTGAAACATAAATCTGATGCTTTTGAGAAGTTTAAGGAATGGTTAACTCAACAAGAAAATCTAATCGGCAAGAAATTAAAACACTTAAGGACAGATAATGGGTTAGAATACTTGTCAGAAGAATTCCAAAGCTACTGCAGGGAGAAGGGAATTTCCAGACAAAAAATAGTGGTATCTACTCCTCAGCAAAATGGAGTAGCTGAGCGCCTGAATAGAACCTTACTGGAAAGAGTCAGATGTCTTCTTCTAGATGCAGGCTTGCCCAAGTCATTTTGGGGAGAAACAGTGTCTACAGCTGCATTTCTAATAAACAGAAGTCCATCATCCTCTATCAAATTCAAATCACCAAATGAGGTATGGTACTCTAAAACTCCAAATTATTCTTTTCTGAAAATCTTTGGGTGTTTGGCCATTGCTCACACTAGGAATGACAAACTAGAAGCAAGAGCCATAAGATGTATCTTCATTGGCTACCCAAGTGGAGTGAAAGGCTATAAACTTTGGAGTTTAGAATCAACAGGTCCTAAGTGCTTTATAAGCAGGGATGTGGTATTCAAGGAGAATGTGATGGGATACAAAATAAACTCTCAGACATCAGAAGTTACAAACCAAGAAGGGTCCAATTCTGATTCACACCAAACTGATGTTCAGGTGGAGCTACCATCAGAAGATAGAAATGAGACTGAAGGTAGAGAGGAGGACTCCAGTGATTCAGATGAGGAACAAAATGATCATCCTATGAATGAGCAAAATGATGATACTCAGGATCTAACCACTTATCATCTAGCTAGAGACAGACAGAGAAGGAGGATTACACCTCCAATCAGGTATGGCCAGGCAGATATAGTGGACTATGCCCTATGTATTGCTCAGGAGATTGAGTATGAGGAGCCAGCAAACTACAAGGCAGCAATGAGGTCTAAAGACAGTGACAAGTGGGCACAAGCAATGCAAGAAGAAATCATGTCACTACAGAAAAATAACACTTGGGAGCTGGTAGATAAACCTGAAGGGAAGAAGCTAATTGGCTGCAAATGGATATTCAAAAGGAAAATTGAAGTGGCAGCCAATGAGCAGGTAAGATTCAAAGTTAGACTTGTAGCAAAAAGCTATGCTCAAAGAGAAGGAATAGACTATAATGAGATATTCTCACCGATTGTAAAGCATGTATCAATCAGAGTTCTACTAGCCCTAGTAGCTCAAGAAAACATGGAGCTGCAGCAGTTGGATGTAAAGACTGCATTCCTCCATGGAAATCTGAATGAGACTCTTTACATGAACCAACCTGAAGGCTTTAAGGAACCAGGCAGAGAAGATAAAATATGCTTGCTAAGAAGATCTCTCTATGGGTTAAAGCAAAGTCCTAGACAATGGTACAAAAGATTTGACAGCTTTATGATCAACATCGGTTTGGAAAGATGCAACTATGATAGCTGTGTGTACTTGCAGGAGGAAGACACGACTGTAAGTACTTACCTTCTTCTTTATGTTGATGACATGCTTATAGCTAGTAAAAGCATGGAGAAAATAAAGAATCTGAAGGAGAAATTGAAGTCTCAATTTGAGATGAAGGACCTTGGAGATGCAAGAAGAATGCTTGAAATGGATATTAAGAGAAATAGAGAAAGAGGATGGATTTTTCTCTATCAGACTGATTACATCAAGAAAGTGGTTAAGAGGTTCTTTATGCATGAATCAAAATCAGTTACCACTCCCCTAGGAATTCAGTTTAAACTCACAGAAAAGGATAAGCCAAAGGATGAAGTTGAAAGGAAATATATGCTCAGTGTTCCTTACTCTAATGCAGTGGGAAGTATGATGTATACAATGGTATGTAGTAGGCCAGATCTAGCCTATGCTATGAGTAGAGTTAGCAGGTTCATGGCTGATCCTGGAAAACAACATTGGGAGGCAGTAAAGTGGATGTTAAGATACCTTCATGGAACCACTGAATTAGGTTTATGTTTCTCTAAACAAACTAACACTGATTATCCTCTTGAAGGGTGTGTTTATGTAGATTTTGCAGGTAACCCTGACACGAGGAAGTCAACTACAGGCTATGTTTTCAAGCTATATGGAACAACAATAAGCTGGAAGGCAATGCAGCAGTCCACAGTAGCATTATCAACCACTGAGGCTGAGTTTGTTGCTATGGCTGAGGCAGTAAAAGAAGCTATATGGCTGAAGGGAATACTTCAAGAACTATATGTAAAACAAAAGAGGGTTTCTATTTACTGTGATAATCAAAGTGCATTGCATCTAGTTAAGCATCAAACATTCCATGATAGGTGTAAACATGTAGATGTTAAGTTGCATTTTGTTAGAGATTTGATTGAAAAAGGTATTGTAGAAGCAAAGAAAATAGGCACTGCTGATAATCCAGCAGATATGTTGACTAAGGTTCTCCCAGGAACCAAATTTATGTTTTACAGGAAGCGTGTTTAGGTTAAAAGCTGGACAGAAGTTCAAAAGGAATAACTAAGCTGCAGATGCAAGGATTGGAATGATTTCACGTGTTGAGATGGAGAATTGTAAACTAAAACAACTCGGAAATAATTCCTTGACTCCAGAATCGGATTCGGATCTCGAAGAACCGGGTTAAAACCGGTTGAACCGGGCGCAGGAAGCTAGCGGCATAACTACCGGTCCAAGACAGTTAGTTAGGGTTCCAGGCTGCGCAACTCTGAAATTTGTAACAGAAATTCGTTATGTTTTGTTCACCGGTTTTAGCAATTAGTTGAGGGCTTTATCTCTCTATATATAGATGTATATCCAGTTGTATGGAATTACGAAAATAGCGATCATAGAGAGAAGTGATAGAATTAGGGTTCTTGGAGTGTTCTCTGTTTTGGGGAAAATTCTTTGTAAGCTGATTTCAGCACCGATTGTTTAGTGAATTGTTTTAATCCTTCGATGGTGGATGTAGGCCGATGTGGCGAGCCGAACCACCTTAAATCTTGAGTGTGTTGTTCGTTTTACATCTTTCAATTTTGCGTTCGAAGTGCTGTAGTTTAGGGTTTTCTGCAAACCTGTTGCTTATTAGAGTGTTGTCTATTGATCTTGGAATCAAACTCAACATTACGTTTTATCTTCTTCAACGAACATGTAAACGAGCGTTTATGAGCAAATGAACCAAATATACACTATCAAGTTGAACTCAGAATTGAGCTCATATTTGGATTGTTAAAATAAAATGATTTTCTTGAATCTGTTTCTTATATTCAAATAACTTACAATCAATATGATTCATACGCATTCCTCAAAACCGTATGTTTTATATATGGATGTATTAGTTTCGTTTATAATTTAGGAATTTCATGAACGACTCTCTTCTTGTTAATTAAAGTTTTCATGTGGGCACATGATTTATGCATTGTAAAATAATGTCGACGAATTTATTTGTAATTTAAAGATATCGGTAATTACTACTCCCTCCGTCCCGGTCGAAGTTGCCTACTTTGACCGGATACAAAGCTTAAGAAAACGTAGTTGACTCTTACTTTTTGATTAAAAAACGTTTTTTTATATCTTTTGCTTTATAATTTCTTTGCTATTTATGGACTGACAAATTGGATTGGGACAAATCAAAATGACAAGTAGGCAACTTTGACCGGGACGGAGGGAGTATAAATTATGTTACGAATGAAACTTTTTTAACGAAATATCTGAAGCACAAAAACGTGTCCCAATTGATGCCTATTAAGACACAATTAATTAAGGGTCCGTTTACTTTGATAGGTGGGATTGTTTGGATTGATAAAAAATGTGGGATTGCACTGTTTCTCAAGGATTAAAAAGTGTTAATTTGATGTTTGGTAGTAAGTTATATTGTGGGTTAAGTATAATTTTTTGTTTGGTACGAATGTTTGTAGGTTTGGTAAGTTGGTTTGTTTATAAAATCTTGTTTAGTTTATTGGTTAGTGTGGATAAAAAATGTAAAATGACCATTTTGCCCTCAAAAGTTTTAAATGCAATATTTTCAGATTTATTTTAAAAATTCCACCCAAATGTTAACCAAAATAAAGGCAAATTGATTTTGGATCATCTTCCCCAATTCACCTCCATGGCAGATCGCACAAATCCTTCTTCCACAATCTTTCGAGTATAAATTCATGGCCATCTTCCCCAAATGAGCACCAGCCGAGAATATAGATTGTATATATTGTATTGATTACAGTTACAGAGAAGGAAAATTGAGAAGCCCTTTTCTAATCTTCAACAAAGAGCTTCAAAAAGCTATACAGCATATAGTAATGGCCATGGATTTAAGCTTCAAAATTTCAGCCATTTCTTCTCTTGCTCTCTCCTATTAACTGCATTAGATGTAGAAGCATGAGCCTCCTCAGCATCAGCCAGAGCTTTTCGAGTTTCGTTGAGCTTCCTCAAGGCAGCATCGTGCACCACCTTCTCTTTCCTGTTTCGATTCATCATTTCTTCGAGTTTCTCAGCCTGCAACTTCAAGTTCTTTATCTCATCATCGTAAGCAAGTAGGGCCCATCTGTCCTCCTTCTTGCCTTCTTCGTTCGCCTTATTCTGCTGCAAATATGGTTCAAGCAAAATGAATAGTAAGGTTAATTGGGTAAATTCACAATATTACTGTTGGACCTCATTTAAACCCATCAAATAAGGTGGGTTTAAAAAAAGGCCCGATAAGAGAGGCCAATCAAGGATTTTATCCGGTCCAAACCATGTGATAAATTAAAATTTCAGGTCAAAGTAAACATGGATTTGAGTTTGTTTATAAACTCTAACAAACCTAAAACTGCAAAGTAAACAGACCCTAAAATGATTAAATTAAGTACTGTATTATACTTTTGGTAATGTTTGGATTTAAATTGGTCAAAGTTTGGACGAAAAAGGCAAAGAGAAGAAGACGTGTCGAGAATGCAAGTAAAAATTGAAGCCCAGATTAGAAAAAAAGAAAAAGAAAAAAGAAATTGAGAATTAAATATTTAAATTTAAAATAAGAGAAGATGGGACGGTGGTAAATGAGAATGGGGTGCATGCCACGTGTCCACGCGCCGTTCAATAATTATTAACGATTTATAATAGTGCCTCTCATCTAAAAGTGCTATTTTTTTTTTTTTTTGGCTATATTACGATCATATTCTTAAATCTTTTGAGAAGAAAAATATTTAATCGTTGATTTGACGTGTATTAGTGTGTTGTTTTCTTATAAAAATAAATAAATTTATTAATTTTCTGTTGTGAATATAAAAATATGTTTCTTAATGAATGATATATGAACAAGTGAATAAATAAAAGTCATACTTCAAAGAATTTACATGTTGTGAAGATTTGGAACTAATCATGATATTATGAAATTTACATTAAATATCATGATATTAATCGGATGATTATGATGATGAGCTGACATTAAGAAAATATTTGGAATTTCAATTACACTCTTATCTTTTATTAATTCTAACATTTAATGTTTTTTTCTTTTTTTATGTTTCAAAAAATGCACATGGCGTTGGATTGTAGGGATTGAATATATTAATTACGAATAAAAAATTATACTAATATAGTAACAAGTTTATCTTTGAACGATAAAAAAAAAGTATACATATTGATTTTTGTGGGACAGAAGAAGTATCAAGTATAAATTTTTGATTGGAAATACGATAAAGTTCAGTTTTTAGTGGTCAATTGAAGTTGGTGTAGAAATAAACATGGAATTAAATGAAAGAAATTAACAATGGGTGATAAAAAAATGTAAATTAAATTCTCAATTTATATTAGTGCCCCATAATTCTTCAAATAGAAAGTCCTGATATTAAATGCAAAAATCAACATTGTTGCCCTTTGAATCCTACTCTGGGACACTATATTAAAAGTTCTACAAATGTATTATCTGGTCTATTAAATTGTGAAGGCATCATCTAAAATCAGTGCCTTTACTTATTTCGAATTTTAATATGTTGGTTGCTTATATTTGTTGAATTATCTATATATGTAAAAGAATGACCAAGAGTGTCATACGACACTCATATAAAGTTTAAACAATTAATTCTCACATTAAATGTCTTTTATTTTTTCTTTAAATAAATTGTCTTTTTAATATAGATGTCTTTTAGATATATGTAAAGATTACTATATATATTTGAGTTAAAAAGTTAATATCAGAATTATTGATAATTTTTTCAATATAAACTATAAAAAATAATTTGTGTCATAATGAACTAATTTTTTCAAATGTGATAATTTATCATTTTATACACGTAAGGTTTAATCTTCTTATTGGAAATAATATATTAAAAATTTATGTAATATGTATACAACATTGTATTTAAATAGTAAATTGAATATATTAATCAAAACTACATTATATTTCATATGAACTTAGATGATTACAAAATCACAAATGTTTTTTTCTATAATATTTGTATTTCATTTACTAAATTCAAACTATTTAAACTTGTGTATTAAACGGGTCTTATACTCATCATATATATAAAAGAAGGATCACTAAGGACACCTGACAAGCTCTCATTATTCTGACATTAAATATGGTTATTTAATGATTTCAAATTTTATATTACTACAAAATGACTAAATAATTTAGAAATGCTTACTAAATTTATCTGAATAACATATGTTAGGCTTCAATATAGGAATTATTTGCATATTTGAAGTTTGCTAACTTTAAATTTTCAAAGAACAATATAATAAACAAAAATAAACAACACTATAATTCTGATTTCCATTTTTTTTATTATGTGAATGAAAAGAAAAATTGAGGATTGTTAAAGATACTATCAATGAAAGGAAAAACTAAAAAAGAAAATGACGGGTGAATTGAAGATATAATAGACATATAATAAATAAATAAAATATTTATGACCCTTTACAAATACAACATATATTGCAACAATTAAATATTAATTTTATCATATTAGATTATATTCAATATTGCTATACTTATTGCACAATTCATAAATTTATTTCATTATATAAATAATATTTAATTTGTTTTATAGATTACTAAATTTTTTTTATTTTTTAATATAATCCCATGTATTAGACGGGCCTATACTATGGGGTTAGAATGGAAGGAAAATCTTAAAAAGATCTACATTTTATTTTTCCCATGCATACAAAGTGGGCAACGGTCAAATTATTTTATTCTAGACCCATTATTTAGCCTACATCTTTTTATTCATTTGAATTAGATACTTTTAAGCCCACCTACCACTATACAATAATTTTCCATCATTATCTTTTCAAACCATAAATCAATTTTGGCATAAACCAATGTCTGTATTTTCTTTAAAAGTTGTATTTTCATAATAGGTTAGGGATAAACGGATTTGAAATTTATAACTTTATCTCTTCTAACATAATCCATAAGTCGAGTTGAATAAATTGTTTATCATCATCATGATAATCTATTATCATATTTATTGGGTAATTGTCTGGTGTTGTTTCTCTATAAGCTCTTTGTCCATGATTATCGAGAACAATTTTTCGATCAACAATTTGATGGATCGAAATCACCAAAATCATTATTGTCTTGAATCTAATCCAAATGAAGGTAATATGAATTCCATTTCAATCCTCAAATGCCATCAAATCAAATCCCTCAAATAAATCCAAGAAACCCTAGGATCAAGAATACCTAGATATGTTTCCTCAAAAGGACGGAAAATGTAGAAATTGGACTAGAAAGAATCATGGGAGTTACTAGAATTTTCGTAGGTTTTAAAAAGGAAGGAAGGAAAAATGACAGTTGAAGTTTTCTTTTTCATTACAAGAGTTTCCTTCCTATCGCTTTCGGCTTTCCCACATAAAAGGGTAAGCAATAACTGCTTTAATGGCAGTTACATTATTTAATCTTCTTCTCCTCTATTTATAAACCCCATCTCCTCTCTCTCTCTCTCTACTCTGTTCTCATTTCTCTCTCATCAACAGCGCAACTGCTCTCTCCCTCTCTCTTTTGTTGCTTTATCCAAAATCTGGTTTGTTTTTCTATCTTTTCTACAAAATGGGATCTCTTCCTTGTGCATTTTCAGTTTTTTTCCCTGTTTAAGTGATTAGTTTTTGTAATGTGAGTTTGAATTTGTTGTTTTTCGGTTGTTGACTGCCATCTTTTCTTGATTTCTTCAAGATGTGATCTTGAAAAACAGTGAGAACAAATTAGTTGCGTAGAGAGCGTCTTACATTAAAATTGCAGATATGGGGTTTTTAAATGCTGTGATTTTATGGGCTTCAGTTTCATTTCTTGTGTTCTTGGTAAAGTTTGATGCTTTGGTTCCAGAAGCCACAAACCCTCTTTTTTTCTTTTTCTTCACAAATGTTGTATGCCTTTTCTATTGAAAAAACAAAGAATCTTTCTATTCGTGTATTGATTATTTACTTATTTATATAATTTCAGTGTTTTTGCACTTTCATTTCTAGTACATTTGATTGAGATGGGTTTTTAATTTCTTAAATCATAACAATGAGTCACCACTAAATATCTGCAAAAATACTATTCTGTTTCATAAAGCTGTTATTTTTTTCCCATTTATATATATATATAATTGACTGGTTGAACACGTTTTCTTCTTTAATAGTTTTCCATTTCACTCTTCAGACTTTTCTTTGATCAAAATGGAGTGCGAAAATGGCTACCAGAAAGTCACTGAGCCAAAATATGATTGTCTTCTCTTTGGTGAGTTTCCTTTGTGTACTTATTAAGTGACCTTTTTTCACGGGGATTAATTCCTATGTTCATTTTTTTCTTTCATTTGCAGATGTCGATGACACTCTTTATCCCCTGAGTTCTGGTATATCTGCAGAATGCACCAAAAACATTATAGGTATCATATATATAATTACTTTGTCTGATGTTCATTGTTGTTGTATCATGTTGTTTTCTCAATTCTTGAATGGATTTTCACTGTGTGTTTTAATTTAGAGTATATGATCCATAAACTGGGAATTGAGGAGGAGAAAGTTCCTGTAATGTGTGCTCAACTGTATAAGGAATATGGAACGACTATGGCTGGTCTTCGGGTATATCTTCTTACCATTATCTTTCAAACAATTTGACTTTGAAAAATCAATGGAACTGAATTCATTCTGTATGACTTCTAACTATTGTATTGTTTTGGCTAGTAATGAGTATTTGACTATGAAAAAATCAATGGAAAAGTTTATTCATTGTGTATCGACAAGTCCAATATCCTTGTTTTCCACCTTTTCAGGCCATTGGGTATGAGTTTGACGATGATGATTACCATAGGTAACTGCATTCTGCCTTTGTGTGGTCCTTTTCTTGTTATTCTTTAGTTTTCATTGATTAGTATCTGATATGTCATATCTCTCTTTATGTAGCTTCGTGCACGGTAGATTACCTTACGAGTGGTTGAAGCCTGATCACACATTGAGGAACCTTCTGCATAGCTTGCCCATTAGGAAAGTTGTAAGTTCCTCCTCTATTTGTATCTGTTATGAATAGAAGTGGAAATTTGTCACGTATTTAGACATTTGACATTGTCTTGGTATATATTTGTTATTGACACAGATTTTCTCGAACGCAAATGAAGCTCATGTGGCGAAAATTCTTCAAAGGCTTGGATTGAAGGACTGCTTCGATGACATTGTTTGTTATGAGTCCTTGAATCCTAAGGTTGAAGTGCCTCAAAACGGGACTAATGGTGAGTTTCAAAGCATTAAAAATATGATCCTTTGCTCTTATAAGTGAATGACTGTTTCATCATTCTTTTGCAGAACCCCCAAAGACAGGAATTGTATGCAAGCCACTTAAAAATGCATTCGAACAAGCATTCAGAATTGCTAAGATCAACCCTCAGAAAACGGTGAGAAAGTTTGCCTTTTGGTATGCAGTGTGCTTAGATAATGAAGAATGAGAATGTATGATCAAATTTCTTTCTTTTCTCCAGATTTTCTTCGATGACTCGATTCGCAATTTGGAGACTGCAAAACAAATGGGCCTGGACACTGTTTGGGTATGTTGCTGATAATCGAACCTAATCTAAAAGGATATGTAATTGTATCTTGTGCTAACTTAAAATTGGATGAAAACAGGTTGGTTCATCTCATAGAACACCGTGCGTAGATTACTCGTTGGAGAGCATACACAATATGAAGGAGGCATTGCCAGAGCTGTGGGAAGCTGTGGAGAAGTCAGAAGTTCGTTATTCTGGAAAGCCTGCTATCGAGACGTATGTGAGAGCTTAGTCTAACGTATCATTTCCGACTAACAACATATGGTTTTCTTGTTCTTTTGTATTTTCCATAGTAATTTCTTAGTTGGTGGAAAACAAGGGATTTAGAGGGTGTGTGTATCCTTGTGATCACCAATAAGTAAATGTTACTTTCTAATTAAATTCTGATTGCTTTGATCAATGTAATGAATGATGTTAAAGGTTGTTGTGATACTGTTTCCCTTCCTTCAACTTCTTGTATCAACATACTTATCATCTAAATATGCATTATCATTTTGAACAGAAGTTCCGTGAATGTATTCCTAAGTTATCGTGGATGTATTTCTATACTAAAAAATCTAATTTGTATACAACGTAAGTACACAGCGAGGTGTAAGTAAACAGTGTGTTACTGTTTTAGGCAGAAACTAGTACTCACACCCGCGCGATGCGCGTTTTGTGATATAATGTTGGTAAATATTAATTATTTCATAATATAGTGTAAGTAATTTTAGTATATAAAAGACATGATATAATATTTAATATCTAAGAAAGTATAAATTTGTTTAAGATAATTCAATTCACAACAATATATTGATATTATACAAATCCAATTCACTAATCTATGATTAATATTTAAAACAAAAGTATAATATCATGATCTTCAAATCAAAATAGGAAATTCTACTTGTAAAGTTTGTAAGTTTTTTAAAAACTTCTTTATACACAACAATTATAGTCGATTTTTTTTTATCATCTATGTTACAAACTAATATCTTCAGTCACTTAAATTAAATATACTAAAAAAACTATGAATTAAAAATCAAATTCAGTTATTTAAATTAAATACATGTGTGTGTGAGTATGTATATATATAAACATTACACAATAAAATTAGAAATTTTACGTGGGAACTTGATGCATGCACTGTCAATTATGTATTTACAACCATTTATTTCAAAATAAATTGAATTAGATTTTTTTTTATTAATATCACTTAACATCGAAGATGGCTGCAGATAATTATTCATTTATAAGTATCACATAAATTAATTGATATAACACGACATTGATCATTACAATTTAAGCTCAACACATAATCAAAATGTAGTAGTAGTCTACGATCATGATGATGACAATAAAATTAGAAACTAAGCATATAATTTAAATAATCAGGTGAGCCATATAAATTCAAAACGTACACTCTCATATAAAAATATACGAAGTCCTAAGTGTAAAGTAAAAGACTAAAATTTTATTTGACTAATTGATATTTATAATTTAAAAAATATTTAAGATAATATATAATTCAGACTATATACATATATGTATAAACACACATCTTTAATAGTGTTATATTTATTTATTAATTTATATTATTATGATATAAATTATCCCCATGCAAATTAAAATTTATTATTGAAATTATTGTTTGGATATCTTTGTTGATTTTTAATAAATTCTTCAATAAAAATTAATTTAATTAAAATCGATAAAATGAGAATAAATTAATATAATATTTATATTATTATATCAAATGGATTAAATAGTAATAAAAAATTTTGTTGATGGGACACTTACAAATTTTATTTTTAAAAATACTTAGAATGACATATAATTTCACACTAAATACATTATATATACATATATGTATATAAACGCATCTTTAATAGTGTTACACTTATTTATAAATTATATTTATATTAAATATGATAAATTATCCCCAAACAAATTAATATTTATTATTGAAATTATTGTTTGAACATTATCTATCGTTGGTGTATAAAAAATTATTCAATAAAAAATAGCTTAATTAGTATAAGAATAAACTAATACAATATATATTATAAATTGAATAGATTAAATAATAAAAAATACAAAATAAAAATATTGATGATGTGACACTTTTTTGTTGAGAAAATAGTATTTTTGTAAATATCTCAAATTTTCCCTCTATTCTTGTAGTATAGAAATATATAGATAAATTTATCTATTTACTTTGTCTTTTGAGTTTCTATACAATAAATATAAAATTAAATGTATTAAATATTAATATTTATGTATTTGTTTATTAATAAATTTAAAATAAAAGTTATTAATGATTCTTAAAATGGAAATATTTAATAAATGAGACATTTATTGTAGCTATTTTTGGCAGAATATTCTGCTTTTATATATACTAATTGTGTACCCCGTGCGTTTCACAGTGTGTTATATATAATTATTAAAAAATATAATAACATATAAAATGTAATGATTATTAATTTAATAAAAATATATTGATACTCTTTTAATTTGTATTAGTATAAAGCTAGGTATTATAACTTTAAATTTATGTCATTATAAATAATTATATTAAAAAATATTAGAAATTTGAAATATAAGTATAAAGTAATATATTAATCTATGGATTAAATAAACAAATAACATTACATGGGTAGTGAAATTTTAAAAAATAAATTTAATATCTAAAAATAAGTTATATGTATTAGAAACGTTATAATTTAAGTATATTGAGATAAATACATTTATATTTTATTGACATTTATAACTATAAATACACACGTATTTTAATAAATTTTTTTGGTTTAACGCCACGTATAACTCATTTATTTTAAATCAAATAAAAATTTATATCAGCTTATCAGATACATGAAAATCTCTCTTGCTATCTATTTAAATGAAACAATTCAAAATTGGACTTAATCTACACATTTTGAATAAAAAAATTATGAATAATAATTTAAAAATTGATAAGTCAATATATCAGGGACTACGAATGATGAAATTTTAATTTGTGAAAAACCAGAAAAATTACCTCTAGGCTCTGTCCAATCCCTTATGTCACCTCAATTAATCAGAATATAAATATAAATAAAATTTGACAACAAATAAATATAAGATAAGAAAGATAAAATAAAATATTTGTATATTTCAAATGAATAAGTTGATTAGCTTGCAATAATAATTTTAATCTAACCTTTTCTAACTGATATGTTTTATATGTGTAATTTATTAGGTACACCTATAATATTTTTTTTATTTCTACATTTTAATATCAATTTACAATAAATTAATATTATATATCATGAAAATGTTTAAAAATGAAAAATTCATTGAAGCCCACACACATACATTTCCATATTTCAGTTTGATAAATTTTATATGAATATTAAATTTAAGACCATTAAATAATGATTGATTTTATATATTATATATTTAAAATTGATTTAAAATAGGGTAAATTACAAAAAACAACCCCATCTATCGATTTTTTTAAAATTGCAACCTAATCTGGCTTTTTTTTTTTTTTTAAGATTGCCACCCAATCTTTCTGTGGTTTTCCCGATAGTAAAATTTCCGCTCATTTTTCCGGCAAATGAATTAATTTTTTTCACTTTGCAACCCAAACCTTAATTTTTTTGTCCAATCGCAAATCATGATTTTTTTTTTTTGCTTCACACTGATACATTTATGTTATATATATGAGCGTGACATTTATGTTATATAAGTGCGATTGATATTCATAAAATAAATATCAAGGAAATATTGGTCAAAATTGGTGAAATATATGTAATATCGTAAAAAAAAATTTGATGGAATATCAATAAATATCGAGAAAATATCGGAATATATTGGTAAATATAGGAAAAATAACAATAAATATATGTAGTCATATTTCCATCGATATCGATATTTTCACGATATTTCCGTGAATTTAAGTTACCTATATTTCCACCGGAATCGAAATTTTCATTCTTGGTTGCAATCTGATAAAAACACAAAATTCAGGTTGCAATTAGATAAAAAAAAATAGGTTGCAAAGTGAACAAATTAATCTCCATTTCACCGGAAAATTTGCAATCGACAAAATCACAAAAAGATTGGGTGGCAATCTGAAAAAAAAAAAAGATTAGGTTGCAATTTGAAAAAAGTCGATAGGTGGAATTGTTTTTTATAATTTACCCTTTAAAATAAGTACTTAAAAATAAAATGAGAGATAATAAATATATAATCTCTTATTTCATCTTATTTATCAATTTATTTATTTTATTTGAAATTTCTATACAATAAATACTAAATTGAGTATCATAACCGATTTCTTGAATTAAATATTTATTTATTTGTATTAAATTTCTTAAAATACAATAAATAGGTTTATTTATTTTTATTTGTATTGAGTTTCTTAAAATACAATAAATAAGTTTATTTGTATTTATTTATTTGTATTGAGTTTCTTACAATAAATACAATATGAAAGCAATTAATATGTTTCTTAAAATAGTAATTATTTAATAGGTAGATAATTTATTACAGTTATATTTGGCAGACTATCCTGCTTTTATATATATATAGATATAGATATTTAGATTGAACCCGAAATTTTGTTCCTGATTCCAAACCCGAACCCAAACGGCTAAACCCATTTTCCAGCCGAACTCTATCGGACGCCGGCAACAGTGGGAGGGGGAGAGGCCCAAATATTGAGATTTATCAGAATCTAGTCCATATCTTCTCAGCAGAACCCGAGCGACACCCCCCTGCGCCACCAACACCCGCCGTGCCCCCATTTTGTTCAAGATTCAAGTTTTTACAAGCTTAAACCCTGTTTCCCATTTTGTACCACAATTGTTTCACCCAATTGATCTTCCGCTTTGAGTTTTCGTGTTGTCGGCTCAGAATCTCTGAAAATTTTCGGCAAATTATGGTCAAGAATTCTGAATAAATTACGTTTTCAGATAAGACGTAACGACAGCAGCAAACAAAGTATAACCTATAAATATGTATATAACTAAAAATAAAATATGTATTAAATATCAATATCTGCATAATTAACATTTTTAAAATTTTAAAATTAAGATTTTAAAATAATAAAAAATAGAAATATTAATTAGAGTTTAGATTCTTCAATATAATATTATGAGATTTGAAATCCACACAGATATATACGTGTAAACACACGCGCCCGCGCGCATGCACACACACACACATATATATAAACATAACTCTCGAATGTGTTATATAGTTTTCGAACAAACTAAGTAGATAATTTGTTATATATTGTTAACTTTAAACATAAAACATATCAATAATTATATATTTTACGTTTTTGTATTTATCTTCAATAAGAACTTTAGTGTTACAATTATACATTTTACATTCTTATGTTAAAATATCACGAGTCTTGTAATGATTTCGCGAATGAGATAAATTGTATATTTCTTTAAAAATATAACATATTATCTAAAATTTATAATTTAATCATAAAACATATTTATAATTAGATATTTTACATTTTTATATTTATCATCAATAAGAATTGTAGAGTTCTAATTATACATTTTACATTCTTATATTAACATATCAACTTATTAACAAAGATAAATTATATATTTCTTAAAAAACATAGCATATTATCTAAAATTTATAGTTTAACCATAAAACATATCTATAATTAGTTACTTTACATTTTTTATATTTATCATCATTAAAAATTTAGAGTTATAATTATACATTTTACATTCTTATATTAACATATCAACTTATTAACAAAGATAAATGATACATTTCTTAAAAAACATTCAACATATTATCTAAAATATATAGTTTAACCATAAAACATATCTATAATTAGTTACTTTATATTTTTATATTTATCATCAATTAAAAGTTATAATTATACATTGTACATTCTTATATTAACATATCAACTTATTAACAAAGATAAATGATACATTTCTTAAAAAACATTCAACATATTATCTAAAATTTATAGTTTAATTATAAAACATATTTATAATTAGATATTTTACATGGTTATATTTATCATCAATAATAATTTTAGAGTTTTAATTATACATTTTATATTTTTATATTAGTAATGCCTAAATACATATTAGTATTACATAAAATATAACTATATATTACATATATTGTAAAGTAATGCCTAAAAATTACCTAATTATGTAAAAATTAAAAAATAATAATAATTTCTAAATATCTAAAACTTAAAATCCCCAAACTCAATCCAAATTGAAAATTAGAAACCGTATCTCTCTCATCTCTCATTCACCTCACCCGCCCCCGTCCCAATCTCTCTCAGCCGCCGCAGCCGCCCTCCGCCGTCGCCTCTCTCTCAGCCGCCGTCCGCCGCAGTCGCCTCTCTCTCATCCGCCGCCCACCACGCCGCCGTTGACTCCGGTTTCAGGTGATTTCTGTTTTCTGGATCTGGTTAGTGTTTTTTCAAAATTTTGATTTGTTCATTTTGCTCGTGAGTTTCATCTTCATTTTTATGCGGTGATGATACAAATTATGTGGACTAGAGTTTCTGATGAATGTCCTGGTGATAAATTAGTGTATTTGTTTGTGCGCCGCCGCAGCCGAGTTGCTTTTGTCCTGGTGATAATGATGCCATTCCTTGTACTTTTCCTTTGGTTTTAGTCTACATGAGAGTTCATGTATATGTATATGTACACACTGAAATCCTCTTATTTAAGTATTGGGCTTTTTGTATAAGAGCCCATCATGTTTTAAAACCCAGTCCAATACTGTCCATTTTTTTGGTTAACTGAAGCATATGTCCGATGCCACATTTTGATCTTCTCATTGAAAAACCCTGCACCTCAATTTTCGGCCGCAGATCTGCATTCGCCGATACGGTAAATTTCGCTTCTAATTTTATCAATTTTTTGCTTCAATTCATATCCATGAAATAGAATTTGCGTAATTGCTTCAGTCTTGTACATGCTTGGAATATATATATACACATTTACGTTCATATTTATTGAGATTTGGGTTTTTATTATATCCTCTAGGGTTTCTGTTTATACTAGCTGGCAATCTAGAACAGAGATTTTCTGTTATATTAGGGAAACCATGTGTTATAATTCTGTCAAATCTAAGTTTTTTTTAATCTATACGGGTATTTCTTTTTCTTCTCTGAAAATCTGAGTAATAGTATGTTTGGCTTCTGAAGTTTGTACTACACATAGTTAAAAACATCTTTGAATGAGTCGAACAACCATTTCTCAACTACTGTGTGATTCAAGGACATTATTTTTGCAAGTGTTATTTGAATCTATTTGACATTTGTATAATGTTTCAGAGTATTTAGTTTATTTTGGCTATCAATCTGATAGTGAATTGGGACCTAGGTTTTGGTGTGTAAAATAGGACTGTTTCTCCTTCCTCATGAGTTAGGATTATTGGTGCATTGTCTTATTGCTTAATGGCATTTGTGATGAGTTATAAACTCCCTTTTTGCAGATATTTTTGTTGATCATAAACTTTTTGTTTGATGTTTAGAATTTGGGTTGGGAGTAAATGGCATCAAAGCTACATCAATTGCAAGCAAAGGCTTGCCAAGCCACACAATTTGTGAGCAAGCATGGAAGTACCTACTATAAGCAGTTGATGGAGAATAACAAAAAATATGTAAAAGAGCCACCAACCGTGGAAACATGTGATGAGTTGGCCAAGCAGCTGCTCTACACTAATCTTGCCAGGTTACCTTTTCCTTCCTCTCCGTATCTTTTGTTATATTAGAGCTCCTATGCAGCCTCTTTTTGGCAGATTTATTTGAATGTTGATTGTATTTGAAGTAGATGTCAATATATTCACATAATAAGAAAGGAAATCACAATTTTTTTTGAAGATTCCCATCTGTTTCAAAGTTTTGTTTCAAAGAATCAATTCTACATAAGCATCTAATTAGATTGAAATAATTGTTCTAGGTACTGAATTGGCTAAATCTGTATTGCCTGCCATATTTCTAGCTAGATTTGGATGACCGATGCTAATAATATCCAGCTTAAAACTTCATAAGTAAATCATAAGGCAAATGTCATTGCAACTGATACATTGTAGCATTTGGCATTGAATTGGAATATGCATTCATGCCCATGCTGCCTCATCTCCGTAGGCTTGATGTTCATATGGTTGAACTATAACTATATTGTATGTGGTCAATCTCTTGATGTCTCTAGTTATCATCATGGCAAAGTAATTAACTATGCCTTTTGTTTTCATGGCACATAGCTTTGAGCAATTATTGTGGTTTACATGTTTTTATAGTTACATGTTTCTATAGTTTGTGCTAACAGTCCAATCCTCATGAGACACAGCTTATTAGGTTGAATGGAGCCAAGCTGTACTATTCTTGTATAAGTAATGTGTATCCTTTTGTATTCATAAATTCTACTACTTCTGTTTGCAGCATTCCCGGTCGCACCGAGTCGTTCTGGAAGGAACTTGATTACGTCAAGAACATGTGGAAGCACAGGCAGGAGCTGAAGGTTGAGGATGCTGGAATTGCTGCACTATTCGGGCTTGAATGCTTTGCTTGGTTTTGTGCTGGTGAGATTATTGGAAGGGGATTTACGTTCACTGGCTACTACCCCTGAGGACAGCCAACCGTCTTACAATTGCAATTCATGTAATCATGTTCTGGTATGCCAGATTTTGTTTTCCAATTAAGTTTTCAAGGCGGAGAAAGTAGCAGTGATTGAATATAACACCTCAATAATCGGTATATCAATATTTGAATCATCATCACCTCTTCCGAGTAGTGGTCTTGAATTTGATTGCATTTTCATTTCGCTTAGATGGTACTGACCTTGTGATGAATTTATCTCTGAGAAAAGAACTGGCAGAGGCCTCTTCACTCGTTGTCTCTTCACTTAATAATGTTCTTATGCCCTTGGCTGTGAATCCAGCTCTAATTTGATGCTCTGTTTTATCCTTTTTCATAGCTTATATATAATAGTTACAGGCATTTATAAAATACCTATTTATAGGGCTTATATATCTCAAAGGCTACCCATCTTTCATTCTATACATACCCTGTAACAAAGATATGTTACATATTTGGGGAAAGAAAGATTAAATAGGGAAGTAATAGCATTAAAATTGTATATAATAACAACAATAATAATAAATATAAAAAAATATATCAAAGTTATATATTAATTTTTATAACTCAGTGAAAGATAATACTAATTTTCCTGATTAATTACAGTTCAATATGCAATTTTGGTAGACTGATCAATATTCAAGCAAATAAATTATTCATTCAAAATTAAATCTTCCAAACGTGTACGTAAAATGCAGGTATAATGTTGTAATCTTTTGGAAGCTATATGATACCTAATGAATTACATTACATTTACATATGGTGCAATATTTACTGTCCATTTGCATATATATACGAGTATGTATGCTTGTGTTAGTATTTAAACGGATAGTAGAATCTACATCTACTGAATAATATAAAGTATAATTCATCATGTGTATAGTATGAATTTTATCCATCATCTTTAAAAAAGAAAATTCATTTTAATATATAATCATCCAAAAAAAAAAAAAATTATATTTCCCCCACAAGGTTCAAACATTAATTATTTATATGTTCTCCCATTCTGATGGTTAAATAATGTTCAACTTCACACTTCCTTCTCATTTAAATTCCTTCTCTCATCCATATTCCTTCATCTTTATTTAAAAAAAAAAAAAAAAAATCACAAAACCTTATATGAGACGGATCCTTCTTAACTACTAACCAAACTCATTTCTAATAATTTATATATGAATTGTAAAGTGTGAGTTGTTGATTGATCCGTCTCATATAAAATGATCTGTGAGACAGTCTCTCACGAGACTTACTCAAAAAAATTAAGTCTAGTGGACAGATGTTAGATCTAATTCCTTTTCCTTGTGTTCCAACCTAAATTTGATCTCTAGTCAGGGTTATGAATAGCCACGTTGGTGGCTTGATGTCTGTTTAATAACCCCATATATATTTTAATGGAACTTTTATATAAATAAATAAATAAATATATATATATATGGATTAACAATTAAAAGAAGAATATAATCATCCATACACAACTTTGTCTAGAAGATGTTAGAGAAACGCCAAAAGAAAGCAGAGAAATATATGCAGCAACAGATTTTGCAAACTTTGATGCAGTTATGAAGTCATGCATGACATTTATCATTGCTTTGATATTTCATCTCACTCAATCATTTCCTTACCTATACTGCTCCTACATTTACATTAATAAATAATTACATACATATATCTTCATAAATTAATTAAAAAGTCATATATATATATATATATATATATGTTAAAGATGCAGACACTTGCACAAAACTCAGTGGATCTACTATATTTTTTTATGATCCAATACCAATATCTCATAGATATTTAGTGAACTCACTGCTCTATCAAGATTCTAGATATATAATGCACCTTTATTAAGCATATTGACTTTGTATAATATATGATTCAGTGAAAGATATATAGTGGCATTAATTTTCTTGATTTTATACGTAGAGATCGCAACTGATATTTAATTTCTTTAGAAAAGGAGAGACAAATCATGCATTGATTTCTTGACAAATGTTTGTAACTTAACGAATGATTAATTAAGTACCAAAATTTACATTAATTATGCAGAATGAAAAGTATTAATTAAGAAGTGAAAAGTATAATAACCCAAAATTAATATTTGACATTTTGTATCACACCCTTCATACATTTGAATAAAGGTTCTTAGTATTAGCAAATTAGCCTTAACTTAATTCAACAAACCTATATATATATATACATTGTACATTCTTATATTAACATATCAACTTATTAACAAAGATAAATGATACATTTCTTAAAAAACATTCAACATATTATCTAAAATTTATAGTTTAATTATAAAACATATTTATAATTAGATATTTTACATGGTTATATTTATCATCAATAATAATTTTAGAGTTTTAATTATACATTTTATATTCTTATATTAGTAATGCCTAAATACATATTAGTATTACATAAAATATAACTATATATTACATATATTGTAAAGTAATACCTAAAAATTACCTAATTATGTAAAAATTAAAAAATAATAATAATTTCTAAATATCTAAAACTTAAAATCCCCAAATTCAATCCAAATTGAAAATTAGAAACCGTATCTCTCTCATCTCTCATTCACCTCACCCGCCCCCGTCCCAATCTCTCTCAGCCGCCGCAGCCGCCCTCCGCCGTCGCCTCTCTCTCAGCCGCCGTCCGCCGCAGTCGCCTCTCTCTCATCCGCCGCCCACCACGCCGCCGTTGACTCCGGTTTCAGGTGATTTCTGTTTTCTGGATCTGGTTAGTGTTTTTTCAAAATTTTGATTTGTTCATTTTGCTCGTGAGTTTCATCTTCATTTTTATGCGGTGATGATACAAATTATGTGGACTAGAGTTTCTGATGAATGTCCTGGTGATAAATTAGTGTATTTGTTTGTGCGCCGCCGCAGCCGAGTTGCTTTTGTCCTGGTGATAATGATGCCATTCCTTGTACTTTTCCTTTGGTTTTAGTCTACATGAGAGTTCATGTATATGTAGTTCACATGGTGGTATGAACAGAGAATGTATATGAAATCTTTTTCTGGAAATTGATCTGCATTTACCCTTTCCCATTTTGGGTCATATAATTATTTCTGGATTTTGGATTAGTGCTCAGATTTATAATTCAAAGTAGTGAAATTGAACTATTGTTTTCTTGGATTGGTAATGTTTAATTGTTGGAATTTCAAAAAAATTGAGTGCTTTGTAGAATGGCTGCTCAGATTGATGAATTGAGTGTTTTGTAGAATGGTTGCTCAGATTGAGTGCTTCTAATTCTTGTAATGTTTTGTTCTAATTCTCGTTTAAGCAAGGATCAAATTCTTGTAATGTTTTGTTCTAACGCACTTTACGCCTTTGATTATTTTGGTATCGATCAATCTCCTACTCGTTTTTTTTCAGGATTTCACATATCAAGCATCTAACTCTTTGAGCATGGATGTTACCAAAGATGCGCTTGAGCAACTGTTAATTGCTCCCGACCCTTCAAGATTAATTGAAGTGCTTGAGCATCTCATTGAAACCGCCAAAACTTCTAATGGTCGATTAGACCTTGCCTCCAAACATATTCTTGTACGAGTTCTTGATCTTTGCCAATTGCCACTTAAACTTTCTTCTCAAGCCCTTTTCTCATCCATGAAGCTACTCAGGAACTTGTGTGCCGGAGAAATAAAAAATCAGAACCTATTCATTGAACAAAATGGTGTTCAGGTTCTTTCAACTCTTATTAGTTATATGGGTTTGACTTGCGGTTCTGATATTAGGATACTTCATATGGCACTGCAAGTTCTTGGAAATGTTTCATTAGCCGGTGCACAACATCAGGCTGCCGTATGGTGCCAATTCTTCCCCCTTGGATTTGTGGATATTGCTAGAGTTCAAAGCAAGGAAACATGTGATACTTTGTCCATGGTTATCTACACATGTCTTGAAGGTAGCAATGAACGATTTGTAGACCTGCTTACAGATCCAGGGCTGGATATTATATCCGAAATCATACGAACTTCTACAGCAGGTAGTCACCTATCTTTAACCAAGGAAAAAAAAACAGATGATGCAGCCTTATTTAAAAAAAAAAAAATCTAGGGGATGTACTCATTGATAAAAGGAAAATACTTACCGCAATAAGTTTCTTTTTGATCTTTTGCAGCTGGTTTTGGGGAGGATTGGGTAAGATTACTCTTATCAAAAATATGCTTTGAAGCATCTTATTTTTCAACAATTTTCTCCAGATTATCTCTAGTGGTTGAGGATGAGAACTCTGATGACAATGAATCTCAAATTGATCATTTTGGTGCTGAGCAAGCATTTCTCCTGAGTATTCTATCGGAAATATTAAATGAGCGAATTGGAGATATTGTTGTTTCAAATGATTTTTCTTTGTGCATTTTTGGGATCTTAAGAACTGCTGTTAGGATCGTTGATTTTAGCACTAGGGGAAAGTTGGCTCTTCCGACTGGTTCAGCTGATATCGATGTTTTGGGCTACACAGTCTCCATCTTAAGAGACATTAGTGCTTCTGATAATAGTTCAAAAGTTATGAACCAGGATGAGAAAGGGGATGCTGTGGATATGCTAGTTGCAGATGGACTGGTTAAATTTCTTATAACACTTGTCCGTAACCTAGAGCCTCCAACAATGATTAAGAAAGCAATGGCCCAGAGTGTGACTGAAGTTGATACTACGTCACAACCTTCACAGTACTACTGCCCTTACAGAGGTTTCCGAAGAGATATTGTTGCGATTATTGGAAATTGTAGCTATGGCAAGAAGCATGTTCAAGATGAAATAAGAGAGCAAGATGGGATTCTTCTCTTGTTACAACAGTGTGTAACTGATGAAGATAATCCATTCTTGAGGGAGTGGGGGATCTGGTTAATGAGAAATGTTTTTGAAGGGAATCCCGAAAATCAGCGACAAGTCGCTGATTTTGAGCTCCAGAAATCTGTGGATGTTCCGGATATTACTGAACTGGGCCTCCGAGTAGAAGTTGATCCTCAGACTCACCGCCCAAAACTTGTAAATGTTTCACAAAGGTATTGAGGAAGGCACTGATCACTACATAGCTTTCCCATTCCGAATGATAGCTGCTGCTGCTGCGAATGCCTCTGCTTATCACTTGGATAAATACTCACTCATTCACCACTTCTTCTTCTTCTTTCACCACACTCTCCATCTTCTAAGTTACACAAGTTGGTCTTTTTTTGCTCCTATAACTCTACTTTGCTTAATGTTTTATCTGATTTCTTGGTTCTTCTAATCACAAATTTGAATTTTCAAAATAAACAAAAAACAACTTTCATATTATTACTTGTTATTTCAAGTTTTACACCATAATAATGAAGGAAAATTTACATTTTTGTGCATATCTAACATATAAAATAATTGACATTGATAGTCGATTTTTGGGGATTATCGACTTATTTTCCTTTTATTATTGTTTTTTTTTTCTTTCCTCAAGTAAAAAAAAAAAACTATTATAAAAAGAAAAGATTAAAACTATGCATTATGTGAATATGTAGGATAAAATAACAAAAGGTGAAAGATAATGGACGAAAAAGACAAATTTAGGGAACAATTTGATTTTATTTTTCCTTCCCAAAAAAATATAATGAGAAGGATTACAGTGTTCAAATGTAGTCAATCTCCATCCAAGCATGCTGCAAAGTACAACACAAGAGGGGGCTAATAATTCAGTAACTAATATTAAAAAGAAAAACATAGATAGATATTCTTACTGTTGACTATTTAATTTAGTTTTATGTTACACAATTGAAATGATAGAATGATAATATTGAGATATGTGCTTAAAGATTTGATAAATAATAAAATACATTTTAGTATAATGTTCAAAAATCATTCCATAAACAAGAAAACACAGCTTTGTGGGGATATTTTAGTCATTCCAGCAATTCCTAACCCGAACCCAAACCCAAACCCTTCCCAGCCGAATTCGGCCGCTCCACACTCGAACAAGGGACGGACGCCGGGGAGGGAGGGAGGGAGAGAGAGAGAGAGAGAGAGAGAGAGAGAGCACTGTCGGATTTCATATTGGAAAGCTAGTCTTTTAACTAACCATGGCGAAGCGGGAGCTGTCCAGTACTTTGAAGAACTTGAAGGTACGAGCAATAATGGTTCATTGTGTTTCAACTGCCTTGTGCTCATAAAGCCCTATGTTTTCGATTCGAATCCATTACTATGTCTAGTTTTAGTTGATCTAGGTTATTTTCAATTTGCTTGATTTTATTTCTCAATGTTCTTTTAGTTCCTGGAAATTTAAGAGATTTTTTGTGGACAAGAGCTCAATCTTCATAGTCTCTGTTTTCGACTGTTCTTCTGTTCAGTTTATGCAAAGGGGTGCTCAGAAAGATGAGAAAGCCAGGATAGAAGAAGAGGTCATCCCTGCTGCTGGAGATTTCCCTGCCTCTACTGTTGTCAAAAAATGGTACCCGTTTGTTTTTCCCCTTCATGTTATCATTATAGTTCATGTTATGAGTAAATTTTTTCATCTGAATGTAAGTTGCTTGTAATATTGCTGAGCTTAAGTTGGTTGCAAGTTTCCCTTTTTTGTTCGTTTTCATACCTTCATCTATAATGATTGGGAAAAGAAAAAGGTGCGAAAGAAGGATCAAATTCTTGTGAGTTTTTGTTCCATCTTCTGCAAGAAGTGGCATAGGAATACAACTTTTGAATGAACTCTTATTTATTACTCCCTCATCCCAAAATAAGAGGCATTTTTGTGACTATTTTAGTTATAGAAGCAGGACTCTTATTTGGCAAAGGGGCAGTATTATATGTCAGCAGTTGCTTAAGGTTATGTTTCTCTAGAGAAGTAGGTTAGCTGTTAGTCTTCCTTTATCATGAACTGACCTTGAGTATTGAATTTACAGAAAACTTACTGCTTGAAAATCATTCTATTTTCTTAATTTATTTTGGATGTTGTTGTTGTTTGGAAAAATGAGGCTGCTGTAGAATCAAAGGATTCATGTCAATTCCAGGAGTTGGGGATCAAAATGCTTACTGCAATCGTAGATTATTATTTTCCAATATACTGTCCAAAAGATTCAAAAAAATCATTAAGAGAATGCTTTAGAAGTTGTGACTAAAATATTGCTTTCAGAATTTTATAGTTATATATTGGCTAATGCTTTTCTCCAGAATGTGCATGAGCAGGTAAAAATGAAATTTAACTCTTAAACTAGAGGATTAGATGATTAGTTTCCATTGTTTGGTGTAAGGTCATTGGAACAAAGGACATCGAATTTTAAGATAAGGCGGTCAATCCGTTTAATTCAACATAAACAGAACAGATTTGCATCGACATGAACTCGTCTTAGGCCCTTAGTATATTTGGTTGTTGCGACCGGTGTAGACACTAATTGAAAATAGTTGTGGCAGAATTAAATAACAGGAACTATGTTTTCTGTTATTTCTAACAAATCATTATTGTGAAAAGCAGGGTGTTATGCTTACTTGTCAAGCGAAGCTTTACTTAGCGTTTAATATGACTGATGCTATTTCTCATTGAATATCTTTGCTAGCCATGGCATGTAAATATAAAAATAGTAGTTTCTTACTTGGTTTAGATATTTTTCGCTATTTTATTCATGTGTGTTCACATGCAGTGTTGTTATAGCTGAAGGCGATCCACATCCTGGAGCAAAAAGAGGCCGCATGTCATTTTTAAGTTTTAATCCATCTATTGATGTGAGTATAGTTTAATAAATCAACAACTTTTGTTTGACTTATAATTTCCTATATCTGTGTTCTTACAATGAAATCTTTGCTTCGATAGAAACTCAACCAAGAGCCATCTAGCCTTAGTGAAACTGAATCAGCTGCTGCAAGCTCTGGCAGACAAAACAAAACAATATCCATCAGGTCAGTTGTTGTTTTTTAAACCCTTGCAGTTCTTATCCTGTTAGCCTTATGGTAATTCCTTGAGTAAATATTTGGTTTTGAATGGAAGACAATGTTTCTTATCTTGTACATAGGACAATATTAAATCTTTTGTGTTGATATAGCTTTCTTCTCTAACTGATGAATAATAACTAATTCAATTGAGTTTGCCCAAATTTCTCGAAGTCTCATTGAGTGAAGTTGATATCTAGTGTCATATTCGCAAAAATGATCTACTGTTTGTTCATCTTGAATATGTAATGTTGAAGTATGGATTTCTGTTTGAGCACATAATATGCATGAGAAAAAAAGCAAAACTATGATAAATAAATGATGTAAACTATGTTCCATGGTAATATTCTGATGTCCTTTTATTACAGAGAAAATGGGTCCTCAAAATATAGGTTAAGCAACTTGGAAGTAGATGATACAAATGGCGATCTTAAGTGTAAGCCAGATGAAGCGGCTGCAGAAGCAGAGTATCCCAATAAGTCGAGGAAGATTGATGAAAACAATCAAGATTCATCCCCATCTAGAAGCCGTAGCTCTCAGAAGAAAAATAAACGTGAAAAACTGGATTGGAGTGTTCTTCGTCCTCCCAAGTATCAAAACAAAAGGAGCTAAAACTGTTCCATGAAATCTCTAGATTTGCATTAGGTTCTGCTCCTGCTATTTGCTTAAACTATCAGTTATATATATATATATATATATAGGATTCCTTTGTTTTCAGTGTGTATTCAAAGTTTAATTTCAATAGATCTCATACCTTGAAGATATTTTCTTTTTGTTGTTTAACAACAGATGCTATGGTTCATTATGAGTTTTGACATTAGAATTCAATAGATAGCAAGTATAATGCATCTGAGAATCATCATAAATAATCAATAGTATATCTATCCCCTTGAAAAGAAATATTGAACACGAAAGTGTAGCATAGAAAAAAAAAGTGTAAAAGAGAGATGAATTATGAGCGAGCAGGTTGCCAACATGAAAAACCATGAATAACACGGCCTTTCCACCCCTGCAACATCCACTTGCCATCTTCATCCACAGAAAAATCCTTGTGATAATCCATTTTCACCTTATTCCTCACATACTTAACGATCTCAGGATCGAGACTCATCTGTCTAAACCCGGCCCTCACGTTCCTAGCTTGCCACTGCTTGTACGTCTCCGGCCTGTCTATCCTCTCCGTCCCTTCACACGCTATTATATTCATGGCATCCTTTCCAAACACCTCCTCCTCGAACATTTTCCTGCTCTGGGCCTCAGCTTTTGGCACTGCGGTCTCAAACATGTCGAACAAGGACGAGAAGTGAAACATCGCTTCTCTAAACCTGGTTATAAAGAAGGGAGTATTGTACGTCCCGTTCACCACGCCGTGAATGAACATATCGGGGTTGATCTTCCTTATCAAGCTCAGAACAGCATCTCTCGGGCTGTTCACCATCACCGTCTCATCCAGCACGTTCTGAAAACGGAACAATGAGTTCACCACAACCAACTCATTCTTCCTCATCTTCACATCCTCAACTTTGATTGTCTCCCATTTCTGCGCAATGGCATTGTACTCGAATGGCACTCCGAACCTCTCACAGTACTTTGCCAGGCGGCGGCCAGTGTCCTCCACCCTCTCCGCAGGGCGGAACCCCGCCTGAGGGAAGTCTATCCCGGTTATATGAAGCTTCGGGGGCCCACCGGGCCTCTCCGACAGGGCTTGGATTAGGCAAGGCCATTGGAAACCATACAGAATGCCAAAGTCTATAACATGAACCGTGCTTGCTTTGCTAGCTAACTTGGCGATCGTTCTGTTCGCCAACAAATTCGACATCTTCCTAAAAGGGCATGCCTTAATGAACGTCTGGTAGCCTCTCAGCATCTCAGCAGCTGAAATCCTGGAAGAGAATGAAGCATACAAGGTCGTTCCAGTGCCCGCCAAACGAGCCTCCAGGCCATTGGCGAAGTAATGAGCAAGCCTTTCTGTGCCATCACCATTTGGAGACGAATGTTGCCTTATTCGTGTAAGCAAATCGAACACGGTTCTGGCATCATGGCTAGCCACAGCTTGTGCACATTGCATCAAAAGGCTTCTAAGATCTACCACTTCTTTAATCATCCCCAGTTTCTTGCCTCCTTTAGGCCTTCCCCTGTTTTGCTTCGACTTCATTTGCTCTGTTTCACTGCCATGAGGGTTCTTGGATTTGGAGCAGAGCAGCACCTCATCATACATTTCTAATGCTTCCGCTTCAGCCACATTGTTCGCCAACTGTTTGTTACTCCTCTCATCTTCAATCAATCCACTATCTTCCCTATACCGATTTTTCTTTTCTCTTGATGAATATGAAGGTTTAATCGAAGTTATATCCTGCCTATGAGGCAGGAGATCAATGTGTGAACTGGGAGGATAGGGAAGATTAGATGGCGCAATGAGGGATTCAAAACGACTCAAGTTCGGATCATTAGAAGTGGTGAAATGGTGATGAGGGTTTTCTCCATGGTTGTTGTTGTTAAGAACATCATACAAGGATTTCTCGGTAGCTTGAAGGGCCAAGCAATCGTTGAGCATACAGGGCTTATTTACCAGGTCCTCTTCTTCCATAAGCATTTGGCTTATGAATTTGAGGATGGCATCTGAGTGATCGTTTTCTTTGAAACTCTCACCCTCAGATGAAGATGATTCATCAACGGCTGATGACCCCCCATTTGCGGGCACAGAAATCTCATTCGAGGATCCATCAAGGGATGAAGAAGAGGCATTGATGGGAGAGAAATCAGGGTCGAGTTTGTATCCAAAAACATGGCTTTCTTTCGACCCAAAATCAACTGAAAATCATTAGTCGGACCCAGGTATCCCTGAACCAAAGTATTCATCAAGGTATCAAAGAAGCAAAATCCCAGAAAAGAAAGAGAAAAAGGTTGAAGGTTGGAGTAGCTGAAGAGAGTCAAAAGAGGGAGATTAGTATGAAAGATAGAAGTTGGAAAAAGATGAAGAAGAAAGAGTATAAATAGGTGTTTGACGAAATGAATAGAATGGGAAAGGAAATGAGGAAACTGCGGGGAAGGAGAGATACGTGGGCAGTGGGTTACTGATGAGTCATCATCCACTCGGCCCCACCACACTCTTTTAATACTCTCACAACTTTTGACTTTTTGGTCTCTCTTTCATTTGCCAGATTTGTTTATTGGATGATGATTGAGGTAAGATTATGTACCTGCCCTCAAACTCTTGATTTCTTCATCTTTACGAATATCTGGGGTAGGCAGAGAGAGAGAGGTTTGAAATGTTATTTGATGATAGTATAATATTAAGTCTTAGTTAGTGTAAGTGGTGGAGATTTTGGTCATAATTTTTTGAGACATATAAATTAAGAGAGACTATAGAAAACATACTAATTTCTAAGGCATTATACTTGTTTCACTAACATATAACAAATTTTAATCATATGTGTGATGTCCTTAGAAATTAGTGTGTCGCCCTTAGTCCCACCCTAAATTAATTGATATAATTTTTGGTCATCAATTATAGTATTCATTATTCTATATATAGTTAGTTTGAAAATTTATCTGGTTAGGAGTTAATTAGGATCTTAAATCTAGCCTTTTCATTTTTTCACCCCAAGTTCCTTACTCTGTAATTGTGCATTTACGATTTCACATTCAATAAGTTCGATTTTGAATCTAAGTCTCTCACATGATGAATTCACTTTTATTCCTTTTCCTTTTGTCTTCTACTTCTTATTTTATTATATATATTTTACATATATAGAGGTACTATATATTAGCTAAAAAAATATGACAATTTTGTATTGTATTACATGATATATATATATATATATATAAAACACCAATAACTTCCTTTCCATATATAATTAATTAGTTTTGACAATTTATTTAAATGGTTAATTAAAAAAACAGCTTTTTTTAATTAAACAGCTTTTAAAAGTACATGGTTTTGATAATTATACACAAATTAAATATAATACTATAAAATTGTTAAATGGAGGACTTGTACATTTTATCCTTTCAAGCCAACCTATTTATTCATCCACGTTTAAACATTTTGTCAAATCTTAATGTTATAAACTTGTCATGTAAGAAAGTCCAAACATAGCATGTGTGATGATTCATCCAACGAACTTGGAATTAGGTAGGAAGATAATAACAATTAAAACTTCTTTTACATATTCAAATTATAGCAAATACTACATGTTATACTTTTCTTTCTTGTGAAACTGATAAAATTATTTTATTTTATTGGATGGGAAGAAAAATCTACATTAGGTGAAGCCATATTATATGGTTTCTTGTCTTTCACCAAAAACAGCCTTTTAAATTTTAACAAATAGTTAAAAGAGAATGTCATTTTCAAGAATTCAATTTGTTTCACGATATCAAAAATAAAAACTCAAAGAGCTAAACCGATCTGAAGTAGTAGTTCATATATATATATATATATATATATATATATATATATATATATATATGGCAAAAACTTTTATCCATGCACCTGACCCGACCCGTTCACGCGTTCAAAACGCGTCTCTCACCCGCATGCACGCGCTCCCACGCGCTGAAGACTTGTGTTGAAGCTCATCCAAAATTCGCTCAAATAGACCAACCTTTGTGTATAGTTAAACCAACCTTTGTATATAGTTAGACCAACCATGTGTAGGTAGGTCTAACTATATACAAAGGTATGTCTAACATATATAAAAGTATGCTTAACTATATATAAAGGTATGTCTAACATATACAAAGGTATGTTTAAGTATACATAAAGGTATTTCTAATACAACGTAAAGGTATGTCTAACATAACGTCGTGGTATGTGTCAAAATTCAAAAATCAAGCCAAAAAAAGACAAGGTATGGAATCTGGGCAGAACTGATATGTTTAACATAGCTTAAAGGTATGTCTAATATAACGTAAAGGTATGTCTAACATATACTATTGGTATGTGATTTTTTTCAAAAATCATGAGCAAAAAAAAAAAATAGTGCGGTCCCCCCTGACCCGAATCCGACCCGGGTGCATGAATCTAAGATCCATGCACCTGATTCACAAGAGACTTACTCTATATATATATATATATATATATATATATATATATATACGAGTATCAGCACATGCGTCGCATGTGGATGATGAATTATTTAAATCAAAAAATTATAATACTATTAACGTTAAATAATAATTTTTTTATAAGGATATACAATCTATATTAAATTAAATTAAATTTAAAAAAAATGTATAGTAAATTAGAGTCCTACTCATAATAGAACTCTATATGATTTTGGTTTAGAATTCTTTTGTAGAATTATTTAAATATGAAAAACATAAATTACTATTATAACCTTAAATAAAATCTCTATTAAGGATATATTAGACAATCCATATTTTGTAAGAAATATTCATTCTTTTATATAGGTAATAGATATATATATATATATATATATATATATTTGGTTGAGCTAAACCACATAAATATTATTGCTTGAGTTTCTTTTATATTATATCAATATCTTAACACTCTATATTACTATAATTTAGAGCTATTCAATTTGTTTCAATAGAAACCAAAGTAAAAATTCAAGTTAACCAAACATATTCCAAAAGATTGAGTTCACATTGATTATTACATTCGACAAATTTCATATTAGTTGCCATTCTAATCCCACTTTGACTATCTTTAACTGTCACTTTCCTCTTACCATTGCTCTAATTTTTATAAATTATAGAGAACTAGGTTAATTTTATTTTCGATTCTATTTCTATTTTCAGTTGAAAAAAAAAAGATGAACCACATGCTAATATTAAATTGCAACATAACCGTTAACAAACATCAATTTTAATTAGGAACTAAAATTTGTTCAACATTAACCTCATTTTCTAACATCTAATGAAGATGTCATCACCATCATAAAAAATGAAATATAGATAGATTAGTTGGGTATGTATGGTCACTTGATGGCGATGGGTCCTCATAATCAAACTTCTTCTTCATTTTTTTTTTTTTACTATTGTAAAAACATCTGCATTCAGCCATTCATTAATATAAATGTGTTTTAGGTTATAGAGTAATATCTAAATAAGATTTTTTTGTTTTTACAGAATAGTCAGTATTACTGTAGATTCAATATAATAAAATATATTTTCCTATGCTTTCACTCTTTTATAGGCATTTTTTAATACACAAATACTCATATGCGACCGTCGCACATGGGACGGCACTCGCGCACGGTCGATCGTGTCCAAGAACACGATCGTGCGTGACTATGGTGTATAAGTATGTCTTTTTCGACAATAAGTATGTGATTTTTCACTATAAGTATGTTTTTTTTCATTGCCCACGGCCGTGGCTCGTGTGAAACTAAGAGCAATCTGTGGTGTCGGTCGGGTCTCAGGACACGATCGATATAAGTATGTGATTTTTATCTATAAGTATGTCTTTTAGAGATATAAGTATGTGTTTTCGCGTACGGTCAACCGTGTCCCAAGACACGACCGTCGTGAGTGCCGTCACACATGAAACGGTCTCACAAATTGAATAGCTATTTGAAACGTCAGTTCTTTTTAATATTCATTATAACACTAAAACACAAGTAAGTTGAAGAGAGAGAGATTCATCGCGGGTCATTATAATAAGAGAAAACATCATTTTTCGTCCTCTAAGTTTGACGTTTTCCAATTTTGATCCACCAAGTTTCAAGAAACCAATTTCGGTATCGTAATTTCATATTTTTTTCCAATTTGAATTCGATTTTCATCGGATTTTGATCGGCTTTGACGTGGCAGTCGGAAATTACCTACGTGGCACCAAACCCTGAGCCCCAATTTTTTCCTACCAAAAACCGAGCCACGTCATCAGCCATCTCAGCAAAAATATAATAAAAATTCAAAAAATTATTAAAAATAATTAAAAATCAAAAAGAAAAGGAAAAAAAATCTTCATCTTCCTTCCGATAAACGCCACTGCTGCCGCCGCCCACCCCAACCTTCTTCTCAGTTCTGCTGCCATCACCTTCACCTCCGGTCAGCGGAGTCGTCGCCGATCGCCGGAAAATGTTGAACCCCACTCAAATTGCTTCCAATGCTTCTATTTTCCATCACAATGTTTTCCCCATCTTCTTTCCCTAAAAATTTGACCAAAATCACACAAAAATTCTGCAATTTCAGCTTTCAACCGCCGCCCTTTCGTCGAAAATCGGCCATAGCCACCACTTCAAGCTCAAAATTGGATTTTTCTTCGTTCCTCAACCAAAATGACCAAACAATATATCAAAATTCTCCTATCATCAATCTCAAACGTAATCTCATATCAATTTCATGTTTCTTGTTCAAACCAGTCCTCAATTAAGCCAAAACCGTACGGAAATTGTTTCACAAACTCATTTCTTTGTTTTTCAAATTCATGCATACTTTCACATGATTGATCGAGGGATTTTGATCCTCATATATTTGGGAATGTTTTTATGTAATTGATGTTAAGTTTAGTGAAGAAATGTTATCTCTATTTCATACATGTTTTAAGGTTTCGATTTCCTTTTGTTGTGGTGGTGTGGCGTCGTAGTGTCTGTTGACGCAAAGAAGATGCAGTGGGGTGGGTGGGAGTTGCAGGAGGGGGGTGGGGGTTGGGGGCTTGGGGGAGAAGAAAATGATTTTTTAATTATTATTTATTTTTGATTAATTTTATTAATGACATGACAGCCACATGACTCGTTCATATCAATCAAAAACATTGGGGATTAGGGTTTCGGTCCACGTCAGCAGATTCTGGTGGCCACGTCAGCCTCCTGCTCAAATCGGAAAAAAAATGAAGTTACGGTACTGATATTGGATTCTCGAAACTTAGTGCATTAAAATTGAAAAACGCCAACCTTACGCCAAACTTAGAGGATGAAAAATGATGTTTAATAAAATAAAATTTCCTTTTTCTTTCCTACTCTTTTGTTAACATTTTTTAATATTATACTGTAACACTAAGTTAATGAATGCAATGTCCTAAAAAGACTGTTCCGGAACTATTCTATACTATGAAAATAAACTATAACCATTTATTCGAAAGTAATAAAAACAAATCTGTATATTTTTTACACATACCCCCACCCCAAGAAGTGCAGTTTATACTTAGAGCATGAGCATTAGTTGTTTTTATAACTTGGATCAATTTATTAAAATAACATGCAAAATCATAAAATAAAATAAAAAGAAGTAAATGCTATTGGTTCTCACTCCCCATCTCCCTCGTTCTTGAGGGCGTGGAGTTTGTTGATCGGTTCATCTTTGTCTCTCCACTCAAGTGTGCCATAAGAACGTTAATATTGAGAAATTCTTACACCATCTGCTATAATTTTGACAATTAATTTAATAATAAAAATGCAGTAAGAATGCCTCTAATTAAGAATGGTTTAGTGTTGTTAAATTAAGGATGATATTATTACTTGATATAAAGAAATTTTAGTGAATAATAATATTTTATAATGATGGAGAAGACAAAATGATTGGACATAAAAAAACAGTAACCGGGAGCCGCCGGTGGGGAAGGAAAGCAAGCGTAGTGCACAAGCTTCTAGTAGCCTTGACCGGTCAACGCCATCTGGGACCCAACTCTGGTCTCCCAAAGGTAACATCAACGAAACATGAAAATTATCCTTTCTCAGAAATAATAATAATTAAATTCTCCATTACTTTTGTTTTATTCACTCATTTTCGTTTATTGCAATTATTATGGTCATGGGATTCTAACTTTTGTGATTAGAGTGGATGTATCTTACCAGGATTCCCATTTCTAACAACAGTTTTTCTCTGCTCACTTATTTCAACACCTTTTCCCTTTTATATATTTAATTAATTTACTATTTACCCCTAATTTATTACTATTAAGATAGTGGTAAAATTTATTTTGAATTGTAGAAGTGAGTTTTATATCCGTTAAATGAGATTTTATATCTCTTCCTAACAATTAAATCAAGAAGTAATTGCAAAAAAAATCACCACTTTTTCAAAAATTGTAAATTTATCCCCACTTTTTAATAATTGCAAAACAAATCACAACCTTTGTTCACCATTGCAATTTTGACTACTTTCATATTTTCCAACAATCGGAGTCCACATGTACGGCTAACATGCCACGTCACATGCTACATGTGATGCCACATCATCTCCAACAAAAAAAGATTTAAAAATCAAATTGCAATTTAATCCCAACCTTTTAAAAATTAGCAAAAAAACCCACATACTTCATTTTGCAATTTGAATTTATTCTTTGATACTTTAATTATCATAAAAACATCACATAAACTAACGTCGTCTCTACTATATTAATTTAAATATTTTTTTAATTTGAAGATATATAATTAAATCACAACTCACAATTACAACCTTTTATTAGAAAAATTGCATCCTTGTTCTTTTATCATTTGTTAGTGCATATGTAGTAATTGATGAATTTGGTTCTCTTATCAAATGATAACAAGAAATTTTTTCTCAATACAAATATAATATGTATTAGTTTAATATTTTTTAAAAGTGTAATACTCGTATACACAACAATTAAAAGAACAAGGATACAATTTTTCTAATAAAATGTTGTAATTGTGAGTTGTGATTTAATTATCTTCAAATTAAAAAAATATTTAAATTAATATAGTAGAGACGATATTATAGTTTATGTGATGTTTCTATGATAATTAAAGTATCAAAGAGTAAATTCAAATTGAAAATGAAGTATGTGGCTTTTTTTGCTAATTTTTAAAAGGTTGAGATTAAATTGCAACTTTAGGAAAGATGATGATTTTATTTTACAATTTGATTTTTAAATCTTTTTTGGTTGGAGATGATGTGGCATGTGACGTGGCATGTTAGCCGGACACGTGGACTCCGGTTGCCGGAAAATACAAAAGTGGTCATTATTGCAACAGTGAACAAAGGTTGTGATTATTTTTGCAATTATTGAAAAATTGGGATAAATTTACAGTTTTTTTAAAAGTAGTGATCTTTTTTTCAATTACACCTTAAATCAAATTTGTACTCATCGGAATTTTTTCATATTTAATTAAAACATTTAATTAGTATTGTTTAGGGTAGCCCCATCAACTGATTCCCTTGTTTTAAGAATATAATTAAAATATTGTCAAAAAATATAAAAATAATATTAAATTTGTTGGATTGATTATACGATAAAGACAAACTATTTTCTTCTCTCCATTCCTACAGTGAAAGCCTCTGCAATAACATAGACTCAAAATTTATAATTATAATATTCTATACATGATCTAAAAATACTCTAACTATGAATGTAGATGCCCTTATAAGACAGGTTGGATTGAGTTATTTTGATTTTCTATGTTATCATCATAAATTACTCTTTGGTTATTAACTATAATAAAAATGGTTGTTCATGATTATTGTTTGAAATTAATTTTATGATATACATATTTTAGAATAGAAAGAAAAATGATTATGATGAGTAGGACATATTCATTTAACCACTAGCTAGCTATGACCGTTGATCATTATTTTTTATTATTTATTTACCTTTTGACTCAATTAGTATGGTTTTAAATTGAGTGTCATAAGTGCATCTGCACTAAAGTATATGATCTTTGTGTTTTCTCTCCCAAATAAGTTCAAAATCTCATCATTAATGTCATTCACGTCCATAGATTCAGATGTATTCATTCTTTAAATTCTAATTGATATACATGTTTGTGGGTGATGTTGAGATGTCTATAAGTCCAAATTACTTATCAAATTGCCAATCAAGCAGGGGCTGGATTAGATGGTTTCTGTAAAGAATATGAGGATATATCCTCAAAACAATTATTTAGGATATTAGAACATATATGATTTATAATGCAGATTTTGATGATACGAATTTGTATACACCATATATAAATTTCTGATTTCTTATCCTTTACTTCTTCACCTTCCAAACTTATTAAAAAAAAAATCCATATCTTTGTAACTAGATGAACTAAGAGCTGCCATATCAATTATTTTTAGTGTCTTGTTAATATATTAAAATAATATCAAAAATGAAGAAAAGTACTAAGTTTGGCCAACCATATCATTATTAGACCCACTCACCCTCCTTTAAGAAAGAACGATTATGCATGAAACAAGTGTAACTCCTAAAAAAACACTTAGTATTAAAATATTCATTAATATTCCTACTAAATGTGAAAAACAATCTAAATATGGCTTTCTTTTTTATATTTTTCTACTTAATTTTTTTAAATCAAATTGCAATCTAAATTATTAAAATTTATTAAATTGTAACTTTTGAACGATTCACTTACAATAATGTGAACTCATAACACGCATGCTGACTTTATATGTGAGTCACCTTAAATTATAAGATTGCAAGAATACCCTTATGATTTCAACGTGTGAGTCACTTGTTAACATTTTTACAGGAAAATGTGTTAAAAGTTGTAATTTAATAACATTTTAGTAATTCAAATTACAATCTATAAACAAAAGTTTCGATTATATATTGAAAAAACTAATTATTTAGATTATTTTTTCTTCCTTTAATCCTTTATAATGTAAAATCCTTTATAATGTAAAACCACTCCTTCAAATATATACTTTTGTGCTTGACAAACACTCAAGTCAAATCAAATATTTATGCATTAGATTGGTAGAATTCAATCGATTGGGCGGCGGCCTATATACAAGTCGTGGTCGATTCATTTCAACTTTGTTGACTAAACATATGAAAAATCAGAGAAATAAATGCTAAAAGGACCATAGTGCGGAAGCTCTTAATATTTTCATCGTTGACGTGTAATAATCTCATATGTTTATTATATATCAAATGAAATGAATTGATATAATCTCATATGTTCATCGTTGATGTGTAATAATCTTATATGTTTATAATATGTCAAATGAAATGAATTGATATATTGGATATTTGAAACGTTAGCGATGTACACATATTAATGTGTTCACGACCCTACAATGGGTAGGGTAGTAGGATTGTGAAAAATCACATTGCTGAGTTTGAGTTGTATTTTTGTTTTAGTTTTATTAAATTCAAAGTTATTTTAATATGATATTGTTTCTTCGATTAAATCATATATTTAGAGAGCGAGGTTGTTTAAAGTCACTGCTTGGAACCTTCTCTCTCATAGTTTAAATTCTGTGTTAGAACTTACAGAAGTACAATTAAGCCTCCATGAATATCCTAGATTAATGACATTATAATTAAGTTACACTAAAGATTTATATAAATATATATGAAATTGCTAAATATTCACATTGGAGTAGTTAGCTAGATTATATTGGGCTTCTTATCCATCATCAGTATTGGGCTTTATTAGGTATACCGAAAAGTGGCCCAGCAAAAGCAATGGGCTGTGAATAACATGGAGAAAAGGCTTGGGTTGGGTCCGTGAGATGTTTGGCATACATCAAGATTTATTAGATTAAGAGTAGAAAAGAAAAGGAAATTAGGAAAGAAAGATGATTGGATACTATGATGATGTCATATGAGATGGGATGATGTCAATTTCCAGCAAGAAAGAGCATACATAACTCTGCCTTTCCAGCCCTGCAACAACCACCCACCATCTTCTTCAACCAGAAAGTCCTTATGATACTCACTTGTCACCTTCATCTTCACCTCACTCACAATCTCCTCATTCAAATCCATCACCCTAAACCCGCCTCTCTGGTTCCTCACCTGCCACTGCTTGTAGCTCTCCGGCCTCTCCACTCTCTCCGCCCCTTCACACGCCACCACGTTCATCACGTCCCTTCCGAACACCTCCCTCTCATACATCAACCTGTCCTCGTCCTCCCTTGGCAGCGTCGCCTCCACCATGTCGAACAGCGACGAGAAATGGTACAGTGCCTCCTTGAATCTTGTCGGGAAGAACTGGGAGTTGTAGCTCCCGTTCACCACTCCGTGCACGAACAGGTCCGGTTTCAGTTTCTTGATCGTGTTCAGGACTGCGTCTCTCGGGCTCATCTTCATCCCCGGAGACAGCTCGTCGGGGACGTGTCTCAGCCTGTACAAGCAGTTGACCACCAGCATTTCATCTCTCTCGATCTCTATGTCTTCCACCTCTATGTCCTCCCACCTACTCTTGGCTATGGCCTTGTACTCGAACTGCACGTTGAATCTCTTGCAGTACTCCTTCAGGCGTTCCCCTGTCTGCTCCACTCTCTCTGCGGGCTTGAACCCGGGCTGGGGATAGTCGATCCCGGTTATTCTCAGCTTTGGCGGGCCCCCGGGCTTCAACGACAGGCCCTGGATTATGCAGGGCCATTGAAAGCCGTAGAGAATCCCGAAATCTACGATGTGGATCTTGCTTGCTTTGCTGGTGTATCTTCCTATTGACTTGTTGGCAAATATATTGGACATTCTCTTGAAGGGGCAGACAGTGACGTAAGCTTGGTAGGATTTGAGCAGGTGCGAGGCCTGCGTTCTTCTGGAAGTTAAAGCTGTGTAGAGTGCTGAGCCAGTTGCTGTCATTCTTGCTTCAAGGGCGTTGGCAAAGCAATGAGCTAATCTCTCGTGGGAATCTCCCAAGGGAGATGAATGGTCCCTGATCTGTGTGAGCAAATCTTGAGCTCTTTTGATGTCGAAAATGGAGACAGCTTGTGCAGAGCGAGTGAGGAGGCTACTAAGATCCACCACCTGGCTTACTTTTCTGTTCTTCTTGCTCCCTTTAGGCCTCCCACGCTTCACCTCTCTGCTTTTCCTATACTCCTTCTTGCTCTCTTCTTCACTGTCCGTTGTTTCATCGGAGTCTGCGAGAAGTGGAGGCTGCTCGTTGTAGAACCCTTGGTTCATCTTCGGGCAAAGAAATGTCTTATCGTACTTCTCCATCTCATCCACATTGATATTCGTGTCTTCATCTCCAAAGCTCGCCACCTGCTTGCTTCTCCGTTCTTCTGCACACACGCCGTTGTTGCTGTCATGGCATGATCTCTTGGGCCTGGACCCCGGAGATGCAGGTGGGTCGTCGTTGAGGGCTTCGTAGAAGTATTTCTCGGCGGCTTGAAGGGCGGAGCAGTCTTGGAACATGCAGGGACGATGATCCAGGTCGTCTTCCTCCATTAGCATGTGCTTTATGTACTCGAATACTCCGCCGAAGTAGTCGCACGCCACCACCGGAGAGTCCTCATCGCCTGCCCGGCTCATCTGAAAACCGGTCATGGAAATGTGTTTGGATTGATTAAGGTATATATGGGATGTGGAAGTGGAGTTTGAGATAGAGAGACCCTGGACTGGATATTGATTAATTATATATATAGGTGTTGAAACTCACGATAATGTATGTCAGCAGGGTTAAAATGAATGAAAGATTTGTTTTTTAATATTGAAGAATCAAACAAGATCGACTAGTTTTTTCCATTAAATATTGACCAAATTAATTATTAATAATAATCTCTCTTTCTAGCTCTAATATATTTAATATTTCATAAAGTATGGGATTTGATTCATTTGAACACTAACTTTAACTAAAATATTAGTGCATTCCAATACAAATTATAAGAAGAATATATAGTGTTAAAACTTTAAGGGGGTGCACCGGCCTATTTTATTTATTTATATTGGTGCCACTACTCATGATTGTCGTCCATTCCATTCCATTCCACATTACCCAATGTTTTTCACTTTTTATTTTTATCTCTTCCTCCATTTCTGTTGTCACTTTTTTTCTGCAATAATGTGATTGTGACCTGTTTGATTAAGGAAAATGGATGTGTTTATTCAACTTGTCCTTTTGTAGGAGTTTGAGAGACCAGATGAAGGTCAAAATTCATCAATTATCTAAAGTGGGGTACCTCATATGCGACTCCATTAATTAACAATGGGCCTAAGATTATATCTATAGCTAACGTTGATTAAATTATTAAACTAGTGTCCTTTTCATTGATGTATGAATGTAGTTTAGGTAAACGAAGATGACTCCTAAAGCTACTACATTTATTTGACTATCTAATATTTATATACTCCAATTAAAATTTGAAATTTTGAAGATGAGTTTGATGCTACGGTTGGTTGTTGATATTCAAAAATTATTAAAAAATTGAAGAATCCAGCTGTGAACTCGTGGTTCCGTCAGTTTATGATTTGATCCACATACTTAATATATATTTTTATATTCGGATTTGATCCACACAAAATCAGACCTTTTGGATGATCTGTGATGGAGTCAGCCTTACATACTACCCCTTTTCTTCATCATAATTTATTTTTAAAGCAACTTGTTAGTTACCCAAACCTACTTTTAATTAGCTAACTTGCGTTACTATATAATTTTATAAAATTAATTTTTTATTCAAGATACTCTTATAAAACTTTCTAAATTATTCAAGTTTTGCATTCTATCCCTCTAGCTTTATTTTAATATTTTTTTAACGTTATCTGCAACACTAAGGTGAATTGGTGTACATTGCCTTTTCAACCCTAGCTAGAATTCCCAATATATTTCCAACAACAACTTGTCTTTCAACTTGTCTGAAAGACACCGATATCGATGTCAATACCAATAAAATATCACAAGAGTCGGTTTTGATATCAGAACTGCTATCAAAGTTAGTTGGAATTTGTGAGACACAAGTGAAGAAAGAAGAAGACAGGATGAGAGGATAGGGAAGTGCTGTATGAATCGAGGAATCCTTTACCTTTAAATGGGGGGATATATCAAGAATTAGGACATGATAGGGGACAATGGACAATAATGAGGCTTTCATGTTCCACTTTTTATCAACCACAACCTATAATCAATTTCATTAAATCACAGCTACAAATTAGGATCACACTAAAATGTATCTATACTACCATCTCAATCGATGTATACAAAGATGAATAAAGTCACCAACCCCTATAATCGATCTAGGAAAGCACTTTAAACAAACCAAACAAGCCAAGTACTGAGCCAACCATATCCAAGACTCAACCTCCAATGACTTCATCAACGGGCAGATAAGTTTCAAATCCCTCTTCAGCCTCATAGGTTAGCCTCATAATCGATATCTACTCGTGTGTTTTCGTATGTTACATCATCATATGCCATTACAGAGACTAATACGGATAATGAATTCTAAAAGTGTCTTGTGAATGTGATAATAGAGATCTTTGTGTGTCATATTACCTTCGTTTCTTCTGATAGAATCCTCCTAGTTCAGCTGCAGATATTGTCTGCAGAAAATAGCAACTCAGGGCACAAGTATGTTGCTATGCTTACATGCTTGCTAATCAACTAGCATTGAAAAGAAATGAGAGAGAAAGAATACCTCGAATGTTAATTTAGTTGGTCCCCTACAAAATGTGGATGCCAACATAGGTTACGCTTCTATGAAGGGACCCAACATGAGCTAGCACAAATAATCCTGCCTTTCCACCCCTGCAACATCCAACAGCCATCTTGATCGAACAGAAAATCTTTGTGATACCCAGTGCCCTTGTGCTGTATTTTTCTCATAATCTCATCATTTAATGGGAGCTGTTTGAACCCAGACCTCATATGTCGAACTTGCCACTGCTTGTACGTCTCAGGTCTCTCGACCCTTTCTGCTCCCTCACATGCAACAACATTTATTACCTCACGACCATAGAAGTCTTGTTCAAAATTCATCCTCTGGGCACTATCCCGAGGCAATGTAGCATCATACATATCAAACAGTGCTGAATAGTGGAAGAGAGCCTCCCTGAAACGTGTAACGAAGAAGGGAGCACTGTATGTTCCATTGGTGACAGCGTTCACAAATATATGTGGCTTCATTTTCCTAATTAAGTTCAGAACAGCATCCCTTGGACTGTCAACCACAACACTCTCATCTAGCAATCTGCCAAATCGGAAAAGACAGTTCACAGCAAGCACCTCACCACTTGCAATCTTCAGATCTTCAATCTTGATTGCCTCCCAGTTTTGTGTTGCAATGGCTTGGTATTCAAATGGTACACCAAAACGTTCACAATATTTTGCTAAGCGGCAGCCTGTCTCTTCTATTCTTTCTGCTGGTCTGAAGCCTGGTTGCGGAAGCTCAATTCCAGTAATACGCAGCTTTGGAGGCCCACCAGCTCTCTGTGAAAGATGCTGAATGAGGATAGGCCACTGGAAGCCATAAAGAATACCAAAGTCTACAATATGCAGAGTAGTTGCTTCTGATGCCACTGATACGATCATCTTATTTGCAAAAGCAATTGACAACTTTTTGAATGGACAGGCTGAAAGATAAACTTGGTAGGCTTTCAGCTTCTCAACAGCTGTAATATTTCTTCGAGTAAGGGATGCATAAAGCTCGCTCCCGGTGCCACCCAGCCGTGCCTGAAGACCACTGGCAAACACATGGGCCAACCTCTGGTATGCATCACCCGTAGAAGAAGAATGTTGCATAATCTGTTTTAATTGTTCACATGCTGTCCTGCGATCATCAGCAGCAACAGACTGAGCGCAGCTAATCAAGAGGGTTCTGAGATCCACTGAATCTCCTTTGCTCTCATTTCTCTTAGAACGTGCTCTTCCACTGTTAGACCCATTAGGCAGCACTCCTTGTGGTGGGGTGTTCACCGATCCACTTGGCAATTCAGTATCATCAGCACAACTTACCGGCTCCCCCTTGACATCAGTGCAAAGTAGAACCCTGTCAAACATTTCAGATAATTCAACTTCTTCAATGTAGATTGCAGATTGTTTGCTGCTTCTTTCCATGTCTTCCATATTACCGTCCTCTGGATACTGATGCTTCCTTCCCTTCAAGCCATTAGAAGTGTCATCAGTCTCATCCTTTTCTACCTTCACCATAGCAGGTGGACTAATTTCTTCTGATTTCTGAGGTAAATCATATTTGTCCAAATCAATAACCAACTGATTACTGGTAGGAAGGAATTTACTGGCTTCTTCCATCCCTCTCTTGAACTGTAAGATGGATTCACTATCACTAAACATATTTTGAAGCATATTTCCATAGTTGTTCGTCTGGGTATTGACATTACTATAGGAGCCATTGACAGCACCTAACGATGATTGTGAGCTGACCTGCAAGGATGAATTTGATGAAAATTCTTGCAGATGACCCTGCTCTACTGACAAATTATATTCACCTGGATCAACAATCCATTGAGTGTCAATAGAACTACTACCAGCATTACTGCTGGCTGTATACTCACTGGGACTCCCAAAAAAGCTATCAGGACTATCCAACTTCTGATCACTGTAGTATCCGGGGTGAAAAGGTGAAGGTGGGTATTTCTGGCCAATAACTTCATACAATGATTTTTCAGCAGCACGTAGGGCAAGAGGGTCATGGAACATGCTGGGCTTCTCTTCCATATTCTCTTCGACTAGTATCTGATTAAGGAACTTTAACACTGGATCAGAGTCTTGATCATCTGGAGAATCTGCCTCATAGCTCGCAGATGAAGATGGAGCAAAATTAACAGTACCAGGACTTAGTGGAAGAAACGGGATATCCAAGCCATCAAGGTCTGAGTAATCATATTTAATCCCATTGTTAAGGTTTTGAGATTCATCATAACCGGGAAAGAAATTGTCATCATCATATTTGAACCCATTGGGCGTTTCACTGAATCGGTGATCCATGACAATCAATGGCTTAAATTCCCTATTTAAATAAAACAACAGCAACTCAATGAGTCAAAAGTTGAAATATTCATTTCACAGGAAACTAATAGGCAGAGAAGAATACAACTCATTGACCAAATTAAAACTCTCAATATCAGAATATACTTGAACACATTAGCAGAAGTCAATATGTCTTACCAACTGAGACAACTAAAATGCCATGAAGTAGATGGGATGAGATCAAACCAATTCAGCAGCTTATAAGATAACATCTATAACATCCAGAACTCGACCAAATGACCACTTCATGACACTAAAAGGATTGATAAAATACTAAAGATTTCATTGTGTTTACAAAAAATGCAAACGCCCACCAGAACACACACATATGAGCTTAGAAACACATTCGGTCATTCAGATGCTTACACTGTCAACAACTGAGCATGGCATTCTGAACTGGTCATTATATCCTTCTTGTGAAGTTGTGAACTCAATCAAATGCTTACACTTTCAATAACTGAGCATGGCATTCAGTGTTGAACTGGTCATTATATCCTTTTTTGTGAAGTTGTGAACTAATTGTTATGTTTATATAAAATGATTTTATGATTTTAAAATTATCACCCTCAGTATAATGCAATTGGATTTCTGAACCATAGACCATATTTCAGATTTAGCAGAAATAATATATATTAAGTTAAAAACTATTAATTTCAAATTATATTAAAAAATTAGAAAATCTAGAAGGGTAATTTCCATGTTTTACAAATTGGTCTCAACCCTAAGCCTTACTTCTGAAAACTTCGAAGCAAGGGAGCCACTCTCTTAATGTCAATTGAACTTTATTTAAGACAGAGGCTATTTTATTTAAAATTTATATTATATTTTTTTTTATTTCTTAACATTATAGGTATATATATTTATCAACTGAGTGCAGGGGTATGTTAGTCAATTTGGTAAAATTCAATTATGAAAGCCATTAATACATATATCTTTGGAAAAATAATGATTTTTCAGAATCTATTTTCAATATCCTACCCAAATCAAAACTGATATCGAAAAGCAAATAATCACAAAAAAAAAAAGTTTAAAATATCAGCAAAGCCCAGAGAAATCGTGACGAGGAAACGCTGAAGAAGGCATCATAAACTGACATGAAACAGCATAGTTAAAACACCTTATTAAGCCAAATCCCTTACCTAATAATCAAATTCAAAACAAACATAAAAATAATCTTAAATGATCAAATGAGGATACACACACAGACACACACTGAACACACACACACACACACACACCAGAAAACGCCCCGAAAGAAAGCAGAAGAACGACCTACTAAGCACAGAAGTATTCAGATCGGAAGGCATAATCTAAAGACAGTCAGAGAAATTAACCAACCATAGCAACACAATCAGGAGATAGAATAAAATTGAAGATGAATAATTTTGTTCGCCAAGTCTGAGTAGGTACCTTAGATATTTGTGAAGAAAGTGAAAACGAGTCAATCACAAACATCAGGTTCAGTGAAGGATTGTTGACTGAGTTAATCTGGAACGCTCGAGACGAAGAAGATACATATTGTGCGCGAGAGTGTTTATTTGCGTGTATATATAATATGAGAGAGAGAGAGAGAGAGAGAGAGAGGCAGAGGGAGGTCTTTATCTATTTTTTACTTTTTGGGATAATTGAACACACATCCTTCAGGATTAGTATAATGACAAAAAGGCCTCTTTCTTTTCCAATATTACACTGAGGACCCCAATTCTCCAAATATATGTTATCATTCCACTTTTATGAGATAACTATTTTATTTTTTAATCAAGTGCAAGAGTTAATAAGTAGTATGTGTTAGTTGCTTCACAAATAAATATATTGGTATAAAATTAGTATCTGAATGCAGTTGAAATTTAAACTAAATTCTTCACAAAACCAAATCCCAATATCAAAATATAAAGGAGATTATAACTTCAGATTACTACAAATGAAATACATATGCTTTGGTAGCAGACATGAAGCCTCAACTCAAGGAAGGCCATATATAAATGTTTCAAAGAATAAGGGGTAATGTGTAATTAAACTAAAGTTGAAGGACGTATAATATAAATAAAGTTTTGCTTATTCTCCAAGCAGAGAGCGTGAAGCTTCGGTGAAGCAGGAGGTGGCAGCCAATTACTGTGACTGTAGTGCTCACTCAAAAGGAATCTTATTTTCATGTTGACCACATTAATTATTCCTTTTGCTACAACATTTTCAACATTTTTTCTCTTCTTTTTTTCTACATATAATTAGTTATGAGGAAACACTTAATCTTGATCAAACCTTTCCAAGGTAATACATGCAAGAGTGATGTTATACACATTCAGAAAAATACTAAACATACCCCCAAATATTATAGAGGAAATGTACTCATATGCCATATTTAATATATGAAATTAAAATTTTGCCATGTAATATAAGTTAATATTAAAATGTCATGTACTATAAATTAATATACCAAAATACCACATTTTGACCGATTCAAACTTTGATAATGATTGGTAATGATTGAGCATGAAATCAATGTATATATCATAATATTAAAATAACCCTAAAAAATAGGGTTATTCGAACAATAAAGATTATTGTTTAGGGCTTATTTGAACAATACACTTATTGTTCGAATAACCCTAAAAAATAGGGTTATTTTCTTTAAGCTTATTATAATATCACTTATTGAGAATAAGCATTAAATTATATGTGAACAATGTATATAAAATTTAATGTATTAAATGCTTATTCGAACAATGTATATATCACTTATTGAGAATACACTTATTGTTCGAATAACCCTATTTTTTAGGGTTATTCGAAAATTATATGTAATTTTCAAATAAGGGTAATTTTCGAATAACCCTAAAAAATAGGATTATTCGAACAATAAGATTATTGTTCGAATAATCCTAAAAAATTTTAGGGTTATTTTAATATTATGATATATACATTGATTTCATGCACAATCATTACCAATCATTGTCAAAGTTTGAATTGGTCAAAATGTGATATTTTGGTATATTAATTTATAGTACATGACATTTTAGTATATTAACTTATATTACATGACAAAATTTTCATTTCCTATATTAAATATGACATTTTAGGCTGTTGACTCAATATTATATGAATATAATTTTTACCCTTACATTTATTAAAAAAAAAAGGATGTATTTAATATTTTTATGAGATATGTATAATCTCACCCCAGTCTTTTACATAATACGAGGTATTAAAATATAGTATACCAATTTATGGACCAAAACTTCAAATCATTCAAACCTCTAATTAGTACTACTATTATTATATAATAATGTAGCAGTTAGTTAAATTTCATTTATGCTATGTAGAATGAATAGTCGTTCATGATACGCGTCTTACCACCCAAAATATATTGAATATATGTAAATGATTTGCTAATTACGTCAGCAAGTACGTTTTACTGCTAATTTTGAAGTAATCTTGCTTGAATTATATATATACCACGATGTAATGTAGCACATATATGTCACAAGATCTGATTATGTTTCTCCTAATATTATATACATACACAAATTAAGAACATAAGACCTAAACAAAATTATCCTTTGACAATTGACCTTGTTATGTGCTCAAACTAATAAAGACAAACAATTAAGATTGAAGGTTAAGGCAATGGAAGAGTAGATTAGAAATGCCAAAAAAATTGCTTTGTAACATACAAAAAGTGTGAGTACAATAATAAAATGAATCTGAAGAGTAATAATTACAATCAAGTGTGACTCTCCCAACCTATGAAGCAATTTTTGTAACAAAAAAGAACTTCACATTAAGCGAGAGAATGCCAGTTTCCCAGCATAACGAATTCTGTTAGCAAATAGCTTTCTTTTATTCTGCCACCCATTTACTTACAGACAACCCCACAACACCTAGAACCTTTCTTGACACACATTTTTTATATAGTATATTATTAATCACAAAAAAAAAAAAAAAAAAGACGATTACGAAAAAAGAGCGAGCATGGGCCCCACCTGAACAGTTCTGGTTAACCTCGGCCCGCTAATGCTACTGGTTGTTCAGAGAAGAAGGCAAGTGTCTGGTTGGGACTTGAGCTGCTGTTTAGCTTGCTGCTGAGACCAGTAAGCGTGAGCCGTTAGGACCCTGTCCAGGAGTTCCTGTGGCACTGGCTCACCTCGCCTCTGTTGAGGCGATATTCTTGCCGTGTGGACCAATGTCTTCCACTTATCCTGCACCAGAGAGATAGAGAGAGAGGGTTGTGAGAGAGATTGTGGTGATGAGTGATAAAGTGCACAAGAGAATGATTTCCAGAAGAAGAAACCATGTTTTTTGATGTCTCAATTGTGAAGCAACTACTGGGTTGAACCAAATAGAGCAAGATAAACTGCATAACCAATTCAACCTTCAGGTTCTGTTTGGATTAACGGATTTGAGGAGGGATATGAAATTCATAGTAGTAAATTCATTGTGAGTGTTTGGATTGATATGAATTTGAAATCCATCACTTTTATTTTGAACTAATTTTTTAGCAATTTGGGTGGATTTTGAATCCACTCTGATTTAAGTCGATTTGAAATCCATTCATTTCAAATTCATCGATCCAACGCAACCTCAATGTATTTCTTGTAAGATGATAGAAAGCTAACATGTAACCACCGTATAGCACAATGCCAAATTGTAGAAAATGTAGTATCGAAATCTAGGAAGGCTGTCAAAGACTCAAAGATATGCATGAATGGAGAATTGAGTTTCTATTACCTTCAAATCTACGTACGTTCTATGTTTTGCACTGTCAAAAGCTCTCAGTTTAACATCACGCCATCTACAGCACAAGAAGCATATAAGTATGCGATATACATCAGGTTAAACTTCTTGTAATTTAGTTATGAGGCTTCACCAAACATACCTTCCAGTTCCCAGCTTCTCAACAGCCTGAACTAGAGCTTCGACTTCGGCAACAGTGAAAGGTCGACGAATTCTGCGCTGAGCAGCAGTCTCAGATCGCTTGGATTTCCGCAAAGGCATTACAGCCAGTGCATCTTGTTTCATGGAAGGTAGAGGGACCAGAGCCTTCGATTCTGAAGTGGTTCTCTGTAATGGCAAACCAGGAGGAGAAGGAGCTGAGTCATGATCACTTTCTATGAAATTGCTGAAACTTCCAGGATGATCTGGAGGACTGTCATGATTCCCCTGATGGCCAGCATTTTGAGTGACGAGAGGAGTCGGAGGGTACCTGGTGGCCGACCAATGTAAAACGTAAGAAAATAATCGAGACTTATAGAGGAAAAACATGGAGAAATACCTTGCCAGTGGTTGTGGACTGTCACAAAGCAGTTGACCTGGACGATCTTCGTTATACGATCTTATCGGGGCAGGAGCAGGGCTGGGTTCGAGAGTGAATCCGAGGTTATCCATCTTGTAATCATGAGAAATCCCAGTTTGCAAAAGGGTTTTGTTGTCATCTCTAATCTTCTTACCCTGGAGGAGCACTCCAACGCGTAAGCCACCACCAAGTACTGTGTTTACTGCTTCCATAACTGTTCTCTGCACAACATAAAGCCGCCAACAATATGATATAGTTCTGAAACAAGATAGCATAGATAGAAGAGTCAGATTGAAGTTCAAATATGAAATACCTTCAGAGAACCAACAGTGGCAGTTTCCGGAATCTCAATGAACAGCTCCGGAACCCTAAAAGATTTAATCTTAAGTTTCACTGCTCAAAGAAAACAATTAGATATCAGCCATCTTATACCCCTACAGATTAATAACATTAATTACTCCATGCGAAATTCTCATACCTTGGCTATTCCTCGAGTGGAAGGATGCATAGCCTCCGGCTACAGAGGTCGGGGCTGGATTAGCTTCATTTGTACAGTTAACCAAATCTACTGTCAGTCATATCCAACTTCCGAAGTGTGTGAGATGGAGACAAGACGAGATGAAAAGTTACCTCTTGGCAGAGTTGGACGAGATCCAGGTCCGTCTCCATTAATGCACTTTTCAGACCCCCTACATAATCCATCACCACTGATGCTTTCATCAGAATTAGAAACTGAGCTACAATCATAAAGCTTCCTCTTTTTGAAAGGATAATCCCTCAGAGACCTTTGGCGCTTCAAACCGTTCTTCCTGTTCAGATAATTGTACCTTTCTGTACCCATACACACATGATAACACACAATTTAACACGCCATTAAAACTTGTACGTCAATATGACACACAGTCAATAGCAGCTCACCAGAGTTATAAAGTTCGGCATCCTTCACATTTGAAGTCGTTTTACAATGCTTAGAAGCGAGCAACTTCCTAAACCTACAGTCCCCGGGTGGCTTAAAGGTTTTACATCTAGTGGTAGTAGGTTCAATGCACTCAGAAGAGTTATCGTCATCATCTCTAGTAACTAACTTTACATTGTCCCGGTTTACGGGGAAAGAACCACAAGGAGTGTGGTCTCTGCTAAAGGGAAACTTTACACTATCAACAGAACAAACTAAGGCCGAAGATTTTCTTTCTGAAGCCTTATTATTTACTGGGGATCTCCTAATATTTGCAGAATCCATTTTTACGTCTTTCCTACTTTCATCCTCTGAATCACAATTACCAGATGGCCTAAAACCAGACGACTCAATATCTACTGAAGGAGTAAAAATTCCAAGGCGGAGATTGCAGTCGTCGTTCACCAATTGCTCCTCAGAGCCAACCTTCTCAGAGCAGTCAGAAGATGTTATTCCAGATGCAGGCCTCGATATTATATCATTTTGGGTACAAGCATGTTCATTTGAACATGAATTTGGATCAGGAGCTTCTGGGGCAAGGTCAGTGAACATAAAATTTCTCTCATAGCAATCTCGATCAAGAGGTTTTTCTTCTAAAGGCTTATCTTCATTCTTTACTTCCTTCCCAGCAAAATTTTCCATAGGTGCATGGTGCTCCTTCCCAATAGATGCATTTCCAGATGGTGGAGAAGTCTCCCCATCCAACAGTAACTTTCCAGCTACAGTGGCCAATAAGTCGAATGCACACATTTGATGGTCATCGACTTTTCTCTTGACCAAGCATCTCCTCTGAAAACAAGTGAATAAAATAAAATGATGAGTACGTTTTTGAATAGGTCATAATGGGCGAGAGAAGAAAATACCATAGTGATGGGAATATTACCCTGGCTGATCTGGCAGCTCGAGGAGTGGGAGGAACCTGATAGCCATTAAATCCATAGTCTAATCTCTTCTGCAATTCCATATCTTAGAACCATACCCAGGAAATTCATAAAGCAGTGAACACCAGCCTTCGTGATCTATTTTACAACATAACCTCACAACAAGGTGCCTATGACAGAAAGACAAAATACAACAGCCGAGTCAATCAATGCATCTGATCAGAAGTTTTTGGTAAATCAACATGGTAATAATCTACAGGGAAGATACCACAAATGTGCAGATGAAACAAATAGTGACCTTTGACAAAATTAGCAGGATACAGACAGAGTATGACGTTTAGTTACAACAAGATAACATAGACGTTGATTGGGACATTTGGATACACCTAGTTCATCTACAATATGGCTATTAAATGCAGACTAATATTGGAAGCATGGATCTAGACTTTCCTACATAAAAGGGGGTGAATAAGAAAAAGATGATCAAGATAAAAAAGGGAGCGCCAAGAAGAGAAGACAATAGTTGATACTCTACACACAGGATCCTTTAGTACCGATTAACATTGAACGAATACATTGATTCCAAAAGTTCAGGAAAAAATGATTAGCCATCACTAGGAAAGAAGAGCAAGAGCAATAAATGCAAGGCTATTGCGTATATGACAATGTGGAATCTATGAAAGTAAACCAAAAGTCTTCGAAGCATATGCATAAAAACTGTTCTAACTGCCTGCATTACCTTGTATCGAAAATCAAACAGTGTCATACAAATGATGTCTGTAAGAAAAAAGGGCTCCATCAGATCAATGAGTTGCAGATACATAATAAAACCCTTTGGGGCTTTTGATAAAAACAGACCAATATAAAAGATTCACAAGAAATTTGGGGTAACATCACAAGATCAACAAAATCAGGTGTTCTGATGAGGGAGTGCATAACAATGTAAAACAAGAAACAACCACAGAAAACACAATGATTAAGTGGTTCTAACCTCCTTTGCTACATCAACTAAGTGACATAATTCATATCAGGTTTCTCGATTGCAAGCAAATAAGGAAATTATGAAAGGGAAATTTAAAAAGGAAGGAAATAAACTTAGAAAGAGGACATCACTTATAGAAAAAGTAACCCTCACAAAAAACCCTCCAAGTGAAAGGGATTTCAACAGCATTTGTAACTAGAAAGACGCCATTAATCCAGGCATCGCAGGATTTCAAGAAAACATTGTCTAATATGTTTATAACACAAGTTGCATGAAAATGATCTTGAATTAAGGGGAACAGAGATCGAAGATTAAATGAAGAAATTTTCAACAATGGGTCAAAACCATGTAAAAGTTTCAGAACCAAGACCCTGAAATTCTTCTGACCCCAGAAGGAATGATACTTTGCATGGCAAAATCCCAGATCAGATACTTTCAAATTGTCAGAACAGGAAAGTTTGTAAATGAAAAACTAATGAAAACACTTGATTTGGAAAATACAACATAAATAAATAAACATAAAGATTGAAGAAATTCAACCCCCTGTTTGGTTGCCCCAAAAACTGAGAAAAAACAGAATCACACAATTTCTGATTTCCCCTTTAATTTACCAAGAAATTTCTTAAGCATCAGAAAAATTCTGAACCAAATGCTCCAACTTTACTAAACTGGAAACAGAAGAAGCCCAGAATTTAATGATCTCACCTTCAAAGAAGAAAATTTTCCTCCATGCCACCATCAATTTCCTTCAATTCCCACATCATTTCCTTCAGAAAACAAAATCCCCCTAAAATTTGCATAATCACACTAACAACAATGCAAGATCAGTTATTTATCCTTGTGAAACCACATCTTGAATCTTCCACAACCCAAATTCTCTAATCCATTTCTTTCAACAAACAAATCGAAGAACCCACAAAAGATTGGGAAGAAAAACAATGAAAATTCACTCAAATTCACCCATTATGCTTTCTTTCCTCTTCTTGTGTTAAAAAGATAGACAAAAACCCTGTGAAAACCACCCCCTTCACACCATTGCTTAAACCCCAACTCTTATACCATTGACCCCTGTCACCGGCCCCATCGGTAGATGCCCAGTGTCCCACCGGCTATAGCAGGTTACCGCAAAGAACTGCCTGAAGACCTGTTCTTTTGTGGGCCATAGACCTCCTCAGATCCTGCCACGTGGTAGTGAGATGTGAATCCTGTGGTCTTTCCTCGTTTACATCATCGAGAAAAACGTTGGGTCACCAAGCGAGGGAATTTCTTTCAATTTTTTGTCTGAATTTCTTGCCCCTCAAACCTTTTTTTGGAATTTCTGTAATAAAAATTACGGATAATAATTATTAATTTGTGGGGTTTCTATTTATTTCAAATTTCATTTACTAGATATGTATTTTATCCATATTTTTTTATTACCAAAGGTGTCCGCTGAGTAAGGAGGTTGTATAAAATCTCAACAAAATTGTAACTAATTTTTGTTAAGTTTTGCTTTAAATCTCACCAAACTCATGCCTAACCAAGAAACATCTGTGGTTTAACTAAAACTTAGCATAAACTCTCTCTATTTCCCTCAATCAAATTATGTTACATTTAATGACAAAGTTGATGAGCAAATATGCACTTTAAATAGATGTGTAAATTCAAGAAATGAGGTGCAACAATTGCACGATGGTTTAATAATATATATATATATATATATATATATATATATATACTGTCGAATAAATGCATGGATCGTCTAATTTAGAAGGGAAAAGGAGAATATCCTCATGGGACAAATGAATGAGTACTATAAAAATAATAGAGAAAATGGTTCCAAATAGCCATTTTCATATAAATTGTGAATATTTTACCCATGAATATAGTAAAATGTGTCCAATACCCACTTATATAAAAGAATGTCTCCAAATACCCACTTTTCTACTTTTCTCTGACATTCAATGATTGATAATTTTTTTTTTTTACTTTTCTATTATGAATGCGTTGATAAGTTTTAATTTTTACTTTTCTTTCCTTTTATTTATTTACGGATTTTATTTCATATTAAATTTTACTTTTGATTTCACATTTAATTTTAATTTTTATTTTTTAACATTCATTAAATTGTGATCTACTACTCATCTAACTTCATAAATTACTCATCTAACTTCATAAATGTCACGACCTACTCTATTTTTACTGCTTTAAATTCACATTTCACATTCAACATTCATTCATTTCACACAAAATTTACATCAATTTCTTAATAGCTTTTCCGTAAAAAAAATTTCAGAGATCTTCAAGGATAATCAAGTAAGTCTTTTATTTTAGGGTTTATGGTTTGTATTTTAGGGTTTATGGTTTGAAGTTAAAAATATCTTTTATTTTACTGTGATCATGTTTTTCTATTTGTTTATGTTATAGTTAGTATTTTATTTCCTTTAGTTCATGTTTTTTGTTTTTTGTTTTTGTTCATGATCTTTAGTTCATGTTTTTTGTTTATTGTTTATTTATGTTAGAAAATATAATTTTTGTATGTTAGAAATATATTATTTTAATTGTCTGTATGTTAGAAATATATTTTGGTTTAGGAAATTTAGAATTTCATATGAGCTGTCGGGAAACCCTAAAAAATAAAGGGTTTACCGAAAGGTTTGTACGTTGCACGAGAGCTTGAAATCACTCGGGAAACCCTAAACAAATTGTTTAGGGTTTCCCGAATTTTTTCAAGCTATCGGGAAACCCTTAAAAAATAGGGTTTCCCGAAATGTTATGTGAAATTGTCGGGAAACCCTAATTTTTTAGGGTTTCCCGACAATGTCCTAAGGTTTTCGGGAAACCCTAATTGTTTAGGGTTTCCCGAATTTTTTCTAGCTATCGGGAAACCCTTAAAAAATAGGGTTTCCCGAAATCTTATGTGATATTTTCGGGAAACCCTAATTTTTTAGGGTTTCCCGATATCTTGAAAGAATTCGGGAAACCCTAAACAATTAGGGTTTCCCGGAAAATTTAGGAAGTAGTCGGGAAACCCTAATTGTTTAGGGTTTCCCGAATGCTATCAAGCTCTCGTGCAACCCTATATTTTTTAAAAAAGGCCGGTTTTTTTCTGTTTTTGTTATGTAATGTGATAATTATTCATTTTTTTTGTTTTTTAATTATTAAATTGTTTTGAAGCAGGAAAAATGACTTTCACAGTGGCTTTATGGTTCGGAGGATATTGGCAAGGGTTGCAGTATGTAAATGGCAGTCAAACACTCCTTCATCTTCAAAGTTTTACATATGAACATTTATTGAGCTCAATTCATGAGGTCATATATGCAGACATGAATTGCTGGGGTTATTTGATTCATGCTCTATTGGAGACGAATGGAAGGTTGAAGAGGAAAAAAATCAAGAATGATTTAGATTTACAAAACTGTTTTGCAGAATACGATGGACTTTTAGTTGTTTTCGTGTCATTGAAAAGGATGGACATTGGAGTTTCAGATGGATTCTCTTACCGTGAACAACAAAGTTCAGTAGATGAGGAGTATAATCAAGGTGGCCAAACTTTTAATGTGAGTAGTGAGGACGTTGGAAATTTCAATTCATCAAATGTTCCGTTAAATGTACACGATGACCGGGATTTGTTTTCAACATGGGGTTTAGACAACACATATGTTGGAACGTCTTCAAATGATAGGTGTGAACCTTGGCCATCCCCATGTGGACGTGTTGACTACACAGGTGTTAACGTGGACCTGAACTTGGACCCAACTAATGAAATAGAAGAATTGACGCACGAAGATGGACCAGAACAAGAAGATGTTGATCAATCCCCAGGTAATCATGTTTTGTGAGTACATATATAAAATTTATATATGTATCTTGATTAACAAATTGACAGATATATTTCATTTTGATAGATCCAAACAATGAAGAAGATGACTTTGTACTGGATGAAGATGTTGAGGCAGGGTTGGATGAGGAGCAACGAAAAGTATATGAGCAATTTTGCTCTGACATAATGAGAGCCGAGTGGTATATTCCAGAGTTACCTTCATTTGAGCATCCTGCTTCTTTACAGATTGAGCAAGCTCCACAGGGTCTGCAAAAGGGTTCGACGTTTGGTAGTAAGGTTGAATTGAAGAATGCAGTTGGGATTTATCATTTGGAGAATCAACTCGAATTTCGTGTGGACCACTCGGACAAACACCGGTGGTGCGTGAAATGCATTCAAAAAGACTGTCCCTTCGTTTTGGCTGCTTCGGAAAAATATGGTATTTGGAAAATCTCCAAAGTTCTCTTGCCTCATACTTGTTCACGTGAGTTGAACACTAGTGCTCAACGCAGACTACCGGCCTCTTTGATTGGAGATTATTTTGTCCAGAGGCTCCGAAAAGATAAGTCCATTCTCAATCCTAGGGACATTATTCAAGAAATGAACTCACGACATGGATTGAATGTGAGTTATAGGCATGCGTTGAGTGCTAAACGTTATGCAATGAGAAGTGCATACGGTGATCCAAAGACATCATTCAGCATGCTTCCGGCTTACTTACAGGAATTGAAAAAACGTAATCCGGGTACACATACTGCATTAGACACTCAGAAGAATGGGAAATTCAAGTACGTTTTTTTTGCGTTGGGTGCATCTATTATCGGATTTCAGCAGTATTCAAGACCTGTTATAGTTGTGGATGGTTGCCACTTGAAGGGGCAGTACAAAGGGATCGGATTTGTTGCCGTAACAAAAGATGGAAATGATCAGGTTTTTCCCCTTGGAATTGGGATAGGGAATGTCGAGAACGATGAATCTTGGACATGGTTTCTGCTTCAAGTCCGAAAAGCATTTGGTTGCCCAGATGGCCTGGTGATTGTCTCCGATCAACATGTGAGCATCGGTAATGCCATTCAACATGTCTATCCTGAAGCAACCCACGGTCTTTGTTGTTTCCACCTTCAGCAGAATCTAGCGAAGTATGGATCACATTTTGTCGGGCTGTTCCACAATGCTGCATACTGTTATGAGGAAGTTGAATTTGATAGGTATGTCTCAATTCCATTTCACATTACTTTCTTCTGAATACAAAATCTCATATCTATATTACGTGTCTGATTACTAGTTCATTTATTCAAAGGTACATGACTTTGATCAAGGATAGTGGAAATGAAGGCGCGATTGAAAGTTTGAGGAAAGCTAACCCTATCAGGTGGTCCCGTGTTAAATGCCCCTTTCGAAGATTCAACTTCATGACCTCCAATGCTGCTGAGTCATTGAATGCTCGTCTCGTGTGGGCAAGAAAGTTGCCTGTTTGTTCCTTCTTGGAGGCTGCTCGAAGGGTTATTGAGCAATGGTTTGCTGAGAGGAGAGAGGGGGCTGAAGAGAGGGAACACACTTTCACATCGTCTATGCACGAAAGATTAGGTGACCACATGCGGCAGGGGCGAACTATGGAGGTCCAAAGGGTTGGACGAGGCAAGTTCAAGGTCACGGATGGGCGAAAAATATTTTTGGTGGGCCTTAGTGATAATGTGTGCAGTTGTATGTTTTTTCAGACCGAGTTAATTCCATGCGCGCATGCATGTGCATCCATCAGGTTCGTAAACAGTTTTTCAACAAATTCTAAATGACAACTACACCTCACTTTTTTTAGCGTACAAAATCATATTATTGACTGTCTTTATTTTTTTCCTTAGTTTTGCCAAGGAGTCAGTTGCCTCATATGTCGCCCCGTATTACACGACCCACTGGTTGAGAGGAATGTGGGCTGGTGAAGTTCTGCCTGTGCCCGACCCGACAGGGTGGGTTATTGATGATGAGGTTCGTAACTTTGTTTGTCTTGCACCAGATCAACCAAAACAAGCAGGTCGACCTAGAGGCAAGCGAATACCCTCTACTGGTGAACAATCGGGAATGCGACGGAAAGGGGCGACCTTGTGTAGTCGTTGTGGTCAACCAGGCCATAACGTAACCACATGTTCTCAATATATTACCCCATCCACTCAGTACGATAATATTGATGTTCCAGACGAGGAAGGTGACTTGACAGTCCATAAAGGTGGAACAAAGCCAAGAAGAAAGAAAAAATGTTCGATTTGTGGGTCAGATGCACACACAAAAAGAAAGTGCCCTATATATTTGAGTGGAACCTGATGCTGTGTAACGTAGTACTTGTCTGATTTGTTAATATTCAAAAACTTGATCCTTGTATGTTAATTGTTCAAATAAATGTTAAATGTTAATTGTTAATTGTCTGATTTGTTAATATTCAAAAACTTGACACTTTCACACACGAATTGAAAAAAACTAGTCAAAAACTAATGTTAATTGTTCAAATATATATAATACAAACTAATCAAAAAAATCCTCAGGGCAAGTGTCACCGTCAGTGGAATTCCTATAAATCACAAACGCTATCCACTTCCGAAGGGCCGAAACCGTCTGATACTTCTGAACTGTCTTCCTTGGCCACTCCCATAGCATCCCACTCTCGACAGACATCAAGGCCCACATGCCACATGAGTGACTGTCCTCCTGCTTGTAGCATAAGTTCGCCTCCAACATTGATAAGCCGTACTCATCCGTACCTGGTGGAATCTTCCGACCCATCGCCCATGACGCCTCATAAAATCCACAATACTCCAACAATCGTGGCAGAATGCGACGAAGTGGCAGGGTCTGCTGGAATCGGGACTCCAGAATCTCCGAGGTGTACCTATGCCTCAGCGAGTCAACTAGAACGATCCTTGGCTGCTCGAGATCTATCTCACATGCAACCCAATGGCCATTCAAGTTCAGTATCACCCATACCTGTTATTTCAACTGTAATTAAAATGGATGTCGGTTTTATATAGAACAAACCATATCAATTAAATACTTACACCCCCTAAGTTATTCACCCATGGCTGGATATAGTTCCATCTCGGTTTCTCCCCTCGCACATAGGGTGCAAGCAGCTCCAAGTCTTCGGATGAAAACTGCTCCCGAATGGGCCCCTTGTATTTCGTCTCGTCATCCTCGTCAGCATGCTTTCTTGCCCAAATTTCCTTACAAATTTCCTACATTATTAGATAATTACTGATCAGATACAAATAACAGTAAAATGGGCACATCCAAATCAATTAAATATTCATATGAACTTACAAAGAAGTGACAATCCACCATCTGGAAATGCCCGGCTATTGGGTATCGGGGATGAAGGTTAGCTGCTTCTGGGCGGCTTTGAAGTATGCCAAGATACGCATCAAGGACCTATATTATATATAACGATTAAAGTACATAACATTTAAATATATACATAACTTTAAGAACTAAGTAGTACCTGGTAATTCATATCACTGGTCTCATCAATGATGTCCCGGAACCATGATGGCCCGACTGGGATGCCCACACCGACGTTGCGCCTTTCAATATCCAAATAATAATATTAAGTATTAAACAATAATTATTAAATAACATATGACAGAATAAATTCATGAATGCTTACCCCGTGACCTTATCGTCATCCCCTTCGGAGTACGCCTTCACGTCCTTGAATTTTAGTCCTGTTGCTCTAGTCGGCTCGATAGCCAAAAACGGGCTGCGTACATTTCTAGATGGCTCTCTCCGTCGAACTGCAGCTCCAACAGTGCCCGTCTCTGGGATGATTGGAGGGACGGATGCAGGTCTGCTCACCCCTGACACCGACGGAAGATCAATCGGAACGACTGAAGGTTCCGTCGAACCAGGTGGAACAACTCTGTCACTGTGGACTGGTGTCTGATAAGCAGCTGCATCAGGTGCTGTCCACTGCGCTCCCGTCGAATGCCCCATCGACGCCCACCACGTCGTCAGCTGATCCTGGATCATACCCGGAATTTGTGACTGCATACGCTGGAACTCCGTCGCGACGTACTCGCGAAGAGCTCGATCGCGTCGATCGTTATCCTCCTGCAGCCATCCTGTTAACCGGGTGAACAGATCGTCATCCACCCGTGGACTCTGTGCATGAGCTGCGCCCTGGGACTCGTATCCTGAATCTGGGCACCTCTGAGCAACAGGGGAGGCTGGAATAGGCACCTCATCGGCCTCATCATCCATAATCGGTCGCTCATACTGCTGATGCACATGGGTGCCCACCCTCGAACGGCCTGCCCGAACACCGGCTGTCGGAGCTCGGGCACTTCGGACCGTACGTCGTCTCGATGGACCAGCATCATCAGTCTGTGCTGTAGACCGGGCGACCCGTGTAGGACGATGGCCTTTCTTTTGGTGATTGATGACCTGGACTCCAGAAAATATGTCGTCATCAATGTCACTCCAGTACCTCTGCGACCTTTCTTCTGGGGTGGGCTCCAGCCGCTCAAAATACTCCATGCCCTAGTGAGATTATTTAAAACACAAACATATGTGAGTAGTAATAATAAATTAAAATAAAAAGTCTATTTAATTGTAATTGTGTAAACTACCTCGTCGTCCAGAATGTGAAAAACATCGACCTCTGTCCTCTTCAATCCCCACTTCAAACACCTAGGCATATATAATGTCGTGTCCAATGTGCGACCGGCATATCTGGACGTCGACGGTATCGCCTCGAATGCCCATAACTAGAACATACAAATAGAAAGATATTTTAGTTAGTAAACTACGTTAGAAATTCAGCCGACTTTCAAATAATTCATCGAAAAAAATAGAAAATACGTACTATCAAGGCTGTTGAGAACCCATAGAAGTGGACCTTTGGCACGGATGCCCGAACTGATAGCTCCTTCGGTAAATTATCGATGTAGTAAAGGAGGGTGAGAAAACTCATCTTCCCCCACGGGAAGCTCTCCCAAAGATCGTCATTCTCGACCAGGTCCCAAACCCACAAATCAGGGAAAGTCTTCAAAGGGTCCAACCCGAGCAAAATCAAGTATAAAATCAAGATTTTGGCAATCTTGATAGAGTCCTCCGCGCTGTCACTAAACTCGCCGCTTCTGAATCGATCAAGCAGCTGAGAAACCGTGACCCGAGCAGAATCAGCGTGGACTCTATAGTACACCGCCCCCTCTACTGGCGTGTGATCCCCTGATGTCGGGTCGAAAGTTGAGTCACCAAACTTTAGACCGGTAACTAGGGCAAACTCCATCTTCCCAAACCGACAAATGTGTCGGTCTTGCCCTATAGCAAACCATCTCTCATCCTTAGGGATGACCTCCTTATTCCTAATCTCACGAGACATGAGGACGTGTAGAAACGCCTTGCATGACTCCTTCGTGGTCTTCCAAACAAGAAAATTCCCAAATGAACTGGCCAGGAAAGTACGCTCGCACCGTCGGCCTATCCCTCCTAATTGTGTCCTGATATCATCCAGGACGCTCAGACGTACATATCCATTAATGTACGTCATCGTCGTCTTCCAAGACGGACGAACCCACTCCCAATCAAACTGCACATGTACAAACACCAAAACATCAAAATATAAACCAATCAAAAATTTACATAAATTAAAATAATGAGTTTAAAAACTAAATTTCAATATTAACCAATATCTTTAAAATTCCTAATTTTTAAAATTTTTTACATAATTTTTAGAATAATTTACATAAATTATAGAGTTTCCCGAATTGAAGCTTTCGGAAAACCCTAAACATTTAGGGTTTCCCGATAGCTTTCAGAAAGCTTTTGGGAAACCCTAAAAATTTAGGGTTTCCCGAAACCTTACTGAAAGCTATCGGGAAACCCTAAAAATTTAGGGTTTCCCGAAACCTTACTGAAAGCTATCGGGAAACCCTAAAAATTTAGGGTTTCCCGATAGCTTTCAGAAAGCTATCGGGAAACCCTAAATTTTTAGGGTTTCCCGATATCGCTATGAAAGCTTTCGGGAAACCCTAGAAATATAGGATTTCCCGATAGCTTTCTGAAAGGTTTCGGGAAACCCTGAAAATACAGGGTTTCCCGATAGCTTCTGAAAGGTTTCGGGAAACCCTATATTTTTAGGGTTTCCCGAGAGGTTGAAGCTTTCGGGAAACCCTGAAAATATAGGGTTTCCCGATATCTTTCTGAAAGCTATCGGGAAACCCTATATTTTCAGGGTTTCCCGAAAGCTTCAACCTCTCGAAACACCCTATAATTTTCCTAAATTCAAACCTAAATCTAATCCAAAATATATAACATTTCCCGAAAGCTTCTCTAACCTAAATTCCTAATCCAAAATATATTTCAATATACAACTAAATCATCATGAACTAAACATAAACATAAACAAAATCATGAACTAAACATAAACATAAGTAAAACAAGAAATCAAAATAGTGAAATACTAACCGGTTCGGCGGCCATTAGAGGAAGTAGTGTGCAAGTATTCCTTTCCCGAAAGCAACTCTTCCTCTCCCGAATGATTTGTTCCTTTCACGAGAGACAGAGAGACGAGAGAGTTTTGGTAATTTTTTGGGGTGGGCTACACTCTCTCTGTAATTTTCTTTCTTACTGCGCGAAAATGGAAAAAAAAAGAAGAGAGAAAGAAAGGGGTGAAAGTGGAGGTGAAAGAGAAAGGAATCTGCTTTTTCCTTTTCAAATTTTTTTTTTTTTTTACACGTGGCAGTGGGGAGGCGGGTGGGGTGGGTGGTGGGTGGCAGTTATGATTGGCATTAAATGCCAAAAGTTGATTATTTTTTAGAAGTGGGTATTTGGTGATATTAATTTATATATTTGGGTAGATAGTGATATATATTTATATGTGTGGGTAAAATAAATAATTTTTATTATAACATGGGTATTTCGTGTCCCCAACCCAAAATAATATCTTGCTTATTTAAAGCACGTGCATGTAGATCTAATTCCACTGTCTACTTTAGGTGTCAATGCATCTCTCTTCATTGATTTTAGTTGGCATAGAAAGATTCCCCATTCAGATCTATCTCGAAAATTTAATGATGTATCAAGGTTATTATGGTCATTCCATGTCATAATATTATCATATTGGGTATCTACCTTTACCTTATGCTATGTATTATCCAACTTTTATAATGAGTTCTTTTAAAGTATAAAATTAAGGAAAATAACATGTATTAAATAATTTAAAGTTGTACTTGAATCATCATTACTTTTATGGGGTTGGAGTTGGATATATATCAATTAAGTGGCATAAATATCTTCTTTTTTAATAAGTTAGATGAGTTTAAATCTTTTCTATTAAAATGCAATACAATCATGAGTTAGTCTCATGTGCAATTGATGCACATACAATTCGGGTCTGGTCAGGTTTCTCCTCAGATCTGAGCTTTTTTTTTTTATTTTATTTTTTCGCTTCAGGTTGTTACATTTTATATTATATGCGTGTGACCTTTATGTTATTTAAGTGTGACTTTTATGTACAAATTTAATGACTTTTATATACTCTAAATTAGAAAAAAAAGGAAGAATTTTAGCAAAATTTGTACATATTTACCTTTATGTAATATTAGTTGCACCTATATCTATATCTATATATATATAAAAGCAGGATATCCTGCCAAAAATAACTGTAATAAATTATCTATCTATTAAATAATTACTATTTTAAGAAACCTATTAATTGCTTTCATATTGTATTTATTGTAAGAAACTCAATACAAATAAATACAAATAAACCTATTTATTGTATTTTAAGAAACTCAATACAAATAAAAATAAATAAATCTCTTTATTGTATTTTAAGAAATTCAATACAAATAAATAAATATTTAATTTAAGAAATCAGTTATGATACTCAATTTAGTATTTATTGTATAAAAATTTCAAATAAGAAAAATAAATAGATAAATGACATGAAATAAGGGATTATATATTTATTATCTCTCATCTTATTTTTAAATACTTATTTTAATGGGTAAATTACAAAAAACAACTTCACCTATCAACTTTTTTCAAATTGCAACCTAATCTTCTTCTTTTTCTTAGATTGTCACCCAGTCTTTCTGTGGTTTTGTCGATTGCAAATTTTCTGGCGAAATGAAGATTAATTAGTTCACTTTGCAACCTAAACTTTATTTTTTATTTTTAAAGTAATTGCAACCTGAACTTTGTGTTTTTATCAGATTGCAACCAACAATGAAAATTTCTATTCCGGTGAACATATAGGTAACTTAAATTCACGTAAATATCGTGAAAATATCGATATCGATGGAAATATGGGTACATATATTTATTGTTATTTTTCCTATATTTACCAATATATTTCGATATTTTCTCGATATTTATTGATATTCCATCGATTTTTTACCGATATTACATATATTTCACCAATTTTGACCAATTTTCTTTGATATTTATTTTATGAATATCGATCACACTTATATAACATAAATATCACACTCATATATATAACATAAAGGTGTGAAGCGAAAAAAAATCATGATTTGTGATTGGACAAAAAATTAAAGTTTGGGTTGCAAAGTGAAAAAAATTAATTCATTTGCCGGAAAAATGACCTGAAATTTTGCAATCGGCAAAATCACAGAAAGACTGGGTGGCAATCTTAAAAAAAAAAAAAAACAGATTAGGTTGCAATTTTAAAAAAGTCGATAGTTGGGGTTATTTTTTGTAATTTACCCAATTTTAAATATATAATATATAAAATCAATCATTATTTAATGATCTTAAATTTAATATTCATATAAAATTTATCAAACTGAAATATGGAAATGTATGTGTGTAGACTTCAATTATTTTTCATTTTAAAACGTTTTTATGATATATAATATTAATTTATTGTATATTGATATTAAAATGTAGAAATAAAAAAATATTATAGGTGTAGTGTACCTAATAGATTACACATATAAAACATATCAAATAGAAAAAATTAGATTAAAATTATTATTGCAAGTTAACCAACTTATTCATTTGAAATATACAAATATTTTATTTTATCTTTCTTATTTTATATTTATTTGTTGTCAAATTTTATTTATATTTATATTCTGATTAATTGAGGTGGCATAAGGGATTGGATAGAGGTAATTTTTCTGGTTTTTCACAAATTAAAATTTTATCATTCTTAGTTCCTGATATATTGACTTATCAATCTTATAATTATTATTCATAATTTTTTTATTCAAAATGTGTATATTGAATCCAATTTTGAATTGTTTCATTTAAATAGATAACAAGAGAGATTTTCATGTATTTGATAAGTTGATATAATTTTTTATTTGATTTAAAATAAATGAGTTATATGTGGCGTTGAACCAACAAAAATTATTAAAATACGTGTGTATTTATAGTTATAAATGCCAATAAAATATAAATTTATTTATCTCAATACTTAAATCATAACGTTTCTAATACATATAACTTATCTTTCGATATTAAATTTATTTTTTAAAATTTCACTACCCATGTTCTGACACTATTTTTTTTATTTCTTTGTTTAATCCATAGATTAATATATTACTTTATATATTTCAAATTTCTAATATTTTCGAATATAATTATTTATAATGACATAAATTTAAAATTAAAATACCTAGCTTTATACTAATACAAATTTAAAAGTATCAATGTATTTTTGTTAAAATAATAATTATTACATTTTATATATTATTATATTTTTTAATAATTATATATATACCACACTGTGCAACGCACAGGTACACTACTAGTATATATAAAAGCAGAACATTCTGCCAAAAATAACTGCAATAAATGTCTCATTTATTAAATATTTCCATTTTAAGAAATCATTAATAACTTTCATTCTACATTTATTAATAAAAAAAATATTAATATTTAAGACATTTAATGTTATATTTATTGTATAGAAATTCAAAACAATAAATAAATAAACAAATCTTTCTATATATTTATATATTTATATACTATAATAATAGAGGAAAAATTGGAGATATTTACAAAAATATCATTTTTTAAGAAAAAGTGTCACATCAATAATTTTTTTATTTTGTATTTTTATTATTTCATTCATCCAATTTATAATTTAAATATTGTATCAGTTTATTCTTATTTTATTAATATTGATTAAATTAATTTTTATTGAATAATTCCTTATAATATCAACAATAGATTGTTCAAACAATAATTTCAATAATAAATATTAGGCAAAAACGTATATGAGTTTGACACACAAATCTAATCCATACATCAGGGTTGATCTGGTCAAAACGCAAAAAAAAAAAACACTCCCACTCGCATTTCACGAGTCCGCACGCGCCTGATACTCGCGCTCAAGCCCACTCAAACTCGCTCCAATAGACATACCTTTATGTATAGTTAGATGGGTTAAATTCAATTTTAGTTCATTTAAAAAGTCAATGTCTAATTTTCGTCCACCATGAAAGCGATTTTCAATTTTAGTCAAATTAAGCCAAAAATCGTCACTATTTGGTCCATTTTTGTCACTATTTTGTCCACCATGGAAGCGGTTTTCAATTTTCAGTTTTCAATTTTCAGTTTTCAATTTTAGTCCAATTAAGCCAAAAATGGACGAAATAGTGACGATTTTTGGCTTAATTAGACTAAAATTGAAAACCGCTTTCATGGTGGACGAAAATTGAACATTGACTTTTTAAATGGACTAAAATTGAATTTTTCCCATAGTTAGATCTACATTATGTAGGTAGATTTAACATAACACAAAGATATGTCTAACCATACTTAAAGGTATGTCTAATACAACGTAATTGTACATGTGTCAACCCTAAGTTTTTTTTTTTTTTTTTTTTTAAGTTTAAGGTATGAAATTGGGCAGAATGGTAGGTTTAACAAAACGTAAAGATATGTCTAACATAACGTAGTGGTAAGTGCCAAAATTCAAAAACCAAGCGTAAAAAAGAAAATGTATGAAATATGAGCAAATGTGTATATTAACATAACGTAAAGATATGTTTAAGATAATGTAGATGTAGTTCTAACATACCCTATTGGTAGGTGCAAAAATTAAAAAATTATGCGGGAAAAAAAAAAGAGAAAGAGAAGCGGTCCCTTGATCCGAATCCATGCACCCGTTTCATACGAGACTTACTTTAAATATTAATTTGTTTAGGAATAATTCGATATCATATGTAATATCAATATAGTTAATAGATAAGTGTAACACTATTAAAGATGTGTGTATATACATATATGTATATGGATAGTATGTATTTAGTGTAAAAATTATATGTCATCCTAAGTATTTTTTAAATTAATATTTGTAAGTATCCCGTCAATTTTTTTTTTCATTTTTTACTATTTAATCCTTTTGATTTAATAATATAAATGATGTATCAGTTTATTCTCATTTTACTGATCTTAATTAAATTAATTTTGAATAATTTTTTAAATACCAACAATTGATATCTAAACAATAATTTCAATAATAAATATTAATTTGCATGGGTATAATTTATATCATATTTAATATAGATTAATAAATAAGTATAACATTATTTAAAATGTGTGTATATACACATATATGTATATAATATGTCTGTAGTCTGAATTATATGACATCCTAAATATTTTTTTAAATTATAAATATCTCATAATAAAATTTTCATTTTTTATTTTACACTTAGGACTTCGTATATTTTTATATGAGAGTGCACGTTTTGAATTTAGATGGCTCAGCTGATTATTTAAATTATATGTTTAGTTTCTAATTATTATATTGTCATCATCATGATCACTACTACTACATTTCGATTTTGTATTAAGCTTAAATTGTAATGATCAATGTCGTGTTATATCAATTTATTTATGTGATACTTACAACAAAATAAATATCTGTCATCTTCAATGTTAAGCGATATTACTTTTTTTCTAATTCAATTTATTTTAAAATAAAAGGTTGAAAATATATAATTGACAGTAATTGCATCAAGTTCCTACGTAAATTTTTGTTTATGTATATACATATTCACAAACACACATAATTAATTTAAGTAATTGAATTTGATATTTAATTCATATTTTTTTAGTTTTTTTAGTATATTTAATTTAAGTGACTGACGAATTTTTTTTGTAGCACATATGATAAAAAAATGTTTCAACTAGAAATGTTGTGTATAAAGTTTTTTAAAAAACTTACAAACTTGCAAGTAAAATTTCCAATTTTGATTTGAAGATCATGATTGATATTTTTGTTTTTAATATTAGTCATAGATTAGTGAATTGGATGTGTATAATATCGATATATTGTTGTAAATTGAATTATTTTAAGCAAATTAAGATTATATTAGTTATTAAATATTATAAAGTCTTTTATGTACTAAAATTACTTATACTATATTATCAAATATTTAACAATATTATAATATCACATACCGCGCATAGCGCGGGTGCCAATACTAGTTCATCCTAAAAATGCACTGAATTTTGAAAATTTTCATTTTTTTCAAAGTTATGGATCATAAAGGTCATAATATTTGTACATAAAGGTCACAAGAATTGTACATAAGTTACAACAATACAACATAAAGGTCTCAATCTGAAGCAAAAAAAACCTGAAAATCTTCATTTTTTCCTAAGTTGCTGAACATAAAGGTCATAACATTTATATATAAAGGTCACACTTATATAACGTAGAGGTCACATCCTAACAACATAAAGGTAACAGCCTAAAGTGGAAAAAAAAAAAGGAAACCCAGGTGCGCGGATCCAAAAAGGAAAACCCAGATGCGCGGATCTGGGTCGGGTCACCCCAGTTGCACCAATCGAAATCCATGCATCTGGTGCACAGCAGCATTTGCGTACAATCATACATCACATAATGTAAGATAATACATATATTTATTGTTGACTATGGCATGAATGTACCGATGAAAATAAATACAATGTGAGATTCGAAGATTGACAAGAAAAAAAAAAGTATCCAATTAATTTAATTCCAATCTTTCATTTACTATTATAATATATTTGCCTCTTATTTTATCTTTTTCCAAATAAGTTGAGAACGTGGAATTGCTCCCTATCTTTCACCTTTTATCTCAGTAGATCCTTAAATATTCATTGTATGTTTACTTGTTTCAATCAATTCTTCAACTTTCATTATATAAGGTGGTAATGAACAAGAATGAAAATATCGGTTTTGATGGATATATCGATACCTTAATTTTAAGGAAATATCGATGGATATATTGGTTTCGGTAGAAATATCGAGACATATTTTCCTGATATTTACCGATATTATCCCAATATTTCCGATATTTACCGATATTTTCCCATGTTTACCGATATTTTCCTGATATTTACCAATATTCCACTGATAGTTACCGATATTTCATTGATATTCACTGACTTTCTATAATTTTTACCTGAAATCATTGATATGAAAATCGATATTGATATTTAGGTAATAATTGTTGATATCTCATTTATTTTTCAACCAGAAAATGAAAATATCGGAAATATATTGTTACAGTCCGTTTTTATTTCAATAAGATCAAAAAATGGAAATATCGAGAATATATCGGGATATTTTCATTCATGTCATGACAATGAATAACAAAAGTGATAGTATATGATACTAATGGAACTCCTTTTCATAATTACGCACAAGTACCACGTCAGATGAAGTCTAAATCCTACGTGGACATCAGGATAGGTGTGATTGGGAGCTTTTTCGTTGGGTATTATCGGGAAAGAAGCAAGTTTTTTAAATTCGAATATGGACCAGGAAAAGTTACAAACGGATGTGAGGGTGATAAGGTGAGATGTGGACACCATAAGATAACGGCGTTACGGATGGATAAGGTCAGTAGGCCCCCATTCTCATTCGTTGAGTAGAACTGAGGAATGACGGTTATATTTCATTATACAATAAATAATCCACTTATAATAATTTTAGAAAACAACTGTATCAGTCCAATTCAAACAATTAGCAGCCAAGTTCTTCGTGAGGCCCATCCCCGGCTCATGGGGGGTTTCCGATTCTCCTCCCTGCCAATTTTTTTTTTTTTAAATTAAACTTTCTCATTTTTTATTTTTTTAAATTTATGTCTTATTAATACAAAAATAATCCAAATAATTACATGTAATTAAAATGTTAACAAAACATAAAAATGTCTCAACCGATAAAACATAATTTAATCAAATCAAATTATTGAAAAATATAAAGATTACTTTCCTGTTACACCTTTATCAAAATTCTCAATACTTGAATGCAATTAGATGTGAATGAGAAATGAGAATTTTGAATTTTTGATACATATTTATACAGTATATATTTTATAATAATTTAATTATATTATTTAAAATAAAAAATATAGGAACGGAGAGAGATAGATCTGTGCAGGGGGCCAATAAAACTCCATCCCCAACAACTTGGAGCTTCTGCCAAAAACATTCTCATACTTGAAAACTTTTTCAAATTTTGAATCTGTAAAAACCCATACCTATTTCAACATATAAACTTTAACAGACAGTGTATAAGAAAAAGAATCAAACAGAAAATAGTACCCCTAGTGTTTTCACATCTAAACTTTCTACTCCCACTCCGACGCCATCATAATTTACAAAATGAGAACCACCAACATTTCAAATGTTCATCAATTCACAGAAATATATGTGTGTGTGCGGGGCACAACCAACATCATGGATAGAAGTTAATTATCAGAACAGCTGTGTTATCATAGCAGTCTGTACATTTCCACGGCTACCAGCCACTTTTTGCATATCGGACTCCTCTACGGTTCAACTATATGCATACATACATCAAACCATACCTAGTGTAATAGGAAAATTACCAAACAATTCAAACAAAGATTAACCATCTTCAAACTTATAAAAACTTTTACTAGATAAAATCCCAGGCTAAAACTGCCTGGGATTACCCAAACTATTCAGCCATCTACAATAAAATAGATAATTCCAAGTACAACTGTAAAATAAGATTACAAAGTACACACGACCATAAATGACAGCTAATTAATTCTACATCACACCAAAAAAGCTGTTCCACAGAAGATACCAACTGCAAAATGAACAAAGTGTTACCTCATTCGGACAAATCAGCATACTGCCATGGATTAAATTCTGTTGACTTCACATCTTCCGTCTCAACGGCATCTGAAGAGTCAACTGCCCTCCTATGCTCAGAGTACTTGCCATTGTATTGGTAGATTTCCAACTCACCCCATGGTGTAGTTGTAATGTCGTCAGTTTGATCAAACCATTTCGGGGAGAAATTATCACCTTTCGCTTCGCGGTTTCTCTTTTCAGCTCTCTGTCTCTCCTCCAAACTAAAAATATTGGAATAGGTAAATCACAATGCAAGTTCAGCACACTGAATAACAAACTTTTATAATAATAAACTAACAACAGGTGGCACCGTGAAGACAGTATGCAGTAGAGGCACATTTTCATTATGAAGTATAAAACAATTTGTGTTTCATGAACCATCAATTTATTTCAACCTAGCTTACAAGGAATCCAATGGTTTTTCTATAGGACACATTCAAATAAACTTTTTTCAACCATCGGGAACCAAGGACATTAATTTTCATTGGATCAGGATATAAAAGAGATTACTTAAACCTAAATCCTCTTTTTTCCTTCCACAGCACCTGGAGACTGATGGTTTTACTTCTTAGGCAATGTCAAATACATTGGTTTTCCATTTGTAAGCGCTCAAGAAACACAAGCTGTCACAAATAAGAACTCGGCTGTACTTAAATCCCATTAACCTAATATTGAGGCAACTTAGAATGACGTTATGGTATATCTCTGTGTCAACAATAAAATACAACTTTTAATAGTGGGTAAATCGGGGATGTTTATGGAACATGACATTGAAATAAGTTACCCAAAAAGTGAGTGGGGTTCAGTTTTATATTCTAGAAAATCAACTATCAACTAACTAATTAAAATTGTAATGGGCCACATATACTAGAAACTATCATTTTAAAGTCATTTAAAAAAAAAACGCCCAAACAGGATTGCAATAGCTTCATTTGTTCTCTCGTTAATTCAAGTATTTTGAATGCACATATAGGGTTGAACAACTGCGAGTTCAGAAAGAAGGGAGAGAGAAACAGACCTGCTCTTTGCAGCACCAGCCTTGGAGAGATCACCTTTCTCAAGTGCCCATCTATCAGGGCGTAAACGTGAATCTGATGCCAACAATTTCCTGGGTGCAGTTTCAAAGCTATTTAATTTATGTGCAAACTGGGTGAACTGAAATTTGTCATTTGGTGGAGCTGGGGCAACATGCCAAACCTAACATTTCATCAATTATAACCAATCAGTACACAACTTGAAACCAGTGAATTAGAGTGGCCAACAAGCTCAAATGCATAACCTTTACATTAAGATATACAGCGAAAACAATATAACATTCCAAAGCAATGCATATAAAACTTCCCAGACCAGCGATACAAGAATCACTTGCACAAAGAAGCCAACCAAAAACACGATCAACTATTGTGCTAAACTGCTAATCAAGAGAATTAGCTTGAGAATTACAATCAACCAGATAGGAGAACCACATAGATAACTAAGCCATCTATTAGATGTTCCAGCAATAGAAAATCTCAGCCTCATTAACATCTCAGAAGATTCACAATAAATGAATAGAACCTGTGAATAATATCATCTCACTACCTCATTACCAGATGAAAAAATTTCAACAAAGAAGACAATAGAAAATCACCACTTCAAATTGTAGTATCATTGAATGAGAAGAAAGGAAATCAAAAGGTTCACCTCTTTCAGTTCTGTTCCAGGAAGAGGTTCCCCTTCCAAATCACATGGTTGGTAACTCATGGACTCACTCCATTTTCCAGTCATCAAAATTTTAGGTTCCTCATTGGCATTATACACATATCCATCCACCTCATATCTATTAGCTCTGCACCCAAAATGGTCATATAAACATCAGAAAAATTCACAATTAATTTTCTGAAGCACATGATGTTGGATGGATCTACGATTTTATTTCAAGGGGCGTAAAACTAGTAGAATTTTTTTTACAATGCAAGGTCGGCAAACCCTTAAAAGACCATGACATAATGAAAAACATCAAAGTTAGTTACATATAAAGAGAATTTGAAAGGATGGTGACCGCACCCTGCGCCCCCCTTAAGTTCGCCACTCACGGTGGGCACACAGCCACACACAAGACAGACTAGATGTAGAGAAAACAGACATATTGTAACCAGGAATAAGTTTTTCTATGGGTACCTAGCAAGACAAATCAAGTTTTTTGACTCTGGTTGTGGCATTGTTTTATATTGACAAGTTATATCTTAAAGAAGTTGATGAAGCTTATCCTGAGCTGTCCAAACATATTTATAAAATCATGTAGTCTGATATATCTTCCCAATGGCTTTGCATTTGGATATTAGACACTTGCTACTGCCAACAAGGCAACAACTCATAAAAAACAATTACCTCTTAAGAATTGGTTATTTTCTATATTTCATAAAGTAATACAAGCTACATCTTATGCATCTACTGAATGTCTATGCTTTTAACACTTAACAAAATTCAACCCAGCAAAGAGAAATGAGAAATCAAATCACATAAAACGTACAAATAATTTGTTAGTTTACACAGTAAGACTCATTAATCACCCAATAAACCAGGCATTTCTACCATCAAAACTACTTCTGAATCATAAGATTTATCAGATGCAAAAATTCTGGTGATTGATGGAACTTATTATTTAGATGCACTTCTGAATAACAGTATCTTACATGAAAGTAACTGAAATGCTGAGACATAAATGGCAAATGAAAATGAGAAGTGACATACCCAAACCAGCCACAAGGTTGAAAATAAAGAACAACTTTGTCCCCTGTAGTCAAATTTGTCATAACCATTTCTCCAAATGAATCCACCCAGGTTCGTCCAAAAATCAAATTGTTGACTTTGGTAGGAGGGGGAACCAAATCCAGGACAATGCCGTCCTTTTTTAGTGTCACACGTGTTCTGCATTAAAGATCACATAAAATTTCATCAAAAAAGAAAATAATTTACCTGAATCTCATAAGAAAATAATTACCAAGACTGATCCTGCAATTTCATATCATCCACAGGGGTTATCATCCAGATATAACAAACCAGGGATGAAAACAAAATGAATTTACCTTCCAACAGGATAGACATCGAGTGAGTTGCCTAAAAATTTAGTTCTCAACTTAGATGTCACATCATATGTGAAATGCTCATTTTCAGCATGACCAGCACTCATTGGAGGATGATGGCTGACCTAAAAATTATAAGAACCTCAATTAAGAAAAGAAGGCACGCAGGAGCAACTAGTAATGCATGCACTGGCTAATCATTTTTCAAAGATGAGGTCTCACTGAAAACTAGGAACCAGAAATTTCATTTCTCACAACTGAATTGCAGTTAAAAAATTCATGCATTAACTAGTAATGCAGGATGATGAAATTAATCAAATGTTGGTGAAATGGTTCACAAACCAAAGGAGTAATTGATGATTAACTCACCTGCTCTGAGATGAATGAAATGCCATCATGGTTAGCCATTTCATAAGTCTCACCAAGAATCGGATTGAAAGGCTTCCAAGTGCGTTGGTACGCATAATAAACAGATATAGCCCATGATGCTGTCAAATGGCACAAAATAATGCATAAATAAGTTCATCATAAAAAATCTCACACAGATTGGATGATAATATATTTTGTCCATCACTCAAAGCAAGAATACTTACATGCATATACCATACGCATGTAGGGATCTTCACAATTATCTGCTTGATCTAAAAGGTGCGAGTACTCCATTAACTGCCATAATAATCATAAAAATAGCATCACTACAAGCTAAAACAACAAATTATAGGAGTTGCAGCAAGCTTGCAAGGAAAAAACACAAACCTCTGCCATTTTCTGAAGCATTGTCATTGGCTCGAATATGAGGACGGGGAGAGTTACCATTGATGTGACATCAGAACCAATATATTTTTGCATCATTTTCCAGTAACTATCTCGCTCCTTTGAAAGCAAAACATCTATCAGTACATATACATGCACACACATGTAACAACAACAATCACTTTTAGACACAATTGAAGGGCCATTGATCATGCATAAATAAGAGAACTGAAATATTAGAGAAAGAATCAATATGATTTAACTAGAGTAACCAGGCAGCTATTATCAAGCATTGCAACATGTCTGAATTTTTTCAAGAACTTCCACCCACTTCTACATATTGAAATCAGTTTTCGTGAATACACACACACACACACACACACATATATATAGTGTCTAAAACTCTCCATTCAATAAATGTTATAACACATTAAAAGAACTTCAACTACACAGTTGTTGAACTTTAACCTGTTTTCATGTATCCTGGCTTTAATCAGCACACAGCAAACATAATCATCACAAGCCAATCTTATTCAAAATGTAAGAAAATGTTTTTCAAGGTGCAGAAAGAAAAAGTTTTATAAATAAATAAATAAAATAACAAAAAAAACTATAATCTCTAATCTAATCCCTTCCAATACTTGACAAAATGCATTACTTTCGGATTAGCATCAAAATCCTCATCAACAAAATTCATAAAATCACATGACAACCCACCTCATCTCTCCACCTTCCTCTCTGAGCTTCCTCTTCGGCATCTTCTTTTCCTCCTTCAGGATTTATAACCTCCATCCCTTCATGGCCAAGCAAACTGAAGGCCGTACAGAAAGTATATAGTTAAAAGATAATATCTTAACTTGTGGCGTTACTAGAGAAAAGAATGAATAGAAACAAATGAATACTAAGATAGTAAAAAATATTTTGATATTTATGACTGCATCTTTGTTGTAAAGATTAGAAGCTCCCAAGAGTTGAAAGAAAAGACACAAGAATCAAGATTTCCATCTGATAGAGCTCATAGAATCATGTTTTTGGATGTATATATTAGTGGATCAAAAAATTAGAATACAAGTGACAGAAAATACTTTGATAAGTAATGTAAATGGTAAAAAAGGACTTATTTTTGCAAACGTAGTTAACTGGAACTGCAAAAGTTCTAAAAGGCCAATGTGCACTTAAAAGGTAAAGTATTCCCAAAATCAACTAAAGTGTGGAGTAGGGGCATCTGGCTTGATCGTATCATGTACTGTACATTGCAAATGATTCTAGATACCTGTAAACCAGCTAGGCTAAAATTTTGAAATTGGTTTTGATTCTTCCTTTTCAGTTAAAAAAGTTTCAAGGGAATTTTCAGATCTTTAATGTAACAATAGGAAAAAGCAATGTCTGGCCCGGATTTCAACTGTCTTGAATAGCATAACATGGTTTTTTTTTTTTAACACTTACGACCATGATATTATGAAGGCAAGGAAAAAAATTGAGCCAAACCAATCCCTGTGCAAATTAAATCACCAACCCAGACACAAATCTATGATTTTGTGTAGGGTCCCTCCATGTACTGCTCAAAGAAAAGAGATACTAGGATAGTTGGAAATAAAAAGTATACATTTAACTGAGAATAACAGAACAACTGATCTTATATGAGTCACTTTGGATACCTGAATATTCTTATCAGTCCAGTACATTGTCTTTTATTAGAAAAAGAAAAAAAGAATTCAATAAATCCTCACCATCTTGAAGAAATGTAAAAGGGAAACCTTTCCATTTAGAAGAAATAAAGTTAGAGATGAAAGATCATTATTGCAAACAGATATACATACGCCACACCAAAAACTTTTGTTGCACATCCTGCATTCGTGTTTCAATATCACTTGCCCCCAAGTATTATAAATGGCCAAAGGTTCCGAGTTTTTCTTTGGAGATTTCATGCAAACCACTTATATACACCAAACTAAACACTCATTAATGTAAAAATCAATGAATCAATCAACTAAATAGTCCATCATCAGAGATTACAGCAGCTAAAATTCAAATTCAAGCTCACATCTTCAGAATCGCAATAAAAAACAATCTAAGAAAATGCAATTGGGCTCACCAACAAAAGAATCCCAATCAAATCAACTTCAACAACCAAAAACGAGCTACTTTCCATTCAAAAATTACCAATCATCGATTATATGTACATACCCGTTGACAGATCTATGCATGGCGTTGCTGAAGAGCGACAGCCCCGACGTCATGGCCGCGAAGAAGCCTCCTTTGTTTTGATTCTTCTCAGGACTCCCCATGTTCTTCAACGAAAATAGAAATCGAAATCACCAAACTCAAATCGGATAAAAACAGAAACTAGGGATCCAAATCACAGAAAAATCAGGATTCAATTTCCACAATTGCCAAGAAATCAACACCAGATGTGTAATCAGTGCTATCAAAATCGGAACCCTAATCCTATCGATCAGGCGATCTGGGTGAGAGACTTGATAATGATTGCGATTATAGAAGTTGAATAATGTTTATATAACTAACAAGTTGTGTGGCAGTATCGCAATTTTGAGGAACACAGAGTGGTGAATTCGGAGGAAGAAAATATACAGCGAGGAAACACAATGGAGCTGGTTGGCGGTTCCTGCTTTCGATTTATACCCAATATCTCACGCGCTTACGGTGGAGCGTGGCTACACCTTCACAATCCAAACACTCACAAAAAACGAGACTCCTCTTCAGATGCCAACGTTCAGGACACGTCCATCTAGAATGCTCAATGAAACAGATATCTGGGCCGCGGCCCAATTTCAATCTTCTTGATTAGTAAGCTCAGTGGCCCATTAGAGGGAACTTTTCTCTTTTCACCTTTGAATTAGACTCAATTCCCCTTCAACAAGTAATAATACCTTTTTCTTCTTTTTCTTTCTTTTACAAATTGGATGGAGATATATATATATATATATTTTAAAATTTTAAGGAATACGAATATTATTTTTTAAGTAAACTTTAAATTTTTTATAGTTATGGCCCATTAACTATAATAAAACCATGATTAGGAAAATTCTCCAAATATAGGTGACAGGTCAAGTGGGCCACCTCGATTGGTCCGCCTAGTCAAATTGGGCCTATTGAAGTTGAATTGTCTTCTTTCATTAGAAAAATGAAATGGATAATTGACAATTGGTGTGATAGGGCAATTGACCTGGCCCCACTGATAAATATTCAGTTTTCTTCAATAAATTGATTTAATATATTTAAATATCCTATATTAATTAATATGTAATAAAATACAATTCTTATGTGGGTTTAAATTTGTGATCCGTTCATTTTCCTACCTAAATTACAACTTAAATAGAAGAAAAAATGGCATACACATGCGATTAGATTATGCATATGTTGGGGTCAAATCTTGATCTTAGTTATAGTTTGAAAAACAAATTCATGATTGTTTTATGTTGAACACCATTTCCAAAGTTTTAGCAAATTATACTTGACACAAGGAGCAAAGCATTGAACGAACACTTTGTGATGTAACAACGACAACAATGTTGTAAACGATTTTAATATTTGTAAATTAACGAAACTTAAAACTGTTTATCATAAAATTGTCCACGTATTTATTATTAATATTTATATAGTGAGATAGAGAGGGAAAAAAAGAGCGTGGAATTGAGTTTGATGGATATTATTATTTAATCCACAAAAACTCGTCCATTTATAAAACCCTAAATTGGACTCTATTTCAGAGCGCTCAGATATTCCTCCCCTCTATTGGGTTCCTGCTTCCTACAGGTAAATCTCCTCTCTCTCTCTCTCTCTCTCTCTCTCAATATTCACTATTCCCGTGTGAAGTTAAACAATGTGATGATTTTCTTTTTGAACAAAATGTTGCGATCGTTGCATTCATTTTCAACACTCGTTCTGTTTTTTTGTATATTTGATTGTTAATATTTCTTCCAAATACTGCTCTGGGAAGTTGAGACAGTGGATGGGTTTCACAGGAAGCGTGAGGAAACAGATCCAGAAAATTAGCTTCGCAAAAAAACTTGTAAAATCATCAATCTTTTGGGCTTTTTATGTTTTCTTTCATTTTCCTCCTTTTTTTTGTCAGTAATATTTTAGCCCTTGTGAGCTCCTTCAGCTTTGAGTGCATGTGTCTAAATATGTATATGTTGTTTGTTTTGTTTTGTTTATGAAACTATTTAACCGGAATTTGACAGAGTTATCAAGTAAGATAAATTCCAAGCATTGCTGTAATGGATTGTTTTGTACCTTGTTTGGTGTTTCAGAAACCTTTCCTTTTCTGCATGGGGGTTCTATTAGCTTTTCTTTGAAATTTTATTAGTTCCCATGTTCTGTCAAAAATTATGGCAATTTAGATGATACAATAGAGATAAATTATGTATTTTCATCTGTTTTGCCCCATATGCTGTTCACATGCCAAGCAAAGAACAGGGACCAATGATAACTCCTACTATCTGATAATGATTTTAATTGTTACCCTAGATTGCAGATTCTGTGAAATATGCCTTACTCATCTGAAGACGAAACTGACATAAGTGAGTCTGAGTTGGAGGAATATATCGATCGATGCTATGAGCAGCTGAAGGACGGCAATCATAAGGTGAAAGCTTCAGATGATTCGTTCAGGTGTCCATACTGCCCTGGAAAAAAGAAACTGACTTACCCATTTAAGGACCTTCTCCGACATGCCACTGATGTTGGTAAGGGCTCACAGAATCGGGATATCAAGCACAAGGGAAAGCATTTAGGCCTTGTCAAATACATGAAAAAAAATCTTGATCAGGAAGGCTTATCAGCAGAATTTACTGGGTTATCCCTTGAGCCTACCCCAGGCAATGATGTAACGGAGATGTTTGTGTGGCCATGGATGGGAATTCTGGCCAATGTTGATGATGGTCAGAGTATCTCCAAACTGAAAAATGATCTGGCCAAGAAAGGATTTGATCCAGTTAGAGTTCGAGCACTGTCTGGTTGTAAATTTGCTGTGGTGGAGTTTAAGAGAGACTGGTCTGGATTTTATAAAGCCATTATGTTTGAGAAAGAATTCGACATTGATCATCATGGGAAGAAGGATTATTGTGCAGCTTCTGATTTGGCAGATGGGTTATATGGTTGGGTTGCTCAAAATGATGATTATAATTCAGAGGGTGTCTTAGGTGAGTACCTTCAGAAGAATGGGGACTTGAAGACTCTCAGTGATTTGGAAACCAGCGAGAAGCGCAAAACTGGCCTGCTCGTTGCTGATCTAAGCAATACTATTCTGGAATTGAGGACCCGTCTTCATAAGCTCGAAGGTGACTGTTGTGAACCTCCTGCAGCTGTTGTTCGTGACATATCAGAAAGCTGAGAGGCACTTAATTACCCTTTTAGTTATCTTTAGCTTGCTAGTAGACTTGTGAATGACTCTAACCAGCTTGTTATTTGCTTGCTTCTCTCGTACTATTCTATTATGTTTGACTGTCTGCGCTCAAGTATTTGATGGGAGTATTATTAGCTATGCTAGTTGAAGAAACTGGGAGAGTTGATTTTCGTTTCCAGCTTTAGTTGATGTAAATATTTTATGAAATTCAAGTTTGGAATCTCTGTCTGCAATCTGCAGGTCTCTCTCTCTCTCTCTCTCTCTCTCTCTCTCTCTCTCGTGATTGTCTGGAAAATATGTCTCCCACCCACTAGTTGATTGAGTTTTTCCATAATAACGACTGGCATTTAGCTTTCTCTCATTTCGATTCAACAAAATCATCCAAATATTTAAGGTTTTTAAGTAGTTGAAATCATCCAACTATTTAAGGTTTTTAAGTATTTGTGGTCCAACTGTGAGATATAGAAGGTATTGGTGAATGTAATTTCTTAGCCCGATGATTTAAAATTTAAATGCTGCTGTAACTATGAGAAACCCAAGAAAAGTGTGTAATTTAAAGCAATAGCAAAGAAAAACAACTTAATATTTTTAGAACAATCATCGTGGGAGTTCCTATTGTTAACATGTATAAACAAATGCTTCAAGAAACATAAAACAAGTGCTACAATTATATGCAATTTCCCAGATAATGAATTAAGGCTGTTTCCACGGACATTGTCAGCTTTACCTCCAACTGAATAAAACAGAAGAAAAAAACTTGATTTTCCCCCTGTACAAGAGGATCCAGTCAATTCAACTAAGCACATTTCGTCTCACATCCATCTTTGGCGTCTACGAATTAAGTAGATGCGACCATATACCCATTGTCTACCTGGTCTCGAGATGGATTGCTGTAAAAATAGAACATATAGGGGAGCATTCTTTAATCAAATGTCATTTAGTTGATAAACGCCTGGAAATATGAAAACTCAATAAAAAAAACCTCAAAATGTTTCTAGATTTGTGATGACTAGATTTTGATAAACTATGGTGAGGACTATCACAAAAGATATTTTACTATTCCAAAACCATGAATAATAGGTTTCAATGATGTTGATTGGAGCCAGACTCAAGTACCTCAACTTTTGTTCGGAACTCCAAGAAGCTCTCACATACATGACATTCTGTTCTTTGTGGTGAATGACCCTGCCTATCTGATCTAACAAATGCAAATACCTGTAAACAATGTAATCCTTCAAGTTTTAGCTCTACATGCCACAGGTTTGAGAACAAGTTGTTTTAATCTAAACTGGAAGGTAGTTAAAAGGGAGTACTTTTTTCACTAACCTCTTCACCACAATTTGGACATACTCCCTTCAATGCCACCAACTTATTCTTCCAGAGTCCTTTAAGTGCTCCAACTGTAAGTAAATCAAAATTAGAGTTTCAATAAAGTCATTTTCTATTGTTCTTATATGTGAACAAACAAAAGCTATGCTTCCTACATGTGACAATGAGAAACGCTGATTAGATATGGTGGTCAACTAATAGTATTCATCTTAATTGAGCCAAGAATGGACAATGGGTTGTCAAACATGACACACAAGTATAGCTCTCATGAATTAATCTAAGCAATTCCCATATTTCACATTTCATAATATTTTTTAACATTCTTGTCAGCCTTCTTGAAGTATTAATCATGCTAAATTTTTGTTTACAATTCAAATAGGTGTGGGTAATGCAGTCCATAATTTACTAAATCTTACTCTTGTTACTGAAAAAGTAATAGCAGATGCCATAATCATTACCAGAAGCTGATGCAATTGGGTACCCAACCATGGAACCAAACAACATGAAGAGCAAGCCATTGAGTGTCGCAAGAAACTCCAGGGCATAAGTTTGACTAGTGTAAGGAAAATTAGAACTGAATGCATCTTGATAAGCTTGAGCAACAGTGTATACTATAGGCACAAGGCAGACTGAAGATCCAAAACCAAGAATCAAGAGCCATACACTCGCCAATGCAAATACCTGTGAAGGATCTTCCTGCCCTACATGCATGTTATTTGCTATTAAGTGCAGAGAAAAGACGGTTTAACACAAGCATATGCAAAAAAGAGTCATCAGGCACAGAAGCTATGGTGTTATATAAAGCATATGATCATCTTTAATAAGATATAGAACACTATTAAGGACTACATTGACAAAGCCAAAGTAATGCTCAAATTCTCAACTTAGAGTACCCATGACCACTTCATTAGTACATCAAGCCTCCCATCGTTGCATTTAGTGAATCGGAGAATCTAATAAAGGCCATTTCAAAATTCATGCACCATTTAACCATTGCAAAGATCCTAATGCAACACTTTAGCTGATGCCCAAGTCAAAGCAAAATGGTATGCAGCCAGTTTTTCTTAGAGATACAAACGGGTTAAGAACATTAGTTGCTGAGGCAGCAAATGTTTCACTTTTGGGAAGCAAATTCAAATAAATATGACATGGATCAAGACAAGCCTCAACAGGGAGGGATAATACTCATATTATTCCAGTGATCATATATCTCAACTCTAATATACTTTTTCAGGGCCATGCCTTGTGTCTTCTCGTGATTATTTTCTTTTTTAAAGAAAAATCCTTACATATGGTCTATGGATGTATAGAAAAAAAGGGAAAAAAAAAAAAACACTAAATTTGCACCCCCACTTCAAATTGGTTGGCTTGATGAGTTAGATATACAAAATTTAAGTACCTGCAGTATCAAATATGTAGTATTTTCTCAAAAGTAAGTTCCCATTTCCTTCACCCACCTAGGTCTCAAGCATAAAAAAAAAAAACCAATGAAACTGTTCTATCTAACATCTCCATGTCATTAAAGCTACTCTTTACACTTCTGGTTTTCAATTTTATCTACTGAAGCTATAACATAACGTGCATAGTTAACATCAGAGATAGTGCATTATCAGAAGAATCACCTCAGCATCTGCGTAGGTGGATTGCCGCTTCAGACTACAGCGTGGATACTTAACGACGTATTTGGAACCGTACCATCGCAGTTTTAACTGTGACAACAAAGATTTTATCAACACAAACCAAATATCATGGAAATTTTCAAGCAGGGAACAATACTAATCAGAACTAAAGCCAAGCAAAATTCACCTCAACTCTATCAAACATATCGTCAACAATTAAAGGTTCACCGCTGTAGTAAGCCTCCCTGGCCTTCACACACCACGGTAAATAGGTTATTATCAGCTAAAAGGACAATTGAGTGCAAAATGTGAGCACACATAAACTCACTTGCCGATAGAGAGCTTCTAGAGTTTCTTGACTGGCGGTTTCTACAGGTCCGACGAAGATGCAAGAAGGTCCTTCCGATCGGTGACGGCCGTCGTGCACGGCCGCGTCGGCGGTGGTGGGTACGGCGTAGCTCCGCGAGGAGAAGCGCACCGAGAGCGGGGCTCCAGTTCTCGAACCGGTTCTAGAGAGCTCGGTGGATCTGGTCACGTGAGGAGTGACCGGAGAGCACGTGCCGGCCATGAACTACCAAAACTGGTAAAGCTAAAGGATTTCTTTGATTGGAGTTGGACTATAAAAAGATCTGTTTTGTTGTTTGGTTGCTTGCGTGTGTACGACTGTTTGTAGCCACAAGATGGGGAGATAAAGCGGAATGACGAAAATGCCCTCGACTTTGAGGTTGGGTTGTTCATTCCCGCTCAAATATCTTCTCTGTCCAATAATCACCAACCTCAATTTTTTTTGCTAACAAACTATTTACACAGTTTATATCAGCAAATCAAAATAGTTCATACATGATTAATATCAAGAATAATAGTATCAATAATCATAATATATATACACTTTTGTACCAAACATTGTATTGTATATATAGAAAATCAATCCTAATTGGGTTTTGCATCTCCAAACTATGTTAACCAATTTTGCCTGTTTCTGAAAACTCTCCATGGACACAAAATCTTTCAAGCAAAGAGTTGAAACATATCAATTTCTTCTGAAATAATGATCCCACTCATGTGGTAGTGTTGTCCCAAAGGTATAATATTTCCAACTACTTTCTGCATCAAATTCATCACTATAATGCCTCCCATCTCTAACTTGTTTCTTCAACTCCTCCACTCTCTCAATAACTCCCTTTATCGTCAACTCGAACGCATCATCAATTTTCTCCAATCTAGACCTCGGATCACCATATATCACATTCGGGATCAGCTTGATCACATTCTCTCTCATTGAGAGAACCCTCGATTTTGGAATCCCAGATAAAACACTGTCGATGCTCACCTTCTTCTGCTTCACGTCCCCTTCGGGTATCAAAACGGAATAGGAGTTGTAATCCTTAGGCAAATGCCACAAGTACTGCACGTAGGCTGAAGCAGGGGTGAAGAAAACAGGTATACAGCCAGCAAGAATGGAGTCAAACGTGGATCGCCTGGTGTATGAATCCCCCGGAGGCTGCAAACAGAAGACAGAATTCTGAAACATCTTCATCACATTAGCTGGTTTCAAGCAGTTGTGCTTGTCGTCCTTGCATTCGATCATCCCACATCTTCGTCTCGAAGATGTGCACTGTGCCATGATCTCATCCCTGATCGACTCTTGCATGTTGGGACGAGGCCCACCTGCGAAACAGAACAGAGACCTCCTCCTCTGTTTCCTCATCTTACTCTGCCATTCATAAACCTGATCATCACTCCAAGGATGGAAATACGTTGGATAAGGTATAGCAAAATCGTTCTTGTGCCAAGGGCTGGATTCTATTGTCAACAATGTCATGTTCTGAGTTTCAGGCAACACCATGAGCTTGCTTCCCCATTCTGACTCGTCCTCGACAGCTCTCCGAAAGTCCCACGTTATTCGACCCGCGACTAGGAAGTGGTCCATTCCTCCCATTACATTCCACTCAGGCTTTGCTCTCAACAGCTTGAACAAGTCCAGGGAATCCCTGTCCTTTCTCCCAGTGCTGTTTGCTTCCCATAGGTATCGCGAAACGTCGAGCCCTGGATAGTAAGGCACGTAGATCGCAGACGCCATTGATGAATCATTAGTCAAGCATTCATACTGCTTCATTCTGTTGTGGAAGATAACCTCCAGAGAGAACTGGTTCGTCACATACCAACCTGAACTCAAGAACAGCCTCTGTGGGTTCCCCAGAGCTTCTCCCAGCCCATCGTTCATGAAATACGGACACATATCATGCCATTTGTTCAACAGTTTACACTCTTTGATGTAATCCACGTTGTATCGTCTCGGAATTTCGTGCACGTATATGTATCTACCCCTACATCGTCCTCTACCTTTCATCATCGTCTCACTTGTACTATTTTCAGTCGCATCAGCAACTTCGCTGACATTCTTATCGTTCGAATCCTCTGATCTGGACGATTGATTCGTCCGATACAGGACATCATCGGAGTCTGACTGGAGGTTGTCGGAGATGGAAGAGATGACGGTGAGAGAAGGGCGATCGAAACCGTAGAGCAATAAATACCAGAAAACGAAGAGCACGAAGGATCCGAACCAGAATATATTTCGTGGCCTACTGGTTGCGTGATTCTCCATTACTGATTGAGGCCGTCTTCTCCAAAATCGTCGGCTATGGCTCATCAAAATTGTTGCAGCATTGTTTGTGTAAGGATTTATCCGTTGTGTGAATGAAGAATGTGTGTGTTGATGTGATCGAAAATTGGATTTACGATGCTGCCATGATTGAGTACGATGAATCGATGTGAGAATGGAGTGAGACTGTTAGAGGAAAACGGCGAATGAATGAATGGTTGAAGATGGCCTCTCATATTCAGTTGGGGGGGGGGGGGGGGGTGATCTGATCTTTAATTTCTTTCAGGAATTTCAGTTGGGATAATCTTGACTTTAATTACTTTTATTATTTCAAGATTGAGTTATTAATGTCGATTATGCAATGAAATCATGGTTATCTATATTCCATGTTTTCCCAATTGGAGCCGATTCACTTTTCTTATTCTTATTTTGAAGATATTATAATTTAAGAAAATTATATTGATTGTATCTATATCTATATCTATATCTATATATATATAAAAGCAGGATATTCTACCAAAAATAACTGTAATAAATTATCTACCTATTAAATAATTACTATTTTAAGAAAAACCTATTAATTGCTTTTATATTGTATTTATTGTAAGAAACTCAATATAAATAAATACAAATAAACTTATTTATTGTATTTTAAGAAACTCAATACAAATAAAAATAAATAAATCTATTTATTGTATTTTAAGAAATTCAATACAAATAAATAAATATTTAATTTAAGAAATCAGTTATGATACTCAATTTAGTATTTATTGTATAAAAATTTCAAATTAAAAAAAATAAATAGATAAATAAGATGAAATAAGGGATTATATATTTATTATCTCTCATCTTATTTTTAAGTACTTATTTTAAAGGGTAAATTACAAAAAAAACAACTCCACCTATCGACTTTTTTCAAATTGCAACCTAATCTTTTTTTTTTTTTTTCAGATTGCCACCCAGTCTTTCTGTGGTTTTGTCGATTGCAAATTTTCCGGCGAAATGAAGATTAATTTGTTCACTTTGCAACCTAAACTTTGTTTTTTTTTTTTCTAATTGCAACCTGAATTTTGTGTTTTTATCAGATTGCAACCAAGAATAAAAATTTCGATTCCGGTGAAAATATAGGTAACTTAAATTCACGGAAATATCGTGAAAATATCAATTTCGATGGAAATATGGGTACATATATTTATTGTTATTTTTCCTATATTTACCAATATATTTCGATATTTTCTCGATATTTATTGATATTCCATCGATTTTTTACCGATGTTACATATATTTCACCAATTTTAACCAATATTTCCTTGATATTTATTTTATTAATATCGATCACACTCATATATATAACATAAATGTGTGAAGTGAAAAAAAATCATGATTTGCGATTGGACAAAAAATTAAAGTTTGGGTTGCAAAGTGAAAAAAATTAATTCATTTGTCAGAACAATGACCGGAAATTTTGCAATCGGCAAAATCAAAGAAAGACTGGGTGGCAATCTTAAAAAAAAAAAACAGATTAGGTTGCAATTTTAAAAAAGTCGATAGTTGGGGTTTTTTTTTTTTAATTTACCCTATTTTAAATCAATTTTAAATATATAATATATAAAATCAATCATTATTTAATGATCTTAAATTTAATGTTCATATAAAATTTATCAAACTGAAATATGGAAATATATGTGTGTGGGCTTCAATGATTTTTCATTTTTAAAAGTTTTTATGGTATATAGTATTAATTTATTGTAAATTGATATTAAAATGTAGAAATAAAAAAATATTATAGGTGTACCTGATAGATTACACATATAAAACATATAAAATAGCAAAAATTAGATTAAAATTATTATTGCAAGTTAATCAACTTATTCATTTGAAATATACAAATATTTTATTTTATCTTTCTTATTTTATATTTATTTGTTGTCAAATTTTATTTATATTTATATTCTGATTAATTGAGGTGGCATAAGGGATTGGACAGAGGTAATTTTTCTGGTTTTTCACAAATTAAAATTTCATCATTCTTAGTCTCTGATATATTGACTATCAATCTTATAATTATTATTCATAATTTTTTTATTCAAAATGTGTAGATTAAGTCCAATTTTGAATTGTTTCATTTAAATAGATATCAAGAGAGATTTTCATGTATTTGATAAGTTGATATAATTTTTTATTTGATCTAAAATAAATGAGTTATATGTGGCATTGAACCAAAAAAATTATTAAAATACGTGTGTATTTATAGTTATAAATGCCAATAAAATATAAATTTATTTATCTCAATACTTAAATCATAATGTTTCTAATACATATAACTTATTTTTCAATATTAAATTTATTTTTTAAAATTTCACTACCCATATGTAATGTTCTGACATAAATTTTTTTATTTGTTTGTTTAATCCATAGATTAATATATTACTTTATATATTTTCTAATATTTTTGAATATAATTATTTATTATGACATAAATTTAAAATTAAAATACCTAGCTTTATACTAATACAAATTAAAAAAGTATCAATATATTTTTGTTAAAATAATAATCATTACATTTTATATGTTATTATATTTTTTTAATAATTATATATATAACACACTGTGCAACGCACAGGTACACTACTAGTATATACTAATAGAAAAAGATTTTGAGAGACGATTCACTTGATATGCCAAAAAATTAATAGAAACGGAAATAATGAACAAATGAATGCAAATTTTGAATTGCACTATTAACACCTCTATATTATACCAAATGATATTCAATATCTTTTTAAAGATATGAATAAGAAAATTTGCGTGTAATATATATGTTGACTTCAAACTAGTAATCTGTAGCATTTTTACACACATACTATGTTTGATTGACAATTTGGTTTAAAAGAAACCATTAATTTTCTAACTCAATCTCACTTTCTTATGTCAACTTAAATTGAGGAATAATAATAAAACAAAATTAAAGGATGACATAAAAAGCAAAAAAAAAAAAAATTAAAAAATAGAGTTAATTTAATAACAAAATTAGAAAAGAAAGAGAAGAGAGTAGCATATCCCAAGATCCTCCACGACCCCATACTTCCCTTATTTCCATCAGTTCTTTCCTGTCTTACCAATTGTGGTTCCGATGGGAAAGACTCCGACGTATTCGCCGGAGACTCATCCTTCAATCAAAATCGACGGCGGCTATCCGCGCGGCGCGTACCGCAACCCGCCTCCTCTGCCGCCTTACTTACCCTCGAAGAAATGGTTCCCCTGGTTGGTCCCCACCATCATCACCATCAACATCGTCCTCTTCATCATTGCAATGTACATCAACAATTGCCCCGCCCACTCTGAGGACTGCGTCGGCGTCACCTCCCTCGGCCGATATGCCTTCCAGAGCACCCACGAGAATCCCTTGCTCGGCCCGTCCGCCGCCACGTAACCTTCCTCACTCCGATCGCATGCATTTCTGAACAATTGTTGTTGCTATGTGCCTGATTTTGATGAATTTGCAGGCTTCTGAGAATGGGCGCTTTGGAGGTGAAAAGGGTGGTGAAAAAGCATGAAGTGTGGCGATTGGTGACCTGCATGTGGCTGCACGCTGGAACCTTTCATTTGATCGCCAATATGCTGAGTTTTCTGTTTGTTGGCGTTCGCCTTGAGCAAGAGTTTGGTTTTGGTATGCCATTTCTTGATTAATTATTGCAACCAAAATTGATCTCTAGTTGTTAGCAAATGTAGCTTCATTTTGTTGAATCTTGGTATTGCAGAGAATAGGGCCCTTTAATCCATGTCTCGTTTCATGGATTATGAATTATAAGTTTTGAGTAGTAGTATAACTCTTGTTTTCATGGATTCTTGAACAGTGCGTGTTGGTTTGCTCTATGTTATATCCGGAATTGGAGGTAGCTTGTTGTCTGCTTTATTCGTACGTAGAAATATTTCAGTTGGTGCTTCTGGTGCGTTGTTTGGTTTGCTTGGTGCTATGCTTTCTGAGCTCCTTATCAACTGGACGATATACGAGAACAAGGTGCCTATTTTCGACTAACCATACTAATCTTATGTTCTATGTATTTATCACTAATCTTTCTCTTTTTTGTTTGGTGTATGCATATATATGTAACCTGATCATGATCAGTTGGAATCATTAGTGAGTCTTCTCCTAATCATTCTCATTAATCTGGCTGTGGGAATCCTACCTCACGTCGATAACTTTGCTCATTTGGGAGGATTCGCGACTGGGTTCCTACTCGGTTTTATCCTTATGATCCGTCCTCAGTTTGGATATATAAGCAAACGAAAGCATCCTGGTTACATTGCAGCCAAGTCCAAGCCCAAGTATAAGGTCTATCAGTACGTGTTCTTGATCGTTTCAACGGTTGTTTTGATAGCAGGGTAACTCTCCTACTTGCTATGCCCAAATATGATGATCCACATATATTGCTCATCATGATCATCAATCAATTTTCTTGCATTTGCAGATTTATAGTTGGTCTAGGTTTGCTTCTTGGAGGGGTTGATGGAAATGACCATTGTTCTTGGTGTCATTACCTGAGTTGTTTCCCTACACCCTTTTGGACCTGTGAAGCACGATGCACGGTATGATTCATAATTTGAGATAAAAGATGAAACACGGTGTTATCCATATACACAACTGATAATTCTGTGATATATCGAGTAATTTAATGATTTGCTAACACCGTTAAAGGATGTTCGTACTTGCAGTCAAGCCTATACGAGAACCAATTGAAATTGACGTGCATGCAGAGCAGCAAAAGCAAGTACTACATTATAGACAATGGAGCCACTGATTCATATATTCAGCAGCTCTGTTCAGAACTTTGCAGTTGATGTATTTAATTAAGTATTTGTTACCTTTGAGATAATTAATCTCACCAAAAAACGATACTATAATAATATTTGTTGTATCTAGTATGTAACAGTGTTGTATCAAATTCAAATGTCGGAATGTTTAGGCTATCAACATCAGCGACCTTAGCTGATCCGACCTGTGCTTTAGTTTTCATAATTATTAGTTTCATTAAATAATATTTTATGCTCTCTATGCATATTGTTGGACTATAGTATCTTGAATAATAATAATAATAATAATAATAATAATAATAATAATAATAATAATAATAATAATAATAATACATAGAAAAATAACATTAAGTCCCACAAATCTGGGTTATATAGTATCTTGAATAATAATAATAAGTAGAAAAAAAAATAAGACAGGAGAGTTTTAGAATATATTTTTAATTGAATTTTTCTTTTACATTTTCCCAAAGCACCACGAGCCTCTCTAATTAATTTTTCCATACAACATCATATATTTAAATTCCCCATTTTGATTTTAAGAGTTTTTCTTTTCTTTTTATAACCCCAACCACTAAACTTTTTATTTTATCTTGAAAACATGTAATTTTTGATGGAAGGATCAATAGTTAGGGTGATGAAGGCGTGGAAATATAAGTAATATGGTGATCGTGAAAAAAAAAATAAGAATAAATCAGAAAAAATAAATATATCATAACTATTGAGAGAAATATTATGGGTGTGACTGTGAGGGTGATTCCCTTAACTAATACTACTATTATGCCCCATGGGCCTTTTGTTTTAGCTACGGGCTTGGTCCAAATCTAAAGCCCATCTTCATTTCGATAGAGCAATTATTAATACACAAAAATTGAAGCAAGAGTGCCCTAGATAAATTAGGGCAAAATTCAACAACGAGGAATGCACGAACGAATTTGAGGAAGTAAGTTTCTTGTTTCTTTCCTTTCTTGCTTTGATTTCTGACTGACTGCCAGAAGCTAGATTTCCGGCGGATTGCGCCGGAAAGTTAACGTTTTTCATGGTATATAAATTCTGAGATCTGTCTCTATGATCCTTACTGCACTGATTGCTTCAATAAAATCAAGGAATGAGGCTTCGAAGACATTAATTTACGAAAATTTGGCTTTATCTTGTATTCGATTTTAATATGAGCATGTTGACTAATGTTTCTTGATTATATTACCATCAACAAATTAATTAATGAATACCGGAAGGAGGCTGCAAAGACAGTAGTTTTATGAAAATTTTGAGTACCTTGATGCAGTATATATCCTTTTACATCTTTGTTCTTTTTCGCATAGCTGACCCATAATGACACATGAGAGTTTTATAACATTTTTATAATGACTATAATGTATATATGCCGATATGAGTTATAAGTAATCCAAATCATGTTATATCTACAAGAAGGGAGGGAGTTTGTACTCCAAAACCTGATGTTGTAGGTTCAAATCCTACAGAGCATGATTTTTTCTTTGTAGATCGAATTAAACTGAAATGGATTCAATCACTTGCACTCCCTTGTTTTTGTTATGGATAGCTACTGTAAGCTGCACCCTTTGTATGTTGGTCTAAAGGAATAGGAGAATCTTCAATGTCATTGAGGGGCCTGTTTTAGAATGCTAGAATAGTATTAAATCTAGGGTGGCCTGATGGTTCAAATAGCATAATGTTTTTTGGCACATGTCCGTTTTAGATGTTGTTCGGTATTGGAGTTAGATTTTGTTATCTTTTGCTCAGTTTTAGGGTGGTTTTGAGCAAATGTCTTATCCATCATTTGTAAATGTTGGTTTATCGTTTAATAGAATGTTCTAAAAGAAAATAATAAATAAATAGAAAAAGGGATCCGTTGTCTGTCTTGTAAAAATATTAGAGGTAAAATGTCAAAAATGGTGTGCATGGAAAAAGAAATAATGTGAGTGTGGCACATTGGCGTATCTTCTGATCCTGTTCTTGAAATTTTGTGACATTATGTTCCTCTAACCTATAAATAGATGAGTGACTTTGAGGTTCCATTAGATCCAAAGGCTAAAACACTGACTAGGTGTTATAACTTATATGCTCTGAAGTCTGAACATAACTAGAATAAGTCCTGAACAAAAAGTCATCCACGATTACCATTTCATTTGCTTGATGCATGTTTTACTGTACACAATTCACGTGTATCTCTAGTGTGTTTTTTTTCTCCATCTATTATATGAGCAAAGGATACACCTGATATGTGAATTGGAATTATACAGGTTGAAAATGGTGAGTACCAGGGGTAAGAAAAATACTACAAGTTATGATAAAAGTTTTGAGGAAGCTGCTGAACATGTAGCCGAAACATCGACTTGTGATGCTGTAGCCGAGACACTAACTACCGTTGTTGTAGCCGAGACACTAATTTCTGATTCAGTGGCAACAAACGTTGAAGAGCATAAGATTGATTCTCAAGTAGAAGATAAGGTAGATATTACTGATGAGGCCAATAGTGAGAAATCTGAAGGAATTTCTGAAGCAGAAGAAGAAAATGAAAATGTGACACAATTAGACAATGACAATCATAATGCATTAGTGACAGAAATGAATGGTGACAGTAAGGGGGAATTAGAGGAAAATACTTTTGAAGATGATGAAATAGATGATCAAGAAGATATGCTTTGGGAGCATGATGAAGAAAATGACGACCATGACAGTGAAGAAAGAGTCATTAATGAGTATGACTTTAGTGATGAAGAGGCTACTGAAGAAGACAATGATGATGACGTTAGTGAAGAAGAGCCGACAGAAGAAGATGATTATGAGGATGAAGTTGGTGAAGAAGAAAAAGAAGAAGAAGAAGAAGAAGAAGAAATAGATGAAGATGATGATGAAAAAAATCACACAGTGGAAAAAGAAATTGCGAAACCGGATGCAACGAAAGCCAAGGCAAAAAAAGATGGAAGGGAAGCTGAGGAGCATAATAAAGAGAAATTGGAAGTAAGAAGTTTGAAAAACATCAAAAAATCAAATGAAAGAGCAAGAAAGGATAAGGTGCAAGCAGAAAAGCCCAAGAAGGTGGACGTTGACAAGTGTGAAAAGGTGGACCTTACAGACAAGCCCGAATCATCTCGCAATAGAAAGGTGAAGAAGAGAGTAGAGAGCATGGGGATGATTTTCATGTGCAGTTCTAGGACGAAAAAAGACTGCTACCAGTATAAGGTTCTTGGGTTGCCAGAGGGCAAGAAAGATCTTGTTCAAAAGATTTATACTGGTATGAGACTCTTTTTGTATGATCTTGATCTGAAATTGTTGTATGGCATCTATAAGGCTGCAGGACCTGGAGGTTACAATATTGAACCAAAAGCCTTCAAATCACAGTTTCCATCTCAGGTTTGTCTATGGTTTTGAATAATATTTTAGGATGTATGTTATGTTATAACATTATACTGTTCCATTAACCAGGAAAATTATCAATAAGGATTGAGAAGTTAGGTTCTTTTTGCTGCATGTTGCAACATGACCATGTAACTTTTTTTTTTTAAGAATGTAACCTCGCTTGTCCAATTTATGTGAATATTTCATAGACCAAAACCTCTTGTGTTCTTCATTTTAGATGTGTTTTTTATATTATAGTGGAGGGATTTAGGTCAAGAAATTGTCTTCCCTCGCCAGATTAGGGCCACCACCCTCATTCAGTACTTCCATTGATTCTCTCTAAAAAAATTAGAGAAGGAACTTCTGATATTTGTTGCTAAGAACAGTAGACTTATTTTCTTCTTTTTATGATTAAATAACAGAATCAATGCAAAGCTGAATATTGCAAAGTCTGTACTCAGAAATAAATAAAGTTTACTTATTGATTTATTTAATATAGTTGCTATAATATATTTTTAGTTTACATGCTGTACTGTACTGTATGTTCTGAGGGCTGTTTACATAATAGATTAATTCAAATGCACCCTGCAATGAGAATTGGTTAGTTGGTTAAAGCTTTCACTGACAAATGATACTAGACCTCTATTATATACTTCTCTTGTTCTTATGATCATTTTAGGTAGAATAAGATTTCAGGTAAATTTGGTATCTGGTTTATGAAGTAAGCAGTGCTGGGAATTGCGTAGATGATTTTCTTTGATCTTGATTTTGATTGGAAACTTGGTACTGCTATATTAGGTTCGATTCAAAGTCCTGGACAATTGCTTGCCATTAGCTGAGGAGAAGTTCAAGACAGTTATCAAGGAGAATTACTATACAAAGACCAAGTTTCATTGCCAACTGAATTCAGAACAGGTATATTGGCACTACCTTCTCATCTAATATCTCAACAGAATGATATATAGCATGCTATTATTCTCGAAGGCTGTTCTGTTCTGCATCTGATACCAACAACCTAACCACATCATATCATCCTTCAGGTTAAGAAATTGTGTAAGCTGTTTGTTGCTTCAAGCAAAGGACACCTTACAAAACAATTGAGCCGCAAAGCAGAAAAAAAACCCTTAGGGAGAGAGAGAATGAGAAAGCGGAGAGCAGGCGATGAGAGGCACCCTCCATTGAGGGAGGGTGGTCGTCCTCGTGAGCGTCCTCGTAAGCGGCTGAGGAAGGGTATTAGCCCAAGGGCACCAGCACGCCGTCTACCAGCACCTCTACCTTCTATTGTTCCTTCCTCATATGTGTATGAAAGAACCTCCGACGTGGATGCTTATAGGCGAGATCCATACTCAGAGCGTCGTAGTCCGTATAGAGATAGGCATGATCCTCTTTTAGGTCATCGTGATCCTTATGCAGATAGGCAAGATCCGCCTTTAGAACGTAATGATCATTACAGAGATGGACGAAACCCACCTACAAAGCATACCGATCGTTACAGAGATGGACGTGATCCTTATCTGAGCCGTAATTATGATTACAGAGACAGGCGAGATCTATATATAGAGCGTCGTGATCCTTATAAAGATGACCGGGACCCATATCCTTCAAGACGTCGTGATCCATATTTAGAGCTCCCTGATCTATACAGAGATCGACAAGATCCGTATATAGAGAGACACGATTCCTACAGAGATGGGCTTGATTCATTTTTGGATCGGCGTGTTTCATACAGAGACAACACTCATTCAGAGCTTTACAGCACCTATAGGAGGGATCCATTATCTTTACGCCGCGATACTGATGGAGGGGTTGAGTACCGTGATCCTAATAGGCTTGAAGAACTATTGGAGCGTCGTGACATTGCTAGCCGTGATTTATATGTTTCAACGCGTGGTCGGCCATCATATACTGATCCTATTTACCCTGCAGAATATCCCTCTCGCTCGGGTGTGTATCGTCTATAGGTTTTCAAGATTTATCCAGATAATCGATCTCCTAATAAAGGTACGTAAACTGTAGCAGAGATCTTGCGTAGCTGTGTTTGTGGTTTATCAAATCGGATCTAGATTCTCTGATTTAAAGAAAGACCAGCACCAGTTTCTAGGCAATTTTTATTCACTAGAACCATAGACCCTTACGGTTCTCTATGATCGAGTAAAAAAAGAACGAAAACAAGGCAATAACTCAGTGTGCTGGATTTTTTGCCCAGCAGAGGATCCAAATATATTTTTTATTTCTTGCTTTGTTTCATAACTTGTGTATGAAGAAAATAATATGTATGATACAATTAAACCAATGTTGTGATAGTATGTATGAGGTTTACTTCATGAATGAGGTTTTATAGTCTATTGCCATGAAAGAAATTGATCAGAATGGTTTTGTATTTGAAATTAATATATGTGAATAATTTGCCAATTTTAACAGAAGCTTATTAACTGGTTATTGGCGTTAATGTGGGACTCTGGGTATGTGTTTCTATTCTCAATCTGATAGTTGTTGAATGTTAATGTAGTGTAAATCCGGGCTGGGCCAATTGGGTTTTAGATGGGCCGAAGACTCACTCATCTGAGGCCCGAAATGTTTTTAGAGCCCAAATTCCATTTACTTTGGAGAATTAACCTGACTGCTCCATTTCGAAAGCAACTCACCCTTGCTTTTTTCGAAGTGTAATTCCTTAAATTTTAAAATTTTGTAGCACAAGGATTTCTTATAAGCCAACACCATTGAAAAGAGGTTTATCGTTTGTGTTTCAATTTGTATGAACTTGTGTAATGATGGAAATGGGGCTGAATGAATTAAAAATAGTTATGGAAATAAGATTTTTATTTTGGAATGAATAAAGAATTCTTATTGTAATCACAGTTTGCACAAAGACATGGAGACAAATAAGACTCATTAATTGAAACCAAATGATAATGGTCAAGAAGTAATATCGACTTTATATAAATGTGAAAATTAAAAAGAATTATCGAATTCTTTTTATAAACCTCTTTTTAAAAAGGATTCATATTTACATATATGTTTGAGACAAAATAATGAAGGTGTGACAAGAAAATTAAAAAGGTAATAAAGTTGATTAAAATTTGGGGATTGCTTAAAGTGGAAGACCAGATCCGGCAAGAATGAAGAAGTTGTGGTTAAAGTAAAAACCTAAATGGTCCTCTTCGTTTTTTTCTTTTTTTTTTAATTATAATTTCACCCCTAAGAAATGGCATAATTATTAGCTGCTCCTTCACTCTTTCTAATTATTTCTTTCTTCTACTTAATCATCTTTGTACCATACGTTAAAAAAAAATGATGATTTAGGTTTGTTACCAAAGTATTTGAATTAAAGTATTATTATGGAGATTTTGGATATTACTGATTAAAAACAATTTACATGCAAGTTGCCTTCTTCTTCTTCTTCTGGTAAAAGAAGAATCATCAAAGACTTCAAAGCTTAAGCAACAATTTTATAAACTCCTAATTATGTTTTAACTTTATTAAGTATTTTTTTGCCTCATTTGTTTTTTGATTCACTCTTTCATAAAATATATTTTGATTCAGTTGTTGGAAACATATATAATGATTGAATGAAGTTTTTGGCAAGATGGATCCACAAAGTTTTGGTCAAATTTGACAGAAACTATCATAGAAGAGTTGACTGCTTTATTAGCTTTGGCCATTTTCAAGCTTTGTTCCACATCATCATCTTCTAGAAACATTAATGAAGAACATATATATAGCTAGGGTTTTAAGTCTACTTGGTTTGGAACATCCTCACTTGTATCTAATTCAACTGAAACCAATAAATAAAGACCACACTCATAGCACAACATTGCCTCACTTTCTTTTCAATTTAATTCAATATATGCCTCATATATATATATATATATCTCTTTTCATAATGTCACAAACTTTTTATTATTTATTACTATGAGTTTTTGTAAAAGAAAAAATGTAAAAATTGAAAGTAGAGAAGATGATGATATTGGGAGGGGCCCTTAACTTAAATTCTGGGTAGTTGCAGAGACTCCATGTTCAATTTAGGTGACAACTAATGTGTGTCAGTCAAAGTGTTTCTCTCACTCTCTATCTTTTCAACACTCACACTATTCTTCAACTATTTCACACTTTAACATTTATAAATATGAAGATGGGTTCTAATTTAAACTAGCAATTTGATTTCACAAAGAAACATAAGAAAACATTTTTCTCAAGTCACTTTCTAGGGGCATTTTGGTCTTTTTGACAAAAAAAAAAAGATGATTTATTGTGAAAATGGTAGAAACGATTATTTATAATGTTCGGTTTTTCTGAATACTATATATTAGAAAATATTGAAGTAACATTGTATCTATATGTATCCTCTTGATCATAAGAATGGTAATGGGAAGTTGTAGAATTTTGATAAATAATAATTATACATAATGTGTTATAGATGTACAAAATGAAGAATTGAATAGTTTGATATATATAGAATGAGCTTTGAAAGTACTGACATTAATTGTAGTGAGGAGAACAGGACATGAAGTACTAACATTTATACATTAAAGTTGGTTAAGATGTGAATATATTAGATGTGAGTAAGTATACCATACCCAATGGGAACTGCTGAATTTAGGATCTCCTAATAAATTGTGAACCTAACATCATGCATGTACAATCCAAGTCAAGAATGTTTTTCTTTTTCTTTTTTCATATTTAATTTCTATTTTTCATGCAGAATATTTAAAAAATATATCTTGTTTGGATGCAATTTCAGTAGTCATGATCTCATAATCCTGAATCTAGTTTGTTTACGACTTAGAAATATATAGGATTTTGCAATACTAATACTTAAATTTAGTACTCATCATTGAAGGGCTAAAGAAATTTTCCTCTTTTATTTTGATGAATGAGTAAATTCTCAAAGTCAAATCTACCCATATATATTTTTGTCGGTATCATTTAGACTCTACAAATTTTGAATAAAAATAATAACAAAACAAAAGAATGCAACAAAAATAACTACAGTGTTTATGGGCCCATTGCCTCATCACATAAATAGATAGTTCTTGAGTTGTCATGTGATATTGCCTAGGTAATTTTGTAAGTGAATTCAGGTGAGATGATCTCACGAATCATTTTATATGAGATAGATCAATTCACAGTTCACATTTCACTATTTATATACAAGTTTGTGAAAATAAATTTGGTTAATGGGTAAAAAAATTCGTCTCACTTGAGTTTTTGTGAATTTTACCACTCTCTCTCCATCCTAGATAGATAGATATATGGATCAAAATATGGGAAAGAGGAAAAGAAAAATCCAAGGTGTTGATTGTTGAGGATTGGGCAGGTGAATCACCAAAATATTGTCCAGAAAATGATATGAGAGTTTTAGATAAGAAGTTTAAGACGAAGAAGCAGATGAGCACCACAAATATGCATCATTTTTTCATCCCTTAATATATTAGTATTATACAACTATTTCACACTACATGCACATGAACATGATAGCACATAATACAAGTGGAAATATTTGCAAATTAATAAATTCCTATAAGTGGTGATGGCAAAGTTTTTTATTTTTATTGAATTTATTTATTAACATGATCTCAATAAATAATTTGATTTGAAACTTGAGAAATAGTAGGGGCCACTTCCGTTAGAAGTGAAGACGAGAGATGAGAAAAATGAAAAGGAAAAACTCAGAAATTGCAAAATGGTCCAATGTTTTGGGTTAATTGATAAAGAGCTCCCATGTGCAATTCCTAATCATAAAATTGGACCAACTATGATTGGATTGCATCTCTCACACGACACTCTTTTAATTAAACAACTTCTAATTATCCTTGCTTTAAACCCATATTCCGTACCTGTACCTGTATTCCTTGACTTGACTAATTTTTTCCCTAATTTTATACATTTATTTGTTAATCAAGATTTGTTATCCCATTTGACCTTTTTTTTTTGGGTCCGGGAATTAAGCAATAATTGGTGGAATTTTACGTGTGAGAGTATGAAAATGAAACTAGTTCTATTATTTGTTTTTCAAGAATGACATGGCTAATTTGTCAAAAGCTCGACCGATGAATTTAATAAAGGGCATGTATTTTTCAAGAATGGCATGGATAGAGTGGATAGAGTGATGTCATGTGACTCGTCTCACACAATTCACTTTTCACATATAAATTAGTGAAAATAAATTTGATTTACAGGTAAAAATGATTTCATGTCTCATGAAAATTATCCGTAACATCGTATCACTCAAGTTTATTGTGATTTATGTATATGTTCTAAAAGTGAAGAATAATGAGAAGTGTTAGTACCTGAAAACCCGTTATTTTGATGCTAATAAAGGCAAGTTGTCACATGGCTCAAACCTTGGCAAAAATGAACCAAATTATGATTTTTAAAAAAAATGGTCCTCTTGGTGGGTCTCATCATTTATTGTTTCTTTCTTCTTCTTCTTTTTTTTTTTTTTTTTTTATATCTTAGGAATTTATTCATCTAATAAATACCAGTGATAATTGTTAGACGTGTGAAATTGTCCTCTTTTCCCTCTAGAATATAACATTATTTGTATACAATGAAATATCAATATATCAACTAGACCTACAAAACATGCATTTTCTACTCTTATCATATTTAATTTTGCACTTTAGTTCCTTATTCTAAAGTCAAAATTAGATGTATCGATTAAATGTGAAAGTCATCATTTATTAGTAGGTCAACCCAAATTTTATTTGTATTTAAGTCAATATATACGTTGACTGGGATCAGTTCACATGATTATCATTTCTGAAAAATGATTCACATATCACATATCATTACATGTATAAGATAAATAGTTAATAGATTAATTAATGTCAATCACTCTAACAAATTACTAAAGTGAAATAGAAGATCATAAAGAATATTTGTGTTCACTAGTTTCTTAACTACTCCTGTAAGTGTACGGTGTAGATTGTAGAAGTGGTGAACAAGGTCGATCCCAAATAAATCAATTGGAGATAAATAATACGCAAACCTCAGCAACGATTCTGCATCCCGCAAGTTTTCTTATCAATTTACATAGAATTCAAATCAGTTGGAGATTTATAATATATATATCCATTTTCCAGATACATATAGTAATTAATACTCCCTCCGTCCCCCTTATCTTTGCCACGGTTTGACCGCACAGAGTTTAAGAAAAAACTGTTGACTTTGATGTGATGTGTTATTTTAATGTTTTTGAGTGACAATTTTGTAATTAATGTGTGCTTTTTGAATGCAAAAGTTGTAAAATGAAAGAAATTGATGGGTAAGGGAGTAAATTTTTCTTTGCCATTTTTGGACTGACAAAGTTAGCTGGGACAAACAAAAAAGGAAAGTAGGTAAAGTTAGCAGGGACGGAGGGAGTACATGTTATATTGATATTAGTAATTATGCATCTAAAATGTAAGGATCTCATGTTATGGTCCCCTACATATTAGTATATCCATTAAAAAATATTAAATTTAGTTGGTATATGAATTTAGGATTCTATGTATTTCAATCCAATCTATTTAGGTGTGTCTCGACATGTTGGTATGCACTCACCCGCGTGATCAACTGTCAACGATGATATCCTTTTACACATGTGTGTACGTATACTGATAAACATATATGTAATGTCCTTTAGTTGTATTAGTAATACTTTTTAGTTATGCTAATGATATCTTTATATTATATAAGTATAAGAGACATTTGCTACCTACGTGTTGATTTCGAGTCACCTTGGAGGTTAGGTCCAATTAAGATCTAGTGAACTTGGTCTTGCAAACTTTTTAATGACAATTTAAGTACGTAATTTGAATGAGCTTCAATGCTGCCATGCATTTCAAGTAGAATGAAGAATGATATTCTATTTTTTAAGGAAATAACAGACATGCACGTTATACACACACACAATGTCTTGAGTTTTGAAAACTTAATGATACAGATAATTGATTGATTGTTCTCACTTTTGTTTCAGCAGTTTGACCAAAAATTTAAAAAAAAGTTCCACCCTTCATATTTACATCGAAAAACTTGTGAACAATTGATCCACGTACACTAATTCCAATCGCACTTAGATGTACTTCAAAATTTGGTACTAATAAAGAAAAAAAAACCGGGAAAAATCACGACTTTCGAAGCCTAATTTCAAAACAAACAATGGGTTTCACAAATGTTGGTCAAAAAATCATTAAAAAAATCAAAGATACCAAGGCACAAAATACCAAAGCGCAAGAGCTAAAATGGTAAAATGAGAATCCAAGAAAATAGCAACAAATAATCAGAGTAAAACCTGAAGAGCATATATCATAATCTGATGTGTAAAAATCCTTATAATATTCCAAAGAAAACACTCCAAATTAACATACAGTTACATGGCCACATCAAAGGCAATCCATTTCATCAAATAAATAAAATTCGTTATTTGATTAAATATTTCAAAAATCTTTATCAATAATTTGTTTTTTCAAATAGGCTAGATGTCAACCGTTTGTCCTGTTCATCGAATATATTCAATGGGCTTTAATCGTCTTTGTTTTTTCGTGATCGTTACCTTTATTTTTTCTTCCTTCTAGTAAAATTATATGCATGTCACATCGAATATTAATTCAATCGAACATGTAGGTGAACTAAATTTTGTTTTGACCAAGAAATTACGTAATTCATTCACTTGGTTACTTTGCAATTGTCGGCATGTGACCTATTGTTAGAAATTAGTGAACCAATTTTAATTAATATTGCACTAATTTAGTTTTGATTTTTGCACCCCATTATAACAAAATTGGACTCGTTTCAATAATTGAAATATACAAGAATATATGCAAACTTCAAGAATGGATTTATATAACATATGATACTGAAATTTGGTAGAATGTTATGATGTACTTGATTAGTTGAAAATCTTATTGGGACGTAAGATGGATTCTTGAAAGGTTTAAATAATATTTTGACATCACATTATACTTTCATCATTTTTTGGGAATAACAAGAGCATCTTTTAATACTTAAAATTTCATATCAAATACGAGTTTTCAATAAACTACTCGAGTTTTAGTAAAAACAGTTCTTTTGGGTCGAATTGATTGATTGTAAGGACCTGAAAAAATAGGTTATTTTGTGGGTGTGATACATGTTTTAGTACCGTATTGAAATGATCAATAATCCCTCTATCACTCATATTTGAATCCCAAATATTGAACATATTATTTCAAAATAGGAAATGTGACAATTATGAGTCTCCTTCGATGACCGTTGCTTTTTTATTAATAATAAAAATTGGTCTCAATTTTGTAGCATATTGTGTGTGAATACAAAAAACAAAAATCGAGCTTTGAGCCTTAGTACTAAAATGCTGCGTACTAACAAAATTTGTAGTGAGAAGTTAAGAAATACAAAAGGAAAGGGACAAAAAAGCAAATCCAAATTAAGGTTAACCATTAATGGGAAATGAAGAAATGATTAGGAGTTAAAAAAGAGAGATGGAATCATGAAAGGCAAGGTGCATGGTAGTAGTAGTAGTCCCCAACAACCCACATGCTGCCATAATCACTACTCGATCCGATTATTACATGCATTTTCTTGTCATTGGCTCTTTAGTTTAAAAGTTTAAACTACCAACATGTGTCTTAAAATTTAAATAATAAGAAATAAGATTATGGTTTTGTTTGAAGAGAAATGGGATGCACATGGAAGGGTTGACAAATGAAAGATTCATTTAGGATGGGACTGCCTTAAAGATGTATTGCTTCCCAACTTTTTCCATAAAGATTGCCATTTTTCAACAAGAACAAACCCCATTCAAATTTGGTTAAATTTATTTACCTAATAATGAGTAGGATTTACATGTCCCCACCCCCTCCACACCAAACATATAAACACACATGCTAGAGGTTGTGCCACCGACCCAACTTTCAAGTTGCATGTACAACAACAAAATAAATAAATATCTATAATTCACGACTTGATCATACCAGATAAGAGGACTCGATAGATCATGATAAATATGATTTATATTATACCTCATTTGTGAAAACATGTGGTTTACGCGCCAGATATATATATGGCGATGAGACCATTCTTCTTTTGGCTATGATAAGTGGCATGTATAATAGAGAAAAGAGTGTAGCTCTTCAAACTACGATGTATAACTTAAAATAATGAGAATACACGAAAGAAGATATTACAAAGTAACTAAGAGAGTCGATCAACTCCCAAAGAATAGAGGACAATGTAGTCATATATAGACTTAGTCATAATATGGTTGATGTAAGGAATACAAAACTAGCTTTAATATAAATAAAGTTTGCTTGTGCATTTGTGCAGTAAAATTTAATGAAGAACAAAAATTCAATAGCTATAAATGAAAATTTAAAGAATTAATTTAGAAAGTGAATGCATAAATTCATAAACAAATAATTTATAAAATAAATTGAAAAAAAGAAAGTTGAAAAAAATAGGGGGTTATTGGCGCGTATATTTGGATAAAGGGGGGGTGGTGGGGGCCCAGCAGCAGTTAAAGCTCAACTCGTTGTGCATGGGCCCTTCCCTTTAATTGCGGGATTCAAATGGGGCCCATTTAGCTTAGGATACCGGGTCGGGCTCTCATGGTATCTAAGTTTCCATCTTTTGTCACATTAACACATTACAAATATGCCACCATAATTCTGGTCCACTTTTTTCATTTTGTTTTCAGACAATCATACCCGATCCTTACGCCTAAACTTTCGTTATAAGTAAAGTTGTTGTTGTTGATGTAGTTGAACATTTAATTATCAACTATACTCCATTTCATCTCTCCTTAATTTATTAGCATGTTGTGAATCAATTACTATATTTTTATCATCTATGTCAAACTATTATAATTTTGTTCTTTCGGATTTTCATAATTACGCGTTTCGATTTCTAAATTATATCCTTCTTCAATCAATTAGTTAACCATTTTTTAAAATTATATATAATACTACTATATTGATATTACTTTGTGTTATTTAATCAAGGGTCCTTCTATAGTACACCTGGTGTATTAATACACCAGGTTGTCAGTCATTTTTGTCCATTAGATCTGAGTACTTTAAATCCTGACCATTCATTTCTCATTTACCTTTTTTTACCTTTCTTCAATATTTATTATGGTAACTTCTTATGATTCCCCAAAATGGTATAAGGTTCTGGATAATGAGTCCAAATCCTCCTTCTCCTAAAATTTCATTTATCAATTATTATCATCCATAAAACCAAATTCATGTATTCTAGTATTATGCATCGTTCGACGACGATTCATTTGACATCCATATTCGATATATTTTATTGTAATTTACGATGGTTACATTATGAATGACAATGGTTACATTATGGATGGCAATGGGGCATGTTGGGGCAGGTACCCAACCTTCCCCACAACTACTACCCGCTGGGCGAGCGGGGCAGAAGCTTGCGCCCCGGGCCGTTTTTAAAAAAATAAAAAAAATAAGAAAATAAAAATTTGTAATTTTAACATGAATAATTTGAAAAACACCTAATTAAATCATTAACTAAATAATTTGAATAATTATTTGATTGAATAATTAGAAATGAGGATTTAATCTTACTATTTTACACACCCAACAACAAATTAAAACATTATTTTACATGTAATATTACTACTTTAGTCTTTTACTTAATTAATTAAAATATGATCCTAAATTACTTATATATACACACGCACATACACTTAATTATCATAATATATACATTAATTGAGATTAATGTATATAAACTTAATTATCACAATATATATTATGTATATAAACTTAATTATGTATATTAAAATATATTATGTATTTTATGAATGTTTATAAAATGCTCTCTCAACGTAATCACTTCTCAAAATTCACCAATATAATATTATTTTAAATTTTCAAATGTATATATATATTGACAGAAGAATTAAGAACTTGTATTTTATTGATATAAAGTCTAATATATATATAATGCACTTCAAGATCTAAAAAAGATATAATGAGATACAAAAAAATCTTAACAACTTTATATGTCTAACTTTATCTCTAAGTGAAATGTAAATTATGTGGGAAAATATTCATTTATAGTGCAAGACATTCCATTCAATTGCAATGCATCAACGCATTGCTGCAAGTCATCCAAAAAATTCTTATGCATAGTTCATTGTGAACGATTAGAATGGTTTGTACATTTTTATTTTTTTGTTAGTATGATGCATTGCAATAACATGCATTGCATTATATCAATGCATGATACCATGCAACCAATGTTATGAATTGCATTGCACCCAATGTTATGAATTGCATTGCATTGCAATAACAATGCATTGTATTATATCAATGGCATGATATGAATTGCATTGCATTATATCACTTGGAATATGCATTGCAAATATGCAAATATATACAACATAGATAACATTGGTGAATTAAAAAAAATCATAATCCTATGACTCGTTCATATATTACAAGATAAATCATAATCCTATGACTCGTTCATATATTACAAGATAAAATAGAATGTGTTAATGACATCTAAGATTGTGAGGGTAATATGCAATATATACAAACTAGTTTGTATCTTATCAATGACATCATGCAATGGTTAATGACATTCAATTATCAATGACATCATGCAATGGTTAATGACATTCAAATGTATACATTGATGAATTCAAATAAAAATCGTTGGGCAATAAACAATTCATAACATTGGTTGCATGATATCATACAATGGTTAATGACATCCAAAATTGTGGGGTAATATGTATATATATAAATTAATATACAATTAAAACATTCGTGAATAAAAATTAAAATTGTGGGGCAATAAACATATTAATATATCTGAAATATATTAAATATTTCAATCTAATGGTTCAAGGAAATGGTTGTAGGGTCAAAATATACAATAGTGTATGGTTGAAATACAATGTTTTGCACATACAATGGTTGCACTGATATGAAATTGTTAAAATGGCATGTAACCAATGTCCCTATTTAAAAAAAGCATGCAAGGTTATAATGGTTGCACTTACATTAAATTGTTAAAATTGTTACCATCGTTAAAACAACACGTAATAAAATTAATTTTATTATGAAATTTATTAAAACTCCATGATCATATTAGTATATCTCAAATATATTAAATATTTAATTTCAATTTCATCACAATGGTTGTTAATGTTTTATCATTTATTAAATTAGGTATGATTTATGCAAATGAAATAAGTTTGTAACAAAGATTTATATTTTATATAAATGAGCATTCTAAAACGTACAACTCATATGACCCAAAATTAAATGTAAAACACACAATATATTTCATAGCCCAAAATAAACCCAAATTAAATGTAAATCATACAATGTATTTCATAGCCCACAATACACAAATCAAGACATTGCAGCCCATTGTCCAAAGGTTACACAGCCCATACATATTACAAAGCCCACAACTTCTATAGTTCAAAATTCAAAAAGTTACCTTAAAAAAAGTTACTGCGGTAAAAAACTCTGGTGTATTAATACACCAGGTGTACTACAGAATTACCCTTTAATCAAATTCTTATAAAATCATAGTTTGATATGTGGATTTTTTAAATTTTTTTCTAGTCGCTTTTCTAAGTGGTTTTAAGGTACAATCTTTAGTTTGATGTGTGCCACCATGAATAGGCTTTGGGATAACTCAAGATACTCTTATATATTAGATTTATAATTTTACTCTTGATCAACTTCAAAAAAAATAAAGTTACTTTTAATCATTGTTGTATAAAATATTTGAGTAGATTTTGTTTCCTCTAAACTAAATGTCGTGCCATCCAAACTCTATCATATAGTACCCGACACATTGAGTTGATAAAATTATGAAATTCATATATTAAAAGTGTAATTTCTAAAAGCATGGTTAACCCAAAAAAATTGTTTTTTTTTTTTTAATTGAGAGGATGAACTCTCAATTAAATTATACCAACCACATCAAATTGGTGTCATTGGTATGGTTTTAAGGACAGTAGACACATGGAACGATGCCATGTGATAAAATTTTGACGAGGTTGACTAAAAAAATAGACATAATATTGAGGTCAACTCAACAGGCAATGTTATAATTACGGTTTATTTCGAGAAAAAAAAGGTCAAATAATACTACTATGAGAACTTGCTATAAATTATCTCATAGGAGATAGATAATAGTAATAAATTGAGTAGGTCTTGAGTGTCCTCGGGACACCGTACCCCCAAACACTTATTGTAATACATTTAAATAATATGAGTAATACCCTAAATGTAATAAATAATACCTTGAATAATACCTTCACTAAAACATATATTTTAATTATATACATAATACCTTATGAATATGCAACTAATACATTATGGGTGTACTACTAATACCTTAAAAAATATACCATTAATATCTTATAAATACACCAATAATATCTCATAAATATATATTTAATATCAAACTAATAATACATTTGGGTACCATGCACCGGAACTACATTGCCTAATAAATTTGGTACATGGAAAAAAGTATAAAGATTAGATTGCACAGTTGAAATCCGAAATTGTTTCTAGTAAACAGCTAGACCCCACAGGATCACGTTGGCGCGTGGACCACACACACGAAATGAAAGAAGCACAAAACGAAAGCATTGATTTGTGTATATTACCGAAAAAGGACACGAATTGTGCTCAAATTACAGAATTACCACTGGACTCCCTCCCGAGGCTCCCTCCATAAGTACTTGTCTTCCCTCCACATCTTCCTCATCATCCCATCCTCTCTCTCTCTCTACTCCCCCACCCCATAATTCACCAATTCTCTAGTGAGAGAAAATGGCGTTACTCCCTCTACTGCTCTGCATTGCTTCCCTCTTTTCAGTCGAGGCCAGGATCCCCGGCGTGTACTCCGGCGCCAACTGGCAGACGGCGCACGCCACTTTCTACGGCGGCAGCGACGCCTCCGGCACCATGGGTATGTAAATTTCTGATTCTCCCTTCACATTCACTTAACAAGGCAAGACCTCAAGTGCATTGTTGTTACAGGTGGAGCTTGTGGGTACGGAAACCTGTACAGCCAGGGCTACGGCGTGAACACGGCGGCGCTGAGCACGGCTCTGTTCAACAACGGCCTGAGCTGCGGCGCATGCTTCGAGTTGAAGTGCGCCAACGACAGGTCGTGCCACGCTGGCAGCCCTTCCATCCTCATCACCGCCACTAACTTCTGCCCCCCAAACTATGCTCTGCCCAACGACAATGGCGGGTGGTGCAACCCCCCCAGGCCCCATTTCGACCTGGCCATGCCCATGTTTCTGAAGATCGCCGAGTACCGCGCCGGAATCGTGCCCGTTAACTTCCGCAGGTGACCTCTCTCTTCATCCTCATTCTTTACCCTGTTTTCACTACTCACTCACTCACTCACCGCTCTGTCGCTCTAGTTTTTGTCTTTTCACTGAACTTGTCACATCCAACTTCAATCCAGCATATGATATGACCTTATTATTACATTAGCTTTAGGTATGAAATATGGGAGATGAATTCATTTGTTTCCCTATGTGGAAAAACACCAACAATTGGCAATACATAAATGTCTTCATTTATTTTCTTATCAGAATTGTATTTATAGTAAAAAAAAGCTACAACATTGTGGTCACAGGTTTAAATTTCGACCCGCCACAAGGGTTTACAGTGTGGTCCACTAGGTTTAAGTGTGGGGTTATTAAAGGAAACTCACTACTAGCACACCCAAATTCATGTTCATTGTACGAGGGTATTACAGGAAAATCGCTAGAAACGGATGGTTGAGGGTAACTTAAAATGCTGCAACGCAAGCATTAGATAGTTTGCACATGGACATGGTTGGTTGGTCAAACTCAAAACGGTCCATTAACATCTTGAATTGTAGTAGTAGAAAACATAGCATGTGAGAGTTCGTTACTACTGGGACCCACCCTCATCGAATCCTGACCGTCCATCTAATTGAAGTCACATCAGACCCGATGCCAATACGCCGCCGTACCCACCCCTTAATGAATTAATTAATTCCCAGAAAGAGAGATGAAAGTTGTTGTTGTTGTTGTTGCAGAGTGCCGTGCAGGAAACAGGGAGGCATAAGGTTCACGATCAATGGGTTCCGGTTCTTCAACCTGGTTCTGGTCACCAACGTGGCGGGTGCAGGGGATATCGTGAGGGTGAGCATCAAAGGGTCGAGAACAGGGTGGATCAACATGAGCCGGAACTGGGGCCAGAACTGGGAGTCGAACTCGATGCTGGTCGGTCAGTCGCTGTCGTTCAGGGTCCGGGGCAGTGACCGGCGAACCTCCACCTCCTGGAACATTGCACCGGCCAACTGGCAGTTCGGCCAAACATTCGTCGGAAAGAACTTCAGGGTCTGAGGATAATTTACTAATTTACCCCGGTCGTAATTTTTGACGGCATTTCTTAGAAGGAGAAAGAATAGGGCGTGTTTGGGAAGGCGGAAAAAGAGAAAATAATGATTTCTCTTTTTTGACTTACTACTGTGGGAGTCAAGTGGGAAAAGCTGAGGCGGCTGCACAAAATATTGTAGCCCGCAGCTAATTTTTATGTTTTTACAAATATGATATATGTATGTGACTTTGTGTGTGAAATTGTACTCTTTATTTTTTATGCTCTATACTAGTGGTATATTTAAATGGAGATGGGTTGCTTTTCTTTTTCATTACTCATATGCTCTTTCCCTAATTCATTGTTATTGTTTTATCTATTTGCTTTAAGAATAATATCTAATGTCACTCAATGCCTAAGAAAGTAAATACTTTGTCAACTCCAACTTGAAGATGAACAATGTGATGAAATTCACCTTATTCTATACCTACTTCTTCTAGGGCAACTTTACCCACCTGCTAAGTTATTCGCATACATATTTGAATGAAAAAAGAGAGGAGGGAAATTAATGGTAGTGGAATATGAACTTTAAAAAGTCCCAAATTGCATAGATAGGGTTAACTTAAGACTAGCTTATTCCAACTTATCTTCATTCACATTCTCTTGAAAAGGGGCTAAAGACTATAGCAGTAGAATTTGAAAGGATCTCGAGGCAATCTGGAAAGTTTATGATTGCGAGCTTTCACACCTTAAATCCTAGTATTAAATAACACGCATTATTTTGATTATTACAAACTTCACTCACTATTCTTTTATAATACCTCAAATAATCCTTTATACATATCAATGATACCCCTGTATCCCACAAACATAAGTTAATAGTTATTTTCAACACATTAAGAAAGTGTTGTTTATATAAATAAAATATTTCGAGTATCATTTATCATCTTAGGTTTTCAGTAATTGAGACACATGTTGAGAACATTTTTCCAAAAGATATTTTAGGAAGTTGAAGCCGGGTTATATCGATTAAAGGTATATATGAAATTCAAAATTTAGAAAACATTTTCAATAGAGCAACATGTTTATCGTTGTGAGACGGGCACAAATAATATTCAAATCCAGTTTTATGGGACGAAGGAGTATCATATTCATCAAGTTTATCATCTAGACAAATTAAAATATCATATACCACTTTTATTAACAAAAAAAAATCAAGTTTTTTTTTTAACTCTTCAGGAATAAAGAAAGGGGGGGGGGGGGGGGATAAAAGAAAAAACGGGACTTTTTTTTTTTTTTTTTACTTTTAAAATCTTATAGAAATGTCTTAAAAAAACACCATGAAAAAGTTATTAAGCCGTATAACCGAAGATGGGTTTTAAAGTTAGTCGAAAATGATTTGAAGTAGCATTGGATTCCTTCAACCCTACAGAAAGTGTGAAAATGTAAAGCTTTGGATACCATTTTCTTATTTCACCACTCCCCACTTAATAGGTCCCACATTTTATGTACAAAGAATACCAAATAATATCATCTGTTTCTTTATATGATATTTCAAAATAATCATAGTTTGTCATTGTTAATTAAAATTACTAATTAATATTGTTGTGTATGATAAATAATAAAATGAAGCATTCAGATCTGTTCTATGACTTCCTCTTAATCTTTAGTACTTTAGTTGGGCCGAATCTATTATTGGGCCAGTTTATGAATTTGGGCGGACTTATTGAGACCCAGTATTTTAAGAATTGGGTTCTTAATAATGACAGATAGCTATAAAAGTTGGTATTATATGCAAAATTGTGGCCCATTAAGTGAAAGCAAATAGTTATTGAAGGATGAGGCTTTCTTTTTATAAGGTCTTATTTTTTACCATTTATTTTCTTTTCTTTTTCTTTCCCTTCTTTTGTTCTTTTGGAAACATAGTAGAGAGGACAAGATTTTATTATTATAAAAAAATAGAATAGTGGTAGAAGTAATAATAATAATAATGTTGTGTAAAATGGATAAATTCTTGATGGGCTAAAACTTAAATTACCATTTGTTGAGTTCAGAGTAGTCCAAGCTCACTTTAAATGAGTTTTGAGCCCAATTACCATTTGATGAGATTGGACAAAACTTGAAATCACTCTTATTTTACAAAATTAAAACAAGAACCAACATATGAGGTAAGGAATAATTGTTGGTATTATGAAACAAAGAAAGTAAAGAATATTCCTCTTTCCACCCCATATGCAATCCATGTATTAATCTCACTGGGGAGTTTGATACTTTATTAATTGGTTAAATCAAATTTTGCGGCGCCAACCAATATTGAATGCCCAAGTTAAATTGTGTACAACCCATAAATTGGAATCTAATAAATTATTCTTTAATAACCAAATAAAGTAAAATTTTAAAAAAGAAGCAGCCCTAGATAAATTATGTTACTACTCATTGTGAATTTAGAATAGCACAGTTAATTATTAGAAGAAAATGAATTTAGAATATTTCTTGATTTTTGCATTAACCTGCATCTACAAATAAAGTCTGACATCAAAACATTTTATGTGAATGCAAGTTACTCTTTTAAGTTATATTGGGATAAATTGTGGAAGATGAGCAAAGTTTTAAGACATCTACGTACTTAGTTGTGTTATATAAATACAAAAAACATGGGAAATTAATGAATAGTTTACTTATGCAATTTAAATAAAACAAAACAGTATGATCGTGCGATTAATTTGATATGATTTTAGAGAATGAAACAAAGTCAGAAGAGAAGTAAAAGGAGATTGGGTTTCCATATATGCTTTCTTGTTTAAAAAAAAAAGGCTTCTCATGAATAAAGCATTTCATGTCTCTTGCTTGCCCTTGGAGTTGAAGAGGTTTATTTGTTCAAAATTTCCCCTTTTTTTAAAACATAAATTAGAAAACACATTTTGAAATTATATACATAATAATACCATCATATCATATGTTAGCAAGACTGGATGAATGCACATTTAATTGTTCTTTGAAAAGGATACATGAGAGAATTGGCTAGTCATTTTCTTACTGTATATCACCCCGTCCAAAAGAAGTGTCATTCTTGCAAACAAAATTTGTTTTAAAATAAGTATTACTTTCGGATTTTAAGGCATATTTACATACAATTTACCAAAAATACCCTTATTTACTTCTACAAAATTAAATGTGTTAAAAAATGTTATCGAGAGAGAAACGAGACAAGGACTCCCCATAATAATTAAACTTAAGTAGGAGTAGAGCAAAATTTTTATCACATTCCTTAATTTGTGTGTAAAAACCTAAAATGATACTACATGCGTCCCAAAATAAGTGTCGTTTTAGCAAGTAAAATTTATCTCAAAATAAGTGTCGTTTTTGGATTTCAAGACATTTGTATATAGTAGTATCAAAGATACCTCTATTTACTTCTCCCAAATTAAACGTTGTTAAGAAAGGAATAGAAAAAAAAACTCTTTATTAATTAAACTTAAATGGGAATATATCAAACTTTTAATCATATTTCATAATTTATGTGTAAAATGCCAAAACGACACTTGTATATTTTAGTACGGATGTAATATTTTAGACAAATACTGAGTATATAACTTCCTTTATGCTCTCACCATTGCATCCAATAATTAGAAATGACTATCTTTCGGTCTTTCCCCACATATTGCCTCCTCATATATAGCCTGCACAACCTTATTTCCTCTATAATTATTATCACTATATATATATATATATATGTATGTATGTGTGTATGGACTCAAGCTAGAATGAAGAATCACCATTTTATTATTTTATCTAAATTCATTTATATTAAGTATTGAAGGATGAATTCATTCAGAATACATTGATTTAAGCCAAAAATAATCAACCATCCTTATTAGAGTCCGTTAATAGACGTGTGTATCCATCCTAAATAAAATATCTCAAAATTTTGGAGTTAAATAAAACATATATATTTTAAAGAATCGAATTCTGACGGTGAAAAAAGAGACCTTTTTGATTTTATTCAAAACTCTAAAACCCTATCAATGTTTTAAAAAAATGAAAAGATAAAAAGAAGAGAATGGATTGAGACACACGTGAACCAATTCAGCTCTCTTCACATGCACACAACACTACAAAATCTTGTAAAGGAAAGCATATATATATATATATATGGCTAATTTCATCCTATCCATGAGTGTATTACTATCCTCATAAGTTAGGATCTTGATATGTGTATATATTTAATGTAATAAATGTATTTATTCTATTAATTTAAATGCATAATGTATACATATCAAGATTCACCCACGAGGGTATTATAAGAAGAAATTAGTTTATATATATATATATAAACCAAACACACTCTCTCTCTCTCTCTCTCATCCTTTTCATTACTTTAGGCCAAGAAGTTAATGAGTATTCCCTCCATGGCCACTCATAGATGTTCTTCAATCCACTTTATTGGGTTGATATTATTAAGCATCGTTTCACTTCAATGTAGGGTGATGAGAGTTTCATCAGTGGTGCTGGTTTTGAAGAAGCATGATAGGAACAGTATGCCTCGAAGCAATAGAAGCTCTTGTTCTCTCTTCACAGGCTCATGGGTTCGCGATGAATCTTACCCTCTTTACCAATACTCCTGCCCCATTATCGACTCCCAATTCAACTGTCTCATGTATGGCCGACCCGACACCGATTACCTTAGATACCGATGGCAGCCTTCCAATTGCCAGATTCCCAGGTAAGAACATGAACATGAACATGAACATGAACCCACCTTCCTTGGGTTCCATTCTGCTAATGGGTCTGTCCTGTGTGATCAGGTTTAATGGGCAAGAGTTTGTGATGAGAATGAGAGGAAAGAGTGTGATGTTCGTGGGAGATTCATTGGGGAGGAATCAATGGCAGTCTCTGATTTGCATGATATCAGCTGGGCTCCCATCATCATCGCCTACTCAGCTCATCAGAGGAGACCCTCTCTCCACTTTCAAATTCTTGGTACTCTCTCTCTCTCTCTCTCTCTCTCTCTCTCTCTCTCTTTCTGACTGGTTCTTTCTTTCAGGGGTATGGCGTTACGGTGTCGTTTTACAGGGCTCCATACCTGGTGGACATAGATTCAGTGCAAGGAAAAAGGATACTGAAATTGGATGAGATTAGGGGGAATGGCAATGCCTGGACAGGAGTTGATCTTCTCTCCTTCAACACAGGCCATTGGTGGACCCACAAAGGATCTCTTCAAGGGTAATTTTGCTTCCAACATCCATATACATCTATATTCAAGCTCCAAATCTTCTCATCTTTATTGAAAAAAGCAAGATAAATTCAGGTGGGATTACATGGAGGCAGGTGGGAGTATGTACCAAGACATGGACAGATCTGTGGCATTAGAAAGAGGGATGAGAACATGGGCCAAATGGATTGATGCCAACATTGACACCAGCAGAAGCAGAGTCTTTTTCCAGGGAATTTCTCCAACACATTACAAGTAAGTACAATTAATCTATCTCTATATAATCAAAGGATGAATATTAATCATAATAATAGTATTATCTCATTCTATCACCATGTCCATGTGTGAGATGTTGAATGCCAGCTAGTTTTAAACTGGTGTCTGCTCTATGTCTCTCTCTCCCCTTTTTGCTTTCGTATATTAGTGGATTTTGGGTTATTATGTTGTGTGGAGGCCCCACCCAAATGATGAAAGCTTTGCTTTGCTTTTGTCAATTATTTGTGTCCATCCCATCCAAATTAAGCTTCTAATAATTCATAAGTTGTAATCTTTGTTATTTAGAGGAAGTATACACATGTTGGATAGAGACGTAGAATGGCCAATTTGAGATATTGTTAGAAGTTTATAAGCTCACTCAAACATACATTCTTAAACTCGAGTATAGATTTCCATGTGAAGTTTTTCAATGTTTCATCTCAATGTTACTATCTAGCCTCAAATTGAGTACTCTACTTCATTTATTAATTAGTTAATACTTTTCCACCTTAGAGCAATGCTAATTAATTAATCAAATAATCCACACTATAAGCTACATGCTTATTTAACCTATGAACAAACTTGGTGGCCCTCGAATTTAATGAAACTAAAGTATTAGATACTTAAGAGTTGTAAATAAAATTAGAATAATTGAGTGAACATCTAGAAGATGCATGTGAGTGTTATTGAGATAATAGTGAAGAGAGGTTTGGTTTGGTTTGGTTACGTAGCGTCGGTGGCATCCAACCAGTCATGTGAAGGAGACCAACTCCAACAACTTAAATGCCTGCTTTCTTCTACTCTTGATGTTTTACCGAACATGTCCTTATCTTTATTGCATCCCTTTTTCCTACATTTTTTATTTGTTTTAAGTATACTCTTCTCACTACCTATTTATGGTCCAATGTATTTTTGGGTATAGATAATGTTCTAATTATGGGAACCAGTAGAATATAATTAATGGGGTGTGGATTCTTGTCTGGTCTTGACTTATGATCATTAATTTCAAGAATTTTTAATCAAGGGAGGGCATTAATATTCAAAAGAAATGAATTTGGGTTCACGATTTGAGGTTTTAGCAAGGAATTGTCGTGCTTATTATTCATGATGGCTAATTGATGTTTAATAATTATTATGATACATCATGTAACTAACTGCCCACTTTATTATGCCAAAACAAAAAAAAAAAAAGTAAAAGAAGAAATTCAGAATCTACATAAAGCAGAATCACAAATCAGCCTCAATACTTGACAGCTTTGTCCTTTGAGAGAATTCAAGGCAAATAAATAAAAACAGGTAGATGTAGACAAGAAGTGGGCATAGTTGTGAATAAATGACAAAACCCGTGATCATGCTCTTTTTCATATTTCGAATATGGTAATAGAAAAGTTGATCAATATCACCTCAATAACTGCAATAATAGTTGGTTATGTCATATATGCATATGATTATTAACTCTTGGCATGAAAATGGTGCTAAAGAATATGCAATTAACTGTGTTTGCGCAGCCCAAATGAGTGGAGTGCAGGAGCCATAACAACATCCAAGAGCTGTTATGGCGAGACGATGCCTATGACTGGTACATCGGGGTACCCCGGAGTGTACCCCGATCAAATGAGGGTGCTGCAAGAAGTGCTAGGTTCGATGAACAAGCCACCCTTTTTGCTTGATATTACATGGCTATCTGCCATGAGAAAAGACGGGCATCCTTCGATCTACAGTGGGGACCTAACACCCGAGCAACGAGCTAACCCCGACCATTCAGCTGATTGCAGCCATTGGTGCCTGCCTGGGTTGCCTGATACTTGGAACCAGCTATTCTTTGCTGCTCTCTTCTATATCTAGTATCGTTTTGTGTTCCATGTATAACTATTTGTCTTCCATAGTTCTATAGCCTTCAGATAGCCCAATCACAGAGAGGCCAACAAAGATGGTCTCTTCTCTTGTATATTATTGACTTTTCATTGATAGATGTCAACAGCCACATGCTCTGCTAGAGCATCAAGTAATAACAGACATGAAAGAATGTAGTCACAGATCAGGTCATATGTATTTGGTAATCAAACATCCCACCTTAAAATTAGATTTACTCTGTTCTTTGGGATCTTACAGGAAGATTAGTTGACCAATTAGAGAGCAGACAACTTGGTCAGTGACTTTATTAGGTTTATATATATATATATATGTATGTATATATTTAGATGCATAAATAAGCAATTCAGGTCTAAAAATACCCCATAATTCTGGAAGAAACTTGACCATGCTTAGCTTATTTAGAATCTAAAGAGCCCACAAACTGATGTCGAATCAACTAACTAATGTGATCTAGAATCTAGCTAGATATCTATAGTATAAATCAATATGATAGTACCATTCGGGCAAGTTTTGCATGTCATCATTAGCTGCATTGAAAAGCTAAGTCAACACATTTGATACTTAAAAGTGCTCTTTTGATTGTACAATCTGAAATGGTAAAAGCTAATGATACTTAAAACTTGCCATAATGGTAATAGACTAATAGCATATAGATTTCAATGGCTCATGATGATATGCAAACACGCATATAGTGATAAGGGATGGTAACAGCCAATTTGAAACTAACTAGAGCGTAAACATTCGAGTTGGCCAAAACTGCTGATTGTGAAACACTGATTTGATTCATGAAAAGCTAACATAACTCAGGCATTCTAAGAAAATCAGCAGATAGCCATTACTTTGCTAGTTTAGAAGTACTTGACTAAAGACTGAATCTGTCATCTGAGTGGATGGATAGAAAGGATTTAATGAATATGGAATTACTGGTTCGTTGCTGATATCAAGTCAGGAAGACAACTTGTGAATGCAAGAAGAACATGATCGAAGCACCAACCCGAACACTTGAGCTTACCTGCACCATCAATGTTTTAGGAGTATGAAGAATGAACAACCAGATCTGTATAAAATTATTAAACTGCAGCGTAATGTTGTCATACACTAATCTTCTGTTCCTTCTCCGTTTTGGTTTGTGGATTTTCCACTGCTTTAATAAATATGCTATCCCCTCCTTTAGCGAAATCTTCCTGCCCTCTTTGGAATTCCACAGCTCGGGCACTGGATACCTACCACTTGGGTTGTACTCATTCAACTCATTCAGAGCCTTCGTGACAGCCTCGTACACTTCATTACTGAATTCATTTTTCAGCTCTTTCAACTTTTCATCATCTTCATCAAGTACTTCCTAATCATAGCTCCAAAGTGAGTTTCACAAAACGATAAGTAAAAGTTTCACAGTCTCATACATTGATCACCTAATTCATCATTATTTTGTCAAGCACTTCTTAAATTGGTAGAGTGATAATAGAATGATTGGTCTGTTAATTGGCAATAATGAAATTATGATTGGATAGGTTGAACATAGCAATGAGCTCTGATTTCTCAAAACCCTGAACAAACAATGGATTCAGGTCCGAAAATCCTTGAAGAGTGAACTAGACCTTGCCAGTCCAAACACATCCTTCAAGTTTTGAATTCAAGTCCATGAAATAAACCCTTAGTCCAGGCTTAGGAAATTCCAATTCTTATTGACACAAGAATGTAGATTAAGAGAGTGTAAATGAGCTTGTCCACATGAGTGCAAGCATCAAGCTTGCTCTCATGGCAGATATTATCAATGCAAATAAGTGAGCATGAATCAGTGATATATATTTTCTAAAAGGCATACCTTATGAGTTCCTCCTTCCATGACCATCTTATATGGATGCCAGCTTGGATCTCTAAGGTAATCTTCCCACAACGAACAGGCTTCCATTGCTTTCTCCGGTGCATCTTCATTACCATATTTTGTCTTTGCATCTTTCAGAAATGGCTTCCCGTCAAGTTCTCCCATCCTCTTGACGCATATGTTGGCACAGCCATCCTTCAAAACCTATGCAGGAAAAATAATTAAGCATCAAATGATAGCGGATTATACATCCTAATCTTCTGATAGATGTAACAGAGTCTGTTTCTCTTGAGAATTTTTCCATTACACTTCAGCAACTAAAAATGAATATTACAATCCAAGTGAAACAAATTTTTTGCAACCATAAAGTTATTAACATGTGAGTGGTCATCAAGGAGAATGATTAGGAAGGAAATTTAGGGAATATCTAGTCAAATTTAGCAAGATAATTCTGCCACCTCTTTAAAAGAAAAGGGAGAAAAAAGAAGAGCCTATCTTCCCAGAATTATAAAACAGAGACTCAGATTTAATCAATTAAAGAGAAAGTGCTTGGTTGATAATCTAGCTTGACCTGTTGATGTAGCTCTCTTGCCATGGCTGGTCTTATGAAGCGCTTAAAGTTACCAATTTCTTCCAGTACACAGAGATCCTAAGCACATGATAAGATGAGCTAGAAAGCTCCTCCAGCAAAACCATAAAATCCACCTCTTTCACCCAAACTCCAAAAATGTGAAATTATTTTTTCTTTGATCATGACAAGATTGTCTTCACAGTTGACATTTATTCCCAATTCTTTACTGTGAGAGACCAACATTGATTTGTGATTAATTTAGGACATGATTTGCTCTTTAAGATAAAGATGGTACATAGGACAACTTTGGTGTGTGAGCTTATCCAAACATGACAATTGGTGTTAATTTTTTTCATTGCATTTTGGTGTTGCAACCTAATCATCATTGGACAAGTTTAAAAACAACATCGGCCTTACCATTGAAGATCTAACATCTGTGTTGGTCCCATGAATTCCACTTGTGAGTTAGCCACTCTTCAAATCCTCTTAGTAGGTGAGTTCAACAGAAATGAATACTCAGCAAACTTATGGGACATGATCTTCAATACTTATTCCATCACATGTTGCAATTGTTGATTAAGTAAAAAAAAAAAAAGAGGCACCCTAAAACAAATATAATGTTGCAGCAAGTCAACAAGATCCCTCACAACGGAACTAAATTCTACAAAACATACATGGTCCATATGCTGGTTTCTCTCAAGTCTCAACCTATTCACCCCACCAATCACAATATGGATGCTAGATTATGCATTAAAAATATGATAAGATCCTAAATAAGAAGAAAATTGCTATTCTAACAAATATCTAAAAAGAAAAGGAAAGAAAAGTAACAAAAACAAAAATGAAAAAACTTACAGAAATTAGCTTCTTGCGAGCTTCTTGCACCTCATCATTGGTCATTCTCTCCTTGATAATAAGGTTTTGATTTAGAGATTCCAGATCTTCAAACTGTTCTTCTTTATCTTTAAGCTCCTCTTCAATTGACTCCAACTTCTTCTTATCTGCTACATCTCCTTCATCAGTCATGTGTTTCATCATTTCAACAGCTCCCCTCATTTGCTCAATCTGCAGCTCCAATGCTTGCTTCTGATCAAGCTTTGCGTTAAGTTCTATAATCTTTTTGTGAAAGAGTTCCTTTTGTTTCTGTCATCAGAAGTCAATGAAAAGTTATCTCAGACATCAAGCACCATGAACTTTTGTGAGTGAAAGATAAAATAAATATTAGACCTTCTGTTCTTCTGCAAGTTTCAGCATGTTTTCATCAGCCTTCTTCTGTTCCAACATTGCCATCTCATTCTGCAGAAAGTAACCAGATCGTATAATATTTTACACACACTATATATATATATATATGATATGTGTGTGTATTGGGAAAATATGGACAAGGAAAACAGAGAAAACAGTAAATAATTTCCATTGACGAGTAACCCAAGAACCTTCTGGCTAAGAACTATAAGGTCTTCATCCTGTTACAATCCAAACCCAGATTCCAAAAATGTGTTGCAATCATGTATGCAGAGAGATTGCTAAAATTTATCTCAGGAGTCAAAGTAACACATTTTCAAAAGGCACTACCATTTTCTTTAGGTTTTCCAGCTCTTTATTTTCACCCTCATTCAAAGCTTGACGTTGTTTCAGTTCTTTCTCTCTTAACACTAGCTCCTTTCTACGAGCATCCAGTTTTGCTTTACTTGTCTTATGATCCTCAGTAATTTTCCGGAGCTCATAAGATGCTTTATCCTGCATTCTCTTCATTTCTTTTTTTTGTTTTCACGAAAAAAGAGGCAGGGATTAGTTGTGCAGCAATACGAATATCAAATAAAGCATGTGATTGAAGTAACAGCCGAAAATTATATATAGTACCTTTGTTGTAGTTTTGGATTATCTCTTCCTTTTGCGCCATAACATTTCCCAGATATATTTCAGTCCTGGTAATCTTCTTTGAGATCTCTTCACATTCCTTGCTCTTTGACATCAATTTATTAGTCAAATTGCACACTAGGGATGACTCTTTCCTCATAGCTTCTCTTTCTATACCAGACACGGTCTTGAGGTCCCCATTCTTCTGGAGGTGTTTGCTGATAAGACCCTTCCCCCAATAGTCATCTTCACGAGCAAGCCAGCCGTACAGCTTATCTCCTTTATATCTTCTCGCATGCCAATCTCTCTTTCCATGGTGATCGATTTCAAATGCCTTCTCAAAAGCCAAAGCATTCGTGAATCCCTCCCAGTCCTTTTTAAATTCAACAATTGCAAACCCCGAGTGACCCTGGAAACCCCACAGTGGATGAACCTTTATAGGATTGTATCCTTGAATAACCCACTCATCTCTCAGCTTTCGACCACTCTCACCAGCAAACCTACCATCCTTTTTCTCAACTGGAAGATTTGCTATAATAGCCATCCAAGGCCAAACTATTGTGTCATCATAGCTTTTCAAAGTAGATTGCCCTTGAGATCGAGGTCGCAAGTCCTGTTCAAAAATTCTTGCAGGAAATTTTAAAGATGTATCATTGGAAAGCACATCTAAATTTGTTGATTCAGTAACAATATCCCCAGGTTTATCTACTTGTGCTGCTATGTCACCCAATTCTGTAACCAATTCCATAGGTTCAGTAGCTCCAACAGCAGCATGAATTAATGCATCACTGTGAACAAATTTACCATTGGTGGACAATAGTAGGTTTCCTTCCTTTGTCACCTCCTGTAATAAATTGGTACGTCTGGCAGATTTCCCATATTTTCTGTCACCATCATGATGACTTTTTTCAACATCAGGACTTCTCTTAGTTGATCGTAGTGTCTTTTCTTTCCTCTGCCCATAACGATCCAAGTACTTAAGCAGTCCTCGATGTCTAGCTTTGTCTCTGAAGCTTGCACTTTTTGATTCCCTAGCAATTCTAGATGCATGTCTTTCAAGCTCTAAGAGAACATATTCATTTCTCCTGTGATTCTGGCAAAAAGGGCATCCAAGATACTTCCCAGCACCACTGATTCTGACTTTCCCATCTCTCAAATCTTTATAGTACCTATACTCTAAATCTTCTAACTCTGAGTACCTACTGCCACTTTCTTCCCTTCTTTGAGACATCTTCAACCTGCATTCCTCATTGAAAAAGAAAAGGAAAAGAAAACGGTCAATGTGAAAACTAAAGTTGACAAATATTACATGCGAAGTTTAGTTTGTTCACAACTGCAAATTAGTTACTAGTGTAGATATTGAACAGTAAACTAAGAAGGCTGAATTCTTGCTTTACATTAATGAAAAACTACAGCACAGCTATTCTAACCCAACTTAATTAACTATATTTTCTGGTTTAAATCCTTTCCATGAGTACGTTCCTCCATTCCTTTCCTCCCTCCAATGATTTGTTCAACTTAACTGATTAATCATCATTCATCTCATTTCACTAAGTTATTACTCAACTACCTCTTCTTTTAAACAACTCAAATATCCTAGAGATTTTGAATTTCGTTGATTTAGCTTTCAATGTCCTAGTATTTTCCTCTACTCATCAGCATAAATAGTTTGCCTGTATTTGCATGGCTAAACAGAGCACATACGCAAATAAATGATTACTTCCAAATCAGGAAGCATGCCATGATTACAAACAAAAAAAGAAGAATAAATCAAACAAACCCACCCCCTTCATCCTAACCTCAACCTCAGTTGTGGCATCCGACTTCTAGTTTTCTTTTCCCCCTTTCGGCACAGTAGTGGACGGATAAGCCCTTTCTTCTTCAGGGGAGACCGTTACACGGAACATCAAACCAATCTCAAGTGGTGTAAATCAGTTGAAGAATAAAGTAGATCTAGCGGATCGGCATGGATGGCTCGACAGCGGGTGAATAGGCCCGCTCTTGCCAGACTTGTGGCTTTGCGACGTGTGTACGGGAAATAAACCACTGTCCTTCATCATATAGAGGTGTAAACATACAAAATTACACACACATCCAACATTGTCATCACTATTGTAGGTGAAGAATTTGATGATCGTACCTCAAAACCGAAGACTCTTGGCAGATGTGATCTCGAAGTTAAAACAAGGACAGTAACCCAATTTTCTAGGGTTTAGGTAATGAAACCAGATTATTCTAAAATTTTGCCATCACGGAAATGGTTAAACCTGTATTGTTGATGGAAATTGCAAAAAAAACATGGCGTCAACTCCTCAAGCTCCGAACAGTGGCTCTAGAGGCACAACTGCTCAAGCGCCATGGTTTTTGAACAGAGTTTTAGCCAGAGAGTTGAAAAATAATAAGGGGGAAATGGGGAAATTTATTTCCAAACTGCCCAAATTTATAAGTTAAACAACTTTTTTATTCATTTTTTAATAAATAATTTTTTATTCAATTTAGGTAGTAATATGTCTAATTTATCCTCAATTTAATTACATATTTACATAATGTAAAAATTAAATATAAATATATTAAATACAAAATACAAGTTAAGATATACTAACTAAATATAAAATTTAAAATGAAATTCAAAGACAAATTTCCTCCCATCTTGAAAAGTTGAAAATTTATTTCCCCCCACACCAAATATCATTTACCTCCACATCAAATTTCATTTCCTCATACCAATACTTTTCAGTTTGGCTTCTAAAACTGATACGAGACATTTGAGACTTCTAATATAATATATTTGATGAATCTATAAAAAAAAAAAAGATCCACCAAAACTTCATTGTAGCAATCACTTCAATCATACACTCTCATACAAAAAACTCCACCATGTGCAATCCTCACAACTTCAACACTAATGACAAATGAAAATTTTAGAATAAAGTTTGGATCTCGCTGTAAATCTGAAGATATATTTTGTTGCGGTTATCAGATCAAGATGGAAACCGAGTTGAGTGAAGGAGGTCGAAAAAGGTTGAATGTTATGAAGTGACTTTGAATTTGATGATTTGAAGGTTGAGTTAACCTCTTTAATTTTCTAGTGTGAATAATTGTATATTCTGTGCATTTACGACTACTCATATTATGAACATGACTACTCATATCGTGAACACGCTGTGACATCCATATCTGAAGTTTTCATCTCTAACACGCTGAATAAGTTTTGAAAATCATTTTAATCATTACATGTGAGTCTCATTATCCACTAATTTTTATTCTATTTTATTTATTTATTATCAATTCAAATTAATTATTTATTGGTTGTATTTTTTAATAATGTCAAAATCGACATATTAGACTAATTAATTATGACATTAATAATTTTCAATTCACATTAAAATATAATTAATAATAAATAATAATAAATTAATATTTAGTTCAAATCTTTGTTTTATGTATTAATTACATTAAAAAAAGACATATATATTGCTAGCAATTAATTGAAATAACAATCGTGAACACGTATTAAATTTTCATATCATGAACATGTATTATCAGTTCATATCGTGAATATGTATTACATTTCAAATCGTGAACATTCATTCTCATAAATGAGAATTACCCAACATTAATGACGAAAAACCTAAAACGTAAAACAAAAGAGTTCACTTTCTATTAAATATCGTGGATATCAACATATCTTCATAAGGGAGCCGTATCGTAAACAATCATTCTCAGAAGTCAGAATTATCCATAATCAACATAAAGGGATAATGATGAAACCTAAAACAAAAGAGTTTGTGCTATTAAATATGGTGTATATCAACTTAACTTCAAACAGAAATTTAAACAATAAAATTCATGAGGAGTTTACAATGAAACATCACTAAATACTCAAAACATATAAATAGAAATGAAACTTACCATTTACAATGAAACTTCAGTTGTTTTTGACGTGCTTCAAGGTTTCAATGGAGATGAGGATCATGAAAAAATGAGAAAATTGGTCAAGCCTTGCAACGATTCTTCGGAGGAGATGAGAACATGAAAATATGATTGCAAAAAGTGAGTTATGGTGTTTTTGGAGTTCCAAATTACTTTTTGAACTTTCATTACATTATTTAATTTGAATACAATGTATTAAATTGTGCATTTGAATTAAATTACAATGTATTGCAATGAACAACAATACAAACTTAAGTTGAGGGTATTAAGGACATTTCACTACCCAAATTGGGTAAAAAAAGTTATTTCTTAAAAAAAATGGGTATAAAAGTTCATTGACACGTGAATTTGGGTAAAGAGAGATATTTCCACAATAACAAATGTGTGTGTTCGGGCAACGGGTTAAATGCACGAAACCCCCGTGTTTTGGAAATTTTGCATTGAATCCCCTCTATGAAAGAAAATGCACCAATTACATGTGGATTTTCATAAAATCGACGCGAAACCCCCAAATTTGTTAAAGTTGACGGAGGTTGTGCGCTGCACTCGCGTGAGGTGTGAATTTTTCTCATTTTTAATCGTTATTTACATGCGAAAAGACCTATTTACCCTTATTTTTGCTTATATATGTATGTGTATGCTCAAATACACTCCTAGCATAAAACTCTCTCCCCTCCTAACTCACAAACTGGTATGTTTTTTTTTATTTCTTAATTATTTAATTTATATTAACATGATTTTGAACGCAATTTGGATCAGTTTGGTAATGTTGTTTATTTTATCAAATATTCTGTTAATGTATTTGTTTATATTTATTTAATTAAATTCCTTTACAATTTAATTTTTGTACTCAAAATTTAATTAATTATTTCTTCCAAATTTTGTAGGATACATATCTTCCACATTTAAGCAATCGATATCAAAAAATGAAGAAAGTTTAGATTTGAGATACAATTATGAAAATGTGAGATTATGTTAATTCCACTGCACGCCGCCGCTACTACCACTGCCACCATGGTCTCCAACCTCCGCCACCATCGACGTCCCTCTCCACAGTAATTACACCACATAATAGTAGTAAACTCAAATTCTTCAAATGGGAACCAAGAAAATAAAATAAAACCCAATTCCAAAAATAATATTGAAAAACATAACTTTGAGTACACATAGATCTGCCAAGATAAAAATTTCTGTATTTTAGGATGTTCCTCAGATAAAAAATAATAGTCTGTGCAATGATAATAAAGTGGATGCAGCATGTAAGCATCTTCAAGAGATGGTGGATATGGGTATTCGGCCTCCAGATCGATTGTTCAAGAATTTGAGGCAGTTTCTTCTCAAAGATGGGAGAGAAGATATTGTCATTATATTAGCTCGCAAGATTGATAAACTGAGGAATTCTCCATTAATTGGTTAGGGATTATGTGGTGTAGTAAACAAAGATGAATTTTTGTGCCAATTTCTTGATTATCAATTAACAGAGTAACTATGTATCACATAAATCTTTACAATGCATTCAAAATTCTGAAGAAAATTGTGCACTCTTGTTCAAGAAAATACACACACTAACCTTAAAATCTCATCTTTACTAATTTTGCATCCTCAGCTGTCAACTCTATGTTTCTTCTTGATCATCGTTGTTCGAATCCTCGACTTCCGCCATAGGGGGCTCCTCCATTAGTCCTCGAGCGCCCTCGATTTCAACACCCTAGAAGCCTCTTTGAACCATGAGATTGGCTCCAAATTTAGGCATTGGATGCCAGCTTTAGGGTTACTTTTCGTCGGATTCGTGCTCTCAAGAGTGAAATTCTGATCGAAGAAGGTGTCAATTGCGTATACAATGACGAAGCCATCATCGAAAATGGGGACTTCAGACACCCTAACATTGTTTATCGAGATCTGTCTGGGTTCATTCGAGGTGACAGTGAGGTGTTTAGAGGGGGAGAGATAGGGGAGGGTTGAGGAGAAGGGGAAGGAGAGGAGGGCCGCCAGGGAGAGCGAAAGAGGGGAGAAATGGAGGAGGAGGTGAGCGAGCGATGGCTGGCCGGAAGCTGAAAAGGCGGCGTCACGCGAAGAGAATATGGTGAGGACGGCGGTTGTGGCGGAACGGAGGGGGAGGTTGGGAGTGACGAGTTGGAGGGTGAGGGACATTGACGTGTATCTCGAACTGGCTAGAGTCTCGACTGCGTTGATGAGGGACTGAGGCAGCGGCGGCGACGGAGGTGGTTGGGTGGCGGAGAGGAGAGAGAGTTAGAGTGAGAAGATAGAGTAGCACGCGAGACGCTATACCTGGGAGCTTACGAGGGGTATAACGGGAATTTTAAGTAAAAATTTAACGCTGTTAACACTCATTAAAAAAATGGGATGTGTGTCGATTTTATGAAAACCCACGTGTAATTGGTGCATTTTCTTTTATAGAAGGGGGTTCAGTGCAAAATTTCTAAAACACGAGGGAGTTTCGCGTATTTATCCAATGATAATATTATGGATAATTTTGGAATTAATAGTTTTTAACGAACATATATATAACTTAAGTTTATGATAGACGACAAAACTACAATGAAATAGGATCATCATGTCGTGGAATGCATTTTATGACATGACTGCATGGATTGTTACATCCTACGACGTAGTTATGATATGTAATGTATTTCATAATATATTATTTGTAAATTTCGTATTTCACTTAATAACTATGTTGTAGAATGATGTTATGAGGTGAAATACATTCTCGCACACAATTGATCGGAAAATGTTGCATCACATGATATAATTGATCAATCCTGATAATCTACCCACCATCCTGATAATCTACCCATCATAGACACATACTGATATGGTGAAAATTCAGCATATCAATTGATTTGACTTTTCATATAATCAGAGGATGAGATCATTACACGTTTACGGTAGACATATTAAGAGTTTGCGATAGGCATATTAAGAGTTATCCAGTATGGATATTTTAGCATTTTCTTATAATTGATATGTATCAACTATATTGTGAATCACTATCTCTACAGTATAATATGTATCATGCAAACATTACAACTAAGACGAGATCCAACCAATATCATTTTAGGAATAAATGAAAAAAGAAAAGATTGTTTTTATCATGATAGCTTAAAAAAAATCGTCAATTGTTTTCAATCAATTTGACTAAAAAGGTGTTTTGTTGCGTTTTGACCTATTTAATTTTTTTCTTATCCAATTTGACTTCTTTTGTGTTTCCTTGATAAAATATCCATTGTAATTAGTTGAAATTGTAAAATATCTACCATGTACATTAATATGTCTCACCGATGATGGAAATGATTTCATATTTTGAAATTATGTGAAGTGAAAGTAATAAATATGTAACAGTATGATATATTACCAGCGATTATATATATATATATATATATATATGACAAAATATTTTGTGCAATTGGTGCATGGATCTAGAATCCATTCACCCGGATCGACTCGTCCCATACGCCCATGAAACATTTTCACGCGCTTCCACGCGCGCACCCACCAAAATTCGCTTCAGGCAGTCATACCTTCATGAAGGTAACACTATCATAACATGAAGGTAACACTAAATATGAAGGTCAGTCTAACATAACATGAAGGTATGATTAACATTGTTTTTTCCCTTTCATGTTATGTTAGTGTTACCTTCATGTTATTTTAATTCAATAATTTTAAACTAAGGATATGAAATCTGGAAATGAGGTAACGCTAACATATCACGAAGGTAACACTAACATAACATGAAGGTAACTATCAAAACATGCGAAAAAGTAAAGAGGTGCGGGCCTATGACCCGATAAGATTCGTACAACTGGTGTACATGGTGTACATGAGATTAACTATTTATATATTAATCGATACATGATGGGTAGAACAAAGGGGATTAATTTAAACTTACATAAGAGAAGGCAAAAGTCAAGAGTTACTAGAAATAAGGTACAATATCATTACAGACAAACTTTTTTAGTCATATAAATAGTAAAAACATAGTAATTGAAGGCGTCTATTATGCATTGGAAATCATAAATAAAGATTATCAATAGCCTCAAGTGTGAGTGTCACACTTTGATGGTAACAGACGTAGAGTATTTATTTTCTATGATCACGAAATAATAATTGTCATATGGTTTCATTCTGAAGATATGGACTAGTAAACGTAATGGGTAAGTAATTTCTTTAGCTTTATTGCCATTTGCCAATAATACTTTTTTTTTTTAACACACTCAAAACTTCCCCCAATATATGATCAATATATTTATGTCCATTTTATTTCATATATTTTATATTTAATGCATCATAGACCATGATATGCTTATCTTGAAATATTTTTCTTTTCATGTGTGAAATAACAATGCAAAAATTTACGATTGTATATTTGTATTACCAATTTATAATTAAGAAATATATTACGACATATAATTAAGAAATATATTATCCCAAAAATAAAATGAACTGTAGTATCTTCAATTATAACCCATGGATTGAACCCATATCCACAATTTTTCATATGAATTGCTAAATGTGGGTCATGAGTTGACCCGTCTCACGAAAAAAGATCCGTGAGACAGTCTCACACAAGTCTTGCTCATATTAATTTATAATTTAATTCATGTAATGATAATTACTAACAAATAATAACCCACTAAATTTTAATGATAATTAAAAATAATTTGTAGCATATGATATTTTAGTCAAACTATTTTAATATAAGAATTTTTTAATTGTTATTTTAATGAGGCAATACATTTTAATATGTATAAACTAATTGTTGATAAATATAATCATTATAAATTGGGGAAGAATATTAAATCAAACATATATCATGAATAAGAATATTATGTACATATACCTTTTAGGTCATGTGAATATATAAATATAATTGTGAGAACAACAAAACTCAGTAAATTCATTAAAAAAAAATTATTGATTGCTAGTTAATGTATACTAATAAATAATAAAGTATTAATATATTATAATAAAATAATAATAATCACATTATATATGGTATTATAATTTTAAATAATTATATAATATATGTATATATATCACCTTTCGTGCAACACACATGTACATTACTAACAATTCATTTAAGTGAAAATATTATAGGTAGATCACAATTATCATTTTGGATCTCATTAAATGAGAATATTAAATGAAGATAGCTCTGACAAAATATAGACAATATTTCTTGAAATTTTATAATGACTCTTATTTTTGAACAAAATATTACCAAACAATATTTATTTTGTGAAAAGAGAGCATTTCTTACATATTCTAATAAAAAAATTCTGTAAAAAACGTCAAATTTAGAAAGAAAGAATGAGAAAAAAAAAGAAGGGAGAATAAGCACTATTATTCTAAAATAACATCGAACAACCAATAATTAATTTTAAACAAGGAAAAAAAAGAGTTTTATGTGTAACCGTCTCACCGATCATCATATGTGAAATGAGTCAGCTTACAGGCTACAATTCACACTTCACAATTGACATCTAAACTTGTGAAAATGAATTTGATTAATGAGTTAAAAAAATTCATTCCACGAAAGCTATCCGTGAAACGTCTCACATAAATTTTTATAAGAAAAATAAAATACTCAAAATTATTCCATCTATGTTGGACTATTCCTTATATAATTTAAATTTTCCTTAACACACAAAATACATGAGACACGACGAGGACGTGTAATCTGTCAACATCACTAATAATTTATATCTATACTAAAGGAATAACCTAAAATGACACATGTCACTCTCTGGTTAATCTCATTTAATTATAATTTAATTTTCAATTGATTCATTTAATATTTCTAATTAATCTATATATGTATATGTATATAAAAGCAGAATATTCTGTCAAAAATAACTATAATAAATATCTCATTTATTAAATATTTATATTTTAAGAAATCATTAATAACTTTCATTTTACATTTATTAATAAACATTTAAAAATATTAATATTTATTATATTTAATTTTATATTTATTGTATAGAAACTCAAAAGAAAAAATAAATACATAAATCTATCTATATATATCTAATAATATAATATAATAATAGAGAAAAAGTTGGAAATATTTAAAAAATATCATTTTCCCCACAAAAGTGTCACGTCAATAATTGTTTTTTCTTTTTTTACTTTGTATCTTTTATTATTAATACATTCAATTTATAATATAAATATTGTATTAGTTTATTCTTATTTTATTAATATTAATTAAGTTAAGTTTTTTGAATAATTTATTAAATACCAACAATAGATATTGTTCAAACAATAATTTCAATAATAAATATTAATTTGTTAAAGGATAATTGATATCATATAATATAAATTAATGGAAAAATTCAATTGTAGTCCCGTTAAAAAGCCACTATCCAATTTCAGTCCATTTAAAGTCCAAAAATCAATTGAAGTCCCACTAAGTCACAATGTGTCCAATTCGAGTCCTTTTTTCACCGGAATTGGCATATTCCGACAAATCTCCGGCGAGTGCGATACACTCGCCCAATTCTGGCCGAAATGCGCTGATGTGTTATTTCTTGCCATGTGACATTGTTTTCTCAATTAAAAAAAAATCTAATTAATGTCATATCAACAAAAATACTAATTAAAATAAATCAAAACCAAAATTATGAAATCAAAAAATGAGAAAAATCAACAAATCATTAAATAAAATCAAATAAATCAAAAAAAATCTAAAATCTTAAAATCATTAAACACAAGTGCAAGAACTCTAATCCTCAAATGGAAGGTGGGGGATCGAATGGAATCACCAAAAAACAAGGTACAGTGGATTCACACACACACACTCTCTCTCTCTCTCATATTTCTCAATATCAATTCATAATTACATCTAATAAACAAAATTTCACCATACGATTCACACTATAATATCATCCAATCATGTCGTGTAATTAATTTCTTTGTCATCCTTCATGTTTCTAATAATGTAAAGGTGCAATGGATTGTCTTGAAGGCAGTTTCATCGGAGAAATTGGAGTTTTGGGATAGACTGTCGCAAATCTTTGCCGGAACTTCAATCTCAAAAGGCTTCATCCCCGAAGCCTGCTCAACCAGGTACTACGTCCCTCCGCCGGCCATAACAGCCATTAATCCCTCCCCACCGGTGCCACCCGCCGCTGATCCAGCCCCGCCTGCAGCTGATCCCGCCCCACCGCCCCTGCCTACAGCTGATCCCTCACCGCCGCCAGCTCCGCTCCTAGAAGCATCTCCGCCGCCTCCAGTGGAACCGGCCTCACCACCGCCTGTGAATCCAGTCCCACCAACGCCGTTGCCACCATCTTCAGGGAAAATCCTTCGCGATTTGGGGCTGTTTTGATCGATTTTGATTTGGGGGAATTTTGTTGATTTTAGGGTTTTTCTATTTGTGTTCACTGATTTTGGGAATTTAGGGTTTTTTTTTTCATTTATTTGATTTCATGGATTTAATGTATATTTTCTGATTTGAATATTTTTTTGTTAAATTACTGAGGTGGCAGTTTTGAGATTTAATTTATATCAAAAAACAATGCCACATGGGCAACAAATTACACATCACCGAACTTTGGTCGGAGTCTTCAGATTTAGGAGCGAGTGAGTTGCATTCGCCTGAGATTCACCGGAATATGCCAATTCCGGTGGAAAATGACCTCAAATTGGACACATGGTGACTCAGTGGGACTAAATTTGAATTTTGGAACTTAAGTGGACTGAAATTGGACAGTAACTTTTTAACGGGACTAAAATTGAGTTTTTCCCATAAATTAATAAATAAGTATACATTATTAAAGATGTATGTACATATATACATGTATATATAATATGTATTCAGTGTGAAATTAAATATCATCTAAGTATTTTTTAATTAATATTTTTAAGTGCAAGTCAACAAATTTATTTATTTGCATTTTTTACTATTTAATCCATTTGATTTAATAATATAAATATTATATTAGTTTATTCTCATTTTATTGATCTTAACTAAATTAACTTTTATTGAGTGATTTCTTAAATACAAACAATAGATATCCAAACATTAATTTCAATATTAAATATTAATTTGCATGGGGATAATTTATATCATATTTAATGTAAATCAATAAATAAATATAATACTATTAAAGATTTGTATATATACATATATGCATATATATAATATGTATTTAATCTGAATTATTTGTCACCTAAATATTTTTTAAATTAATATTTATATCTCAAATATGTAATATCATTTAATATTTTATTCTTTATCGATATATTTTAATGATAAATTGAGATATAGTTAAGTATACAATTATAAATATTTCATAATTAAATAAAAATTTCGTCTTTTACTTTACACTTAAGACTACATATATTTTTATATGAGAGTGCGACGTCAAACAGCTCAGCTGATTATTTAAATTATATGTTTAGTTTCTAATTATATTATCATCATCATGATCAAAAGTACTACATTTTGATTTTGTGTTGGACTTGAATTGTAATGATCAATGTCGTGCTGTATCAATTAATTTACGTGATACATATAATGAAATAGTTATCTTTCATCTTTGATGTTAAACTATATTAATTAAAAATGTTTTTCTAATTCATTTTATTTTAAAATAAAAGGTTGAAAATATATAATTGAAAGTGATTGCATCAAGTTCCTACATAAAAATTTCTAATTTTATTGTGTATTATATATATATATATAGTAATTAAATTTGATTTTTAATTCATAATTTTTTTAGTTTTTTTTAGTATATTTAATTTAAATAACTGACGATATTAGTTTGTAATATAGATAATAAAAAAAATGTTTCAACTAAAAATGTTGTGTATAGAGAAATTTTTCAAAGACTTACAAACTTTGCAGCTAAAATTTCCAATTTTGATTTAAAGATCATGATTTATACTTGTATTTTTAGTATTAATTATAGATTAGTGAATTGAATGTATATAATATTGATATATAGTTGTAAATTAAATTATCTTTATCAAAATTAGATTTTCTTAGTTATTAAATATTATATTATCTTCTATATATTAAAATCATTCACACTATATTATCAAATAATTAATATTTACCAACACTATATCACATACCTCGTGATGCGCGGGTGCGAGTACTAGTTCATTTAATGAGATATTAACAATTGAATAACAAATGCTAATAATTATGATTAATAATAAAATTGTAGATTATGAAATTTTAGGAAATTATTTTAATTAAAGTTGTTTGCAATTACAAATGATAATTAAAAACTTTCGCGCAATTAAATTTAAATTACATACTAATTAAATTAAGAATTAATGATAAATAATAATAATTTATTTACTTATGAATAATAATTTTCAAATTTCATAAATAGTATTAAAAAAACCCACGGGACATACGCTAGTTTTAATATATATATGTATCCGTTTATAAAATCATCAGATTGCAATTAAATTCCAATATTCAAAGTTTAGAAATGTGTTGACTGGTAATAAACTGTACCTAATATAGGTACAATTTGTACAAAAATGCGACAGGTTAGTTACGTGCCACAATAGAAAAGCATATATTGGAACTAATAATGTGGGATTCAGCTGTTGGCCTGTCACACTTTTTGATTTATTCAAAAAAACTTGTTTACTCTTATATACAGTTATACCATCACTATCCCCCCACCCCAATAAAATATTATGTTCTATTTCTTTTATTCCAAAAAAATAAATAGAAAATGGATATATTAGTTTAACTAATTAATACGTGTATAATGTCCTCATAAAGTTTCTCTCTTCTTTTTTCTTTTTCGATAAAACTCCTTCAAAATTTACGTGAGAATTATTAACTTATAACTGAAAAAAGAAAGTTTTACTTTATGAAAACATTACTCTTGGAAATAATGGAATATTAATAGTCTCATTTTGTAAATTACCGTAGTTAACTTTCCAAAGTCAGCAAACATTACTTTACCGTAATTCTCTTTTATTATCCATTCAATTTGATTATTTTAACATAAATTTAACGTAATAAACATATAAAATTGAATTTTTATAAAAATCATAATATAATATTATTTATTGTAAATTAATAATATAATTTGATTCATTAAATAACCTCAAACTTGTATTTATTTGTACTAGTCATGATGATACAACGTGCATCATGTTACATGTAATTGTTTTAGTAGATTCTGTATAAAGTATAGTAATTTGATTACTTATATATAATTACAGTTACTATACAGATTGAATACTTTTATAATATATATTATGGGAATAATTTGTTTTAATTATTTAACATACAACTTGGTCTAAATTTAATTCGCAAAATAAAATTATGAACTATTAACTTGAATTTTCAAAACCAATAAAAGGAAAAAAAATCAAGTTTTACTTGAAAATTAATGTTTTAAATTAAAAAATATTACTTTGATTTTCAATTATTACATGTCGCTTCGTTTAAAAACTTATTCCAAATATCTAACTTTTATCAACAAGTATTGTTTTTTATCACAAAAACTTGTGTGAGACAGTCTCAACTCTCATGAGAATAGTTATCGTGAAATGAATTATTTTACCTATTACTCAAACTTATATTCATAAATTTATATGTGAATCGTGGGTTGACTGATCTCATAAAAAGTTATTTGTAAGATAGCTCTCACATAAAACTTATTCAGTTTTTTCAATTGATATGCTACATATTTCAAGTCAAATAAACTAAAATAAATGAAGATAAAAGATCCATTTAGGGGCACATGTGAATTGGTAAAGAATATGAGGTGATGTATCGAGAAATCTTTCGAAAATACATATTTAAATTTGGTGTTGATTAAAGTCAATAATTTGAACATATCCTTGGATTAGTATCCTACTCACCCACTCACTTGAGACAATGTGTGCTAATTGAACATAGCCCTTAATGTAAACTCCACCCGACCCGACCCAACCCGACCATTCATGTGGGGGTATTGAGCACGTCCGTTAATTTACATTTAAAAAAAAAAAAAAGGCTGAGTGTTGAAAACCAAAGGTCTGGCACTGGACGCTTCTCGTGAGTAGTGTCCCCCTCCCCTCCCCTCCCCTTTTCTCCAACGCCCAACTTTAACTGCTCTTCTCTTTCATTCTTCTCGAACACAATTCAATTTCTAACTAATACTCTAATCCCCACCTAATTTCACTTGTTGCCTCCAATAAAATCCAATCTTCATCATAATTTTATTAACTAGCCTTTTTGTTTTTAATAATTAGGAAATAAACAACTAATATTAATTTATCATTAAGGATTGGTGCCTGCTTTCAAACCTTGTATAACAGTCAAATGTTCCAGTGTTGTTTTCTTGATCTCCTCAACCAAACACAAGTAATCCAAACATGTCTTGACTCTTCCATTCCGCCCACAACCCACTTGTACAAGAAGAAGATTACGAGATTCAAACCTTTCTTCTTTGATTTTTCTCGCCTTTGAAGAGAAAAAAATGAAGTGCTTTCATTTCACCACCGGCGAGCGGCGGCCCGGCGACGACGACGACGACCAGGATGGACCCGTGTCGCGCAAGGTGTCGTGGGCCCGTTCTCTAAGCGTGGCCTCGACTAATTTGGACTCCAGGCGCTCCGAGTTCGACACTGAGTCGCGCCGGGACTGGGCCGACTCGTCCGACCTGTTCCAGGATTTCTTGACTCAGGGACGCGCCAATGATCTCCGTGTCTTCACTTTCCCTGAGTTAAAATCGGCTACGCGAGGGTTCAGCCGCAGCCTCATGATCGGAGAAGGCGGATTCGGGTGCGTCTTTCGGGGCAGGGTCAAAGAATCAGGGCCGGGCTTCGACTCCGAGATGGATGTTGCTGTTAAACAGTTAAATCGCAATGGATTCCAGGCACGCCCTTTAACATTCATTATTTGCAGTATATGTATAACATGCCTTTATGTTCTTGAGATTGGGAAAAAAAAACCTCATTTGTATTTGTAATTCTCTACTTATTGTTTTCTAAATATAGTTGTCCTTGTTCTTGCTGCATTGTGGCATTGAATTGTCCTGATGTAACATATTAAATCTTTTAGGACAGATAACTGAGCACCGGTTAAGGCGTTAATGAGTTCATGAGCTAACTGATTTTGCTATTTGCTAACATGAACCGATGACTGTATTGTATGCATGACAGATGATCAAAATCCGAGTTTTGATATAGTCTATGTGCAGGATAACTTTGTACATATAGATTGGAACTTCATGTGAATTTAAGGTGGGTTGGTTGGGTGAAATATATTCAGCTTTTCATTTGGTGGGTTCCAAGTATTGCTTGATGCAACTACTTTCTCTTAAAGTGGACCCTTTCTATTCATATTTCATAGCACTTCATATTTGAACTATTTTGTTATCTTGTTATCGATTTCTTTATTAAATGAACCGCGAACATGTGTGTTTGGTGGAGTAGCTTACGGGTTTCAATTTTTGCATTCTAGTAATCAGGGGCACAAGGAATGGATAAATGAAGTCAATTTTTTAGGTGTAGTGAAACATCCAAATCTTGTGAAGTTAGTTGGATACTGTGCTGATGATGATGAAAGGGGGATTCAACGGCTTTTGGTCTATGAACTTATGAGTAATAAAAGCTTGGAGGATCATTTATTAACACGATCAGCATCTCCTCTCCCATGGCTCATGAGATTAAAGATTGCCCAAGATGCAGCTCGTGGCTTGGCATATCTTCATGAAGAAATGGAATTCCAGGTGACCATGCTTGACTTTCTTACTTCTTGTGAATGCTGATACACTTGACTCCCTGCATCTTGTCCCTCAAAGAAATCATAAGAGGAAAATATCAATGTATAAAGAGTTTTGTGCTTATCAAGAACCTATACTCAAGATAGTTTGTTTCAACTTCTTTAGCTGCCATTGCTCGAAAAAGCTTGATTCAAAAGCATACAGTTTTTTATTGAACTTATACGGGGATGAGATAATATGCTTTGTTGAGATGACAATAATCTTGAATGCTTTTTATAGTTGCGACGGGATTTGAGCAGCCACAGTTCTCAATAGAAATGCTGCATTTCATCCCATCTGTGCCCATGGCTTCTATGTGAGCTTATTTTAGACACAGATGTATTCAAACTTCGTTGAAATTCACAATATGATCAACGTGTATAGGAAACAAAATACATGTTAACAATCTGGTTCTCCACCTCCCATTTGGTTTATGGTTGAATTCATATTTTCTTTCAACCACTATTTGATGTGATGGCATGAAATGTAAATGATTATCCTTGATTGAATTTAATTCATATGTTTGGAGATGGAGTCTGCTAGGATCTAATGATCTATCACTGCTTACTTGTTTGAAACATACACTAATACACTGCTTACTTTTTTATCCGTGTTTGACTGGCCTTCACTTTTATTCAGTTAATATTTAGAGATTTCAAGACTTCAAACATCCTCTTAGACGAAGATTTCAACGCGAAACTATCAGACTTTGGACTGGCTAGGCAGGGTCCAGCCGCTGGATTAGGTCATGTTTCTACATCAGTAAGTAGTCCCGGTTCTTGATTCAATCATGAAATTTTGTCTTTAAACTTCCTGAAACTAAACATTGATCTTCTCCACTCATTGTTAAGTAAGTTTAACATTAATTTTGTCCATTGAATCTATTCTCTAGGTTGTTGGCACAGTAGGTTATGCAGCTCCAGAGTATGTCCACACGGGCCGGTTAACTGCTAAGAGTGATGTATGGAGTTTTGGGGTTGTTCTCTACGAACTCATCACAGGCAGACGAGTGCTAGAAAGAAATCTTCCACGTGGCGAGCAGAAACTCTTGGAATGGGTAAGACCTTATGTCTCAGACCCGAAAAAATTCCACCTGATTTTGGACCAAAGACTTGAAGGACAAAACTGCATGAAGTCAGCCCAGAAACTCGCATCTCTTGCCAACAAATGTCTTATGAAACAGCCAAGATCACGCCCCAAAATGAGCGAGGTAATCGAGATGCTTCAAAGCATCATTACTGAAGTATCGCCTCTTGAAGAATGCCCGTCTCAATCTGTTGTTGAAACTGAAAATGTGAAGGAAGAAAGCGTTGAAACAGAATCTGGGAAAATGGAGAATAATAACAACCGGAAAAAGGGTTTTGATTTCAGAGAAATGGTGCTGAGGAACAGATCAATAGGGAAGATCGATTGGAGAAGTTGGACTCCGAGTCTGGTCAGGACATGATCCATGAACATAAATATCTTCCCATTTAGGTTTCCGTTGAGCAAAAGAGATGTAAATGGAATTCGGTAGCATGGTGCAGGGTTCATTTGTGCACATGCTTTCTTTTTGCATAATCAGTATGTTAAGGTGCACCTCTCTTTGGAAACTGGAAATGCACCATGTTTTTAATCCAACTTTAAGAGTAGTTTGTAATATGTTTGAGCTCAAATAGCAATATATGTTGAGTATTTTGCTCTCATTCAACAAAGAGATGAATTTGCGTGAATCTTGGAAATGAAACATAGAGGAAACCACCATAATATATATTACAAGGACAAGAGTTCTTGAAAACATGAAACTTATGTATATGTAATTCAATGATATTAATTATTACCAATTTTGAATATGTGGTCTAATGTACCTGCAAGTTGCAAATTCTTATGTGGCCAAATTATGCCTCGTGCCAAAGTTGGAACCATACATACTATCAGATGACCCTTTTTTTATCTCGGAAAAAAAAATGAAGATAAGACACTTGTGGAGAGCTTGTGCTTGAAACAAGTCAAGTAATATTGGCATAAAGATAGATATATTGTGTACCCCATTTTATTTCTCTCCACCGTTGAAAAGCAAAGAGTAGAAGAAAGATGGCATCTTTAAACTTGTTCATTTCTCCCATTGTTACCCCTCAAAGAAGAGTGAGAACTGCAGCAACAGCAGCAAAATCCTCAGGTGGAAGCAGTGAGGAGAAGGGTCTTTTGGACTTTATACTTGGGGGATTGACAAAGCAAGACCAGTTCTATGAGACTGATCCAATCTTGAAGAAGGTGGAGGGGAAGAGCGGCGGCACCGGCACCACCACCACCTCCGGCCGGAAGAACACGGTGGTGGTGCCACCACCAAAGAAGAAGGATGGTGGCTTTGGCCTTGGGGGACTCTTTGCCAAGAAAGAATGAAACATTGTGGATTATCTTCTTTATTTTTCTTACTTGTAAGCATTTCTTATGATTTCTTCTGTATCTTGCTACTTATTTAATACCATATTGGATATATTGAATTTATCACTCTCTTCTTGGTCCTTTTTCAACATTGTATCTGTGATGGGATTTTTAAGTGTATGTCACATTTAATTCCATATGCTCCAAGTTTAGATCCAAATAATTTTTATTTTATGGATTATAGATATTGGACTGGTATCAGAGGAAATTCATAAATAAAAATTCTTGGTCATAAGCAAGTAGCAGAATTGAAAATGTCTTTTTTTTTTTTTTTCCCCTCCTTTGACAATGGAAGATGGATTTTGTCAGTCACTATAACCAATTCCATATAATTCAATGGTCATTGGTATAGTAGTTCAATAGGTACTATAATCCTCATGGCTCATTCATGTCCATGGAAATTGATTTAATTTTCGACCAATTTTGATATATTTTAATTCGATTGATGTTCTGAATTCAATTAATCAATTACTCGTTTTTTTTCAAATGAGTTTGTGAATTAGAAGGGAGAGAACAATAAAAATTGCACGACCTAAGTTTAAACTCTAATTATCACATAATTTACGGGATACCACTTAAACTACAGCCTACATGATTCAAATAACTACCTCATTTTAAATTATTTGTGCTAGAATTTTTGTGATTTTTTTTTAAATCACTTCATTTAGAATCATTTGAAAACCCTTCTCAACCTCTGATCTGCTTAAATCTCTTCCTTCATTTTGAATAGCAAACTTTTTTTCCCTAATTCTTAAAGGTATTTTTAATTAAAGCTTATTATAAACTTTAAAATAATATATCACAGTCATAGAATCAGTAAGATATTCTAAAGGACTAACTGCACCAAAAAAAAAAAAAAGAACACTAAAAAAATCCAATTTAATACAAACTTAATATAGCTAAAAAAAAATCATCACTTAATCCACAATTTTAATTCAGTCACAATTATGTTTTCTGGAAATTTGAGTCTAAATGGCCGATTAACTAGCCATGTAACATGTCACAACATAAGTCACATATTATCTTTTTTACAGAAATAAAATTTTGATCTCACATCAAATGAAGTAGTTTTAGGTGAATCTAAAATTAAAAGAAGATGATTTAGTTTCAATTCATTAAACTGACATCATTTGGATTGAGCAAAATTTTATTTTATTTTTAATTTTAAAGTTAGTGGTTTATGAATTGGCATCTCATATTGCTTTCAGTAGGACATTTTACATGTGTTCTCAGATCACCAATAAATAAAACTATGATTCTAATTGCAGTAGTTTGTAAAATTGTGAACTTTTTCTAAATTCAATCATCATGTTTTCAAAAGATGGGGTTTTTCTTTTCTATTTTCTCACAATGAGAAGGCCCATACTGAATAGATGTGAGTGTGCTATGAGTAAGTGGGCTGTGGTTATAAGGCCCAAATACCAGAAGGCTTCAAAGTTCAGATTAAGGACCGCCTTTTATATGGGCCTAATTAGGCCCAAAAGATGATTTAAGGATTTTGTTGGGTGTGACTAAGTTTTTTAAACAATCAGTTTAATCTTGCTTCTTCTTCTCCTTTTTTTTTTTTTTCATTGACTTCTACGTTTTTAGTTGTTTAGTAATTTCTTTTAAAGTTTTGTTTGATGTTACTTTACACTTGACATTATTAAGTATTTTTTCTAAATAATATATAATTTAGTAAAAATAATTAACAAATTAATATATAATAATATTATATGATTTTGGTTAAAAATATAAGTAAATTTTATCAATCACTGAACAAAACAAGATAAGTTACATCGCTTTTATTTAAACATTAATTATCAAATAAAAGTCCTTTTTATTTACTATATATATTCTTAATGTAATAAATTTATCTCTAAATAAGATATTTATGTTTGTGCAATTAACAAATATTAAATTCACTAAATTTTAAATGTCGTTACCCCCATTCTTAAAATATGTAATTTTGGTTCACAAAACAAAAAAAAAATACCCTAAGAAATTAAAGATAAATATTAGTCAAACGTGTTCTAAAAATATTCCACATTAGAAAGAAGTAAAGGGAGGCAAAAGGGGATATTTGAAAAGGATAAAAAATGGTTGGCTGTTCCAAAGGAGATAGAGTTCATTGACTTTGGAATGGTAATGGGAAAGAGCTTCGTTCCAAGAAATATAACTTAACTTCTAATAATAATAAACAACGACATACATGAGAATTTAATTTCCATGTAGATTTTGTTTTTCTCTACACCTTTCTTTTAACTCTTTTATGAGTAATTAGTCCATCCTTCTATTGATCTTTTTTCTTTTTGGTGTGTGTAGAATTTAATATTTATTCTCGTAAAATAATTAATTAATATTTTTTGTTCTTTTCACTTGTATACCTTTTCTATTGAATTTTTTAGTGTGTCTTTCTATTGGCGTCATTTGAAATAAAACATAGCATTCACAATATTAAATTTGAGATCATTTCAAATTATTCTGAATAGAACACTAACAATGTAAATAAAACAATTTTATAAAATCTTATACGCCCTATTAAAGGTGGTTTAAACTTTTTATTGAGATTATGTCTTGTTGAGTTCATAAACTCTTTAAAATACCGTACAAGATATGTAAAAGTCTATAAATTCTTATAAAGTGGGTAAATTTTCAAACAAAAATCTTATAATTTGGAGCTTATAAGTTGATTTTTTTTTTTTTTCCTTTTTCTAAAGTTAGAAACCATAGTTATTCTCAGAGTAAGATATGGGCTCTAAATTTGAACATTTAAATCACATAATTGTCATTATCAACATATTAAAAAAAATGTTGATAGCATTTTATTCAAACATTTCAATACTTTGGAACTCTTGTGACTAATGCAATGGCAATGTTGTAATTTTGTCTTTATACAAGGCCACGAGACGAGATTGAGTGTCCTTGTATTAATTAATTCGATTATGAAAAAGGCCAAGCAACAAGTGATACCATACCATACCATCCTCTTTAATAAATCCATAATGTGGATAAGGTTCTTGGAAGAGACATGAATTGAGATCTTAAAAAGGACAGCCACTGGGAAGCCCACTAGCATATATAAACCAACAACTTTCATCTCTATTTTAATCCAAATAATATTTTATTATACAAGTGAAGTGATAGCATAGTTATTTGTATATTAGCATGTTGTTCATACACATACATAGGGCATGTTGATGGATTTAATTATGACACTTCATCTTTCTCACCACTTGAAACTAGTCTGGTGTCTTTGTCACCACTTGAAAGTTGATTGCACTTTTATTGATTGCTCCAACTTAAGAAAAGGGTTTAATTCACAAGCAACTAACTAAGTTCAGACAACTATAATCATTAACAATGTACATGTGTCAAAAAAGATGAAAAAGAAAAGCCTTATCCAGGATCATACTTGGCAACTCAAGAAAGACTACATTAATCTTGTGAGGATCAGTGTGTTGTTACACGTTAACATTTAAGCATGTTACAGGGAGGCCAATCTGGACAACACTAGCAAAACGACTATACAGACAAGGCGCTCTTAAACGTGTCTTTGATCTCTATTTAGAAAGAGGTGGGGAAGCAGAAGGCCTTGGATATGCAACATTTGCGACCTTATTGCCAGCTTCGCCACCGCCTCGTCTACGTTGCCTAGATCCATTGCGGGTTTTGTTCTGATTGTTATCCGTGTCATTTAATTCTTGTAGCTGCTCAAGTTCTTTCACTATTTCTCCCATTTTTGGCCTCAACTTAGGCTCTAAGGATATGCACCGCAAAGCAAGGTTGGCAACTTTTTGAGCCACATCCATCGAATACTGACCTTCCAGGCGATTGTCCATAACTCGGAAGACCTTGCGCTTGTTGGCTAAGAAGGGCCTGGACCACTCTACGAGCTTGTGCTCACCCGATGGTCTGTTCTTATCTATTGCTCTCCTCCCTGATAGCATTTCAAGGAGTACAACTCCAAAGCTATACACATCACTCTTTGTAGTCAAATGACCTGATTCGAATGTAGAAACCTCATATGAGATTGATGCAACTAAATCCAATATGGCAATCGATGTAAATGAATAGTAAAATTTAGAGTACAGTCATAGAAGAAACTGATTCAAATGAAGGGGCAAAAGTATGATTGTTGCACAAGGTGCCAAAAGTGTTGTTTGACTATCTTTCTAGAATTTGCAGCAGAAAGAAAGAAAAATGGGTAATAAGCCTCAATTACTAACAGATCTATTCATGATTGAAGAGTCATACCAGTAGCTAGATATTCCGGAGCTGCATATCCGTAGGTTCCCATAACTCTTGTGGACACATGGCTTTTATCACCAGTTGGCCCATCCTTGGCCAATCCAAAATCAGAAAGTTTTGCATTGTAGTTCTGCCAGAATCATTAATTTAAAACGAATTTCAAAAAACAAAGTTATTATATTGGATAAACAACAAATTTAGAATTGAGCATATTATTGCTGTGTTTGCACTGCCAGATGCACTATTTGATATTTGGGGACTCACCGAGTCCAGCAATATGTTAGAAGCTTTGAAGTCTCTATAAATGACTTTCGCTTCAGAGTTATGAAGAAAAGCTAGGCCCTTTGCAGCTCCATGAGCAACCTTAAGGCGAAGGCTCCAAGAAAGAGGTTGGAAATAAGAACCCCCTGCAAATACATCATTGTAAGAATTTTCACAAGTATTACACCTTATATCTTTAGTAAAGATGAAGAAAACAAAAACTCACTTCGAAAGAGATGGTTTTCTAAACTCCCCCGTGGCATGAATTCGTAAACAAGAAGTCTATGGTCGTCCTCCAAGCAATAGCCGATAAGTTTCACAAGATTAGGATGAGAAAACTGGCCCAAATAGTTTACTTCTGCCTGCAACACCACAAATTCAGCAAACTACATTAGAACCATGATGAATTACAAAACCAATAAACCCACAAATTTGATGCAACATAAGAAACTCACCAACCACTCTCTATGGCCCTGAAAACTTTCTTGGTGCAGCTTCTTTACAGCAATAACCATGCCAGTCCCAGGTTTGGCAGCAGCAAAAGAATTCTCATCAACCCAACCTTTAAAGACGGAGCCAAATCCACCTCCGCCGAGCACACTGTCTGGACGAAAGTTTCTGGTGGACAACTTTAGATCAGAAAAACTGAAGCTCTTCATATTAGATGATTGCAAGATCTCACCCTCGGTCCGAGTAGTCGGGGGAACCGATGTTGATGAGACCTTGCTACTATCAGTGCTCATAGTATTCTCATCCGAGCTAACATATTGTGAATTTTCACCTGGATTGATCAGTTCCATCCACAACAGTTTAGTACTAAGAACTCGGTCATTGATTTGATTAAATGATGAACATTCACTATGTTTTAGGATGTGATTTTTCTAAACCAGTTTTTTATCACCACTGTGTAAAGAAATCGATTACTTTCAAAAACAAATTGTTGTGCTTGCCTTCTCCAAACAATAAGGAACTATAGAAAAAGCATGACATAATAAGCATCAAAAAAAGGCCATAATTTCGCAGAGAAGTAGAAGAAAATGAATTATGATAATTACCAGCATGAGTAGGGCTTTCAGCTTTGATTCGAGCACTCAAACAAATCCCCATGGCAAGATAATTCGGAGCTCTGCAGAGCACAAAGAAAAGTGTAAGCAACTAAATATATCAAACTCCTCCCCCTTTCTGAAAAGAAACGAATTGATCAGATCCAATTCAGTGTGAAAGCAACCTAAAAAGAGAAGAAAGGGCCAACAAGCAATAATACTATATTCATTTTGAATCAGATTTCCAAATCGAAAGATAAAAAAATGCAATTTCCTTTTCGGTGAAAATTTAAGCACTCACCGACCAACTCCTTCCTACAACACGCAGTAATCAATACACAGCAGCAAAACTACACAGACATGTGTTTGCATACGCGTTTAGGGGAGAGAGAGATAGAGAGAGTCAGATGTGTGTAGGAATGAGGAAGCATAAATAAGTCGAGGGAAGAAGGAAGGTTGATATTTAATGGCGGCCTCGGGGGAATGGTCCCTCTCCTCTATACACATAGACACACATGCGTGTGTGTGTGTGTGTTGGCACTCTGCATTGACTTCTTTTGCAGCCTCGTTGACTCTTTTCATCGCGTTCCTAATTACTTGCCAAAACACCGACGTTAGGGACGGCCCAGCAAATTGGCTAATTGCTTCACAACTTATTCTAACCTGTCCCATTTCCTATCATACACTTGGGTCGTGTTTGGATAAAAGATTTGAGATATATAATATTAGTTACAAGAGTGACATTTGTGTATCATAAATTAATCGTCATATGATATTAAACCTATATTCTATAGGTATCATATGTATACTCTTCAAGTATCACATGTATATTCTTAATATACATATGATACATGTAGAGTATATGTATAATACCAAGAAAGGTACATATGTAGAGTGTATATAACACCTGAAGAACATGTATATAACACCTAGATCTGTGCCCCTATGTGTTCCAGGGACATATAAGTTTTTGCCAGTTTACAATTATGTATCTAATGGTCACATTTGTTTTTTTTTTTCATTGATTTCAAAACATCTTTTTCATTTAAAGTGATTTCGAATATATAACTATAATTTGAATTGATTTTAAATTAGTTAGTTTCAAATTCTGTTTACAAATCATTCATGTCTTAATTACTATTTAAGACATAAAATCCGTAGTAGTTATCTTGAAATCTATATATATATAAAAGCAGGATATTCTGCCAAAATTAACTGCAATAAATTATCTACCTATTAAATAATTACTATTTTAAGAAACCTATTAATTGCTTTCATATTGTATTTATTGTAAGAAACTCAATACAAATAAATAAATACAAATAAACTTATTTATTGTATTTTAAGAAACTCAATGCAAATAAAAATAAATAAATCTTTATTGTATTTAAGAAATTCAATACAAATAAATAAATATTGAATTTAAGAAATCAGTTATAATACTCAATTTAGTATTTATTGTATAGAAATTTGAAATAAATAAATAAATAGATAAATAAGATGAAATAAGGGATTATTATTTTTATCTTTTTTCTTATTTTTAAGTACATATTTAAAGGATAAATTACAAAAAACAACACCACCTATTGACTTTTTTCAAATTGCAACCTAATTTTTTTTTTTCAGATTGCCACTCAATCTTTTTGGTTTTGTAGATTGCAAATTTTCCGGCGAAATGGAGATTAATTTGTTCACTTTGCAACCTTTTTTTTTTTTTTATCTAATTGTAAATTTATAACCTGAACTTTATGTTTTTATCATATTGCAACCAAGAATGAAAATTTCGATTCCGGTGGAAATATAGGTAACTTAAATTCACGGAAATATCATGAAAATATCAATATCGATGGAAATATGGGTACATATATTTATTGTTATTTTTCCTATATTTACCAATATATTCCGATATTTTCGATATTCCATCAATTTTTTACCGATGTTACATATATTTCACCAATTTTGACCAATATTTCATTGATATTTATTTTATGAATATCGATCACACTTATATAACATAAATGTCACACTCATATATATAACATAAAGGTATCAGTGTGAAGCGAAAAAAAAAATCATTATTTGCAATTGGACAAAAAAATTAAAGTTTGGGTTGCAAAGTAAAAAAAATTAATTCATTTGCCAGAAAATGACCGGAAATTTTGCTATCGGCAAAAACCACAGAATGACTGGGTGGAAATCTTAAAAAAAAAAAAACAGATTAGTTTGCAATTTTAAAAAAGTCGATAGCTTGGGGTTGTTTTTTTGTAATTTACCATATTTTAAATCAATTTTAAATATATAATATATAAAATCAATCATTATTTAATGATTTTAAATTTAATATTCATATAAAATTTATCAAACTGAAATATGGAAATGTATGTGTGTGGGCTTCAATGATTTTTCATTTTTAAACGTTTTTATGATATATAGTATTAGTTTATTTTAAATTGATATTAAAATGTAGAAATAAAAAAATATTATAGGTGTACCTAATAGATTACACATATAAAACATATCAAATAGAAAAAATTAGATTAAAATATTATTGCAAGTTAACCAACTTATTCATTTGGAATATACAAATATTTAATTTTATCTTTCTTATTTTATATTTATTTGTTGTTAAATTTTATTTATATTATATTCTGATTAATTAAGGTGGCATAAGGGATTGGACAGAGGTAATTTTTCTGATTTTTCACAAATTAAAATTTCATCATTCTTAGTCCCTGATATATTAACTTATCAATCTTATAATTATTATTCATAATTTTTTTATTCAAAATGTGTAGATTAAGTCCAATTTTGAATTGTTTCATTTAATTAAATAGATAGCAAGAGAGATTTTCATGTATTTGATAAAATGATATAATTTTTTATTTGATTTAAAATAAATGAGTTATATGTGGCGTTGAACCAAAAAAAATTATTAAAATATGTGTGTATTTATAGTTACAAATGCCAATAAAATATAAATTTATTAATCTCAATACTTAAATCATAACGTTTCTAATACATATAACTTATTTTTAGATATTAAATTTATTTTTAAAAATTTCACTACCCATGTAATGTTCTGACACAAATTTGTTTTATTTGTTTGTTTAATCCATAGATTAATATATTACTTTATATATTTCAAATTTCTAATATTTTTGAATATAACTATTTATAATAACATAAATTTAAAGTTAAAATACCTAGCTTTATACTAATGCAAATTTAAAAAGTATCAATATATTTTTGTTAAAATAATAATCATTACATTTTATATGTTATTATATTTTTTTAACAATTATAAACAACACACTGTGCAACGCACAGGTACACTACTAGTATAAGATAAACTCATAATATGATATTCATGTGTAAATAAACACCGCGATTGTGATTAATATACCCTTCTTTTAATATTCTTTTCATTATTATCCTCTTTAATTTCCAAAATTATTGCTCTATCTACTAGTTCACATTATTAGACATTTAACCAACTCTAACATGAGCTAGTAGAGTTGTTCCTTCATTTACGTGGATTCAGTTAGTATATTATATGCATACTAAATTATGAATTTTTGTATTATATATTGCACTTAATCTCACAGTTTATTTAATGCATTTACTCATCATGTTCGCATAAATAATATTACAAATTTACACAATATATATAAATAAATAAAATTATATATATTATTGAAATGAAATGAGGGATTCTAATTAAGAAAAAAATCATATGGGCTGCAACAAATCGGAATATAAAAAATTAATTTTTCCTTCTCAAATTTAAATGATGATTTGTAGACGGGTTAATACCCAAAATAACTTCTTTGTTAAAATATAGATCAAAAATGACCCCAATTATATCAAAAGGACAAATTTAGTCATTTTGTTATAATATATACCAAAAATAACCATTACAAAGTCAACCAATCATTGCCAAATTCTATTTCCAATCCAAAATTGATATTTCCAAATTATTTCATAAATCAACATTTTTATACACTTAATATATCAAAAATCCGTACCCGAAAACGATATATAGGCTGGAAATTGTCAACCTACCCCTTTATTATCTCCTTGAGATACCAGGGTAAACTGACTGTTCACAACGCCACGTATCATTCGAGATCGATCCTTGAAAATGGTATCAGAGCCAAGGTTTATTAAGAACTAAAGTTATATTTTACATATAATCTGTAATTAACATATTGGTGAGGAGAATCATTCGAGAAAAAAAATGGATCTGGACGAATGTCCAAGATGTATATTTTACAGGAAATATCGTCAAATTTTGACGATGCATGCTCAAGAGCATCGAGAACTTGTGACATATTGGCACCGCCAATATGCCCAAAGACAAATCGCAGGTGCTGACGCAGAAGCTTTAAGGCAGTGCGACAAACAAGCAGCCTATTATGTGGAACTCCTTAGGGTGAACCGAATGATACAGGCTGATCTGACAAACCACCAGGAGGACAACCATCAGTATCATAAGATCTTAGGAAAATCCAGAAGACGGTGCAGAATTATGGCAACCGCCATAATCACTTACCGACACAAGTTCATCAGATCCAGAGCCAAATGGAGACGATGATAAAGAATCAAAATGAGACTTTTGAAATCATTCATGATATTAAAAAAAGAGTCAAAAATCTGGAGAACCGACCAAGTTCATCCGGAGGAAGGAGACGTATAAATTTCGGAACAGTTCCCTATTTACACCTAGATGGGAAACTAACCGAAGTTGTACGACCCATGACTGATGATGAAAAGCTTATTGCCATCATCAAAGGAAAATCCGTTACAAATAAGTAATGGATTTCGAGAAGATAAATCTGCAAGATCTACATGACCTAGTCGAATCCTTCGCGGGATTAGGTATTGTGGATCTAAAGATGAACGCAAGAGATGGATCTGCCTTGGTTACTCGTGATCAACCACAGAGACCACCAGTCAATCCCAACGTAGCAGAAAAATCCGGATCACATCATGTGGACGAACAATGCCACACGTAGGGGATTTCACCACAGGAGGGAATCCTATTGATGTTATAGGAACTCGACCACGTTCCAAAAGGCCGAATCTTTTCAACACGTCTTATGGAAAGTCACAGCTAGACCCAATACATTCGTATAGGTTGATGCTAAATCTGGACATCCCAGATTTCAAGAACTATGAAATCCTTATCGATGATTGGGCATCGGCTATGAGGATTGCAAGCGGGAACCCTCGATCCTACAAAAGAAGGATTCATCCTACTACTCGAGATGAGTCTGGAAGGATCTGTAAAGATCGTCTGGGATATGACAGCACCAGAGATGAAAAACAACGTTACAGCTGGTGAGTCATTAAAAGGAATTGTCGATAATATGGTCAAATTATTCAAAATCCATTTTATCGGCATAGGCTACTTTGAGGGGATTGAAGAAGAAAAAAGAAAAAGTCCTCTACAGTCTCGAGTTACATGATATTTGTCATATTGATGAATACATCAAGTTATTCACCGAGTACCGATGGAAGTCCAAGGTAGAAGATAGAGAAGCTTCTCAATTATTCTTTGCGAATATACCAAGTACCTGGAGAGAAATGCTGATCAGGGAATACAAGAGTGTAGATGACCTGGATACCGTGGCCAGAAGGATGTCTTTCCTAAAGGCCAAGTTATCAGAGTGGTGTCATCAAACAACACTCTACAAGAACTACAAGAGACTGCGAGGAATCAATAAAATGGTTCATTTATGTTGCGAAGAAAATGACATTCCAACAGTCGTTAGAGGTCAACCATGGAGGCATAAAAGGCAGAAACAAAGAAGTCATTCATACCACTGTGGAAGCAACAACAAGAGAGGCAGTCGTTGGTCTTCATGGAGACCAAGAAGAGTGTGGTCAAAACAAAATGTCCGAAGTTATAAATCAGGGCAAAGACCAACACCAAACAGGGATAAAGCTCGGAGTTTTTTCATCAAGCTCTGATCAAAGAAGTTCCAGCAGGACTACAGGAAGAAGAACTTTCAGACGAGCTCACACCAGAGCCAATGAAAGTTTTAAAGATTGTAATTGCTGGACATGCGGAGCAAGCGGGCATATCTCAACAGATTACCCAGAGAATCAGAAACGAGGAATTAGACAGTTCGAGGCAACACTCGAACTCGAAGAAGCTGTCTACTATCAAGATCTTATACAGGTATATCAATTTGAGGATCTAGCCTCAGATGAAAGCATCTATGAAGAAGAGTTCTATTAATCCAGCTTAGAATCAGAGTGAAGAAGAAATTCTTCAATCAACGGTGAGAGAGGATATGTCAGGATACCTCTCCCACACTACGGTGTCTCATAAGACTCTAATGAGGATTATGAAAGAAGATCCAAAGCTCCAGATATACGATGGTTTTACCATTGGAGCGATGGAAAACACATTGGATAAGATGGGATTTCGCAGGAAATACCAAATGATCCATAGAGTAACTACCGGAGAATTTGTCATCCCAATGGAATTCACTGGTAACTTGATCGAGATGCAATTGGTCCCTTACTGAGAGATACAGGAGATCAAAAGCAGAGTCAAGAGAGAAGTTGCAAATACACTCTCATGGATTCATATCGGAGCCATAAGAGTTATTATTAAAGCAACATTCAAAGAAGGAGTTGATTCACCGCTCAATCTTGCCATTCTGGACAAGGGAATCTCAAATCTCAAGGATTCATGCCTTGGGGCGATTACAGGAAATTTGTGTGCAGGAAAATTGACATTCAATGTCTATCCAAGAATTGTATACTATCTGGGAGATCGAGATTTCAACCGAGTTTTAACCCTTCATCAAGATTTCAAAAGAAATGATTTGATACAAGAAGAGAACAGACCCTACTCGATTACCTACAAGATTTTCTACGCTCTCTCAAATACACATCACTCAGATGTATTCTTGAAAAAGGAATTCATCGAAGTTCCAAGAATCTTTAAGGACTTCGCCAGGGTAGTTCTACCAGAACTCATAGAATCTCCAACCATAAAGGAGATCGATATGAGGATCCAAGATCAACCCGTCTTCAACAAGAGCTAAAGCCTCAGAATTGAGCCAAGGCGGATGTCTTTCCAACAAGACAGGCTAATGAGCAGCAGCTGTTGGGAAGAAAAGAGACCAAGTACAATTCAGCAAATCCCAGATGTTTTCAAAACAAAAGGAGAGCTGAAGTGCCGAGAAGGATGAAGATGAGTTGAAGTGATATTCGACATTACCCAATGGAACAACATTCCCTTGTAATGTCCTATATTACCTTCAATAACCGATAGTCGGAAAATTTCAAGGAAACCTAAAAATGGGTGAAATTGATTTGACTATCAGGGGAGTTGCAGGAAGTGTCCCGGATCAATTGACACTTGGGATTGAGTTTCTCGAGGAACACAAACCTTGAGAAAAATTACAAGATGGAATGAAGTTCAAAGTGGCCAATAAAAGATACAGAATCAGATGACCATTAGTCCATTCTCCATATACATTTATATCGGAATGATATATGATGAATACAAGGCCGAATATTTCACTGTCTATATCGATTCAGGCGCCGGAATATGTACTGCAAAGTAGAAGGTTTTCCCTAAAGAAATCGGATAAGATCTACCAGCTATCGCAGGAAGAGATTTCTCTAAAAGGATTCTCATCCTTAATCGAGAAATCAAGCAAGCAGAAATCAGGATCGGAGGTGCAGGCGGTACCCCATGGTACAAAGTCAAGATGCCACCAATCTATTTCCATGATACAGGCGCAGATGTGTTTTTAGGTAACAATTTCCTACAAACATTCAAGCGTTTTACACAGGAAAATGAGACAAGAAGACTTATTTTCACAACCCTATGTGATCATAAGATCATTGTTCAATGACTACGAGAGACATTCTACCGAAAAATGCCCATCACTTTTCGCAGCAAGCGTGGTGATGAAGTCAAACTTCGACATCCAAAAATGGCGGATAAAAGGAGATTTAGCGATGCACTTTTATTCTACCGACAGTTTGGACATACCAAACTAGGAATCAAAGCGTGAGATAATCACTTGTATTCATTTAGGATACAAGGAGGATAAGAAGTTCCTCCAATAGTAATTGCAGAAGTAATAAGCCTATTGGAGACTTCATCGAGTGAGATTTCCATTGATGAACAGATTTCACTCGAAGATATCAAGAAGAAGATCCAAAGGAATTACAATGAAAATCATTTGGCATGGTGGAACAAGAACGAGCTCAAAGCATCCCTGAAGGTTAAACCCGAAAAGGAAAACGAGTTCGTAAGATTCAAGTCAATCCTTATGAACCAAGCGGATCGTGAGGATATGCAGAAAATACTTAATGAACATCTGGACCTTAAGTTGATCTCACCAGGAGTTTCTCCATACAGCAGTCCGGGATTTCTTGTAAGAACTCATGGAGAAATCAAGAGATGAAAGCCAAGACTGGTTATTAATTACAAATGGATTAATAACATTTTGGAGTTCGATGGATACTACATCCCGAGTAGAGAACATCTGGTCAACTGCATCAAAGGTGCCAAGGTATTCTCTAAATTCGATCGTAAGTCTGGATTTTACCAGATTAAGATGGAGGAAGAAAGTAAGAAGTTTACGGCTTTCTCCACACCACAAGGACATTATATCTGGAACGTGATGCCTATGGGATTGGCAAACGCTCCCAAGATATATCAGAGAAAGATGGATAATCTTTTCAAAGAATATTTCAGCTTCATGTTCGTTTACATCGATGATATACTCATCACATCTAAGAACATGAAAGAGCATCTCAAGCATTTGGAAATATTTTCAGATGTTTGTCACAAAGAAGGATTACTGTCTCTTAAAAAGAAGGCAGTAATAGCTACGAGACAGATCAAATTCCTTGGAATTGAGATCGACGAATCTGGAATCATCCTACAAAACCATATTGTGGAAAAGATTCAAGGATTTCCAGATACCCTTAAGGACCAGAAACAACTTCAGAGTTTTCTTGGAGTTGTTAGCTTCGCCGGTAAGTTCATAAACAATCTGGCGCACTACAGGAAGATGTTTAGCCCATTATTGAAAAAAGATGCAATATTCAAATGGGAATATGAACACCAAGAATGGATGAGGCAACTCAAGGAGGTTTGTCAACAACTTCCAAAGCTTGCTATACCCCAAGACGAGGATGAACTGGTTCTCTATACAGACGCCAGCGATCATTGATGGGCAGCAGTCCTTATGAAGGCTACACTAACTGGAGAAATGTCATGCAGATACTACAGCGGTTTATTCACAAAAAGTGAAGTAGATCGATGACATATCAACAACAAGGAGTTCTTTGCAGTCAGAAAGACTTTCAAAAAATGATCTTTATTCTTACTAACTAAGAAGTTCATCTTGAAAATTGATAATTCAAGCGTCAAAGCTTTTCTGAAAATAAAATTGAATCTAAACCAGAAAATGCTAGACGATTAAGATGGCAAGCGGAATGTCAATATTATGATTATGATATTGTCATTGTAAAATCTCATGAAAATATTCTTGTAGATTTCTTGACACGAGATGGAAGAACACGTCGCTGATGAGGTCCTCAAACGAGTTAGACATCTCAGGGAAAACCTGGAGAGCCTAGAACGAGGCTTTGGGGCTTTATGCCTCAACGCAGAAGTCACTGGACGACTTCAACGAAAAGATCAGATCCGTCTCTAATCAAATACGAGCATGCCAAGCAGTGCAAGTACAATTGTACTTTACGCTGCAACATATCCTCCAGGCTGCATCTTCATCGGTGCAAAAAGAGGAAACAAGAGAACGGGCCTCTAACCCGATTGTTATGGATTCAAATATCATAACCAAGAGTTCTACAGATGATGCATTCCTTGAGGATGCACCAACTGGGACAAATGTTGAAGCTCTGGTGTCAAAACCTGAGTATTCAAGTCAACCTAGCACCTCTAGGGTAAAAGAAGGAGAGTTGAACCTTAGGCCACAAACGGGCAAAACTAAGGTTCAAACTAACGAGATTGAAGTTTCCCCTATACAGGTTTACCAAAGGCAATGGGAGAAGCTGATCACAAGGAAGGGTATCGATCCAGAAAGAACAATTGTAGATGTCTCTGGAAAATACCCAAGAGTATGGATGAAACCATTAAGTCATCCAAACGAAGTACATGAATGGTATAACTTTGGAGCTCTTGTTTCAATCTATACCATCTCACCTAGGATTCCCTGAAATTTTGAAACATCCGAAATTGATTGGGACGCGGTGCACGAGACTTGGGCCAATAATCCACATTTGGCCAGAGGTGATATTTTGGAATTGTATTTCTTTAGTGCAGCTCCAGAACCAGCCAAGAAGGGTTTCCATGAAGCCTTTCATTTTATCAAGCTAAGGAGACCTGATGGAAACGCCTTGAAAATCATCGTGACGGCTGCTCCGGAGGATACTCCAATTCTGGTAGGAGCATTCTCAGAAGACGAAGCTTTTACCCGACGAATATGGGGACTATGGGTTTGTCTAACCGAACTGGACAAAGTCAAGTACCCTTTCAAGTTTTTTCATAATTCGGCAAATGGATCTTTCCTGCTGAATTCCATGACAGGAACAACCACGAGCTTTGCAGAGGACCTTTTTGAAACAAAGAGAAGGATCCTTGGAAGAATAAGCTTCCGGTAAGCAAAGAAGCCTACCGGAAATTCTGCAATATGACACATATTGGCCAATGGACAGATCACGTCTGCCAGGCATGCCCAGAGCAAAAAGAACCCGAGTTTGGGAAAGGGTTTCGACCCAAACCCGACCGACGAGAGCGAGGGGCAGAAAAGGACAAAGGGCCTGCCCAAAAGAAGAGTTATCCGTGGGGACCACGAAGGCTGAATTTCTAAGATTCCCCGACAAATGTATCATGGGCTGAGTCACGCCCCACAAGCATCACATGCGAGAAAGTCACGGGAAAAAAAAAGAAGATTCCCCGACAACTTCACATGGGATGAGTCACGAGAAGAAAAAGCTGGCAAGCACTCACTCGGGAGGATCCACTCAGAAAAGGTGGACAGCTGGCTTAAACAAGTTTGGAATCCGCACTTCAAGTCCAGATTTCCATCTATAAATATGCAAGCGAGAAGGAAGCTAAGGACATTAACAATTCTCCATAGTTTTCTTCAAATAAAAAAAAATCTTTGTAATAGTTTGAGTGTTCTAAGTTTTTAGTTTTAGTATATGTGCATACGAGTTACAATCATCTTTATGAGAGGCTGATCTAGTATTCTCCTCCCAAAAGGAGATTACAGATTATGTAATAGATGATTTTAGTTCTTAATAAAAAAGAGACTTTTGCTTCAACGTGTTTCTGTTCGATCGATTTATCCTTTAGAAGGATCATCTTGTACACCTGGTGTAGGAAACGAACCAAGGTTGTGCTAGGCAGTTGCTGAAGGAGCTGGATAACTTGCAAACTATCTTCCCTAAAGGTTGAAGTTGAATAGTAAGGAGTTGTTCGTAAAACGGTTTGGGGGCAGTAATCTTCCAACTGGTGGTGTTGCAAACCACCTCACCCGGTGATGTTCTGGTCAAAAAAAGGTATGAATTCCAAAGGGTTAATTTATTTTACGGAAGCATGTTGAGCCTGATAATATTAATTCGGATCTAGATATATAAAGTGAAAGAAATAAAAATTGCTATGAAAAAGTTTTGGAATATGGTAAATTTGGAAAGTGAACAAGGGCAAATTGGTTATTTTAATAAAAAAATGACTACTTTGTGTATAAATTATAGTGATTGGACTAGTAGTGAGATTTCAAGATAATAGTGGCTATTTTGGATCTATATTATAGCAAGATGACTATTTTGGTATTGGTACCCTTTGTAAACCATCATCAATGTGACAGATAATGAACTGAGGAAATGATGGCAATAAATTGATTTTAAAAGTTATGAACAGGACACACAGTATAAATTCAAATTAAAGGAAGGACCAGATTGAAAATTATAAAATTAAATCCACTTGGCAGTAGTAAGTTGAGCAAAGAGTCAAGGGCTACAAGTGTAAATTGCTATTAGTTAATTTTGGACAGTTTCCACATGACAAGGCCTTGGAAGATGCTCAATACAAAATGAGTAAATCAGGCTCTGGTCAATGGTCAATAATCTCTTTTTGTTGTTTCGAATTCATGATAGGTTTACTTAGATTCATCAACAAATTAATTTTATTTTTTGAGTAACTACTTTTATCTTAACAAGTTAAAAATCTTACTCAAAATACTACATATCTATCGTGCATAATCTATTTAAGGTAAAATGACAATTCATCAGATGGGGATTTAACATGCTATGAAATTGGATAGTAAAAGATTCTATTGTTATCATTCATTTCTTATGTGGGACATTAGAAATATATTTCTTTTAGATTTAAGGTGGTTTTTTGCAAGTGGAAATTTTGAATTTATGAAGTTTTGTGACTATTGATTTTTGAAAATGGTATGTTTGTTTTGAAATTATATACTGTATGATTATAATTATATTATTATGTCATCTTCACATTGATAATTGTAGAAAAAATAAATGTTGTTCTTTGGCATTTATAGAAAAGTGGCAAGATATGATAATTTTTATCGAGAATTGTAGAAAAAGTTAGAAAAGTAGTAGAACCATAGGATTTTACAAATCATCCGAACATATAATTGACTAAACTCATCTAAAATCTATATTTATTTATATCTATATAAAAAAAAGTTCTTCAATGAAAATAACCTTAATAATTCATTTATATCCGAACATATTTATGAATGTATGATGTACCTGGAGAGAATAAGGAAAATTATACACCCATAATAATTCATTGACATTCCTCAAAATAAAAAATAAAAAATAATACATTGACAAATACTAAAAAATCAGAAATTAATAATAAAAAACACAATGAAGTCAAAGAAAGTGGATTTTATTTTCCAAACAAATTCGAGTGCAACCTTAAAAGTGTTGTAAGAGATTTGTCAGAATTTTAATGTTGACTATAGTTCTAAAGTCTGGTTTAACAGTTAAATAAACATGACAGCTAACTGTGGTCAAATAATGTCAAAATTGATATTGCTCAAAGTTTGATTAATCTTTTATATTTGTTTTGAGAAATATATAGTTTTTCTTCTTTCCAATGTATAATGTATCTGGAATTTATGCCGGAAAATGAAAGCACTTGTCAACCATTATTTTACTATTATTGGCTTATCAAAAAAACTATTACCATAACACATTCTCACTAAATCTAATAAAATAGTATTTATATTTAAAAGTCTCTTTAACCAATAACAATTTACATCGATGAGATATTTAATTAATAATTAAAATTGTCTCCTAAATGCATGCATATAATGTTTTTCTAATAAAATATCGAAGCAGCTAGAATGTTCTAATTCAACGTCCATAATTCTTGTACCATAATATATGTTCCTCTCGACTACCTACAAATGTATACATTTTTTCGAATAAAATTCTGAGTGCATGCATCATGACACAATAATTCTGAAACCGTTCGGAAAATTAATATAATTGCAACATCCAATTGTGATCTCTTGTTCATGAATATAATTATTTGAGATTCAATCTACAATTTTTGATTTGCATATAAATTTAACAAAAGAAGCTTCATCGATAAATAGTAAATTTTCGTATCATGAATATATAGTGTAAGGTAGTTGTACACAAGTTTTAGTAAATGTTGGTTCTATTTCTGAGAGAAATAAATAAATACTACCTCCATCCCAAAATAAATGAAGTTTTAGCAACTAAAATTTGTCCTAAAATAATTGTTGTTTTCGTATTTCAAAGCATATTTACATACAATATACCAAATATACCCCTATTTACTCATCTCAAATTAAATGTGTTAAAGATATAAAAGCTCCTTATTAATTAAACTTAAATAGGGGTAGATTGAACTTTTTATCATATTTCTTAATATATATGCAAGAGATTAAAACGTCATTTATTTTGAGATGGAGGTAGTAGATAAAGAGTTCATGCATAGCTCGTACAGAATAATGAATGGGGCTGTATTAAATGAATCTATAAATAATATTCAATGAAGTCTCACTTAAATTATTTAGGCTAGATGGATAATTGGTAGAGCTTCATTTAATAAATAGGGGTGGAATAAATGATGAATTGAATTAGATATATATGGTGAAAACAAAAGGTTGAGGGCCCACTAAAGAACAAGTGGTCAACAACATATATAATTGTAGACCAGTGCCTCTCAGCTACAATATACTCCCTCCGTCCCGATTATCTTTGCCGCCTTTGACCGGCACGAATTCTAAGAAAAAGCTGTTGACTTTGATGCGATGTGTTATTTTAATGTTTTTGAGTGACAGTTTTGTAATTAATGTGTGCTTTTTGAGTGTAAAGTAGTAAAATGTTGACTTTTTTTGTTGCCATTTTTTGGCTGACAAAGTTAGTTAGGACGTCCAAAAACGGAAAGTAGGCAAAGATAAGCGGGACGGAGGGAGTATCTTTTATTTTCACATATATGTTTTATCTAATATTTTAAATAATTATTACACATTAATCGTAAAAGATGATATAAGTAATTTACATTTGATATTTGATATGAATTGAAAGCAAATGAAATTAAAGATGAAATACCACTTAATATAGAAAATTCATTTCGCAACTCTTAACCCTAAGATTGTGTTTGGCAGAATTTTTAAGCTTTTTACAACATTTTATGAAATCTATAATTTAAAAAATTATAAAGATTAAGTTGACTATAAATTTTTTAATGGGCAGGTCTCTTGATTTTATGGGAAGCTTTTGCCAATGTTGAGTCATCCATGGACCACGAGGTCGAGCTTCATCATTATATGGATATCTTATTTTAATTATATTTATAAATTATTTATTTATATACTGAGGAAAATTCACAAAAATTTATGTATGACGATTTTATGTATAGTTTTTAGAATAAGGATTCCTTATATTCATAAATAAAACAGTACTGTAGGTCATGAATTGACAGTACATCTTATGTAACAAATTCCGTGTGATTCAATATCCACGTGTAAGAAATAAAATGTAGTCTTTTATCATTGCTCTTCAATAACCAAATATATATACGTGTATAGATCAATTATTACAAATTGATGCCTAATAGAATTTTGAGGTATGAAATTTCAATTTCCACATATACGAAAATATTTTATATATGGAATGGTAATTTGGTTTTTAAAAAAATGTTTTTACTCATTAAAGGGTACTAAATGTATTAATTTGAGTGATATTACTCACTCCTTAAATGTGCGAGGAATAAGGTTCAATCCTCAAGGCCTCATCACTGTTAAAAATAGTTTAATAAGAGATTTATATTCTTTATTCATGGAATTAGTTTGGTATTTTTCTTCTTAAAATTCTTTTGAAAGACTTTTTTGTTCATGAAATAATTAGCACATATTTTCTTCTTTTCATACCTTATTTCTGGGTTTGTAATTGTAGGTGACGTATTTGCTTTTGTCCATGCTTTGATCATAGATTTCGTCATTTTCTTCTCATTTATTACATATTATATTTACTAAATTATATTAGGTATTCAATTAATGATGTTTTAATTATTCTTGAATGTGTGGGTTTGGCTTTTGAGAGATCTATATAATCAACTTGCCAAGCAATGGTGGGGCATCACTATGTATTTTGATAATATAATCATTTGTACTTTGAGACTAATTATCATTTGTGATGACGTTATAAATTATTTACAATCACAAAAGCTTTTTAAGTGAGTATCTAAGTATCTTTAATCACAATTTCATTTTAACTAAATTTATTGTAAATGGTCACTCCATTATTATCATATCTTTAAGCAAAATGCTAAAATCTCAACGACGGTCAGCTCCTAAGCTATTAATATGTTCACCACTAGGAATGGGATCGAGTCAGGCATATGTGGATTTCGGGTTTTTGGGTCAAGTACCCACTTTCATCGGGTACCCAAAAAATTAGGTGCCCGTCGGGTCCGGTTACTCTTTTTTAAAGAAAAATCTTACAATATATCTTTTTTTTTTTAAACACAAAATGAGCAGCATTGCCAAATCCCAAGATTATTTCAACAAACTCATCTCACATTTTCGTCAAAATCAATAAAAAAACAAATTAAGCAACATTATTTCAGTTAATAATAACCTTAACCATCACTCTCGAAGTGACTTTCTTCTTCACCACCACGTCGCCGCCACCTCCGGAACTGGCAGTCTTGCACACTACCGTCTGATTCTTGACTCTCTTACCTTCACACACCTCAGCCTCTTTCTATTCCCCCACTGCAACTTATTCATATTTCAATCAAGAATCTGTAATTATTACAAGGATTTAAGAAAACTTAGCTAATATATTACAAGGTACGACGGGCACGATGAGTGTCGGCGACTCGGAGGGTGCGGCGGACGCGACGAGTGCAGAGGGTGTCAGTAGGGCCGCGGGTGTTGGTGGTGCAGCCGGTGTCACTCGGGTCTGTTGAAAATATGGACTGAATTCTGAAAACGAGGTTAAAATTAGTGTAAGGATTTGTTATGTTTGGTACCCGAAACCTGAATCGGGTAGTAAATAAAATACTTGCACTTGACCCAAAGTCTTCGGGTACCCGACCCAAAATATCCGAAATCCCACAAATTGTAATGATACCCGATTCGATCGGGTAAATACCAGTGCGGGTCGGGTCGGGTCGGGTACCCGATACCCCAAAAAATCTCCCACCCCTATTCACCACCAGCCTTGTAACAATTACATCATCTCATTATATGAAAAGTGAAATTAATTAATATATCGGATAACATGTTATTGAAAAGTGAAATTAAAAGTGAAACTAATACATAAACAGTGGATATATATTATTAATCTATCACGATGATTAGGGTAACATGAAACGATATCTTTAATCACAATTTTGCCTTTTCTTGAGAGAAAATATCCTAAAAAATAATCATTGCCAAAGTCTAGCCATTCAAAAAGATAAGTAAAATAAAGAAGAAGGAAACAAGTATTATTGTTTTATTTCCACATACAATAAGGTAGATTGTTTGTTACAAAATCAAAGGCAAAGATACGATGTTGGAAAAAGTTTCACATTTCCAAATTTGATTATTCCGAGGCACATGTAATCGTGTAAGCACATTAACCTAAACCATTAGGTGCACGTATAATCATAAGCCAACCCAGCTAATCATTATTACCGGACACTATATATAATGAAAACCTAATTTTTCATTTTATCTTCTTTCTCTGGGTCTCTTCTTACATCTTTTTTTTCTTCTCATTCCTTCTTTTTTATTTTTCTTCTACAACGCCTCTTCTTCCTTCTTTTTTTTTTTTTTTCTTCTTCTTCTTCTACAACGCCTCTTCTTCCTTCTTTTTTTTTCTTCTTCTTCTTCTCTGCGCACGTCCCTTCTTCTCCATTATTATTCTCCGTTCTTCTTCTTCTCTGCTTCGCATCTCCACTTCGACTCCGATGAGGAAGCCTTCGATTCACTCTTTGTATTGACTAAGTTATGAAAGAATTTTGTTTGCAGAGTATTGTTATTTGATCAAATAGATGAGATTTGTTTGATTAATCGAATTGAATATATTTGTTCCAGGGTTTCTTTACACAATGCTTTTTGTGATACAAATTCATATGAATTTTGCAATTCTGTAAATTTTGCAGAAAAAAAAAGAGGAAGAACATGATATAAATCGTGATTTTAGAATTTATAAATTGTAAACTCACTATACAGTAATGTAATACATATAGAGTACATATGTAATACCTATAGAGTATATATGTGATACCTATAAAACAAAAGTTCGAACAAATAATTCAGACATTTATTGAATGAACACACGATACTTTAAGAGTATACATGTAATACCTCAAAAGTATATATGTAACACCTATTGAACAAAAAATCAATACATTTATTGAGTAAGTTTGTAATACATATAGAGTAAACACATGATACATATCATTGAATCTCAAGAAATACAAGTGTATACCCTGAAATACAAGTGTAATACCTATAGAGTAAACACGTGATACCTATATATTATTGAATCTTAAGAAAAATAAGTGTAATACCTATAGAGTAAACACATGATACATATCATTGAATCTTAAGAAAAATAAGTACAATACCTAGAAAAATAAGTGTAATACCTATAGAGTATACATGTGATACCATCATTGAATCATTAACTACGGAATCAAGTGTGTGTGGGCGCACACCAGATTTGCTATGGGCGCACGTGGAAGCTGCCTACGCACCGGGTCGGGTCTGGGGGCACGGATCTAAGGATACACAAGTTTAGATCCATGCCCCGGGTACACAAGTTTTTGCCTTCATTATTACATTAATTTTAGGATTATGTCTGACTTTAGTTTATAATGAACATTTAAAACGATTTTTAACAGAATCGAATATTGATATTGTCTTAATAATAACAAAAAAAAAAAAAATCGAATATAGATTCTCAACATTCCCAAATCGTCACCGTATAATTTTTCAACTCTGGTTTAGTGATAAAAATGTTCTTGAAGAAAATTTGTATACAAGTAAAGACAAATATTACAGACAAATTTTAACTTTTAAAATGACATTTAAATGAGATCAAAATAGGTACCGTATTAGACAAACTAGTAGTGCACCCGTGCTATGTGCGGTTAAAATATTTTTTAAATGTAAGAAATGAATATATTTAATATTTGATTGTTAAAAAAATATGAATATACATAATTATATTTTACGTTTTTTTTGTGTGTATATATTGTAATAGTAAAGAACATTCAACACTTATAATTATTTATTTGTATAGAAAGTTATTTTTTGCATTACACATAACAAAGTACATACTTTTAATAATATAAGATACTTTTGAATTAACTTTTAACTTTATAAAACTTTAAATAATTATATCATAAACATTTAAGTTTAAGTACATAAATTTCAAAAAGTAGTAATCTTCTTCTGTTAAATATTTTATCACAAAGTTTGTATTAAAATAAAAAAAGATGTTTTAAAAGAAGACACATGGGTATGTCAATATGAAAAATTAGTTGTTTGTAATAAATTATATTATGTAGATTCATACATTGTAGAAACTTATAACTTAAATCTTTTACAATTTATAATTATTTAAAACAATTTTTTTATAGTAGAATGTAATATAATATAAAAAAAGATTTTATTTTCTATTTTATTTTATTATAACGTATGATGATTCAAGAATTATATATGTTTTTCTTTTATTTTTTTACTACAATATTTGATAGCTTATCAAGAAAGTCATGTAATTTAAAATGATTAAATTAATTTAGAAAAATAAAATAAAATCTTGAAAAACTAAAATAAAAAGAAATTATTTACACATCATCAAATTGATGTGACATTTTTAGGAGGGAAAATGGACAAATTAGTAATTTTTGACAACTTGCTTCCTTTTATTATAGTATAGATTTGAGAAATATATTCAAAACTAGCGTAAGTCCCCTGTATCACATGAGTATTTAAATATTAATTAAAAAGTTTAAAAATTGTTCTTTATGAATAAATTTAATTATTATTACTTTTTCATTAATTTTTAATTTAATTAGTATTTAATTTAAAGTTAATTGTACGAAAATTTTAATTATTATTTAATGTAATTGCAAATATCAATTTTAATTAATATGTTTGCCTAAAATTTCATAATTTACAATCAATCATAATTACTAGCATTTTTCTATTTAATTATTATTATCTCATTAAATACACTATTACAATAAATTATAAATATTAAATGAATTGATTTAAATTAAATTATAATTAAATAGAATTAACCAAAGAGTGATATGTGTCACTCTTGGTTATTCCTTTAGATATAGATTAGCTATTTATTGCTTGCGTAATGGGATCAACAGTGGGCCTTACTTGATGAAATTACGATTGATTTAAATCATATTCATTGACTACTACGTAGCTTTGAAAGTGACTTTGATAATGTATCTTATTTTAATAATATCAAATGCTATTCTCAGCTGTGATTATCCAATAGTAGCTAAAATTATTCCATGGATTGACTGACTCATGCCCTCCAAAGCTTTATACTATTTGGTGTTACATCTTATTTTACATAATATTTAATATATATCGATAATTAATTGGTGACATCATTAAATACACGTAGTGTGTAATGATTGATTTGGAATAGAAGACGTATCACCGAGGGTAACAAAATATTTGACTTCGTTCAATTCCCATAAATTGGGACATTGAAATCATTAGTCCTTTGGGCTTGGACTAGTAGTGGGCACTGAAGTTTCAAATTTCTCTTTGAATTTGTATAGTTGAAAAAATAAAGTGAAATATTTTCTTACAAACTAGACTCAAAATCAATTAGGAACAACGGAGGATATAAATTTTATTCTGTCCAATAAAAATTTTGGGCCTAGGAATTTGGGCTGATTGATCACTGATTGTTGTATCTCTTTTTTGTCCACTAAAACTTTTGGGCCTAGAAATTTGGGCTGCATGAATGCAAGTTAGGTTATGGGCTGAGCCCTGGCCGAAGGACCCCCTCTTGAGAAAATACTTTTTTCATCTTTTAAAATTTTGTCAAGGATGTTAAACTAATTTACTCGCAGTAATATATGCATAAATTTCTTCTATTATGCATTTCTCTTCTTTTGTGATAGAAATACATCCCTACTTATAAGTTAGCTTAACTTTCTATCTACTCGATAAAATAATATAGTGTTAGTCAAAATGAATCTTTATTGATAATTCATAGTAAAATAGTGAACTTCTAACATCATAGTTAATTTTACATGTAATGTGCAACTTTTTTCACAGATAATTGAAAATCAAACCAAACCATTTGATACCTGATTTAAACTAATATATTAGAAGTTTAGTTTAACTTGAATCAATAGATATATATCAAACAACTTTGAGTATACTACTATGTTTGATGAAATATAAAGTTCCAACAAACTCAAATTCAATTAGTATAAAAAAATTAAAATAGGTGTTAACATATCAAACAACTCAAGTTTGACTTGTACTTGATTAGATTAAAACGCATTCAATCTCTACCGGATTAATTAACAAGCTAAAACATAGATCATAGAACTTGATAAACATCTCAATCGAAACAAGTGTTCATTAACCTAAAATTGATTCATTTAACCCAAATTCCACACCCCATTTTAAAAACTTCACTATACATATATAGTAAATAACGATATAAGAGTAGGTCGACGTCATATGGATTTCATTTCACGAAATACGGTGGGCCAAGTCGATCAACACGCATGTAATACTTTTCTTATGATATGTAGTACTCTTACTTGTATCATGTAATAATTTAATAAATTAGATAATTAATACTATATAGTACTTTCATGTATATTAGATAATATTTTATCGAGTATGGTGTTATATGAGACAATATTTTGATAAGTAATATTATATAATATATGTACATAATATAAAAATATTTCTTAATTTTATAATACATGTGTGTTTTTGTAAACCGGTTCAACCCATTTTGGATCATGTAACCCATAATACAAGTATATTACACTATACACAAAAATATACCTACCTAACACACATAAAATTTATATCTGACCCAATCAAAACACATCATATTATATTATACAAATGTATTACTTAATATATAAAGATATTGTATTATTATTACCTCCGTCCCGATCTAATTTGTCTACTTTGACCGGGCACGGAGCCTAAGAAAATGCAGTTGATTTTGATTGGATGTGTTAACTTTATGTTTTTTGCACTTTAATTAGACAATGGATTAGGGTAAGGAGGGAAATGTAGGGGTAATGAGGGAATTTTTCTTTTGCCATTTATGAGTTGACAAATTGGAATGAGACAAACAAAAATGACAAGTAGACAAATTAGACCTGGACGGATGGAGTATTATTTTCGAGTGAATCTTATATAGTAGTATTGAATGAGACTTTATTTATTTATTTATGGAGTGAGACTCTTGCCTCTATATAATTATTGCTTTAATTTAATTAATTTTATCTATTTTTATTTATGATCTAATTTACCTACATATAAATTATATATATATATATATCTATCCATCGCATGAGCGGTACATATCTATCATATGTGAGTAATTTTAAGGGAAAATGCGTGAAACCCCCTTATGTTTTGTAAATTCAGCATCGGACCCCCTACTATGATGGAAATTGCGCGAATTACACGTGTGTTTTCATTAATTCGACCCGAAACCCCTAACTCTGTTAGAGTTGATGGGCGTGCGGTCCACGCGGCTGGGGTGCGACTTTTTCTTGTTTTTGACCGTTGTGAACCTGCAAAAATACTTCTTTGTTGCTTATATATGTATGTTCATACTCCAATTAGTAGTCCATCTCCTCTCCTCTCAAAAATAGCTTACTAGTATGTAATTTATTTTTTTCCTGAATTATTTTATTTATTTAACATGATTTTGTTGTGCTACAATTTAGTAATGTTGTTTAATTTATCAAATATTATGTTAATGTATTTGTTTATACTTGTTTAATTAAATTCCTTTATAATTGATATTTTGTACTCAATAATAATTCATTGTTTCTCCCAAATTTTATAGGATACATGTCTTCCACATTTAGGCCATCAAAAAATGAACAAGAATATTTAGATTTGAGATACAACTATAAGAAGTGTTATTGCCGAAAAAATGCCGAAATCAAAGTTGTTGGTCCGTCAAAAGCTATAGTGGGCAAATTGTTTTGCACGTGCCGGTTGTCTGAATGTGGGTTTTTGCTTGGCTTGAACCCACATCGATTGGAAGGAAAAATTATTTGAGTGAAATGCAAATGCCGGATTTGGATGAAGAAGTGGACTCTCCCATGAACAATGATTCTAAGGAATTGCTCTCCAAATATGACGATCTCTCGATGAAGATTGAAAAGCTTAAGGATTCTCAAGCAACTATGAAACTATATATTTTCATTGTGTTGGTTCTTGTTATTATTGTAATTTTAAAGTAGTACTTCAACTTTTTTTTTTCTTAGTTGCGATTATTGTAGATCAATATGTGGCTATTTTCCATTTGTTTGCCACTTATGAAATATAAACAATTTCATAGTAAACCTTTTTGAAGTAGAAATAAGCATTCTTGCAACAACACATATGGGGCTGAATAAGTTAAAAACTTAAAATGGCAATCAATACATATGTTTACCAAGACAGCCAATTGCATCAAAAAAGACAATATGAGGGCTGCACATCCTATACCAAACTGTACCCAAAATATACCCACAAACTGTATTCAAAATATACCCACAAACTCACCAAAATATACCCAAATCTATCAACAAAGTTGGCTGCATAGAATTTACATCCAAAATGACAAAATAGAGAAATCTTTTTTCAGAGGAGTGGCTGCACAGAATATAAGGGGATCACATCCCTTGTCTTTGTACTCTTTGAACAAGGACATAAGTGCATGATCATCCCTAATTAATTTTAACCCACTGTCAATATCCTTACCCGGTGAACAAGAATAGACTTCCACATTACTACTCTTACCATTGCACTCATGTTTATAAATGTCCAGAACATCAGAAAAGAAAAAGGTTTCAGAATTGACAGGGGGTATCCTCACCCTCAACCCATCTACATATCTAAGTTTTCCCAGGTGCCTAAAACTACCCCCGACCCAGGCATCAAATATAAAGTACTGATCATCACTCATTATCTGTTTAACACAAAAACACAAAACACAAAACAAGTGTGTAAATCTATCATTCAGTATAAAGAATTCATTCATAATTCATAATTCAGAAAAAATCCACACAGATTCAACAAGTATGCAAATTCAACATTCTTATAAGAGAGCAGCATTCAAATCCAGAAACCCTAATTATAGAAAGCCCTAAAATCAGAAACCATAATTCCCCAAATTCAGAAACCTTAATTCCCAATTACAGAAACCCTATACGCCCAAATTCAGAAACCCTAATTAATAATTACAGAAACCCTAATTGCCCAAATTCAGAAACCTTAATTCCCAATTACAGAAACCCTATACGCCCAAATTCAGAAACCCTAATTAATAATTACAGAAACCCTAATTGCCCAAATTCATAAACCCTAATTCCCAAATTCAGAAACCCTAATTGCCCAAATTCAGAAGCCCTAATTCCCAAATTCATAAACCTTAATTCCCAAATTCTGAAAACCCTAATTGCCCAAATTCAGAAGCCCTAATTCCGAAATTCAGAAACCCTAATTACCCATTACAGAAACCCTAATTGTCCAAATTCAGAAGCCCTAATTCCGAAATTCAGAAACCCTAATTACCAATTACAGAAACCCTAATTGCCCAAATTCAGAAACCCTAATAACCCTAAACATGCAACCCTAACTCACAAAGCGAGGCAAAATCCCTAATTCCAGAAAGCCCTAAATTAGAAACCGTAAAATACCTAAACACAACATGTACCAAGTCATCCAAGTCTTTCAGCTAGAAGCAAGAACGAACCCAGACACAGAAAAAATGGGTTTCGAAACACCCGACACAGAAAAAACGGGTTTCGAAACACCCGACACAGAAAAAATGGGTTTCGAAACGAAGCACCTACCTTTCACCAGTTACAATCTCCCTCCACTCACAGGCTTCGAAAGTAGGAAACAAGAGTATTTGTTTTGTTTGGAGGTTTGCTCGGAGACGGGACGGTGAAATTTGGACGGAGATCGGTCTGGGTATGGCTGAACCCTAAGTGTCGGCTGGCTGCTGCTCTCAGACCCGACTCTCTAATTCGAAGATTCTATCTAGGGTATATCAAAGGATATAACGGGTATTCTAAGAAAAAACTTAACGGCGTGAACACCCGTTAGCTGGAATGGGACGTGTGTCGAATTAATGAAAACACACGTGTAATTCACGCAATTTCCATCATAGGAGGGGGTCCAATGCTGAATTTACAAAACACAAGGGGGTTAAGCGCATTTTCCCCGTAGTTTTAACTAGAAACTTCCCTCTTCGTTTATTTCCGCCGCCTATATAAGCGCCACAATTCCCCATTCACCACGTCTCCTTCAACGTCGAAAACCCCACAAACCCTAGCTCTTCTTCCCTCTCAGATCTGCGAAATTCTTAATCTTTATGGGTTCCAAGCGATCAGATTTCGGCGATGGCGCTAGTCCTGGGTACCCTATCTTTCCCTCTCTATCTGTCATCTGTAATTCGTTTTTCAGTTTTCGATTTTTCTGATGGGGATAAATTTTTGTTTGAAACAGGAAGATTTTCATCGGAGGTTTGGCGAAAGATACTACTTTAGGTCTGAATTTTATTCTTATTGATTTATTTTTCATAATTTTGTAAATGAATATCTCGTAATATTGATTTTTTTTAATTAATTTCAATTGTTGAATGTTAAATTCAGACACTTTTGTAAAGTATTTTGGCAAGTACGGGGAGATAACTGACTCAGTGATCATGAAAGATCGGCACACTGGTCGGCCTCGTGGTTTCGGTTTCATTACATATGCCGACCCTTCTGTTGTTGACACTGTTATCGCTGAAACACATATCATCAATGGCAAACAAGTAAGATTCTTGATAGTTATCAATAATCTTCAAGATTCTTGTGATTTGATACTGATCGATCTTAGGTGTAGGTTGAGTGTTTTAATATATTTATTATTTATTTTTTGTTTTTCTTTCAATGAATTTGGATGGAACAAGTTTGCTGTATTATTAGTGGCTGAACTTATTAATTATCAAAATAAAAATAAAAATTAGAGATTAAATATGTTGGTAACTTTGTATGCATGTGAAACTCGTCTGGCGTCCACTTCACCGCCCTAAGAACATCAGTTTTCAATTTTTACATTCTTTTGACCTAATTTGTGCTTGAACATTTTTAACATATAGGCATAGTCATAATGAATCTGCCAGCTTTCTGACTTTTGCATGTCTAGACATCAGTGTTAACACACCTTATTAGTTCTATGTTTGAGGGGAACACATTGTTTGTGAAAATGCAGCATACCACTTGGTGTGTGTGTTTGTGTGAAAGTCACATCAGTAAGACATGTTTTAGGGTGTTTGATCATACCTTATTGTTGTTGATGATAAATGGATGCCCATTTTACTCTCTAATCATTTGTTGTTGTTGGTAAACAAGGTTGGAGTAAATAAAAGTTATTACTGTTAATGATGCCATATAGGCGCAGCTTAACTTACTAAAAGTTATTGAATGTAGGTGCAGCTCAACTTACTAAAAGTTATTTTTTGTACAGGTTGAGATTAAGAGAACTATTCCAAAAGGATCAGGTGACTCCAAGGATTTCAAAACTAAGAAGATTTTTGTCGGTGGTATCCCAACTGCTGTCACTGAAGGTGCACTCTTATGTGAAGATAACATTCTTTTCATACTAGGTTTAAATATTTCTAAACTAACTATGTTTACCCTTTGAATATCCCTGTTGCTTGACACTGCTGCTTGTAGATGAATTCAAGAATTTTTTCTCAAAGCATGGAAAAGTTGTTGAGCATGAGATCATTCGTGATCATGTCACCAAGAGGTCTCGTGGCTTTGGATTTATTGTGTTCGACAATGAACAAGTTGTTGATAATATCCTAGCAGATGGAAATATGATTGATATGGCGGGTACCCAAGTAAGTTTCTCAAGATATCAGTTGTGCTTGTACATTGCTGTGCTACTCGTAGAACAGCCATACAGTATAGACCCCATCAAGTGCTTCAGTATTAGACTCTAAAGCTAAAGCTATTTTAGTTGTCATCATATAATTAAGTGAGGTTACCAACCATTTGGGTAATTTTGCACCTATGATAGAACCGGGCTCTAGGTGTCCTAATATGACATGTCATTTTTAGTGTTAGCTCACACTATTTGCAGGTGGAAGTTCTAGGTTAACTTGCTTCTTTGTTGTAGGTTGAGATCAAGAAGGCTGAACCAAAGAAACCCTCAAACCCAACACCCGCTCCTGCATATGGTAGTGAATCTAGGGGACGTGCTTATGGTGATAATTACAGTGGTTTCAGCAGCTCCTATAGCAATTTTGGCAGTGGCGGTTTTGGCCCTGCTTCTTATAGGTCTATGGGATCAGGTTTTGGTGGTAGGTTTGGTGACTATGGTGGATATGGTGGTGGAAGTGAATTTGGTGGTAGGTATGGAGATTATCCCAGTAGCGAATTTGGTTATCGAGGAGAAGGCCCACTTGGCTACTCCAGTCGATTTGGATCTTATGGTGGTGGAAGCTTTGGGGGTGGGTATGGCAGTGGCTTAGGTGCCTATGGCCGTGGTGGTGGTTATGGTAATTATGGTGGACCAGGGTCAGGTAGTGGTTATGATTCTGGCCCTGGTGCTGGTTATGGTGGAGCAGGAGGTGGAATGTATGGAGGTAGGGCAGGTTATAATAGTGGCAGTAGTCGATACCATCCTTACGCCAGGTAGATGTCCCTAAGCATCTCCTAGGAGTTCTTTCACGTCTCGGTCATTGCTTGTTGTTCAAAGTTCACTAGATTTTCCAGGTACTAGCAAGTAGCAAGGAGACGATCTCTAGAAGGCTGGAGGACCCTAGTCTTTTGTTGTTTCTACTCACTCGTACTCAATGCTAAGTTTGAGAAACTCATTGAGATGCTGTTATGCTTTTTAAGCTAGACATAATATTCTGTATGAATTTTATTTTCGTTTTATGTTTAGTGTAGAATGGCCTTTTGAATTTTAAGGTTCTTCCTAAGGATCTGTTATCTAGAATTAAGTAAACATGCTCAAGTGTTATGTCAGACCATGCCTCATGAGGCTTAGCACCTTTGGCTTTTTAATTTGTAAATTATGATCGTGACCAAGTTTGTTAACTTGCACTTAGAAAATCTAATCTAGTCAGATGTTTTTTAGTCTGTAGTGCAGTAAATCTCTAATCTGTGATCCATCATTATATCCTGAACTAGGAATGCATCAGTTTTAAAATCTAAAATTGATAAACTAAGCTGACACCTTCAGGGTTTATCGGAGGGCTTGTGATTTTGTATACTCACCTCAGATACAGGTATACAGGTTATATATCTGACGATGACTTATGTAGTGACTGAATGTGTATTGCGATTGTGCGTTTATTTCCCACCATTGACTTTGATGATACATTGCTGGAGATGTGGAGCCCTTGGATTTTACTAATGTACATTTTCTTCATTTCATCATGGTTGTAATAACTGCTGAAAATGTAAAATTTCTGTAAATATCAGCTTTTACGATTCATGTACAAAGTGTACTGACTTAATTTGGTGGGGCATAAGTGTTTGTCTACACAGCATGTGTTGCATGTGTGATTTGTTCATATTCAATATAACTGGAAACTACCTCAAACTTGCTTATAGCCGAAAATTGTATCCAACAATGGATTACTTTTCAATGTTGTGCCACTATTGGTTTCTATTATATCATCGCATGTAATGTTATTACTCCTATTATTTCATGACTGAGTGAATGAAAGATGAGAAACAATTAGTTCAATTCGTATATTTTCCTGTATTTTGAAGTGTTGTGTTTTTATTAATGGCAGAAGATATGAACGTACAGAAATCCCATTCAAACGTGTTACAAATCTATCTTGTTTATAAACAAAAATTAGAATATACTTACAAGTACTTACATTTATATCTGTATCTTTAAATAACATTACCTAAAAGTAAAAATTGCCTGCTCGACTCCAGATGAATGAACGTGTTATAGTGCTAAAAGTTGGTGGGTTGTAATTTTGTGGAGTCATTACAGAATCCAGCTCATTGACATATGAATCAGTTTATCAATAACAAATGCTGTTTTGTAATTTCGCTATGTTCAGTGTGTAATAATTGATGAAGGATTAGGGGTGAGGTGTATCGTACCAAAAATCCCATACCGATACTGTATCGAAATTTTACGATATATCGAAAATACTGTCATATCGAAATGAAAATATATACCGAAATTTTAATATACTGAAAATATCGTTATACCGAAATGAAAATTACATACCGAAACTTCGGTATACCGAATGAAAAATATTATATTTATTAATTTATTAATATAAAATTAATATATATTTTAATTTATTATATTATTTTTGGTATTTTGGTATATTATACCGATACCATACCGTAAATATCGATACCATACCGAAATTTTTGGTACGTCGAAATTTTCCATATTTTCGGTACGATAACTTTGATATTTCGACATTTTGATATTTTCCCCCACCCCTATGAAGGATCATAACAATAAATAATTGACGTCGAATGGACCCTCATGGGTTGTGAATATGTGGTTGTAGCTCTATTTTTTTTTTTTTTTCTTTTTCATTTCAATTGTGGAAAGAGCCGTGAATTTAAGATTCCACTTTTCGCTTTGTTTTGTTGCAAACTAATGTGTGACATTTTACAGTCAAGATTCAAATGTTTGTGATTTGTAATATGATGTCATGGTGGGCAAGTATCAATTTTGAATAATCATGTCTTGTGTGCTCAACCCCGAATTTAAACTAGAAAGTTTTGTTTCTGGAAAACTACGTTGAAATGTAAAAATGTAAACAGTGCATTTTCTCACAAATACGAGGATGTTTTTTAGTTTGATAGACCAATCCAAGACCTGTCATCCTTAAATATGATACACAAATGCTAAATTGCATTATTAAATGTTGTCTTGAACTGAATTTGAGCATGTATACCTAAACACTGATCCTGATGATTCAACATATATAGAACTTTAGAGTATAACAATATAATCGTCATCGGTAATTTGAATATTTTAAAAATAGAACTAAGCAAAACCCATTATTTTCCATAAACTGATGCATCATTAAAATCGATCCATGAACTTCATTGGGTCAATTAAAGAAAAAAATCGATTAGGTAACAACGATTTAGTAGCTGTTTGGGTTAAATAAAATGGAACACTATGTCTACTACTTATTTGCAGAGAGTAAATGTGTTCTGCAAAGTGGGCAAGTGTTGTTTCTGAGCAGCCATGTTTTGATACAGACAACATGAAACTTGTGGTTGCACCTTGTGATCGTTGCCAATGTTTGACAGCATTCGTACTCATCCAAGCAGATTGCGCACTCGCCCTCGCATTCTCCTTTTGAGTTTTGTTGTGTATTTATGAATGTCTCGATAACTATTTCGTCTTGTGGAGGCCGGGGCAGCGCCGTGGTGGAGGTCATTGGACTAACGTCGGCCCATTGAGTCTCGTAATGTGCGATGCAGCATCGCAGACATTTAGTTATTAAACATGAAACGATGCCCACCACCGTGATTAGGGAGAGCATCCAAAGTATCATGGTGTCAATATTTTTAAATTCGGGTTTCTAATTTGGCTTTCACGAATCTTAAATGGAGAAAGATTGAATGAGGATATCGATATGATTTAACCACTTACTATGTGGGTATGTCGTTTTGTGATATAATCTTATATTATGAAATAAAATCAGCGAACGAATGAGTGAATCCGATTTTTTGTAATATAATGCGAGTTACCAAGATCCTTTGTATATTATCTAGGGGTGATAATTTTCAAATTTTGTAATTTTTTGAATTTTAAGATGTATTCAAATTGTTTCTGAGAGGAACAAATTCTCTGTCTACAGCACTTATTGGCTATTACAATTTAGTCCCGTAATTCTTATTTTTATTGTAATTTGAGGACAATTTTGCTAATTGCCCTAATTTCGTAGGAAATTGCCACGTGACTTTTATTTTGGGGATTTTGCATTTTGCTGCCAAGTTGAGCTGACGTGTACAGGCCATGTCCAATCATCTGCTGAGTGCTGACTGTGATTCTTTTGGAAGGAAACCATTGATGTGTCAACTTACACGTCAAAATATATATTTTTTCATAAATTTAAACAGACGAAATCTTACAATCCCACGTAAAAAACTCCAAAAACAAAATTATTCATCATATAAAAAAGTCATATAATCAGATCAATGGATGAACTAAAACAGCTGAAAAATAAAGAATGCATAAAAGAATCGAATCAAGATGCCAAAAGTAAAAATCTCTCCCATTAACAATTTGAAACAACAGTTTGTAGAATCAAGATCACATTATCCAGAAACAAATTGAAGGCTAATATGGAATCAGACAGGACAAATTCTGCAAAGCGGGCAGGTGTGGTTTTTGGGCAGCCATGCTTTGATACAACGATGATGAAAGGTGTGATTGCAGGCTTTGATGGTTGCCCGTTTCTGACCGCGTTTGTATCCCTCCAAGCAGATCGCACACCTCCCGCCTTCTTCTTCTTCTTCTTCGGCTTCTTTCTTTTTCACCATTTCGACATCACAAGCCACTTCGAACACTACTTTTGGCCACTCATCGTTGTTTGCCTCATTGGATTCTTGCTCCTCATTGTTATTATGACTTCGATGTGCATTTATGCAATGATATGTGTAATATAGGACCAATGAAATGGCTTGGAAGCAACAATAATATACCAGAAAGATTATTAATCCTTCATGCATGTTGTTTCGATTCCCACACACTTGTGCTTCTTATTAACATTCAAATCTGATGATGGATTGAAGAAACATTGTGTACGTGTGTATATATATTATTCTGGTCTAATCCTTTACAAAAGGAAACAGGATTTATTGTGCTAAAGAATTCTAAATAGATTAGGACACGAGCTTTAGAATATCGCATCGAAGATTTTATCTGATTTAAAAGATCCTAGTTTATTTCGCGTGCGTGGGTTCCAATTTCGTAGGTTTTTTTATTTTCAATATAGAGTGACACTTGTGTGCCTTAGGGGCATGGTGCCCTAAATTAATCATCATATGATGTTAAATATATACTCTATAAGTATCATGCATATACTCTTCAAGTATCACATGTATACTCTTATATACATATGATACCTGTAGAATATATTTATAATACCAAGAAACTTAACACCTATAGAATATATATATATATATATATATATATATAACACCTGAAGAACATGTATATAACATATAGATCCGTGCCCTTATGTGCCCCATGGCATATACGTTTTGCCCTCAATATAATGATATTATTACCATTATTGTTATTTGAATTTAGGTATTATTAATTACGAGTAATTAGTATGTGTAAATAAATTAGAGATAAAATATCAAACACAACATTCTCTTTCACCAAAAAAAAAAAAAAAAAGGAGTAGGACTTTTCATATAAGATTTTTCACCAATCTAATTCAAAGAGAACAATTAATTTACCCACATTTCATAATTCACTTCTTATTAATGATCAAAATTGTATTATAGTCCCTCAGTCTTACAAAGATAGACGTACTTATATTCTCACACATATTAAGAAAATATTAGAAGTTCTGAATATATCTTTTTTTTTTTCATTAATTAAACAATACTAACTTTGAATGAAAGTTTTCACAAAGAGTATAGTTAACTAAGAGTATATTTAGAATGACAAATTAAAACCAACCTGAATGTAGTGATAAATCTATTTTTGTGGAATAAACGAAAATAGTATACAGGACTGTATTTATGGGATGGAGGTGTATATAATATCATATTATAAAAATATATATAATGACATAAATTTAAATTTAAAATACCTAATAATTTTGTATTGTTATAAATATTGAAATAATGATAATCACATTGTAAATTGTATTATAATTTTGAATAATTATATAAAATATACATGCTGTGTAACGGGTGGTTTGTAATTAATAAGAGCTTAGGTCAAAATTGTATTTTTATTAAAACTTTAGGGTTGTACGATAATTGGCCCAAATCAATAATGAATTGATTAGATTTACTCATAAATAAAGTGTGAGCCACTCCCACACCACACGATATGGAAAAACAGACAAAACGTAATCAAGATGGCAGTACAAAAAAATTATAAAATACCGAAAACGGCAAATTGAATCAAAGTGATCGAAGAATTTAGAGTGAGTGGAATTTGCAGTGTTTAGAGAGAAGAAATAGTAAGTAAGATGCCTCGCACTTCAATTTCTGGAGCATTTTCTTCACCAAAAGTGGATGTGATTGTGGATTTGGGGAACCCATTTCTCAATTACACTGTTGATGGTTTCATGAAGATCGGCGCTGTAAGATTAACCCATTTCTGATCCTCTCTTTCCATTTCTGTGTTTTTATTGATCCGATCTCTCACTGCTCTGGGATTTGCTTGCCGATTGTTTATTGTTCATTAAATTTCATCTATTTTGTTGTGGGATGGGATTTTCAGGTGGCTGCTGCAAAAGTAGCTGTCGAGGAAACATATCACGTCGTTAAACGAGGTTCTCATGTCGTCGTCATCATCGTTATTATGATTATCATGAGATTCTTTAATTTCATTAAAACATTTGGAGAAATATGTGAATTCTAGTCTTGATTATATGGCGAGTAAGAAGAGTGATCATTCTTTAGGGGTTTGTAGAAACTAGGATGTAGTGTTGAATTTGATTAAGAATTTAAAACTTGAGGAGGAAAACATAAAAATGTAGTGGATGTAGCAACCCCAGAAAGCAATCTTGAAGAGGGCTAAGTTTGATGATATCAGAATTCGTAATATTGTTCAGATATATATTGGGACATTCTATCATCAAGTTTCTATTGTTCATTGCAGGGAGCATTTCACACAACAACGTCGAACAATCGGTGAGAGACTCATCTCAGCTTTTTTCCGTTTATTGAGATGACAATTTGCTCTGATGTTGCAAAGTGTATTGCTGCGTGTGTTGAGTGAGTGCATAACGAGACACACACTTGAACAATGCATCAAGTTCAAACAATGTTTTTGACAACTCCTCTGATGTTTTCTGATAAGTACTTAGATCATCCTCCAGACATCTAAGGAACATCTTATCTGAACAACCGTTTCTCTTGAGGAGCATCCAGTTGCTCTCTTTGGATCAGAATTATGAAAGTAATAGTGACGAATCTGACTTTTACTTAAATTCATGGCTGTGACAACTTGAGAGGCATGCATGAATATTCTTAGTTTTATTAGATAGAAGGACAGCATTTCTTAAACTTGATGCTTCTTATGTGATAATGGTAGCCACTTTGAATTGACTAAGAATCTATCAAATGTTTTACTGCAGCTGATGAAAATGTGTAAGGAAGGTGCATATTGGGGTGAGTGTCTCTTGCTTTTCTTGTATATAAGGCATGAATTATTGAAGAACTAAGAATTTCTGAACATGCATCTCTTGTACTTGTACCACCTGCAGGCACAGTTGCTGGAGTTTATGTTGGGATAGAGTGCGGAGTACAGAAAATGCGAGGAACCAGAGACTGGGTAAAAACACCCACTACTGTATTTTTTCTTACTATTAAATAATGATAAGATCGAGTCTCAACACCCACTGGTTTAAAAACACTATTCCATCTTAAATATCTTCTGAAAAGTCTCTAGTATTAGCCATTGCACCAGGGGCTTCTTGACAAGTTATCTTCGGGTTCTTTTTGTACTTTGGGGTCCAATGATATCACTATTCCATTTTAAGTAACTTCTGAAAAGTCTAGTATTAGCCATTGCAGCAGGGACTTCTTGGCAAGTTATTTTCTGGGTTATTTTTGTACCTCGAGGATCAATGATATCTGATGTTGGTTCGATTAATGGTTGCTACATCTGTGTTGTTACTGCAGAAGAATGCAATGATTGGTGGTGCATTGACTGGAGCGCTTGTATCAGCAGCGTGCAACAGCAACAGAGACAAGATTGTTCTGGATGCGATAACTGGAGGTGCGGTCGCAACTGCTGCAGAGTTCCTAACCTATGTCAACTGAAGAAGGCAGGAAGACATGAAATAATTCTTCAACTGCTGCAGAGTTCCTAACCTGCTGGTGAAGTTGAAGCTAGCATGTTTCTTTGGAAAAACATGATGCTTCCATGAAATAACTAATCCATTGAAAATTCATAGTCTTGTTGTTTGTTCTTAGTTGTTGTATGAAATACTATGTTTCTTTCACTATGTTTTTGCTTTAAACCAGTTGAAGTGGTAGCGGTTATTGCATGAAACTGTATCTTTGATATTGGATGCCGTTGGATTAGAAGTGGAGAAAAGTATTTGAAAAAGAATTTAAATATATATCTAAATACAAATAAAGTGACAAAGTGTAAAAAAAAGAAAAAAAGAGAGAAACTTTAAAAAAGTGAAGTATAAAAATATGCATAATTTGGTGGTTAAAGTGTAAATAAATTAGGACTGTAGAGAAAGGTTGAACAACGATATCATAGAATAAACTGACGTTTAAAATTATAACTTGAGCTTAAATTCAACCAGCCAAACCCTAATTCAGTTGGGGAGAAACCTCTTCTTCAATACCATTCCGACGTCGTTGCAGGTGAATCCTTCATTTCCGTGTGAGCTTTCTTCTCATGCTTCGCGTTGCTCTTCCATGTATATTTTCACCTTTGTCGATCTTCAACTCAAGTATTTGAATCTTTTATTTTGTGTTTTTATGCTATTATTGCTGTCAATTCTTGCTGCTGACTCTTTTGAAACTCAGAGGCAGTTTATCAACTGAACTCAGAATTGCGTAAATACGAAAATATAAACATTGTAAGATAAATCACCCTATTAGCAGGTTAAAAATGTTTTATAGTGGGAATTTGGTAAGAATTTAAGGATGTATTGTTTAAAGGGGTGGAACTGGATCTAGATGAAGATCTTGGAAAAGGAGAGTTTCAAGTTGGAAACGATTTACAATTAGGGTTAAAAATGAGATCACTGTTTTTGTTTTAATCTTTGTAAGGATATTTTAGTGGACAGTCGATGGAAATACATGGCAGCATGCATTGTCAGCGTTTAGAATTATCATATCAAAAGTAATATATTATCAAACTTCCGAGGATTTGAAGTATGCATATGATTGCACATATTGAATAATCTGCATTTCACTTCTGTCCAAAACCTTGTCAATACAGGAATTAAATGCTGCCAAAGAGTAACATTAACATGACCGAGATTACATTTTCTGCTAAAGAAGCAGAAGCACAATTGGTTGTTGAGTTGGACCCTTTGGTCAATCGCACTTTTGGTCCGTTCTTCAAGATTGGAACTGTAAGAGAAACCCATTGCCTTCGTCTTTGTATCTTAATTTCATGGAGTTATCTTTGAATTTGATCTTTGAATAGTTGGTGTATTAATTGTCTGTATTTCACTTCTTTCCTGTGGGACTTTCAGGTGGTTGCTGCAAAAGCAGCCGCAAGAGAAACACAGAAAGCTGTTAGACGAGGTCCTCTTTCATTGTAAAATTCTTAGAATTACTTGTATAAGTTGTATTAGTGATTTTGTTTTTGGTGAAAGCTATAATTGCATTCTTAGAGGTTGATGGGTGAAACTTTTTAAATGAGATCGTTGAGTTCAAAAATGTCTTCACTTAATGTTGCTGTTATGTCCCTCACTATGCTCTGATTATTTGATTGTAGGTATTGTATGTTTGAGTTGCACCTCCAAGTTGTTTTGCGGTTATAGAGTTGCTACATATTATTTAGTTTCCAAATAAATGATCATTTTGTAGGAACTAATTATTTTTCTAAGTTCGTCACTTTCTTTTATTTTTCCTTTCCTGAATTTGTGCATATTTATGAGTTGTATATGCAGAAACTAGAAAGTACTATATATTTGGTTAATAATTTAAAACTATTGAAGGAAAAAGAAAGGTTTAATGGGTACATGTGTAGGATTTAATAACACCAAAACAATCTTCATGAGGGCAAACTTCTTCGTGTTATGACGACAATTAATAATTTTTTTCTTGTTCTTTATGTTGGTATGATTATAATCTTTATGTTGGTATGATTTATAATCAATTTCCTATGTACACTGAATCTTGAATAATTTTTATGATTTTTGTTTGGTGATATTCTTGACATCGTGCTATTTGCAAATTGCAGGGAATGTTACGCACGACGACTTTAAACACTCAGTAAGAGACTTATCTCTTTATCTTTCCTTAATATCCATTCATTTGATGATAATGTTGTTACCTAGGAAAACTACTAATAGATCATTCTTGTAAAACGTATGCTGTTTTTGTTAATTGTATACAATAAGTTGCTTGTAGAACCCATGAACCCTGCATCCTGTATCAAACAAATGCTTTTAAAGCTAATTTTCCTGCATTTTTTAATTTTATCTTCTGTAATAAACATTTGGACCATCCTTTTAGCACATCAAATTTACTAAATCCCAAATAAAACCATCCTATATAGATACCTGCTTTTCATTATCAACTGTACGGGGTTCTAGTGGTCTTAATTATGAAGGTAGTGCTAGTGATATTTAGATAATAAAAAAGGATATCTTTCGAAGTATGTCTCACAGATTTTATTTTTTTGGGCATTATCTTGCGTTTTTGCATTGATGAAACTTTTATGCTTCCATTCCATGAAATTTATTTCTTGAATATCAGTGTACATGCATGCTTATCCCACAACATATCTACAGTTGGTAACTGACTTTTACCTAAATTTTGGCTGCAAATTTCTTCTCTTAGTTTAGTTAGATAGATATATGCTCTTTACTCCTCAAAACTGATGATAATGTTGGCCACTTTGAATGACTGAGTTTAACGAATTTCTGCTCGACAGCTGAAGAAAATATGTGAAGAAGGTGCATATTGGGGTGAGTGAGACTTGCATTCCTAACATATCAGACATGTATCACAGAAGAACCGGAAATTTACAAATATAAGGTCTCTCATTTTTATTTATCTTGGTAACTTTACCACCTGCAGGCACAGCAGCCGGAGTTTTTGGTGGAATGGAGTATGGAGTGGAAAGAGTTCGTGGAACCAAAGACTGGGTAACTTTCGAAACAATCCTTCGTGGATTGTTGTTCATCTACTGTTTTGTCAATTTAAATAAGGAAATATGTTGAGTCGCAATGCCCTTATCTCTCAAATAAAAATACTCATTTCAAAACCTGCTTCCTGTTTTGCACAATGTGTTTTGTGATTCTTTAGTTCTGTTACATGCTTTTCATTACATATCTCAGATGATATTTGTTGTTTCGACAGAAAAATGCGATGATTGGTGGTGCATTGACCGGGGCATTGGTATCAGCAGCCTGTCGCAATGATAGAGACAAGATTGTAATGGATGCCATAACCGGAGGAGCTGTTGCAACTGCTGCACGTTTCCTTGGAAAATAGCTGCATTGAAATCAATTAACTCTTGAACTTATCAAATACTTTAAATTCTAATGGTCAGATCCAAAGGAAATCTAAAGTTGGAACAGATGGATGAACAAATATAATGTATGTTAATGAGAATGTCAATTTCTCTTAGTTGTATATCTATTTCTATTACCTATATAAAAGTATGAATATTTCTTACAAAATATGTATTGTCTCATATATCTTTATTAAATAGTTTATTTAAGGTTATAATAGTAATTTATGATTTTCATATTTAAATAATTTTAAAAGAATTTTAAATTAAAATCATATAAAATTCTATTATGAGCAGGATTCTAATTTACTATATATTTTTTTAATTTAATTTAATTTAATATAGATTGTATATTCTTATAAAAAAATTATTATTTAAGGTTAAAAATATTATACTATTTTTATTTAAATAATTCATTCTCCACATGCTATGTATGATATTAGGTTTTGCTTCAAACATTTCATACTATGAATTTTTAAAGGAAAAATGTTAAACCCAACATAGGATTAGATTCAACATCGGACAATTATGTTTGGAATAATTATAGTGAGGAGGGATCACATTTGCTAAGAGAAAATACATAAGTTGGCACTTGTAATAAAAAAGTATCATGATATTTTCAATATAGATCAAACCTTCAAGTGCTTGCACTTTGCAATTTGCCATTCTTTATATGTTAGAAGGCACAAATATCCCCAGCTGATAGACACGAATCACAGAGAAATAGTGCGAATAAAATACACCATGTCAACATGTAAACTGACATGAATACACAAATTTTCAGATTTAGTTAAAACAGTTGCATGCCTGCCCCCAAACTGCAGTTCCTGAAAATTTCAATGCAGAACTGAAGAATTTTTCAGGGTTAGACTCATAAGTTACAACCTTCAAGACATTGTTTCAAGGTTTGAAGATCCTATGGCATCTGACAAGGATATGCCGGCCAAAGACGTATCTTTCTGCTTTTCTTTTATGTCACAACATTGCCTCTTTGAAGTTCCAGAAGTGCAGGATAAGTGACATGTCCGTTCCATCAGAGGCTGATGCTATCATGTTTGGAATTGTTCTATGAGCTTCATTAGGCTATAGGTCTCAGAGTCTGGCCTACACCCTTCCAAAATCATCCTTCTAAGAAGATTAGGCTCATAAAGCTTCGCCTTAACATATGCCTTTATCAGTGAATTATATACAAACGTGTACCTAGTGTATTTTGCCTGCTTTAATTCTTCAAACAACTTCTCAACAGTTGGGACATCACCATTGTCAGCGAAAACCTCTACCATAGAAAGTGTCGTTTCTAACCAAGGAGTTGATCTTCTAATCTTTACACTCATTGGAAATCCCTCCCCCATTTCAAGAGTTTTTAGAGCTTCCTTCATTAGTCCTGCCTTCAAACAACCAAGTGCAAGATGCCTAAATGTTATAGCATTTGGTTTGCACCCACTTTTGTCCATGTCTTTATATAGCCCTGTTGCTTTAGTAATCAATCCATTCTTGCAATACACACCTATCATTGAATTAAACTGCTCTGTTGATTTTAATCCCTTTCTTGATACCATCTCAAGCCACAGGTCCTCTGCTCTATCAATATTTCCAATCTTACCAAAGGCTTCAATTGCAAGCAAGAAGCTCTTACCCCTCACATAAGATAGCTCTTGAATCATTCTCCATGTTCTTTCCAACTCTTTCTGATTTCCCAAATATCCATACAATTTCACAAGAATGTCTAATGTCGACCAGTTGTTCCCCGACATGGACTTCTTGATAGACTCAACATAAGCCTCAGAAACAGTATACAACCTAGCTACAGCATGAGAAACGGCCAAAATGCAGTAAGATATCTCATTAGGTTCAACCATCACTCTCTTCATATCACCAAAAACTTTTCCTAGACCTTGAATGTTATGATCATCAGCTTCTATCTTCAACAAGATATTATAAGTAGACACATGAGGGACTACTTTATCAGCTCTCATCTGAGTTAAGATTTTCGGGATAGCTTTCTTGCGACTAGGGGAGGAATGTAGTATAATGAGTCGGTTGAAAGCCAAGTAAGTTATAGGGTGCCCCAACTCCCTCATTTTCTTCATGTATCCCAATGCAAGCCTTATCAAACCTTTGTCCAAGCACCCAAGCACGATATTGTTGTAAAGCAGCTGGTTACGAAACTCCGATGGGATTCGAGAGAAAAGAGTCTCACCTTGTGCCACCCCATGAAGCTTCATGGTGAATTCTAGCAGGTAGGAGTAATCTAGTTCTTTTGGCCTATAAGGCCTCTCCCTGATCACCCACTCCATTACCTAATGATATAACAAAATCATGAAATTCTATTCTTATTACGGTAACAATCCTGCTCAAATTTAGGAATCTTGCAACTTACAAACAAAAGACCAGCAAGAAAACCGACGAAGCATTTCATCAAACAGGTAGAACGCATGAAATTGAAAAACTGACCTCGAGAGCCCGTTTAGTAGATTTGAGCCTGCGCAAACGGTTGATTGTATGGAAAACATCGCCTCTGTGGATGGGTAAGCCATCGCCCATCCAACTCTGGAAGGCGGTGGCCACGGACTCCACTCTCAATAAATTCTCAATCCTCCGGCTTAAACTCTCTGCTTCTTCTACTTTTGATTCTCGCACGGTTTCAGATGCAGTCTTTGCAGTAACAATGGAGGCTTCTGATGATAACTGGGCGCAAAAACTGAGAATTGGGCGGAGATTGTTGGTGGGGAAATAAGAGATGCTAAGTGTTCGACGTATTGCTTGAAAGGCAATGATTCTCATGCTTCAGTTGGCGACGAATTAAACGTCATCTGATTTATTTCTTTATACTATTATTGGCATTAGCGCGGTATGTGATATTATAATATTGTTAAATATTATTTATTTGATAATATAGTATAAGTAATTTTAGTACATAGAATACATTATAATATTTAATAACTAAGAGAATCTAAATTTGCTTAAAATAATTCAATTCACTACAATATATTGATATTATATACATCCAATTCACTAATCTATGATTAATATTAAAAATAAAAGTGTCAATCATGATCTTCAAATCAAAATTGGAAATTTTACATGCAAGTTTGTAAGTTTTTTGAAAAAACTTTTTTATACACAACATTTCTAGTTGAAACATTTTTTTATCATATGTGCTACAAACTAATATCGTCATATTAAATTAAATATACTAAAAAACTAAAAAAATATGAATTTAAAATCAAATTCAATTACTTAATTTAAATACGTGTGTTTATGAGTATGTATATATAGAAACAATACGCAATAAAATTAGAAATTTTACGTAGGAACTTGATGCAAGCACTGTCAATTATATATTTTTAACATTTTATTTTAAAATAAATTTAATTAGAAAAAAATTAATATCGCTTAGAAGATGACAGATAATTATTCCGTTGTAAGTATCACAAAAATTAATTGATATAGCACGACATTGATCATTACTATTTAAGCTCAACACAAAATCGAAATGTAGTAGTAGTGATCATGATGATGACAATATAATAATTAGAAACTAAACATATAATTTAAATATTCAGTTGAGCCATCTAAATTCAAAACGTGCACTCTCATATAAAAATATACGAAATTCTAAGTGTAAAATAAAAGACGAAAATTTTATTTGATTATGAGATATTTATAATTTAAAAAATATTTAGGATGATATATAATTCAGACTACATATATATTATATGTACATATGTGTATATACACACATATTAAATAATGTTATATTTATTTATTAATCTATATTAAATATGATATAAATTATACCCATGTAAATTAATATTTATTATTGAAATTATTGTTTGGATATCTATTGTTGGTATTTAAAAAATTATTCAATTCAAATTAATTTAATTAATATCATTAAAATGAGAATAAACTAATATAATATTTATATTATTAAATCAAAAAGAATTAAATAGTAAAAATGAAAAAAAAAATTGTTGACGGGATACTTATAAATATTAATTTAAAAAATACTTAGGATGACATATAATTTCACACTAAATACATATTATACATATACATATACGTATATGTATATACACGCATTTTTAAAAGTGTTACACTTATCTATTAATTATATTGCTATTAAATATGATATCGAATTATCCCTAAACAAATTAATATTTAGAGTAAGTCTCCTATGAAACGGGTGCATGAATTAGATCCATGCACCCGGGTCGGATCTGGGTCAATAGGTAAGTCTCCTATGAAACGGGTGCATGAATTAGATACATGCACCCGGGTCGGATTCGGGTCAATAGGTTATGTTAGAACTACATCTTTATATATATAAAAACACAAATATTTCCTAAAATAGTAATATGAAAATTTTCCCGTCAAAAACATCATGTTAAAATTGGAAATGATTTTTTTTAAAAATAAATAATAAATGATATTTATTTTCTATTAATAGATAAATAGATACTATACATATATATAAAAATGAATGTGAATAAAAATGGGATATTGTTTGATGATGTATACATATAAGGAAGTGATGTGAAAATAAACATTCATACATATTTATCTATATAGTAAGTCAACTTTAATTATTAAATTTCAATTGATATAATTAATATATTTTATGTAATGTTAATTGGTAAAATCTATAAAAACAATATAAAAATATTTAATTTATTCACTATTAGCCAATGTATGAATAATATATATAATAAAATTTACGTCACTATGCAATGATAAAATATATGATATAATATGGATATAAATAATATATATTTATATGATTCACTCCAATATAAAATGATATAATATTTTTATCTTTATATATATAAAACCAAAAACGTTTCCTAAAATAATTTTTCCGGCCAACCCCCTCCCACTAAATTTGGAAAAAAATGCTAGCATGATGTTATATATATGGAAAGATAATATATTATGGTAATACATATATTATATGTTTTAGTTAATTGACATTTATTTCACATTTATCCCATTCTGAATATAGAAAATTAAAGTATTAGTTAATTTATAATATAAATATAGTATGAGATTTTATGTTAATTTAAATCCTACACTAAAATATTACATATATTATCATAAAAACAATTGTATTTGTATGAAAGATCATATAATTAAACATATTCATAAATATGGAATGCAAATAAGTTGAAATAGTCAAGTCCATTAATTTGGTCATCAATTATGTGAATTTTACATGAATAATTAATAGACATTTCAACAATACTTAAATTTGTGTGTTTTTTAATTTAAAATTGGGTGAGATATACATATTTCTTGAAAAAAAAATATATAGTAGAATTACACATCTCTCATTTGGAAAAATTAGACTTACATATTTTTTGAAAACAAAAAAAGAAAACGAAAAATTCAATTTTCCCTGATTTTTGGCATAAATATCCAATTTGATTCATTGATTTTTTTTTTATTATCCTTTATTCATCTCAAAGAATTTAACAAGTCTCATGACCGAAAAATAGTAAAAATGATAAGACCAATAAAATACTAAAAAGATTAATCATTATAATTATTAAGAAAAAAAATCATCATATGAATTTTTTTCTTACATTTCTAGAATTAATCTTATTTAAACATCACAAATGTCATTATATATGGAAGACTATTAATTTATGAGAATCAATTTATTATGTCATATTTTGGATGTGGAATGTTTATTAATTTTTAAGATGATATAATATTGTATTCAATCGAATAAATGAATATTCTTTAACTTATATAAAAGATCTAAAATTTGATATTTTTCAAAAGGCAACCTAAAATTATGTAATCACAATATCAATCAATTATGATCATATCGTAAATAGTGCAGTAATTCCATATTTAATAAGCATATCATCCACTATAAATATGAGATCAGAATAAACTTGGAATTCATTCACACCTTTTCCATTCACAATTTCTCAAATTCTGCATTCCAAACATTATGTTTTCTTGGATTAGTGGATTGTTTCTTCTTCTTCTTTATGTATATTTATTTGGTTACGAATTGATTTCCGAGATATTTGTCGTTTGGATCAATAATTAATGACCATGATGTTCATTTTTTAATGATTTAAGTTATTGTTATTTGTAATTTGAAGAAGAACAATTTAGATATGTATTATTTTATTAGTATTGTGTATTGGTTATTCTTATTGCTATGTAATATTATATTATTTCGCCAATTCAAATTATTTTGTGTAGAAATATGGGTCCAGAGTCTCTAATTTTGGATTAGAGATTTTATAGATTTAAAATTAATACACTACAAGATAAATTTCATTTTTGTTTTTATTTTTTTAAGACCATTGTCAAAAATACTGATTTTATATTTCAAACATTGTCAAGAATAAATTTCATTATTCTTGGAAATATGTTTTTGAAATAAGGTGCTAAAAAGGTTATACATAGATTGCATCAAATCCAATGTTTAATTCCACTAAAATACAACATTGTCAAGAATAAATTTCATTATTCTTGGAAATAGGTTTTTAAAATAAGGTGCTAGAAAGGTTATACATAGATTGCATCAAAATACAACATTTATATATATATATATATATTTATTGTTAATTGAATACTTTGAATTGTGAAGAACACGATTCAAGAAAATTGTTTTCCATAGTAAAATTAACTTTGATGTTTCACAATATTTTGTATTTTTTTTTCCATCATTATTTTATATTGTGATGGTTACTCTATAATTTATGAAAATCATTTTCCATAATAAAATTATTTTATAAAATTCACAAGTTTTTTTAATAGTGGAATATTGTAAAAATTATTCTGAAAAATTCAAATATATATATATGTGTAAAATATATAAATATATCACTTAAATTTATTCTATTAAATTTATATATTATTATTTTAAATTACAAATATTTATACTTATATTTTAAAAAAAGTTTAATCCCGTGCATCGCACGGGCACAAAACTAGTTTACATTATGTTAGACATACATTTACGTTATGTTAAACCTACATATCTGCCCATATTTCATACCTTTTATTTTTTGGGCTTGGTTTTTGAATTTTGGCATCTACCACTAGGTTATGTTAGATGTATTTTTACATTATGTTAAATCTATCATTCTGCCCAAATTTCCTACCTTAAACTTAATAAAAGGTGGGAGTGCTTTTTTTTTTTTTTTTTTTGGTGTTTTGACCAGGTCAACCATGATGTATGAATCTAGATTTGTGTGTCCAACTCATATAAGTTTTTGCCTAATATTTATTATTGAAATTATTGTTTGAACAATATCTATTATTGGTATATAATAAATTATTCAATAAAAATTAACTTAATTAATATTAATAAAATAAGAATAAACTGATACAATATTTATATCATAAATTGGATGGATTAAATAAAAAAAATTGTTGATGTCACACTTTTTGTTAAGAAAATGATATTTCTGTAAATATCACCAAATTTTTTTCTATTATTATAATATAGAAATATATAGAAAGATATATTTATTTATTTTTTGTTTTGAGTTTCTATACAATAAATATAAAATTAAATGTCTTAAATATTAATATTTTTTATTTTTTATTAATAAATGTAAAATGAAATTAGTTATTAATGATTTCTTAAAATGGAAATATTTAATAAATGAGATATTTATTACAGTTATTTTTGACAGAATATATATATATATATATATTTTTTCTCCATGTTTTCGTTTTCTTCACCACTCCTATTTTACATAACGAGTCTCATGATTATTTTTTAATTGAATCTTATATTTATAATTGGAATCGAAATAAACGTTTAAGTTAACTAAATCTATTGAGGGCAATATGGATTTTGAAAAAAAATATAATTTATGCTACATCTCATGATATATTTTGAATTACATTAACTTTTCAAATGTGCATCTTCCCTACTTATGACCGGTGACATAAATACATTACATCAGAAAAAATACAATGTCAAAACGTCGTCGAGAAGCTTTAACGACTTAGAAAAGGTTGAAAATTGGGCATGTTGTGACATGGATTTGCATGAAACAATGACATACAATCAACTCTCTCATTTACAAGACTAGACCAGAAACACCTATTTAAAAGATATCCACCAAATAAGATATATAGATGCTTTTCATTAAAGAGAACAAAATAAAGACATTTATGAAATTGTAATGCAACGGTATATACATTGAAGTAGTCACAGGACCTTGGACTGGTATTGAAAAGTAGTTAAACACATTATAATAATCTGGTAAACAATTAATATTAATAAACCTCAACTTAATCAATTAGAACTGAGTAATTGGTGTACATCAACAGTGTGAGACTGGGTTCATCTCCCTTGGTGTAGAAAGACATGATTATTCGATGAACATAATTACAGTATATACCTTCATTTGGTGTAGGTTCTTCACATGAAATTCTGTCATGGATTCTGTGTAATATGATGTGGTCGAACTAACCACATTCAAACTACCCCGAAAACCCGACCCGGAATTGAAGGTCAATCGGCGCGAACAGAATGAAGAAATAATAAGAGATCGTGTGAGCGAACAGATATGTTCGGCGTGTTAAGCGAACTGATCCAAATCGCAGGCAAGAATGTCGAGCTGAGAGGTGAAATGCCGAACTAAGACGGACGAACTAATTCAAAATTTGAGATAACTCCCATGATCGCGAGAATCTCGCCACTTTCCAAGTTTTTAGGAGAAATCCCAACTGCCACATCCCACTCCCAAGAAATCACGTCTCTTTCAGGGAGTATATATACATCTTTTATTTTTCTATTTGCACACACAATCACAATTTTTACACATTAAGCATTATTGAAATCGAGAGCAATATCTTTGTGAGATTACTGACTTGAGCGTCGGAGTCCCTTCACCGGGAAAAACCCCCGGTGTTCTTTGTTTTGCAGGTCTTTTTGATCGGAGAATTCCAATTTGGCATCGGAGAATTTCGAACGACGCCGGAAAAGTAAAGGATCAGAGTTACGACAAATCAATTGGCGCCGTCTGTGGGAATTTATTTTCGTAAGTTTGAGCATTTAAGACGTAGAGGATTACGAAAATGGTGAATACCAGAGGATCCAGAAGGGGGTTGGATGAAGGAGCACCGTCCGTGCAACAAAACGAGGATCGGAACTCCGCACCGGCTAATCCTCCCGGCACTGTCACGTTGACGCCGGAGGAACTCTCAGCTTTGATAGAGACTGCTGTTCAAAAAGCTTTGGGCAAGCAGAAGGTTGATTCACAACAGGATAACACTGACATGCCTGTTGGAAGGGAACAAGAGGGCGACAGGTCTCGAATGGATGAACAGGAAAGCCAATCTGGTCACCCTCGAGGCCAAAAACGAGGACATGACGAACTATCTGAGAGAATAGATGGTTTACGAAAGGAGCTGCGGGAAGTTCAGCGAACTGTTCGACGGATCCCTCGGAGTTCCAGAGGTAATCCTTTCTCTGAGGAGGTGATGGAAGATGAGTTGCCCGCCTCTTTTCGGCCGGTGAATTTTGAATATGATGGTGCTACAGATCCGTGGGATCATATATGTAGATTCGACAATACTGCTCTACTGCATCGGTATTCAGATGGTATTAAGTGTAGGGTGTTCGCCACTACCCTCACTAAGGCTGCTCAGACATGGTTCAGTCAGCTGAATGATGGGACAATTCATAATTTCGAACAACTGTCGGAGTTGTTTTTACACCAGTTCGCCAGTTCCAGAAAGCAGAGACGATCTACCCAGACATTGTTCGGTGTGAGACAGAAAGGGGATGAAACCCTACGGAACTATGTTAAAAGGTTTACTGCTGCTACCTTAGAAGCTCCTGAGGCTTCGGACGATCTGGTTGTAAGTGCTTTCATCCAAGGGTTGAAAGAAGGGGATCTCCATACTTCGCTGGTTAAGAAGACCCCCAACAATTTTGACGAACTGTTGCAAAGGTCTACCAAGTACATTAACTTGGAGGAGGCAGTTCGAATGAAGAAGGGAGAAACTTCCAATCGCATGAGCAGAACGCAACATGATCATGAAGCGGCCAGAAGGAGAGAGCAGGACGAACAGCGAACAAGATTTGCTCCACCCCCTTTAAGAGAAAATAAGACAGGGCGGAGGTATGAACAATATACGTCCATGACTATGACCCCGGGACAGGTGTTGATGGAAATATGGAACCTACCCCAGTTGAAGTGGCCGTCGACCTGGAGCCCTAATCCGAAGAAACCAGCTACTTTCGGCAACGGTAAATTGTGTCGTTTTCATAATGAATATGGGCATGGAACTGATGAATGTTTACATTTGCGAGATGAACTGGAAAGGCTAATCAGGGAGAACAAGTTAGCTCGCTTTGTTCGTCAGAATCGATCAAACCGCGAACATCGGAATGATCGAAGAGAGCCAAGACAAGACAGAAGGCAAGAGCAGCAGGAATTACCTCCGCCTCCACCACCCCCAGCGCAAGCTAGGCCCGAACAAGAGGAAAGGCCCACTATTCACATGATCATGGGTGGGCCAACAGACGGAGATTCTAATAGAGCTCGTAAGGCGAGACTCAATTCTGTTCGGCACGAACATAATACAGTTCATTCTATTTTCGAAGAGGTAGCGATCGAGTTCGGAGTTCGCGACCAAGTTGCTATTCAGAGCCCTCAGTTTGATGCTATGGTAATCGTTGCAGAGATAGGGGGTTTCAATGTTGAGAGGGTGTTCGTAGACACAGGAAGTTCGGTGGACATCATATTCATGGACTGTTTCCGAAAAATGAGATCAACAGTGGAGGTAAAACCTGTGGAAACTTCACTTTATGGTTTCGCAGGAGAGTCCGTAACGGTGTATGGCAAAATCCAATTGCCTATGGTGTTAGGAGATGGCGAATGGAGGCAGAACAAAACGATGACCTTTCTTATAGTGGATGCGCCCTCCCAATACAATGTGATTTTGGGTCGACCTTCCTTGAGTTCATATGTTGCTGTTATCTCACCTGCTCATTTGATGATAAAGTTTCCAGTTGAGAATGAAGAAGGGCGAGTGGTTGGAGTAGGAGTTGTTCATGGCGATCAACAAACTGCTCGGCGTTGTTATGTCACTGCAGTTCGACAATCTGAGTCTCGCAAGCGCCATAGCGAACAGAGGGATGATAGTGATCGCGGAAGGGATAAAAGTCTGAAGAAAGATGCTGACACAAGTACAGTGGAGTTCGCCGAAGGCGAACTAATGAGTGTGGAGTTAATCCCGGAGCTGCCTGGACATTCGGTTCGTCTCGGAAGTCAATTGTCGGAACAAACCAGAGAAGAAATTGTGGCTGCTCTTAAAGATAATGTGGATCTGTTCGCCTGGAAACCGGAAGATATGAAGGGTATAAACCCGGAAGTAGCTGTTCATAAGTTGAATATCAAGCCCGATGTTCGACCAGTTAAGCAGAAACTAAGGCATTTCGGGGAACAACAGAATAAAATTATCAAGGAAGAGATTGAGAAGCTGCTCGAGATTGGGCACATTGAGGAGATACAGTATCCTCGATGGTTGGCAAACGTTGTGTTAGTCCCAAAGCCAGGAAACAAATGGCGAATGTGTATCGACTTCCGAGATTTGAATAAAGCTTGCCCCAAAGATCATTACCCTCTTCCGCGGATCGATAAGCTTGTGGATTCTACTGCCGGATGCGAACTGTTGAGCATGATGGATGCAGCCCAAGGATACCATCAAATCATGTTGCATCCAGAAGATAAACCTAATGTAGCCTTTATTACATCATCAGGTACGTATTGCTATACGGTTATGCCGTTCGGACTAAAAAATGCAGGAGCTACTTATCAACGAATGGTGAACGAAGTGTTTAAACACCAACTGGGCCGCAATATGGAAGCATATGTCGATGACATGCTTGTAAAAAGCATACAGGCGAACACCCATGCAGAAGATTTGAGGGAAATGATGGCAACAATCCGAAAACATGGGATGCGATTGAATCCAGCCAAGTGTTCGTTCGGTGTGAAAGCAGGGAAATTTTTGGGGTATATGGTGACGAACAGAGGAATCGAAGTAAACCCCAGTAAAGTCCGAGCTATACAAGAAATGACACCTCCTCGAACCATTAAAGAAGTACAGACACTAACTGGCCGCATCGTTGCCTTGAGTAGGTTTATATCCAGGTTGGCGGACAGGGGTTTGCCTTTCTTCAAAATTTTAAGAAAGAATGGTCGGTTTAGTTGGGATGTCGAATGCCAAAAAGCGTTCGAAGATTTGAAAGCATTTCTCTTCACACTCCCTTTGTTAAAACAGCCTGTTAAGGGAAGTGTGATGGTCGTTTACTTGGCAGTCGGAGAAGAATCAGTCAGCTCGGTTCTTGTTCGAGAGGAAGGTAGGGATCAATTCCCCGTGTACTTTGTTAGTAAAGTTCTGCAGGGGGCGGAAGTCCGCTATACCGAAGTGGAAAAGGTTGCTTATGCCTTAGTCACCACGGCCAGGAGACTGAGACCATATTTTTTGGGTTATGAGATCACGGTGCGAACGAACCATCCGCTGAGTATAGTGTTGGGAAAACCGGACGCATCCGGGAGATTAGTCAAGTGGGCGATCGAGCTGGGACAGTTCGATTTGAAGTATGAGCCGAGAACTGCTATAAAAGGTCAAGCCTTGGCGGATTTTATTCAGGAAACAACCAGGCTACAGGATAAGCAAGAATGGGAAGTTTTTGTCGATGGATCCTCATCCCGCCAGGGCGCAGGAGCAGGGATATTGTTGATTAGCCCCGAGAAAGATGAGTTAGAGTTCGCATAAAATTTCAATTTAAGGCATCTAACAATGAAGCAAAATATGAAGCTTTTTTGCAGGGTTTGAAAATAGCCGAGCAAGCTGGAGCTCGCGATCTGGTAGTTAAGTCGGATTCACAATTGGTTACACAACAGCTCAAAAACCAATGTGAAATTAAAGAAGATCGTATGATTTCTTATGTACAAAAAATACGAGAGATGGAGAAACGATTTGAGAAACTACAAATCGAACAAATACCTCGGAGTGAAAATCAGAAGGCAGATTATCTGGCTAAAATAGGGAGTTCGCTGCAAGACTGTTCGAAGAGGAGTATTACAGTCATGGGTGTAGGAAAGGAAAATGAGGTGCTGAATATTGACTTGGCCGAACAAGACTGGAGAACTCCTTTCTTGAAATTTTTAGGGGGAATTAGAGATGGATTAGCAAAAGATCTCGAAAAATTGGAGAAACAAGCTCGGTTCTATTACATGTCAGATGGGGTATTGTATCGAAAAACTTTCCTACCAACAGATGCCAGATGCTTATCTGAAGAAGAGGGGCTTAAGGTCTTAAAAGAAGCTCACGAAGGAGGATGTGCCGAACATGCGGGAGCTCGAGCATTGGCCCGAAAGGTCGCACGAGCTGGTTTTTACTGGCCTACGATGAAGAATGACGCTGAAGAGCTAGTTCGGAAATGCAATGCCTGTCAGAAACATGGTTGGCGAATTCACACCCCTGCAACAGATATGCTTACGGTATGTTCGCCTTGCCCTTTTGCTAGATGGGGAATTGACATAGTTGGTCCGCTTGTTAAAACTAGGGGAAACAAGCAGTTCTTGGTAGTTGCTGTGGATTACTTTACTAAGTGGGTGGAAGCCGAACCCTTGGTTAAGATCGCCGAACCTGATATGATCCACTTCATATGGAAGAATATTTGTTACAGATTCGGCTTGCCCAGGATTTTAGTGTCAGATAATGGAGCCCAATTCAGAGGCAAAAAGATTACAGGATGGTGTAAAGAGATGAAAATTTCACAAGTGTTTACCCCAGTGGCTCATCCTCAAGCAAATGGGCAAGTCGAAGTGGTTAATCGAATCATCCTAGATGGAATCAAGAAACGATTGGAATTTGAGAAATCGAACTGGGTGGACGAACTGCCATCAGTTTTGTAGGCATATCGAACTTCACCCAGATCGACTACAGGGGAAACTCCTTTCAGCTTGGCATTTGGCATGGAAGCAGTAGTCCCAGCTGAAATTCAAGGGGAAGCTCTACGAATCACTAACTTCGATCCACAGCAAAATGAAGAATTAATTCGAACCGATTTGTTGTTTCTGGAAGAAATTCGAGATGAAGCCAGAGTTCGCCATGAGTTATACAAGAGACGTATTCAGGCAGCCTTCAACAGAAAAGTTCGGAAAAGAGAGTTTCAAGTAGGGGATCTGGTCTTAAGGCAATCGGACGCCTTGTTGGAGATCGGAAAGCTTGATGCCATTTGGGAAGGACTATACACTGTTACAAGAATCTTACCAGGTGGATCCTATGAGCTCGCTGATGAACATGGAAAGGAACTACCTAGACCTTGGCACATCAATCACTTGAAGAAATTTTACACTTGAAGTCTCAAATCTCAGTATGTTGTTTTTTATTTTTTAAGTTGTTGCTTTTATGAATAATAGATATTTTTCTGCTCCGTGGACGTAGGTCGATTTGACCGAACCACGTTAAATCCTTGAGTCTTTTTATGTCGATTTACTTAACTATATTACGAAACAAAACTATATCGTGGAGAGAACTGACAGTTCCCCCGAAACTCACCGATTAAGCACCTCGAAGAAGTTCCCTCAGAACTTAATGATTAAGCATGAAGAGGTTCCCTTGGAACTAATTGATTAAGCAGTTCCCTCGGAACTCAATGATTAAGCACGAAGTAGTTCCCTCGGAACTCAACGATTAAGCGCGAAGTAATTCCCTCGGAACTCGGAAAGTTCCTTCGGAACTTAATGATTAAGCATGTTAAAGTTCCCTCGGAACTCATGAATCGAGCATACTGAAGAAGTTCCCTCGGAACTTACTGATTAAGCGTATTACGAACTCAATGTTTGTCGCAAATGGAAGAAATTCCATTGAACTTGATGATTAGACAAAGTAAAGCGAGGAAGTTCTACCGAACTCAATGATTGATGCAAATTAAAGAAGTTCTATCGAACTTAAGGATTGAGCGAAGTAAAGGGAACTCTTTCAAGATTCATTAAAAAAAAGTACAAGTATGGAAAAATCTAAGTACGATCGGGAGAAGGAGTAAGTTGGGCATCGACTGGCTCAAGGGGTTCGAACATGTCTTCGGGAAGAGGAGGAGTTGGACTTCGGGGAGTTGCGGCTGGAGCAGGAAGTGACGAACTTGGGCCAGGAAGGTCGAGCTGGTTGTCCGGAAGGACCTCCTTTATCGCCTCTTCAAGGCAACCTGACCACCACTTTTCAGTGTTGATATCGCCCTTTGGATCGCCGCGCCAACCTGGCGGAACAGAGTGAGTCCGCATCACTTCCTGGCCTAGCTCGTTCAGATCGAACTGAACTGCCCCTCCTGCTCGCTCTTGGCAGAGCCGAACTGCCTCCTTGAAGTAAGTTATGGCCATGGGAGCCGTTTTCGACAAGAAGAGGAGGGAGTCCCAAAGACGAGCCACGAGCCTCTCTCGGAAAGACTCCGATATCAGCTCCATCTCTGGACTCCGAGCGAACTGATAGAAGCCATTTTGATACATGACTTCACCAAATTCAGCTCGGGAACTCTCCGCCTCTGCGAGCTTCCTCTCTGCCTCTTCGAGCTTCTCCCGCAAGCTCTGATTCTCAGCTCGTGCGTTTGAGAGGGCAGTCTGCTGCTCCACGGTGAACTGCTCCTTAGCCAGTAGAAGCTCTTCCTTTTTTGCCACCTCGGAGCGAGCGACGGCTAGCTCCAGTTCTCTCTCTTCCAGCTGAGCGGATAAGTTTTCAGCTTTGCTGGCATGTTCGCTCTGGTCGCTCTCCAAGGTATGCTTCTCTTGAAGAGTGTTCCTCAACCTTTCCCGCCGTCGAAAGGCTCTTTCACCCCTGGCCTCGAAGCGCTTGGCCAAACTGGCAAACAGAGAGAGGTCCTCCTTGAACTCCTTCCTCTCACGGTCTTCTTCCCCTTTCGCCTCCCCCTTTGCCACTGTTTTGCCCGACTTGACTAAGGCTCTAGCCTGCTCGGGCTCCACTTCAGTTCACCCCACCTCTTTCGAGGTGCCCTCCTCAGTTCGTTGTTTTTTGGAGGGTGCCTTCTTTTGCGAGCTGGAAGGCGTCTTTTTCTTCCGTCGAAGAGGAACATCTTCGACTGTTTCCGAGGTGGGGATGGCAACCTCGGTGGCGATGGGAGCAGGGTCGTCCTCGGCCAAGTCAAGGCTGGCTCTGGGTGCCAGTTCGTTCAATCGTCGCTCTTCCTTCTCGCGGAAGGCCGTCGCTTGACGGCTGTTCACCGCGTCATCCGCTGGTGAGAAGGTAGCCGACGCTCCGGAATCGAGAATGAAAAAGTTATTCATATCTCTATCTGCAACATAAAACACGAACAGTTAGTGTACACACAAGATCGATACGTTTGAAAAAGACAGGAAGATAAAGGAAAATTTTCAAGCAACCTAAATTGAACTTGCTGGAAACCGGAGTGTTCGGATAAAACCCCCAAAAGGCCAACAATGATTCGCATGAACTCATGCGAACAATGTCGAACATCCCTCCCCGAAACAGCCTGGCCAAAGAAGCAAGTTCGAAGTCCCTTGCGGGAGCGGGCTCGTTGAGGTTCGAACTCTCAACCCAAGGGCGAGATCGGAAGGTGTTAATTATTGGGGGCACGAATAAAAAAATAATATTTTTCCCAGGAGCTGATTTTTTCATCTCCTGGGGACAAAAATAGAGCTCGTTTTTGTCCGCTTCTAGGGCTCAAATAGAAGCGGAAAGGGTTTGTGCGTTTTAGAACAAAGCACGAACGAAATTGTTCGGCAGTCGGTTCGACCCCCATCCACTTGCACACCATATAAAAAGCTACGATGTAGCTTATAGAGTTCGGGTGCAATTGGTTGGGGCATACCCCGAAAGCCGAACCGATCTCAAGAATAAAAGGGTGAATAGGAGGAGTTAAACCTACGTTCACGTGTCTCAAAAACCACGTGTAGCACCCGAGGGGAGCCCGATGAGGTCGATCATCGGGACCGGGAATGACTATAGAGTAGCCCGCTGCTGTTATGAGCGAACTGAGAAGAATAGTGTGTGTTGGGGTGGCTTTGGTGGCAAAGAAAACGTTTTGGACAGTTTTCTTGCGAGATCGAGTAGGAGGAGAGGAAAGTGTTTTTCGGCCAGAAGAAGAAGCTTTGGGAACGGGCGAATCAGAGGCAGTTCGTAGAGGAAATTCCTCAAAACCCTCCTCGGATTCACTCTCGTCCCTTAGGATATGTAAAGAAGAAGAAGCCATGAATGCGAAACAAGGAAGAAGAGAAGTACCTGGGTTTTGATTTTGGGGTGAAACTTTGAAAATTTCGAAGGAGGAGAATTCTTGCTTAAGAAAAGAGGAGTGAATTTTTGCAGAAGGTTTTGCGAAAATGAAGAAGGGGTATATATAGGCGAAAATCCTTGATTTTGGGGGGAAATCGAAAAGTCACAAGATCTCAGCCGTTGAAGGTGAAAAGTCGCATATCCGACCGTTTGATGCAGTTCGATCCAACGGTAGATACGAAAGGATGCGTCTAAGACACGGGGATGATCTCATCCGTTGGATACAGTTCGATCCAACGGCGGCAACAAGTTAAATCTTATCCATTGGATGCAGATCGATCGAAGGGCGAACACGAAAAGGCGCTTTAAGGATGCAGAAACGATCTTAGCCGTGGAATGCAGTTCGATCCGACGGTGAGAATCAGTTGGCGCCTAGGGATTGACATAAACTGACAAGTCTGATCTTAGTCGTCAGATGTAGTTCGATCGAACGGCAGAGACGAAAAGGTGCCTCGGGATGGAGGAAAACGTCGCAGGCGGATGATGGATTGGACACGATGCTTCTTGAAGAAGCTTCATAGTTGGCAATAATGCGAACTGTGTTATTGCATGAGCACAGTTCGCACTCTAAAGGGGGGAGTACTGATGTGGTCGAACTAACCACATTCAAACTACCCCGAAAACCCGACCCGGAATTGAAGGTCAATCGGCGCGAACAGAATGAAGAAATAATAAGAGATCGTGTGAGCGAACAGATATGTTCGGCGTGTTAAGCGAACTGATCCAAATCGCAGGCAAGAATGTCGAGCTGAGAGGTGAAATGCCGAACTAAGACGGACGAACTAATTCAAAATTTGAGATAACTCCCATGATCGCGAGAATCTCGCCACTTTCCAAGTTTTTAGGAGAAATCCCAACTGCCACATCCCACTCCCAAGAAATCACGTCTCTTTCAAGGAGTATATATACATCTTTTATTTTTCTATTTGCACACACAATCACAATTTTTACACATTAAGCATTATTGAAATCGAGAGCAATATCTTTGTGAGATTACTGACTTGAGCGTCGGAGTCCCTTCACCGGGAAAAACCCCCGGTGTTCTTTGTTTTGCAGGTCTTTTTGATCGGAGAATTCCAATTTGGCATCGGAGAATTTCGAACGACGCTGGAAAAGTAAAGGATCAGAGTTACGACAAATCATAATATAACACCATACACTTTTCATTTTACAGAGTAGCTTAGATTATATAATTTCTTAGACATTCCATGCATAAGATTGAGATGTTATGTAGTAGCTAACTATATACAAAGTTGTTATGAGGTAAAAAAAAAAAAGAGAGAAATGGCTGCAGGAGATGATCTTTGTAAGAACAAGTGTGAAAAACATCATGGCAGAGCATAAGGAGCTTTATATATTCATATCAATTGTTCTATACATTACACCAACACTCCTTGACACATATATTAGATGAAAGCCCCCCCCATAGCCGAAACCATAACCACAAACGGATATTAGCCACGCGTGCAGAGACAAATTCAGCATAGGAATTTGTAGATAGTGGCTAAAACTTATTCTAAAACATTTTCACATATAAAAGCAGAGATCACATTATATCTAGACAGGACGGGACGGGACGGGGGGCTAAGACGATCAACAGTTGCAAGGGTCGCAGGTGCAGCTGGATCCACACTTGCAGCCATTCCCTCCTTCAGCACTGAAGCTTTTCTCTGATCCTTCAGCGTGCAGCCTAATTGCAGATTACGAACGAAGATGTTAAGCTTTTATTCACATATTAAGTTTGATGATCATAATGTATACATAAACAGTGCACATACATCTTGAGTGGTGCAATGATGGTGACAGGTGAGCTCTTCTCCACATCCTGATACATCTCACAACTGCCAATACGACAAGTAAATAATACCATCCATCAACCAATAAGTTGATTAAAAACATGTTTGTTTGATTGATAAGTTGATGGAATTTCCATGAACTAATTAGGCCATTCTTGGTGGTGTTTCGATTTCGTTACCTGCAGTTGTCGCCGCACTTGCAGCTGGATCCACATGAGCACCCAGAAGACATTTTCTTTGAGAAACTGAAAGAGATATTAGAGAAAAAAAGGTTTGTGATTTAACAGTAGAAAATGACAATGAAGTTGTGGATGAATAAAAGATGAGTTCTTAGCTCTTATTTATAATGAACATATATGGTGGACCAAGTAAGCATACGTGCACCGAATCATCATCTCTTCATCATTTCTATATTTTATTTTATACATTTGTAATTGGATAGACAATCAGCTTCAAGAAACAAGTGAACAATCCAACAGAAGAGACAACGTAATAAATTGTTAACATCAATTTCAGATGAGTCATGCAAGCATGTAATTAATTTTTAATTTTGATGAAATAGTTTTCAACTTCTTAGAAGTTTACAATGAGAGGAAGAAGGCATGAATCTTGCTTGTTGATGCATTAGTTAAATGTATTTTTGTGATTAAATAAGCTAATATATGATGAAGGTCCTTGTCCATAAAAAATAATTAATACAATTCAATGACACTTGGATAGCTACATAATCATATCTTCACTTTGTTTAAGGTAGCGTAATAAGGACTCAATGAAAAAAATAAGGTAAGACATTTTTTTCTCAGCCCACCAAGTTTCTTTTACCATCACTAATTCCATAATAATCTTTTTTTTTAATGTCTTGTGTCCCCAGGCAAAGAATTATATATGGATCTTATAATTATTTTACCAGTTTTATATGGTGAAGGTGTTTCTAACCTGTTTTCAAACGTTATACGAATTATCAATATACTTATAACAAAGACATTAATACAAAACGTGAGGGTTATTAGACTATTGACTTTTGGAGATCCTAACTTAATTCATAATATTACTTTTTCTTTATTTTTTATTTGGTATCTCAATAAATTGAAAATCATCTTGAATTTTTTTAAGTTAATATGGAGTGAATATTTTGTCGCATTCATAAAATTTGGTTTTATTTTAGCGGATCCGACTGGTCGAGTGAAGGTCTTATGGGTACTCACTCAGGCAACGATGCATCTCTTCTCCATTATCAGTGATTTTATATATTTTGTTTTTGTTGTTGTTGTTTATGATGTTTTTGTTAAATTAAGGTGTTTATGAACAATGACTGCCTTGATAATTTCAAACACTATTTTGGCGGGAACGATAGATTAATAAGAGAGATAAGTGTGAATGAAGTAGCAAGATTCATGGCTTTCTTCCTTGGATTAATGTTAATCTCTAAGAAGTTGGAAAACTACTTGTAGTAATTAATTACTTACACATGTTTGCTTGCATGAGTACCCATCTGTAATTGATGTTAACAATTTATTAGAGTGTCTTTTCTGTTGGATCAATCACTTGTTTCTTGAAGCTGATTGTCTATCCAATTACGAATGTGTTAAATAAAATATAGAAATGATGAAGAGATGATGATACGATGAACACATAAGATAACTGACCGCGCTGTCGCGACGCAATAAAATTAATTAATCCTTCTTATCCTAACCAATTAGTAGTTAAGGCAAGTAAGAGTCGATCCCACGGAGAATGACAATTCAATTGTGTTTACCTATGTTTAAACTCAAAGAAACAAAAGGATATGGGGGTTATCAGATTGATTGACAATTAAATTAAAAGAAATACTAAAGATGCAGATCACAACTAAACAAAAATCAAGTGATAAAAAGCATTTCAGTTAACAGTTCAGTTATCCCCCAATATCGATTACGCCTTAATCAATGTTACCCCCTCTCTCAGTTTGTCATGGAATTATCACCCCTAATCTAACAACAAGCTCTGTTAAATCGAATCGTCTCTTATGATTAGTTAAATTAGGATAAGATCACTAATTAACCCTATTTAATTGAACAACCTAGAATAAGCTCTCTAGATTTAATTCATTAAATGCATTAATTACCAAGACGATAGGGTGAACTAGACTACAAATACGCAAGTCCGATTTGATAATCTAGGATTGTGTTACCCTAGAGATGCGCGACCTCTAGTTTACTACTAACGAAAATTAAACCACAACAATTAGTATTCATGATTTAAAATTCTAGCAATCAACTATCAAATACTTAACCTAGGTGGCCAATCTAAATCAAGCATTAATAATTGAAAACATTCATCACAGATAACACAATCAATTCCAATCAAAACATCGATAGGGAGAAACGGGATTGATTAAAACATAAAACGATAATTGGGTTCAAACATCCCTGCTAACCGGAATTAAGAAATTAGCCGATCGTCATCTCGATCAAATCCACAAAAGTTGTAGATTGATCCATAAAAGAGAAAATAGAATAAAGTAAAGAAAAAGTATCAAGAGTTCTCTCTCCAATCTCCCAAAAACTCCAAACTGCCGTCCTCTCCCTCTCTCCAAACTTGGGGATTAAGTAATTCAATTAAATGGGCTTTTCTTTGCAAAGGCCCATTTAATTCCTTTTCAACATTTGGACTTCTTTTAACTGCTGGGTCTTCTTCTTGATCTTCATTACGTTTGGGCCTCGGTCCAATGAACTCCAAAATACTTCAAAAATTCCTACATTAATCAAGAAAATAACATATGAAGTATCTCGAGTTCAACAACGCAAATAGGTATGAAAACAATGCATTCAATCAAATAAAAGATAATAAGAATCCAATTAAATCAACAATTAAATGCATATATTTTCAACCTATCACTAACTTGGTCCACCACATTCATTATAAATAAGAGCTAAGAACTCATCTTTAATTCATCCACAACTTCATTATTATTTTCTACTCTTAATCACAAACCTTTTTTTTTCTCTCTAATATCACTTTCAGTTTCTCAAAGAAAATGTCTTCTGGGTGCTCATGTGGATCCAGCTGCAAGTGCGGCGACAACTGCAGGTAACGAAATCGAAACACCACCAAGAATGGCCTAATTAGTTCATGGAAATTCCATCAACTTATCAATCAAACAAACATGTTTTTAATCAACTTATTGGTTGATGGATGGTATTATTTACTTGTCGTATTGGCAGTTGTGAGATGTATCAGGATGTGGAGAAGAGCTCACCTGTCACCATCATTGCACCACTCAAGATGTATGTGCACTGTTTATGTATACATTATGATCATCAAACTTAATATGTGAATAAAAGCTTAACATCTTCGTTCGTAATCTGCAATTAGGCTGCACGCTGAAGGATCAGAGAAAAGCTTCAGCGCTGAAGGAGGGAACGGCTGCAAGTGCGGATCCAGCTGCACCTGCGACCCTTGCAACTGTTGATCGTCTTAGCCCCCCGTCCCGTCCCGTCTGGATATAATGTGATCTCTGCTTTTATATGTGAAAATGTTGTAGAATAAGTTTTAGCCACTATCTACAAATTCCCATGCTGAATTTGTCTCTACACGCCTGGCTAATATCCGTTTGTGTATCTATCTGGTTATGGTGTCGTTGATTATGGTTACGGGGGATTCATGTATGTGTAAATGAGTGTTGGGGTGCTGTATGCATCAGTTCGTATCTATATATATAGCTCCTTGATCACTACTACTTGTCTCCATTCTTTTCATTATCCAACCCCTTATTCATCGATTTCATTAATATAGTTAAGAAATCTGAGAGAAGGGCGGCCATTTCTTTTCTTTAAAATCATAGATTTATAACAACTTTATCCCATCATCCATATAGCTTACATGGTGTTGGGCTACACTCATCCATTGCAAGAGTCAAGAAGCTAATATCTCAATCTTATACATGGAAAGTCAAACTCTCTATACAATCTCATCTACTCTGACTAATAAAAACTATATGTCGTGTATTGTGTACACAATCTATGAAAAAAAATTAGTGTGAAGAACCTAAACCTATGATCTCTTGTAGTACTTCATCGAAAATCATGTCTTCAAGATCAAGTGAGATAGACTCAGTGTCCAGCTGGAGGTTCATCCAGCTGTGATCATGGGCCAGGTCACGAGCCACAATACAATCTATCGACTCATTTTCCTCCATCAACGTGCCAATGCTCGTGCACACCTCCTCAATAATGTGGCCCCCCACCGGAAACGGACGAACATGGCAACCAGAGGACAAAGCCTTAGGATAGTATGGTAGTGATATATCATAAACCTCAACTAAAACCTCGTTAACCAAATCAAACAGCATCTGATGGTGCCAACAGCTGTTGAAGTCTGGATTTACGTTTAACTCATCTCGTTCATAAGGCCAATGATCCTCGGTGTCCTCAAATAACTGTGGGCTGAATGGCTGGTTAGATGAATGCCATGTCATCTCAGTGGCATCCATTGCAATGTCTGATTGCTCAAGAAGGTGCCTCACATAATCTATATCAGAATTCTTCTTCTTTGAACATACATCATGCTTGAGGTTTATGGTCTTGTCTGAGATTTCATCATTCACAATACGAGAAAACTTAGTGTCCATTGAAGAACTCATCTCTTCAACTCCAGATTCATGCTCCAAACCTGTAATGGTAATAAAACACAAAAGTAAGCTTTGAAATTTTACTTTAATCAGGACAGTTGATTTTGAACAAGAATCAATCATGGAACTCATGTTACCTTTTGGTATTTGGGGCTCTATTTCTTGCAGGTACATATATGAATCTAAATCGAAACTCTGATCTTGAAGCTCATTATGGTCAATATCTGAAGAGTTAATGTCCTCGCAAAGGGAGTCTTTTTTCTTTATCTTGTCTGTTTCCTCTTTGAAACCATCCACGCTTTCACACTCTTCGTTTATTTGCATTTCTGCATTAAAGAACTCATTTTCTTCATCACTAACATACTGGCTTACTACATTTTCCGCCTCAGTATTTTGCAGACATGAACTGCTGTGTTTTGCAGTTACAGCCGAACCAATTCCAGAAGAAGTATCAACCAATGTCTCAAAATTCAAGTTAGAATAACAAGAATCAACATAGGATAGAGAGTGTATCCTTCTGAAATACATGGGAGCAAGGCCATATTCGTTCGTTAGTCTCAAACTCTTGGAAGAATTCAGCTTGCCATCTTTCCCAAAACTGTTCTCAAACAGCCTAGCATATTTATCCAGCGATTCATTCAGAGAAGAACTTCTTTTGTGAGTGAGATTTTCACCAATTCTGTCTGTTGCAGTGTTCACCTCTCTACCAGGGGCTTCATTACTAGTTTGAGATTTGTCGTCTCTTGGAAACGACCAAACTTCTTTCTGTTTGTCTTCAAGTTTAATGGGCTTAAGCTTTCTTCCTTCTGCCATATCAGCCACTGGAAAGGATCTCGACTTGCTAAACTTTGCTTTCTTCTTCAGATGTTTAAGAAGCAGCTCTTTATCCACTTTGAATATCTCAAAAACATCAGGATCCTCTCTACGATCAAGTCTTGATGCATCTTCAAGATCCTCTAGATCACCAGCAACCTCCATTTCAGTCGCATCAGATGGTTGAGTCGAACCATTCTCCACGTTTTTAGGAAAAAAAATGATCGGCTGTTTCCAATCTGTGCATATTTTACCCAACCCATTATCATCAATAGATTCCAAGTGGTGTATGGAATAAGTTCTCTGCAAATTTGGCTTCACAGAAAACCTTCCTTTCTCTGCTCTTTTCTTATTCTCCTTAGATATATCTTCAGCAATCATTGCTCTTATGCGTGCTCTGAGAGATCGTTTCTTGGTTGCACGACATCTTTTACTACTCTGATCAACCCAGTTATAACAAAATCAGTTACCAAGAAAACCAATTACAAGTTATAAAATCATAAGGCACAAAACAACAAGAGCTTACAAGGTGCAAATTCTGTTTTTCACCCAAAAGAGTTTCTGCTTCATCAGCATCATGGTGGTAGATACTACTTTCAGGACTCCAACCGCCTGCCCACATACAAAATCATCAAGAAACACGACAAGAATCTAAGACAGTCAACTGACTCAGGAATTCCTTTAAATACATGATCTTATCAATCACAAAGGCATCTTGCAAGTGCTAATCAGACAGCTAACCTCTATCATGATTCCGGCCCTCAAATTTACGATGTTGGATCATCTTTCGGGCATTGGACTGCCAATGATGGTAGTCGAGAACATGGACTAATCCCCACATGCAACCAGGCTGCTTATCGCCCGATTCTTCACCTAAATGCTTCATCCAGAAAGGCTTTCCCATTCTATAAATCCTTAAACCCCCACTCACTGATTTCTACTTCTTTTCAACCTGTTCAACCAACAAGATTCACATGATCTTGTGCGCATACAGTTAACATGAAACTCGTTGTTCGAAACAGGGAAATCATTTGCTACCACATCAAAGTCATGCTTTTCTTTTCTATTTCATACCATAAAAACCTACGTTGATGAATCAAGTAAACAACCGTTTCAATTGGGAAAAATAAATCTACAAAAACAGAGAGCAAATCAAGAAAAGCTGTCCCTCCAGAAATCAAACGAAGAACATCCAAATATTTCCCTTTATCAATCATTCCCTTTCTTGGAAAACAACAAATAATTCAAGAAAATAAATCAATCAATTAAAAGGAGAGTTAATTCTCCAATCTTCATCCAATAAAACAGTAAACCGCACAAAACCCATATCAAAGAAACCTCAAACTCAACAACAACACCAGGAAAAGAGTAAAGTTTCTTACCTTATTAGCAGTGAAAAAAAGAGATGAAATCCAAGAACAGATTTTTCCAAGAAACATGCACGAGATTATCATGTAAAGAAGACAATAATGGGGGCGACAGATATGGAAAACATAACCGAAATAACATCATACAACTCCACAGAAATAAATACAAGTACTTATTCTGTGTGTAATAAATGGAAGTTTTTATATTTCTTGTAATAAAATAATAAATAGACGTTGATCCTTGGTTTAACGTATGGGATAAACAAAAGACTGCGGAAAACCCCGTCAACTCTCTTACCCGCCTACTATTTCAACAATATTTAATTAACTGTTTCCATATAATAAAAATAGTTTTCTTGAAATTGAATTTTCTTTATATATTATTTTCGTCCTCTATTAGGTACTAGTTAATTAATAGGAATGAACAATTTCAACCAAGTACACTATATCCTCCATTTTGTAACCTATAATGTACCTATTATATATATTGTTGGTATGGAATTTAGGTCTAACAATATCTTGAAGTCTTGAAGATTAATGAGCCAATGGAGTAAGTATGAAATCAGATTACCAACTACTGTAATATGAAAAGATGTAGAAGAATGTGTCTTGTTGATTGAACTGAAGTCGGGCCAACTACCTCTCCATCGATCTTATGCCTCCTCAAAAGTAGACAATTTATTTGGTTTGTTGTGATTCTATGTTATCCATATTGGATGTATAGTAATATCGTGGACGTATGATATGTATGTATTTGGAAAATAGAAATAAGTTTATTTATGGATTTTTTTAATATTAACACGTCACACATTCTACGATGTTAATACACAATTGGTGGAAGTGGCATGTAATAACATTGTCAATAAATCAGTCAATGTATACTGTTTAAAAACTATTGCTTTGATTCTGAAAATTATTAATTAATTTTAATGTAAATATATAGTTTTGTAAAGTATTACTTACTATTTCTTTCAAAATTGAAAATATTAATTACTTTGACTTTAAAGTATTATTATTTATTTCTTTTAAAAAATTAAAAAGCATTACTTACCTGCAAAAATAGTACTTTTTTCCTTCAAAATATTACTCCCTGTTTAATTTATTACTTATTCACTATTTTAAGACTTTAATCAAGTATTATTTGTTTACTTAACTTGCTAAGCATTTCCATAAAAATTGCAATAATTTGAAATAAATTATATGAAGAGATGAAATGAAAGAAACACGACATATCATCAATATTATCAGGAAAGGGGCAAAATATAGTAAATGCACACACAGTTTAAAACAGATAAAAATTTCATAGTTGGAAATATGAATTTCTCTCACTTAATCCAGAAATATTTTTGTAAAACGTTTAAAAACGTTTAAATAAAAAGAATTACGATTCGCATATAAATTTTCATGAAAATAACATTGATTATGTTATATGGAACACTCAGCTTGGTACAATTTTTTTGGTTTTAAATATGTTTAACTTCCAACCTACTCATTAAGAGTTAGTCTCCTGTGCAACCAGTGCACATATAATTCGGGTCGGGTCAACCCGGATCCGCACACTTTTTTTTAATTTATTTTTTCGCTTCAAACTGTGACTTTTATGTTATATAAGTGTGATCTTTATGTATAAATGTAATGACCTTTATATACTCTAACTTAAAAAAAAAAAATTACAGTCTGAAGGTCATAATATTTATACATAAAAGTTACAAGAATTGTACATAAAGGTCACAACAATACAACATAAAGAACATAAAGGTCTCAATCTGAAGCGAAAAAACCTGAAAATCTTAATTTTTCCTAAGTTACTGAATATAAAGGTCATAACATTTATATGTAAAGGTCACACTTATGTATCATAAAGGTCACATCCTTAAAACATAAAGGTAACATCATGAAGCGAAAAAAAAAAAAAAAGGAAAACTCAAGTGCGCAGATCCGCCCCAATTACACCAATCCAAATCCGTACACCTAGTGCATAGCATTTGCGGCTCATTAATGGCCTATCCGTTAAGCAATAATTGAAGAAAAAAATTAAAAAGTTTGATTTTGCAAGTAAAGAAAATTATCGAATCTTAAAAATAGGTAAAATAGGTTGCAAGAGAAGGCTAACTAAAACTAAATATGTTGAAGAAGCAAAATGGGATGATTGGTTATGAGACCAATTAATTAACTTCACATTTCACGAGTCTGGCCCACATCATCCTTCCATGGGATATTTTTAGATGTGGTATACCCTACATTAGATTAACCAGTCTTGTGGTCCCTTTGCTCCACGTCATTTGTTTTTTATTTATTAATCCAATAGAATAAATAATAATATTGATGAATTGTGTATATTATATATATATATATATATATATATCCAGTATTCGAACTCTGGCCATCGAGGAATGGTGCATGAAGGAGAGATAGTACTTGAACTGCAAGAGTTGTGTTTTTCATGTCACCTTAATTGATAATTGTTGATTCTAAATGCATAAAATGATAGATTTTGATTTTTAGCAGTTGAGTAAATAGAAAATTCATTCTTAAATAATGTTTTTTGTAATTTTAACTTTAATTAAATATAACTTCTTAAAAGGTAATTTGTGAATCTCATGGAAAAATGCAACAATTCAATTAAGTTGGTATGTTATAACAAAAGAAAATTCAATCGGTAAAGCGTGAAACCTCCGATCTAGTGGATGTAGAATAAAATATGTGTTTTCCCACTATTAATGATATCTTTTAGATTAACATAGAAAATAAATGTTAAAAAATAATTACATAGATTCTTTTCAAACATCTTTCAAATTTGACTCCCATTAATTTGAATTCTAAGTACATTCAACATTGATTTTTCAACTTCTAAATGTAGTTATTTGTATTCGTGGCACACAATTTCAACAAGTCGAAATGAATAAATTTTGGTTTTAATTTAATTCTAGTACGACTCTGAATTTATAAATTTCAAACTTTGCTCCTTGTTCAAAGGTCATTAGATAAACATTTTTTGTTACACAACACTATGTATGTATATTATCATTTCCTTTTATACATACATATATACATTATATAAAGAAAAAATATTTTGTACAACTGGTGCATGGATTCTAGGGTCGATTAGCTCCACGCGCATTTTCAAACGCCCCAACGCGCCCACGCGTTCCTACACGTCTGGTGGGTGCCCTCAAACCCACCAAGATTCGCTTCAGACAGTCATACCTTCATGTTATGTTAGTGTTACCTTAAAGTCAATCTAACATAAGATTAATGTATGATTAACATTGTTTTTTACCTTCATGTTATGTTAGTGTTACCTTCATGTTATATTAGTGTTACCTTCATGTTATTTTAGTTAAAACCATGTTATTTTAGTTCAATGGTTTTAAACTAAGAGTATGAAATCTGGAAATGAGGTCACACTAACATAACACGAATGTAATACTAACTTAACATAAAGGTCACGATCAAGACACGTAAAAAAGTAAAGGGGTGAGGGCTGGGCTGGCCCGCGCCAAGCCACGGACAGATCCGTGCACTTGGTGCATGGGAGAGTCACTCTTATATAAATATATTATGAGTGATCTTCTATAGGATTGTTTCATGATATATATATATATATATATATATAATTAATGAGATATTGTCTTCTAATAAATAAATTTGAACTCCATATCACAAAATATAATTTGAAAGACTTTTTCACCTAAATATTTGTAATACATATAAAGCTAAATTCCCTTAAATTTGCCATCGATTTAGACCGATTAATATTAATATTATTAATATACTCTAGCAAGTTTTATTAATATGGACTTGGATCATATATATATATATATATATATATATATATATATATATATAAGGGGTGATCGATTAAGACAAGATAGTAATCTTGATCATTGATTAGTGTTAGTCAATCATCATCAATCTCTTTCCTAGAGTCTAAGTTTGAAGTTCACCTGCGTTAATTCTTGGTCAAAACATTCAACTTCTAGACTCATTAACCCTTTTACCAATTCAAGTTTCCTATCATTAGAACTTTCAAATATCAAATGCCTTAATTACTACTCATATTTCTAGTTTTATTTTCAATGTTATTTGTGTCATGTATAAATGTCTCTTTGTCAATTTTGACAGTTTTATCCAAAAAAAAAAAAAACACCATATAATCATTAAATTAATTGAATTACAATTCCTTTTTTAACTTTTGAATATTAGATTAACAACAAATTATGAAATTATAATTAAAGTAGGAAATAACCCTATAGTTCGCATTGATTTCATTAACTCTCTATTAAAAATAAAAAGTTTAATTGTCACAAAAGTCACAACTTTACTTAATTTGCAATTTTAATCAATTTTTGAAATTATTAGTAAATATATCATGGATTTTCACATTTTTTTAGCAATTTTAACCAACGGACAATAATTTGATATGTTTATTTTAATAATAAATTTCACCTTTTCAAAATAATTATCAATTTGTATGTTAATTCATTATTCTATTTTGAATTCTAAGAGTTATTTTCAAAATAACATATTCGAAAGTTGTTCATAAATTAAAATTGTAAAAGGAATATGAAATTTTATGTCATATTTACGAATATTCAATAAGTTGTTAAAATTATAATGAAAGTAAATTTTGTGAGATAATTAACCCAAATAGAAATAGAAAAAAACTCTATCCATTTTGAGCAATGGGAAGTAGGCCCAATTAGAACTGGGTATGGCATGTTGAAAATCTCAATGGATGAATTTGAGCCTTGATTCCTCGATCATAAACATGGTACCAATGTTTAACTACTAATCCAATTATTTGTGGTATCAATGTAGACTATGACATGTATCTACATTTAAACAATAGTAATCAAACACAATATTGTTATGCATCTCCTTCATATTTGATAAATTAATGCAAAATATCAACGTCGATCGCAAATATATAAGTACTGATTATGGACTATAGATCTATATTATTAGACAAAAATCTTACGAATATTCATATCCATATAGAGACGGTCATTATATGTTATAAAATTATAAATATATCCATATTTTCAATATTTCTTTGCCCCATACTTTGATATGCTCCTCCTCCATTTTTAATATTGATAGAGATAATATCAAATTTTAAAGCAACACTTAGTGTGTCCCAGGGCAGGGTGCCCCCAACTTTATCATCATATGATGTTATATATTTACTCTACAGGTATTACATGTATACTCTTATATACATGTGACACATGTAGAGTATATGTATAATACCAAGAAACGTAACACCATAACAGTATATATATAACACCTGGACAGCATGTGTACAACACATAAATAAATGTCCGTATGTGCCCAGAAGTATATAAGTTTTTGCCCAAATTTTAAATGTAATTTATTGTCATAAGATGTTTTTAATTTAAATGCTTATTTATTTGTCATAATATGTTTAGATGATAAACTTGAATTTTGTCCAAGATAAACTTGATGATAGTTTTTCTTATATTTTGTGATTTGAATTGATAAATCTGTTTAATTAAATAACTAATATAACATAATCCCTTTGTATACTTTCATATTTCATATAAATTAATACAAAAATTTACATGAGGTGAGACACCCGGATTATTTTTATCCACTAACTTAACTCATTATAATATAACTAATTATAAAATGTATGTTGGGTGGATCTTAAAATGATTCTAATCAAATGAACATTGTAATTGCGACTTAAAAAATCTTCTCAATGGAAATCTTAATTTAAAATGAAATGAACACCATTCATCATGATTCATGTCTAATGACACTAATGATTGCTCGGATTTTCAATTAATATAAAAGGAAAGAAAAGTAATGGTCCTTGTCACCTTATATATAGATATTTCAAGCGCGAATTGCAGCTGGATTTTAAGATTTTCTATATTATTTTAGTGGCTCGAGCTAGAAAGCCGTAGTTGAAATTCGATGCATGTTGACATTTAATTTGTTATGAAATTTAAATATTATACTGATAAAGAAATGCTCGTTTTTTTTTTTTTTTTTCAAAATTGGTCTAGTCCAAGTAATTATAAAAAAAATTGGATTAATATGTCCTTACCTAATCTATAATATTATGAAGGTGGAAAGAGAATTAAATCAATTATATAAAAGATATCATATTAAATTCCTAAATTTCAATTAAAAATATTAATATTGATAATTTGAGAATAAAATATAATATATATATATATATCAAAATTACTATTAATTTGAAACAAAATTTAAACGGTAAAATGACATTTATTTTGATATAAGATGTGAGTCTTATGCGACATCGTCTCACGAGTCATGTTTCATAAGACGGTCAATCCACGACTCATACTTTAGAATTTAAATATAAATTAATTGATGAGTTTGATTCGTTAAATATCCATCTCACAAAATTTATGGTGTATGAAATTAAATTCAAGTACTATAGGGTTAATTGCATGAAATGTTAGATTAATGTGGCTCTTGTGTGCTATATTTCCTGATGAATAAATAAAAGATGCAACAAAATTGATTTTGATTATTTTAATGAAGAAAGTGGTGTGGTGTGGTGATGAAGAATATTATAATAATATTATATTAATGAATTAATAATGTGGGCATAAAATCGATTTTCAATCACTCACTCACTCACTCACTCCAAATTCCTCACTCCACTCTCACCCAGACCAGAGAGCAGAGTCGGAGTCGGAAATGGCTACCCCAATTTCCAATTCCAATTTTACCCCTCTCACATCCTTCTATTTACTCCTCCTCCTCCTCCTCCTCCCTTCTTCCCCCATTTTCTCTCTCAACATCACCCACCTTCTCTCCTCCTACCCCGATCTCTCTGACTTCACCTCCCTCCTCGCCACCACCGCCGTCGCCGCCGATCTCTCCTCCCGCTCCTCACTCACCCTTCTCGCCGTCCCCAACGCCTTCCTCCGCTCCTCCTCCGCCCCCTCCTCCACCAACCTCGCCGATGTCCTCCGCTACCATGTCCTCCTCGAGTACCTCACCTTGTCCGACCTCCGCCTCATTCCTCCCACCGGTAAACTTGTCACCACCCTTTTCCAGACCACCGGCCGCTCCTCCGCCGCTTCCGGCTGCGTCAATATCACCTTCGACTCCTCCTCTGCCACCGTCATTTTCCACTCCCCTGCATCCAACGCCACCCTGTTATCCCTAATTAAAACCCTACCCTCCAATATAACTATCCTTTCGCTTAATTCACTCTTGACTCCTTACAGCGTCGATCTCATGGCTTCCGAAACTCGGCCTCCGGCGGGTATCAACATTACTAAAGCTCTAATCGACGGCCACAATTTTAATGTAGCTGCGGCGATGCTCGCCGCCTCGGGTGTGGTTTCGGAATTCGAATCCGACGAAGGTGGCGCAGGGATTACCCTATTTGTCCCTACCGACGCAGCATTCGCCGATCTGCCTTCGTCAGTCAAATTACAGTCATTACCAGCGGACAAAAAGGCGGTGGTATTGAGATTTCACGTCCTCCATTCCTACTATCCATTAGGTTCTCTGGAGTCGATTGTAAACCCGATTTATCCCACATTGGCGACCGAGCAAAACGGAGCTGGTAGTTTCACCGTTAACATATCTCGTCTTAACGAATCGGTGGCAATTGACACCGGTATAGTACAAGCTTCGGTTACGCAGACTGTGTTCGATCAGAACCCGGTGGCGATATTCGGTGTGTCGAAGGTTTTGCTGCCTAGGGAATTTTTTGGGAGGAATCCGATTGAGGTAGATAAGCCTGGCGAGGGTGGTGGAGTGATGGCTAGTGCTCAGCCGCCGGATATTGCCCTCTCACCAGGTAATTCGCCGGGTCCGCCTAGTCATTTGTCAGCGCCGCCAGGGATGGAACTCCGGTCCGCGGCGGTGGGAGTACTAAGAAAACTCTTGGTTTGGTGGTGTATAGTATTGTGTTATCTGCTGCTATAGCTGTGACAATGGCTGCAGTTGGATTTGTATCATTTTTTGTAACACCAAGATTGTATTTGATGCTACAAAATGGCAGCAAATTTTCTACGGGATTCATTATGAGGTTAAAAAAAAAAGGGTTCTAATTTGTATTTATCTGTCAATTATATAGAATAGGGAACACCTATTTTGATTCAAAATTGAAAATTTGAATGATTATATTTTCTGGGATCTGCATTTGTGTCGTTTTTGTTCATGTACAATTGATATTGAAGCTTCATCCAGTTAATTGGATTTGCATCCTTGGTTGATGTAATATAGTGATCAAATTTCATGTACAAGTGTGACTCTAGAAAATCTGAAATTCAGTTACCCCATCGATGCAGTAATGGTACTTTTCTTCTTTTCTTCCTTTCCAGCTTATAGATTGCTGAAAAGCTGAGAAGATGCTTATGTGTAAAAAAGTCCTTTTTGTGAATGAATGCTTTTGACATTTTCTGTAAAAAAAAAAAAAAAAAGCTCAAACCTAGAAAAGTAGAAGTTGGTGGCTTTTGGGAATTGCATAATTCATCCAATATTATCCTGTTTCTCAGAAAGTGCAGGAGAAGCTTTTCCTTTTCTTGCGTCATTCTCTTACTCATTCATCTCTTTTAGATTGGATTGGAACTGTTTGCTAAATCTTTTCCTATTTGTCTGCGAGATGCATATCATGCTGCCTTTATTTTTAAGTTTTTTGTAGTCGAATTAAGTGAATAAAGTTTGATTCATAGTTTTTGTGTGGGATGTTTCATACATGAAGATTGGAGAGAGATTGAACCTTTACCTCCTCCTCTCTAGACATTGCGAATCCTTTTTTTACATTTGTTGTTCCATTGCATTTTAGTAGTGTTATTTGATATACGTGGCATGGAGTGATCGATTCTTATGAAACTCTTATCTTTCGGCAAAATGTGGGTCCTCTTTCGTAAGAGAGAATTGTTACATGTTCAAAGACTGAGACATAATGAACCCCTACTTTGAAAAGGGAAAAATATTACCATATGTAGCATCCCTTAAAATGCGTGGACGATTAAGTTTTAAAAAAAAAAAAAATCAGATTCTAATGAAGTAGATTTTACTTTACAGAAAGAATAGGTTTAACTTTAGACATTAGCGTTGTAGCCTCGAATAGGGTTGGTTCAAGTGATGATACATGAAGGAAGCTATGTATTATAGTTTCCTCCCAAGTTGGATAAAGTTAAGAAACAAGAAGAAACACATTTAATTAATTAATTTCCAATTCTACCAACACTACTAATCTTGTTTGATATTGTTGGGGGTAGATTGGTCATTCTGCAAACATGTTGGGTCATAAAGACATAAAACAAGTGGTTGGTAGTATAATGTAGTAATCCCAAGTGCAAGTAGTATTCACTAATTAAGAAAAGAAATGATGATGATGATGATGATGATGCTGATGAAAGGGAGTGGCAGCCTGGTACTATACGCTTTTTGGGTTCCTGCGATCTCATGTAGAATAAGGCTGAAAAGGTTTTTCTTTATTTTGTTATTTTATCTCAAAAGGCCCATCTTTTAACCCATATTATTGGGCCTTTTTATGTTATTGTTTCTTCTCCTTCGCTTCTTTCTCATCCAAACATGAAATATTATTTTTTTTGTGGGAAAATAAAATTGTGCATTTTGTTAATGAAAAAGATTAAGGGCCGTTTTTGTTTAATCGATTTAATTATATTCTGAAAAAACACAACACATATAACTTATCATCCAAACAACACTTGAGGGAGAAGCAGAGAAAGGGTCTCTTTCAAAAAATGGAGAGTCTCACGCAATTTTGTTGAGTACTTTGACATTTTGGTCTATTTTCTCTACCATTAATTAAGGCCCACTTTTCTTTTTTCACGACCCGACCCAACTAACTATTCTACTTTCTTTTCCAATGCCTTCACATTGTTTAATCTTCAATTTTTTTTTATATTCACACAAACACTCAATATTCACAAGTATAATATGAAATTTTATTATTTTGTGAGTCTTAAAATAATTATAACTCACGTTATACAAACAACATACATGATCCATGAATAATTATAAGTTTTTAGAACAAACTGTTAATATCAAAAACATAAAATGGTTATTAATATTGTTAATTACGAAACAAACGAAGAAACAAGTAAAGATGTTGATAAAATCTTTAAATGGCAAGTATTGATGTTCAACAAATGAAAGCAAATCAACGTCCAAAGTGGTGACATTTTTAGTTGACCAACTTAGTTTAAATCATCGTGTTTATTATTCTGTGTTCGACTTTTAATATAGAAAAAATGACCATGATTAGCCTATTTCCTAAAAAAATAGGAACAAAATAACCCTCCACTATATATTTCCACCAATATACCCACATTTTAAGAAATAAGGCCAAAAGTACCCACTTTTCTCCAAAGTCAAATATGGCCTCTGACACCAATCATCAGGAAAAGAAAATTTGTTTCTCTTTCCTCTGTTACATGGCCACGTGTAGGCTTGATTTTCAAAAGTTTTCGTGTATGCTTGATTTCAAGAGTTTTCGTGTAGGCTTAATTTTCAAAAGTTTTCGTGTAGGCTTGATTTCAAGAGTTTTCGTGTAGGCTTGATTTTCAAAAGTTTTCGTGTAACCCTATTTTTAGGTGTTACACGAAAATTATTATATAAATCTTATTTGTCCCCGTGGAACTATAGCTTAATTTGCTCATTGTGGTCTTGGGTTCAATTCCCACTGGCAACAGTGTGCCCTTTTTTTTTTTGCTGAAAAGGTGGGTCAATTCTGAAAATGTGTCAATGTCACACAAGTCAAAAGTGGGTATTTTTGGGCTAAAATTTAGTTTTGGGTTACTTCCATTATAATGAGTGTTTTTTTTGTCCATATATATAACAAATAGGGTAGAAATGACTGATACCCCTTTAATATATTCTATCCACCTTAATATCCCTGCCATTCATATTGCTTAATCTTTTTAGTGAGAGATTCCAATCCAAACCCAAGAAATATTTTTGTTGCTAAACAACACAACAAAGTTGTGTCTTTTCAAGATCGTGGGAGAAAACATGAATCTTCTAATATATTTTTGTGTCCATCAGTTTAGTGCCTCACTTGACACGTTTCTTTGGATTTACAACAATTCTTGGTAGTACTACTTGTTACCATAACGTGACATCAATAATTGAATTAAAACTTTTTTTTTTTTCTATAACTTATATTGGTGCTCATGCAATTCGATCATTTGAGCCATGAATTTAAGTTTGTATGATACACTAACTGATACTAATTATTTATAGAAATATTAAAATTTTCTATTAAAAAAAAACTAAAACATATAGTTCTCATTTTGGGCGATTTCATTGAATTTAAATACGTTAATTCAAAATTTATGAAAGGAAAGATACATCAATCCAAATTCAACATTGTACGTTGACGAGCAAATATATGCAGTTTTCTTCAAATTCAATTTTTTCTAACAAAACAGCAATTCATGTTTTGGTGACAGCAAAATTTTGAGCTCTGACCGACTTTTTAATTTGGACTAATTTAGGATAAATTAGTCCGAAAATCCCAAAATTTAGACTAATTGAGCATGCAATGCGCCTGTTTTCCAAATTGAAACTTCAAAAATTTCATCTGATTTCTGTTCAAATTGACTTTGAATTAAACTGAAACCGATATTAATAACTAAAAAATATTAAATGTATGCAAGAAATTGTTTGTTTTGAATATTACTCCCTTCATTCCACTTAAAACTGCCTACTTGTCATTTTCGTTTGTCCCACTCTAATTTGTCAGCCTTAAGATGATAAAGAAAAATTTACTCTCTTACCCCTCCATTTCTTTCATTTTACAAAATTTGCATTCAAATTATACATTTAAATTACAAAATTGCCACTCAAAAACATTAAAATAACACATCCAATCAAAGTCAACAACTTTTTCTTAAGTTCCGTGCCGATTAAAGTAGATAATTTTAAGTGGTACGGAGGTAGTATTAGTTTATGAGGAGAAGAAGAAATAAGTGGGGAATTGAGAGGAGGAAAATGGAGGAGAGAATGGTCAGCAAATTAGTAATGAGTTGCCAACAAGCTAGGTAGGTGCCTTCAGATTTTCTCCACTTGACATTGTCAATCATTATTTCTTTGAATTCTTTATACAATTCATTTTATTACTTTTAATTCTTCTTATTTGATTTTGCCACGTAGGGTTCTCTTCACCATCCATTTCAATTAATTATATATTACTAAATTATAATGCAAACTTTTTTGTGAAGGCAGCCTTTGTGTGAAAACATAAAACGGATTACTTATCCAACTAATTTGTTAAAATCAACCACTAATCATGTTTGCTCCTTAAATTCTTGGTAGATCAAAATAACGATCAAGAATTAGGTAATTGCATCCTCATAAATCAAGTATCCACAAATTATGTTTACACTAGCAATATATGTCCAAATTGAACCTCATTTACCAAGTGCATTGAAATTAAACCTCATTTATATATAATTTACCAACTAAGCAAGTTAAATATAATTAAATAGTTAATCCAACACATAAATGTAGGAACATGAGTAATTAATGCCCTATAAAAGTTGTATCTACGTTGAAATTTAAAAAAAAAAAAAACATGACATTTTCTTATGGAAGAAATTGAGCAACTTTAATAAATAAATCTTATTTTGGGTTACTTTTGAAGATTAGAAAAGTTTTTTTTTAAGAGAGAATATATAATAACCAAATAAAAAATATGAATGGAAAAGTAAAGTGTTAAATAAAAATCAAATAATTTTTTTTTACATGACTCATCGACGTTAATCTCCATGTGGCCCTTGGAATTTGCACTATATAATAGCCAATACTTAAGTACTACTATATAAATGTGTATATTCACACAATGGTTTGACTTTAATGTGAAATTAGTGACTTTCTATAACATATGTCATCATTAGAAAAATTAAGACCTTGAAAATTAGTAGACAAGACTCTTAAAGTTGTCAATTTAGGATTTGAAAAAGTCAATCTCTTCTACTTTGTTTGGCCACATATGTGGTTGATGTGAAAATGGCCTAACTTGTTAGAAAAACAAACTAACCCCATCAACATATATATACTTAATATATATTGAATATTTATGTATATTATCATATTGAATATCAAGATCAGTGATTCAGTCCCTCTTTAATTAAAGAGTTGAGTGACATTTGTGTAGTCCGGGGCACGGTACCCCAAATTAATCATCATAAGGTGTTACATATATACTTTACAGGTATCATGTGTATATTTTTTAGGTATCACATAGATACCCTTATATGCATTGATACGTGTAGAGTAAATGTATAACACCAAGAAACATAACACCTGTAGAGTATATATATAACACCTGAAAAACATGTATATAACACCTAAATCAGTGTCCCTATATGCCCCAGTGGTATATAAGTTTTTGCCTAAAGAATAGGGATGACAATGGGGCGGGGAATCCCCGTTCCCCGCAGGGATCCGCCCCGAATGGGGCGGGGATTCCCCGAAATATACCCCCACGGGGGTGGGGACGGGGGCAAATTTCTCCCCGACTAGCGGGGCGGGGCGGGGACGGGGATCATACTCCCCGTCCCGTTCCCCATGGGGCCCCACCAATTTATATATATATATAAATATATATTTAATTAAATTATTATAAAATAAATAATATATTTTTATATACACATTAATAATAATACAAAACTCTCGTTTCTCATCCTCTTCTAAATGCATTAAGTACTGAAAAATTTAATGAAAATGTAATAATATAATTTATCATTGTACTTTTAAGATAGTATAATTAAATAATATACTATCTTTTATACAAATTAGACAATTTTTTGGTGATTTTGTTGACATTTTAGTTATATGTAATTTGTGGATTATTTTTATATATTAAAATATTATTTTTTATACATTAAAAAAATTAAATAAAAAAATATTTTGTGGGTGGGGAATCCCCGCGGGGTGGGGACGGGGAGGAAATTTTCCCCGCTGGGCGGGGATGGGGAAAAAAAATTCCCCACGAAGTTGGCGGGGACGGGATGGGGATTGCTCCTCGGCCCCGCCCCATTGCCATCCCTACTAAAGAGTTTTAACAGAAAAATGATATATATGATAAGATCAAAAGGGTTTATACGGAATAGTTAAAAATGTTATTGAAATTAAATGATACTTCCTTCGGTCACAAAATACGAATCAAAATATTTTTTTTAAAGGAGTTAATGAAAAAATTACATAAATTATTATTATTATTTTCACAACGGGAGAGATTGGATATTCCACCCAATACTTACCCCAACCCAACATTTAAAAAAAAAAAGGCATAAATAAATTCATTAAAAAGGTGGTGTCTCATGCTTTTACAATTTAATCACAGTTTTCAAATTTTTGTAATTTCATACACAGAATTTAGAAAAATGCAATGTAACCCGAGTTATAATTACATTTTGTAAATTGAAACATGAAGTTTAAAAACTTTCTTATCTATATATATATATATAAAAGCAGGATATTCTGCCAAAAATAACTGCAATAAATTATCTACCTATTAAATAATTACTATTTTAAGAAACCTATTAATTGCTTTCATATTGTATTTATTGTAAGAAACTCAATACAAATAAATAAATACAAATAAACTTATTTATTGTATTTTAAGAAACTCAATACAAATAAAAATAAATAAACCTATTTATTGTATTTTAAGAAATTCAATACAAATAAATAAATATTGAATTTAAGATATCAGTTATAATACTCAATTTAGTATTTATTGTATAGAAATTTCAAATAAAATAAATAAATAGATAAATAAGATAAAATAAGGGATTATATATTTATTATCTCTCATCTTATTTTTAAGTACTTATTTTAAAGGATAAATTACAAAAAACAACACCACCTATTGACTTTTTTCAAATTGCAACCTAATCTTTTTTTTTTCAGATTGCCACCCAGTCTTTTTGTGGTTTTGTAGATTGCAAATTTTCTGGCGAAATGGAGATTAATTTGTTCACTTTGCAACCTAATTTTTTTTTTTATCTAATTGTAAATTTGTAACCTGAACTTTATGTTTTTATTATATTGCAACCAAGAATGAAAATTTCGATTCCGGTGGAAATATAGGTAACTTAAATTCACGGAAATATCATGAAAATATCAATATCGATGGAAATATGAGTACATATATTTATTGTTATTTTTCCTATATTTACCAATATATTCCAATATTTTCGATATTCCATCAATTTTTTACCGATGTTACATATATTTCACCAAATTTGACCAATATTTCATTGATATTTATTTTATGAATATGGATCACACTTATATAACATAAATGTCACACTCATATATATAACATAAAGGTATCAGTGTGAAGCGAAAAAAAAAATCATGATTTGCAATTGGACAAAAAAATTAAAGTTTGGGTTGCAAAGTGAAAAAAATTAATTCATTTGCCGGAAAAATGACCGGAAATTTTGCAATCGGCAAAAACCACAGAAAGACTGGGTGGCAATCTTAAAAAAAAAAAACAGATTAGGTTGCAATTTTAAAAAAGTCGATAGCTGGGGTTTTTTTTTTTTTGTAATTTACCCTATTTTAAATCAATTTTAAATATATAATATATAAAATCAATCATTATTTAATGATTTTAAATTTAATATTCATATAAAATTTATCAAACTGAAATATGGAAATGTATGTGTGTGGGCTTCAATGATTTTTCATTTTTAAACGTTTTTATGATATATAGTATTAGTTTATTGTAAATTGATATTAAAATGTAGAAATAAAAAATATTATAGGTGTACCTAATAGATTACACATATAAAACATATCAAATAGAAAAAATTAGATTAAAATATTATTGCAAGTTAACCAACTTATTCATTTGGAATATACAAATATTTAATTTTATCTTTCTTATTTTATATTTATTTGTTGTCAAATTTTATTTATATTATATTCTGATTAATTAAGGTGGCATAAGGGATTGGACAGAGGTAATTTTTCTGGTTTTTCACAAATTAAAATTTCATCATTCTTAGTCCCTGATATATTAACTTATCAATCTTATAATTATTATTCATAATTTTTTTATTCAAAATGTGTAGATTAAGTCCAATTTTGAATTGTTTCATTTAATTAAATAGATAGCAAGAGAGATTTTCATGTATTTGATAAAATGATATAATTTTTTATTTGATTTAAAATAAATGAGTTATATGTGGCATTGAACCAAAAAAATTATTAAAATATGTGTGTATTTATAGTTATAAATGCCAATAAAATATAAATTTATTTATCTCAATACTTAAATCATAACGTTTCTAATACATATAACTTATTTTTAGATATTAAATTTATTTTTAAAAATTTCATTACATGATGTAATGTTCTGACACAAATTTGTTTTATTTGTTTGTTTAATCCATAGATTAATATATTACTTTATATATTTCAAATTTCTAATATTTTCGAATATAACTATTTATAATGACATAAATTTAAAGTTAAAATACCTAGCTTTATACTAATGCAAATTTAAAAAGTATCAATATATTTTTGTTAAAATAATAATCATTACATTTTATATGTTATTATATTTTTTTAATAATTATAAACAACACACTGTGCAACGCACAGGTACACTACTAGTTTGATTAATTTGATGATGTTTTAGAGAATTTTTTTTTTTTTTTTTTTGCAAACTTTAGATGTGGGAGTGAACTGTCATATTGAACAACACGTTGGTCAATCAACTTAATAAGAAAGACAAGTATTTAAAACAAGTTTTAACTATTAAAAATTTATATATTGATAATACGACACTAAATCATTGTTATTAAATAGAGTTGTCATCTCTCTTTAAAGTATCCTGATTTCATATATTCCTTCTCTGAACTTATCTATTTGCAAATTGAATTTGTTATCTATCCAAAATTTCATGTTACCACACTATAATTTCTAATATTTTAAAGTGATTTATGTGTTTTAAATTTGAAATAATGCAATGACTTTAAAAAAAATTCAGATGATATTAATATATATTAGGATTGGCAAACTGGTCATCAAACAAGACAGTCAATGTGGCAGATTCGATAAATTGAGTAAACATATAGATTTATTAGGTTTAAATAAAAAAAATTAAAGGTAAATATTGGAATCCATTAATTTGAATACAAAGGTTACACAAAATTCAAAAATCCAACAGTTAAAATACAAAACGAAGATAAATTGAGATAATATAACAATTTAGAGAGAAAATAATAAAAAAGGTATGAGATCAATCATAGAAAGAAAAGAGCAGCAGAATGATTAAGGATATATAGTGAGCTTTAAGCCATTTTTACGAGAAAAAATTAATTCCATATATATACGAATTTCCAAATTCTATTGGTTTTATAAGATACTTATTTGATTACTTACAATATAAAATGAAGAATATATGTACATAATTTGTCACTTTTTCTTAAACAGATTAATTAAGTGATGTAGAATTGAAGATGAAGGTGTAATTCAGACTCTTCTAGAGAAACAAAAGACTTTGATTAGTTAGTCTTTTAAGGTCAAAAATGGAACATTATTATATAGTTATACACCTGGCTCTGAAAACTACCAAAATATCTACATTATTTTAATTTTTATTTCAACAGCAAACTTGATTACTATATACTAATATTAATACAATTTATTGAAAGGGAAAATTTTGGCATACGAAATTCTTAGTTCTCCTTTTTTATTTTCATTATAAGTATATAATATAATAAAAAAAACTTTTTTGAGAGTCACAAATATATAGGATTAACTATCCATAAATAAAAATCAATTGAAAATAAATTTAAGCAATTATTCATGAATTGTTTGATTATAAAACTTTAGAAATTCAATATTTACTTTTGAGTTTTTACTTATCACCATTACTTTGATAGGTGGATATATTTAGTGGTAATTAACTTATTAGTGGCTGACAAAATTAAGAAAACAAATAAAATAAAATCCTATCAAAATCTAATGTGGACACTACTTTAATGCAAGTGTTTTCCTACTTCATAATGCTTTTCTTAGATGAGGGCCCACTAATTATTCAAGTTGAAATAAATTAGTGAGATTAAAAAGGGACCAAAAGAAAAAAAGGAAAAAGAAATTCTATATTTAAGTCAATCTTGTAAAGTCAAAATAAAGACAAGTATTTGATATTATATGCACAAGTCTAGCTCTACTCACCTAATACACTAAACTTGCAATAAATGTTATATATTTAGTGGACTTACAACCACTCCACCCCACAGAATTAAATATATAGAGCTAATCCTAATAAATTAATTCAAGTACAATAATATATCTATATGTGTGTATGTATGCAGCTAATTCAATGAAGCTTTCTAAATATTGATCTATTTTATGGAGTTTTAAATTATGTATTCTAATCTAAAAATAAATAAATCATTTCATCTAATTTTGAAAGAGTGTGATACTCCCATGATTTTACCCCCAATCCACATGCCATCAATGCAGTCCTTTTAAGCACACTTCTCTTCAAAATGAATTTAAAAAATATAAAATCTAAAATTATAGTTTTTTATAAATTTCACCTAATATTACATAGTTGATCAAAGTTGAAAATAGCACGTTTTAGCTACTGTCAGACAAATATTTTACATCTTAAATAACTGAGAATTAAATACATTTTCCATACAAACTAAGAACATAAATCGAATATGTCACAACTATAAATTTTCATTTCATTCTTTCTATTATTCTTACATCAAATGATAAAAAAAATAAAAAACCATTTAATTACTTCATAGAAATCTATTGTTAATAAAATATGTATTAGATAAGAACAATAAATCAATCTCAAATTAGTAAAACTCAATACATGGTTTGGAAACAAACTTGTTTTTGTAGGATAGAAAGAGTAATACTTAGTATTTACATTAAATTAATTTTGGTGGTGCAATATATATTATATATATATATAAATAAGATAAAATGGTGACAATGCTGAATATGAGATGGCCACGTGGCCAAAATCTGTCGTATAATGGTACGTACCCCAGTAGATCCAACTCTGTGGGCAAATGGCACTCTTTTCATGACTATTTATTTATTTATGACCCTTTGCTTTGACTTTTGTATATCTCCCTTTTAGGCATTTAATATTTTCCAACAATCTCAATTTCACCCACTATTCTTTTCCATTTTACATTTTCACCCCTTAATTCCTCCTACCTAATGAATCCCACCCCTTTTAATATTTCTCCCATTTATTCTACTCTACGTCACGCCCTCTATCTTTTACTTATTTTATTTAAACTACCTAATTGGAGTATTAGAGGACCCCTATTACTATAACAACCATCTATAATTTTAGATGATTTAAAATTTTTAGTAATTGACTTCATTTATTACTATTTGTTACTTGTCAATATTAATGAATGTAAGACAGTACCGATAAAAATGTGACTTCATTTTTTCATAACATTTGTTTGAAATTTATATGTTATAATATAAATGATCAGTTTTCTACTCAATATTTTACAGAATACAACTATTTGAATATAACAAATGTAACCCTCAAGACTGCTCAGTCTTAATAATTTATTTTCTCTATTTTACATAGTAGTATTTAATATTTAAAAATAATAATGGTTATCTTAGGATTATGATTAGTGAAATTGATTAAATGAGGTAATTGAAGTATGAGTAAGTCTTATGTGAGACCGTCTCACGAATCTTTTTTCGTGAGACGGGTCAACCCATAACACACTTAGAAATTCATATGAAAGTTTGTGGATATGGATTCAATTAATGGGTAATAAGGATCGGTCTCACAGAAATTATCCGTGAGACCGTCTCATATAAATTTTTACGTTGAATTATATGTATATATCCCCACAATTTCAAACATTTAAAAATCAAATATATTAAAACAAACAAATTGGAAGAAAAGCATCCACCTAGCCTTGATTCCAAGTCCTCTGTTTTTATTACCTCAATCAAACACTTCTCTGCCAAAGTCAACGTCTCTCTCTCTCTCTCTCTCTCTATTCACCCTTCTTTTCCATACTCACAAAGTGCTCATTTTCATTTTAGCCTTTTAGCTACGAAATCAAAGTCTGAACTAAGAAATCATTGCACTCCTGCTCTTCTATTCAATTAAGCAATCCTTTTTTTTTTTTTTCTTGGAAGAAGGATAAATAAATGGGCAACGGCGTGGGGAAGCTGACGGTGTGTTTCACCGGAGTGGGACCCACGGCCGATGAGGCCCGTCGGAGGAGGAAGGAGATGGCGGCGGGTATGGTGATATCTGACCCGTTGGACGATCTGGGTCACTCCTTCTGCTACATACGGCCCGAATTGACCCGGCTTTCGTCCTCCAAAGTCCACTCCGAGTCCGATGACCCGCCAACGACGGCGTTTAAGTCAATTTCAGGCGCCGCCGTGAGTGCCAACACCTCCACGCCGCTTTCCACCGCCTTAATAGACCTCTACTCCTACAACAGCATCGACCGGGCCTCCGCCTTCGAGGGCTCCACCTCCTTTGCCTCTATCCCGCTTCAGCCCATTCCTAGAAACTCCTCCATCCACTCCGGCCCTTTGTTTAATCCGGGCTTGATTCCAAGTTCCGGCCCAATGGAGAGGGGATTCATGTCCGGCCCCATCGAGAGGGCCTTCATGTCGGGCCCTCTGGATCGCGGGATCTTCTCGGGCCCTCTGGAAAAGGGTTCCTCCGATCAGTTCCAGAGAAGCTACTCCCATGGCGGATTCGCCTTTCGGTCTAGATCGAGGAAGGTCTCGTTGCTTCGGGCCCTAAGGCGGGCTTTCTCTAAGGGCATCACCAGAGGTCAGCACTCCATTGTTGCACCGATCAAAGGAATCGTCGCGATGAAGGAGAGCGATTGGATGGCCGGCGCAGAGAAGCAGAACGAGCTGACGATCAATAGCAGTGTCAATTTCAGCAGTGAGTGTAGCTTAGATGATGACGATTCAATGGAAACTCAGAATCTGCAGTGGGCCCAGGGCAAAGCCGGAGAGGATCGAGTTCACGTTGTCGTCTCCGAGGAGCACAGATGGGTCTTTGTCGGGATATATGATGGATTCAACGGCCCAGATGCACCGGACTATCTGTTGTCCAATTTGTATTCTGCTGTACATAAGGAGCTCAAAGGTTTACTCTGGGATGATAACACTAATAAGTCTGATACTTCATTGATCTCATCTTCTTCCCCTGCGATCGACAATGAGGATTTTGATTCGACTAAAGATATGAATGGGGAGATTTCAAGGGACAGGACCAAGGATGGATGTTCAAGATGTGTAGAGCTAGAGAGTTACCCTTGTACAAATGGTGACATGAATGGAGATTTAAGGTATAGGAAAAAGAGGGGAAGAAATTCCAAGTATAAGTACCGAGGATTAGCCAAGAAATGGGAAGATTATCAGAGAGCATGGAGGTGTGAATGGGATAGAGAAAGATTGGAGCTTGATAGGAGGTTAAAGGAACAGCTGAACAAGAATAAATCGAAAGCAGCAGGCGCGACTAATCACGCAGACGTGCTCAAGGCTCTCTCATTAGCTCTCAAGAAAACGGAGGAGGCGTATTTGGATCTTGCTGATAAGATGGTGATGGAGAATCCAGAGCTGGCTTTGATGGGATCTTGTGTTCTAGTGATGTTGATGAAGGGAGACGATGTGTACGTGATGAATGTGGGTGATAGTCGAGCTGTTTTGGGTCGAACAAAGGAGCCTGATCTTTGGAGCCAGGACTTGGAGAGAATCAATGAAGAGACATTGTATGATCTTGAGGCTTTGGATGGTGATGTGTCGAATCCTCAACCGAGCTTAGCTGCTTTGCAGCTCACCATGGATCATAGCACCTCTATAGAAGAGGTATAACCCATGTTTTAGTCACGTGTGTATTTTGTTGATCTCGATTTTAGTTCATTGTTGATTGATTGTTTTCTTGTGTGTTTTGAATCAGGAAGTTGCAAGAATTAGAAAGGAACATCCTGATGATGCTTCAGCTGTGATTAATGATCGTGTGAAGGGCTCGTTGAAGGTTACTCGAGCTTTTGGGGCTGGCTTTCTGAAGCAGGTGTGTGCTATAGAACCTTATTCCTAAACAATCCTATTGATATTTAGCAGATAAAGCATCATATTTAGTTTCACTATCATGAAATATATGTACTTGTCCTCTGCATCTGATCCTTTTAGAAAGTTCTAAATGAATATTTTAGTACTTTTGGTTTATGCATACCTTTTACGGGGAAAACACAAAAGAATGTCGATGATTTCATAGTTGGCATCGACTTTATAGCTTTGCCTCTAGGAATCTTGTTGCGGCAATTGAATGACCATTCGTTTGCTGATGAGTAGATTGTTGAAATGTAGCACAAGCAAGTTTTTACTTGAATGGAATGAGTACTTGAGATTCTTTTAACTCTGTTAATTGCTAGCTAATTGAAAGCCTCTAGGAATCGATTAACGTGAGTTATTAATCGAGGATTAATACCATCGATATCCATCTCAGTAAATAGATAATCGTTATTATATGCTGATATAACGGGTGCTGATATATTGGAAGATTCTATATATCCAATCCTATGAAAGCCAGGCACAAATGAATCTAAATTCAGAAAAGCTTCATAAGAGTAGAAATTTCTAATGGAATCAATAGTCAATCTTTTGCCTACATTTCTAGCTGCACAAGGCCAGTAACGGAAGAGGAAAGACTAGAAAGATCACTCACTTCACACTCAGCTACGCCCCTCGGACTATGGGTCGAGGTCTTTCATATCCGGTGAAAATATTAAACCATATGTTTTAGTCCTAGCCTTTTTTAGATCCAAAGTTACTATTTCAACTTTGTTATCATAATTAGCTAAGAAATCACTTTCAATACATATAATTGCTGAGCCATTTAATCAATTTTGAGACATAGTTGTTCTTAAAAGAAGTCGGTCTCACCAACATAAGTTATTTTTGCCCTTATTCATCTAGTCTATTATCTCTTGTTGTAACACTATTATGCTGTTAAGATGAGTGTTTCTGATGTTAATTTCAAAATCGAATCTCGTTCCACAGCCCAAATGGAACAATGCACTTCTAGAGATGTTCAGAATCGACTTCCTTGGAGAGTCCCCGTACATAAACTGCCTACCCTCACTTTACCATCACCGATTAGAGTCACAGGACAAGTTCCTTATTTTATCCTCAGACGGACTTTACCAATACTTCACAAATGAGGAGGCTGTATCAGAAGTCGAAATGTTCATATCCTGGTCACCGGAAGGCGATCCTGCTCAGCATCTAGTCGAAGAGTTGCTATTCCGAGCAGCCAAACGGGCTGGTAATGTCTCTTTTTCACTGAGAATAAGAGTTGTGTTTTTTTTTTTTTAAATCATTCAATAAAGTGATGAAACTAAAACAACGTTTTGGTCGGTTTCAGGGATGGATTTCCATGAACTGCTTGAAATACCACAAGGGGATCGACGTCGCTACCATGATGACGTGTCGATAATCGTAATTTCGTTGGAGGGAAGAATATGGAGATCATGTGCATAACTAGGAAATCAGAAGTAGAATAATACTCTTTATTCTCAAGAACATCAAGGTACCCCAATTTTGTTCAGCCACAATCTCTAATCACCTTACTGTACAAACAACTAAGAGAATTAAACAAACTTGGTTGTTGTTTTTTGTTGGGTGGTAATGTTTGTAAAGGTGAAAAAAACTGCTCCTTTTGTCATAAACTGTCATAGAAAACTGTAATCTTTCAAATAAATGACACCCTCTCAAAGGGATTCTTTTGTTATAATTACTTACCATTGAAGTCTAATTATGTTCTAATGTTCAAGAAATGCTAGACCCGATTCGGTATCCCTCGTTTATGCACACTCCGGCACGTTCATATAGATGTGTGTAAACGAAACGATGTATTTCATCAGGTATAGCACGTACAACACTGGACCACGTAGTAACTATGGTGCACCACAAAGGATCCAAATCCCAACGACATCGAATTCGAATCTGTGTAATAATCTCAACTCTTAACAACTAACTGTATTCTTCGAAATGGGAAGTAAATGCAGTGTGGTTGGGGAGGTTGGAGAATAGATTTATTAGCAGCAGACTATCATCTTGTCATCATTAATATTGGACCAAGATTTTGTTAGAAAATAAAGTCTAACATGAATTATGAAAAAGGGACTCTTAACTGGTTGAAATCGATTAAAATCTGTTTCATCAAAAATCGCATTTATGTAAAGATTAAAATCTGTGTTGAGAATTGTAGGAAACCTTTATTTCTACGAAATTTCCATTTTTGTCCAGTGTGTGGTTGCATGAATCTGTCTAGGGTATCTTCATGTGATACACTGATTATGATAATATTATTTTTTATATAAAATCTACAAAAATCAAACACAAGTGAACAAAATGGAGGGGTATTTTGGACAATTCAATTTCTTCAAATGATGTATTCATCCAAACACTCAATTAGAAAATAAACCCAGCTTAATAAAAATAGTCAAAGTACCTATCCAAACAAATATTTTAATTCAAACAATGAACCCAAACAAATAATTTATCTCAGATTCATACATCATCAATAGTAGCCACACTTGTGTGACCAGGGGCACGGTGCCCCCAAATTAATCATCATATAATGTTAAACATATACTCTACAGGTATCATGTATATACTCTTCAGGTATCACAGGTATACTTTTATATACATATAATACCTGTAGAGTATATTTATAATACCAAGAAACATAATACCTATAGAGTATATATATAACACCTGAAGAACATGTATATAACACCTAAATCCGTGCCCTGGGTATATAAGTTTTTGCCAATGAATAATGCAATGTCTACCTAACTTAAAAATCTTACCAATCATGTCAGTTAGATCCAAATGGATCTTTAAGTTGTTTGACTTTCTAAGCATTTTTGTATCGTGTCAAACATGTTATTTTAGTCAAATCAAAAAAATTCTCAAGTTAATTATATATATATATATATATATATATTTGAATAATCATATATGTTTCTAGATTAAATGAGAATCATGCTTCGTATCATAAATATATGGTGTTTGAGTCAACACCAATAATGAAATGAATTGTATTTGAATTTGTATGCATAAAACATGACGTGATGGCCATCAATTACTTCTTCTGCTATGAATAGCCCCAATATGTTTGAAAAGGAAAAGAAAAAAAGGCCCACTATATAGACCCAATATGTGGAAAGGAAAAAGAAAAGGCCTAATATATTGGCCCAAAAGGATAGGGCGGTAAAAGGACTTTAAATTAAATTTTGGGAAAAGGACTTCTTTTTTTTTTTTTTGCCCTCCGAAAAGTTAGTTTAAACATAGAACTTTAGCATTTTTTTTTTTTTTTGTAATATCCAAATTTACCATAACTAATTATCATACAATAATGAAGTAATTTAGAAGGTAGCATTGTTTAATTTTTCCAAACTACATAATTACAATTATAATAATATAGGATTCATATAAAATGATACCACTAAAAGCTATGCCCTAAATTTTATATGGTATGACACCCTACCACATACAAAAAGACTGCTGACATCCCATTTTATATTCTATAATGTATTTTATGGTGAATATGAAAATACAATTGTATTTTAACACTTTTCACCCCATTTTGTCTAAACAAAAGTTTTTCGATTGCTACCCATAATACGAAGTTTTCTGATTGCTATATGAATTCAACTTTTAACATAATATTTTTGTAAAACATAGCCATCAGAGAAATCGAAATATAATTAGCTCCATACATTATACAAAATACATGAGTTCTAGCAAAATTAACCCCCTTTTAAAACTAACATATAACCTTAAATCAATTTAATAATTGCTGTAAAATTCAAGTCTAATCCAACAAACATATGTTTTAGTAAAATATGGATGGTGATCAATCAATCATAAATGCAAGTAAATAAATCTCATTGTAAAATTGAAAAGACGTGTTAAATATTTAGCATAACATTAAATGCCATGATTTTATATACACAAATTAGGACTAACAAATAGCTCTCTTAATCTTTACTCGAGGCCGACATGAGGAATTTATGATTATACGTACGAAGTTAGAAAAATGAATAATTATAAAGAGAGAAACTAAAGGAGATATCAATAACTAGTATTCCCTCCCTTTCGGCTTAACTTGCATACTTTGGCCAAGTACGGAGGTTAAGAAAATGCAGTTAACTCATTACATCTGTTGACTTTTTGCTTTTTAAGACTTTATTCAAGGGAGAGATTAGTGGGTGGGGTGAAATGGGTGACATTTTTATAATAAGAGTGAAATATAGAGATATTAATGTTTAACTTTCGTTGGCATTTATGAACTGATAAGTTAAGTCAGAACAAACCGAAATAACAAGTAAACAAGTTAAGTTGGGATGGAGGAAGTAGTATATAGTAGGTAATAAGGTTTTACCTTACAAAAAAATAAGTGCATATGAGTTTTTCATCGGTGAGGCATGACAATTGACATAGCTAATTAGTTGTGTTCGACAAGTATTTGATAATTTTGTGGAATTCAACGGTTTTTTTTTTTTTTTTGAACGAGAAATAATTAATTAATTAATTTAAGTAATTACAATCTTTTACCAGAATATTAGTAAAAACACTATGAGCCTCCATAAAAGTAGAGGGACTGGGAAGACTGATAGCATGATAAGCAAGACAATCAGCGGCTGAGTTTGCAATTCTTTTAGTAAATCGAACAACCGAGTATGAATTTTTTTGAAGAAGCTCTTTGCAACGAGAGATAATAGTCCCAAACTCCGAAATATCTTCTTCAGTTGAAGATAATGCATCCACAACCTGTTTAGCATCCGTCTCAAAAATAACATGCTAAAAATCCAAAGTTTTGATCCAAGAAAGGGCTTTAAGAATACCAAATATCTTGTATATTAATAAAATATAATTAAAGATTGAGCACATGAAATTAACGTGGGTCACTAACAATTAAGAAACCCATCAATAAAATGAGAGTGAATATGAATATTAATATGTATGAAAGTGAGAGGTATTATAGAGCACACCTAACTATTGGGCCTAAAAGGAAACGAATTGGTTGCAATAGTCTAGTAGATGAGTTTGAAATATTGATACCTAGATATTATAGATTTTTTATTATACGAGTATCAGCACATGTGTTACATGTGGAGGATGAATTTTTTAAATTAAAAATATTATATTACTATTAATCGACTTAAACAATAATTTTTTATAAGGATATACAATCTATATTAAATTTTAAAAAATCTAATAAATTAAAGTCCTTATATAATAAAGTCCTACTTATAATAGAATTTTATATGATTTTGGTTTAGAATTCTAATGTAAAATTATTTATATACAAAAATCACAAATTACTATTATAACCTTAAATAAAATCTTTTATGAGGATATATTAGGAAATCCATATTTTGTAAGAAATATTCATACTTTTATATATGTAATAGATATATGAACCAAAAATTGGGCAGAAATGTAGATGAGATCTTCTCATTATTGATGTTGTATTTATATAAAATTTAGTTTCATTTAATTTATTCCATCATATTATGAAGTTAAAATAGATCATGTACATCCAAACCATCTAGATGGAGTTTCATGATTATTAATCGTCATAAGTTTTTGTTAGGATTTCACATCAAAGAATCCTAAAACCTTGAAGATCCACACACTAGAACAACCAACCGATTGAAAACAACAATGTAGAAAACTCAAAGCACACAACAACACAAGGATTACGTGGTTCAGCTGTGAAGCTTACATCCACGGGGCAACGAAGGGAGGGATGCTTTATTGAAAGAATCAAGAACAATGTACAAACTGAAATCTGCAAAACAACTTTGCAGAAAACTCACTCAACTCGCTAACTTTTCAGCTCTAGAACTCTCTCAAAACTTAATGTCAACTCGCACATTGAATTGCACTGTAAACTACTATATATAAGCTACTTGGCAAAGAAAAAATCAAAACGGATCTACAACGAATCCTAACAAGATCTTGGAAGATCGCCTCTCGCACACCCTGTTTTCTTGATTTTCTCTCTCCTCTGAACTTCCAACTGAAAATAACCGATTCTTGATCCTACATGGCAGCGCGTGATTGGATATCTTATAAACAGCAACTTCAATCTTTAAACACTAACCACACCTTTATAAGTATAAAACACGTCTTTCTTTGAAGCTGCAAACTTGATGACGTGGCAAAGCGCTCTTGCGCTTCTTTAATTGAACACGCGCTTTAGCCTTAAACCTGCAAGGATAAAAACGTTAGTGCTAAACAATTAAAAGACACGATTTTTCTACCTTTATTTCTTTCCAAACACTTAGTCGATTTTTCATTCTCCATGCACAGCAATGAAGCCATGCACACACTTGCAAGAATTCAGTCATACACTATCAGTTTTTATTCTTACAGAGACGCATAGTCCCTATAGAAAGAATGTCCTTTTTAGGTGAGAGAAAAGTTGGGGGGTGAGAAGGTGGAACCAATACACCATATTTTATTATTATAATTTTTTTCACTTTTCATTTCACTATTCTATTATTAATAAAACTTATTTTTGTAAGGGTGATGTGTATGCCCTAAGTTACAATTACATCACAATATTATGGTATGTTGAATTTCTTGTAATATAGTTTTGAATACTAATAAAAGCAAGGCAACAATGTTAATAATCAAATTAATATTAAGAGATTTTTACCATTATTATCATTTCAGTTGTCGAATCTACTTCATATTTTCTTATTTAAAATGATACAACACCTAAAACACACTTTGAAATTGTCTACTTCCTTTTGCCCTATATATAGTAATAATCCACCTTATGATCCATAGTTAAGGGCCCTCTCCTATAATAATTTAATCAATTGTATTGGGAAAAATAGGGTATAGTTTAACCCGTTATTGCAAATAATTGGCTAAAAACAAAAGTTTTTAACATTATAGAAGATAGATGAATGACAAATATCATGAATTTAAGCGACCAAGTTCATGAGGAAAGAGGAAAATTTCAAATTCAAACATGAAAGCCACAAACACTCTTGAGATGTTGACACTTGACACATATATTATTATAATACTATTTTGAGAGTATTGAATTCAAATATCATGTCTCCACATGCATCACTATTACACTGTTTCTTCTCGTAAAGTCCGACTTCTCTCTCTCTCTCTCTCTCTCTCCCTAATTTTTAATCTTAATAGCTACTTTGAAATTGTCTATCCTCAATCCTCTGCAACCAAGTGGCAAGTTGCATCAGACAGGATTAGTTAAAGGGCTCATTTTTCTTGAGTCAAATTCCACTTTTTCTCAAGAAATTAGTGGGATTTCCACGAGGGGTTTTTGTGTTTTTGGTGTACTGGTTTTTGTCTTGTCTTCTCTCTCTAAGATCTCTTAACAAGAAAATGTCAATCCTAGGAAGCAACAGTAACAGTATGAATGGACCCATCTTCCATGAATTCAAGAAACAAGCTTCTTTCTTCCTTAGAGAGAAGATCAAAACTGCAAGATTGGCTTTGACTGATGTCACACCAGCTCAACTGTGAGTCTTCATCTTCCATGAATTGGATTGATCATGTAAGAATTTGTTGTGTGATTGGTTTTTTTGCTTTTCAAGATTGGTGGAAGAGGCTACAAATGGGAATCCAGGGGTCCCAGATGCTCAAACCCTGAAGATGATATCAAAGGCAGCTTTTGAGGTGGATGATTATTGGAGAATTGTGGATATCCTGCATAAAAGGTTTGACTTGGTTTATAAAGATTGAATCTTTATGTCTTTATTTTGATGGGATTTTTTGCATATTTGTAGATTTGTGAGATTTGAGATGAGAAATTGGAGGGCTTCATACAGTGCTCTGTTGGTTCTTGAGCACTTGTTGACTCATGGGCCTGAGAGAGTTGCAGAGGAATTTCAAGGTGACAGAGATGTTATTAGAGAAATGGAAAATTTCCAGCATATTGATGACAAAGGGTATATATTTGCTATACTATGTTCCTATGTTTTCTTTTGATTTCCATTGTTTTAAAGATTTTCTTGTCCATTTTCAGATTTAACTGGGGTTTGAATGTGAGGAAGAAATGTGAGAAGATATTGAAGCTGCTTGAGAAAGGCCCTCTTCTCAAAGAAGAAAGAGAGAAAGCAAGGAAAATTTCAAGAGGGATTCAAGGGTTTGGAAGCTTCTGTAATAGAACCTCATCAGCTGAAGAGACATCTCTCAAATCATTTGGAAGATGCAAATCACAATTCACTCATCACACCAATCAACATGATTTCTTTTCTGTTTCAGCAGAAACCAGTAATGTTGATTGCAAAGAGAATCTGGCCCCCAGAGATGAAGGAAGCTGGAACTTAACAGGGCAAGCAAAGCCCTTGTTGGGTGAGCAGAAGGACGAGACGAGGATCAATACATCGATGGAAAATCATCCCTTCGATGATTCTGAGAATGTATCGGCTATGTCACTGCTTAAGGATAACTGAATGTGTGTGATACTGCTATGGATTCCTCATCCACAGATGTTATTTTCAGTTCAAACAACTCTGATCGAAAAGTGAAAGCAATACGTCTATGATTGTGTTGTAATATTTTGAATAAATCTAAAGGGCAGTTTTTACATATTACTTTGCTATATAACCAGAACAACAAGAGAGGAAAACAAAGAAACTTTGCTATTTTCTGTACACGAATTCTACATCATTTACAACAAGGAATTATTGCATCATGCAGTGATTTTAAGATTTGCAACCCAATCTTGAATAGCAAGCCTTAGGGAATGGTTGGGAGTAAGATTTAAGTCATTTAACTTCAAGTTTGTCATCGGAGAAGTTTCATGGCCGTCTTCCAGCCATCCACGCATGGCATCTCCTTCGTAGGTGAAACCATCGGCTGCTACCTGAGGATTGTGCATTATTTCCTGAAACAGGATCAATGTAACATGAGCACACGTAAATCATTTCATGTGGTCTATTAGTTTAGGGAACAATAGTACATTTCATATGGTCTATTAGTTTAGGGAACAATAGTACTTACACGAAGAATTGGGCATAAGAAAAAAGAAGGTACTGATTGCTCTTCCAAGAAAGGCAGACAGTAGAGCTCCTTAATAAGTGAGGGAGTCAGCTCAGGTCTATCCCTTCTGTTCAATTCACAACACTGCAATGCCAACTCCATCAATCTCCGAGCTACATATGTCGGCCACTCTCCACCAGATGAGTCCAAGATGGATGCTACCTTCCCACTGCAAAATGCCCTGCTAACCTCAGCAACTATACTTCTATCCGTTTTTCCAGTGACTAGCTGAAGTACAATTACTCCAAATGAATAAATGTCCGACTTATGGGACGGTGCTCCAGATCTATACATATCAGGATCTGTATATAAGCAAACTCCATTGGACCCTGGGTAGCCACGAAAACTGGGGCAGCGGATAGTTAGGCCAGCTGTAAGCATATGATCGGCATAATCACTTATTTTGCACCTGTTTGCAGAATCCAGTAGGAGATTTTCAGGCTTCAAGTTTCCGTGGACAATTTTCTTGGCTCCAAAAGAATGCAAGTACAGAAGCCCACTTGCAATATCAGCCACAATTCGTGCTCTGGTCTTCCAGTTAAGGGCTTTAGAGTCGTCATGGTTGGAAAGGTGTTTCTGAAGGCTGCCACCAGGCAAATATTCATAAACAAGCGACCATGACTCTGGGCATACTCCAATTAACTCCACAAGATGAGGATGATGTACTTTGCCTAGATTTTGAACCTTCATATTACAAACAATGGAGGGTCAGAAAGAATGAGGATACACAAATGGGGGGGGGGGGGGGGGGGGATTTACCTCACTGTGGAACCGTGATTGCCTCTGCATATAGGACAAATGCAGCTTCTTTACAGCAACTGTCCTTTCCAATATTTCCCCCTTGTACACAATTCCATACCCTCCTTGCCCAATCCTGAAACTCTCTGAGAAATTGCAGGTACCTGTCTCCAGTTCCGACGATGAGAACTCTGGTAATTCAGAAACATCTCTGATTGAACCAATATGTTCGGTCTTATTTGCACCTTCACATTGTTCAGGACATCTCCATCTATCAAGCCATCTAGTCGCTTCCATTTTCTGCCTCTGAAGCTGCTGCTTCTCCTTCCGTAAAGTCGCAACAGAAGCCTGAATAAGCTTCAGTTCCCCTCCAACTTCGTCACATCTGCGATTCGCTTCTTGTGCACGACTATCCAAGACAGCTATATTCCGCATGGTCTGCTGAAGCTGTCGAGTTACTTTCTCTCTTTTGTCGAAAAGCTTTTCGTGTTCTTCGATTGTAATCCTAAGGGCATCCTCAGCATCTATTCTTAGTTTCACTTCATGAGAATGAGCACTTTCCAAAGCCTTAACCTAAGAAATCATAGAAAAGATTTTCTAAGGACCCCCAAAACCATAAGAACCTTAACTTCCACTTTTGACACTAAAAGTTTATGGTATCAGCTACAGTAATCAATGCTCTCGAGGAAAAATGATGATGGGAAAATAAAGTTTAGCAACTCCAATATCACCTTAATAAATGCTTCTAGAGCCTCAACTTCAAATTGCTTTTGCTCTTGGAACTTTAGATATGCTTCATCAATCAATTCATTAACTTCACATTTTAATTCAGAAACCTGAATGCTTAATCCCTCTTCCTCAGTCTTTGCACTTGACGTAGAAGTGGCATATTTGTTGCAAGACCTCAGTCTTGTTGAAGAAGATACACTATGGCTATGCAGCGGACTAGAAGAATTTTCAACAAACTGTGAGCTGGTGGGTATACCTATGACAGTTTGAGATGCCTCTGTCTCCTGTACTCAATTTTGTCCCATGTCAACATAAATTTACAATCTAAATCAAAATAATAAACTTTGCAGTAAAAAATAACCTCATTCTGGCCAAAATTTAAGGACGGGGACAGTGGATTGTGTGCATAGGCAGTAGCTGATTGACAGCTTGGAAGACAAATGCTTGAGCTTGTAGAAGCTTGTCTTGTCCATACCATCTTCCCTTTGTAAACAAACCACATCTCACAATAAGGAGGAGCGTATTTTGAAACATAGCAGGCCTTGCATGACCTCTTTTTCCCCTTCATGAAACTGTATGAAATATAAAGCAAATAATCTTTATTTCCAAAATGTCCTTGTCAAAAGGAGCACAAGAGCTCAGAAATTAAAGTGAAACGTACTCTGGGATAGGTCCAACGACAAGTTTCCTAATTGTGTGTAGATTTACCAAATCAACAATTCCCTTCTGAACTTCATCAGCTTCAGCTGTGATAATGCTTGCTTTAACCTGAACATGATACATGCCATTCATCATGAGACTTCACCACTATCACAATATGGAGCCCTTTAACTTAAGAGAAAACATGTTAATAGGAACAATGATAACCCAAAAGGTGAAAGGCTGAAAGCTGAAGCTCTAAAATAAGAGATTGTGATTCCAATTAAATTGGCTAGAAATGTTGTATGATCCAGTATCTTGAAATTATGAAACTCATACTCGTAGCTGTGTAAGAATACTTCTTTGGAAAAGCTTTTTCTCGATGCTATTTTCCAAAATTTTCCAGATGCCAAAAAAGCAATCAGATTCAACAAATGGCACATTGCTAAGAAAACAGGGCAAATCCACCTCTATGGACAACTATCTCTTAATTTAGAGAAGCCAAAGTTACTCCTAAAATCATCATCAAATAACATTGAAAAATAGGCATTCGAGTCGCAGAACCATTTTGTTCTCTTTTTGGAGTATGTACTGTGTAAGACAAGGTTGTACTTACAATGATATCCCATTAAAACAACATGAATGGATAATATCGAATTATGCCATAAAGTACATAACGAAAACTTAAAGAAGCAGTGGTAAGTTATTTCTAGGTTCCCTAAATAAGAAAAAGTGGATAAATAGCAACAAAGTAGTGACTTGGTTCTGGAAGTTGAAAAGTTCTATTTCGTAAAAGGGATATTACATGAAAAAAATTCAGATATAATATTACCCTTGATCTACTGCAAGTAAGCAAGTAAGTAGATAGAAGCTTCATTGTCTCTTCTCTCTCCTCATTTCTAAATGCTGCTATAATTTCAGGATTAGCTCGACTAGCCGGCAATTTACCCACTGCAAGACAACTAAGCCACATGATATGCCACTAATAAAAAAATGCAAAGCAACAACAAGAAAGAAACAGACGAAAAGTAAAAAAGAAGTAAAATCAAGAAATGGGTTTTATATTAGTAAAATTAACATTTGATCACTTGCTATTACTGAAAATAAATACAGAAAGAAAATTTATCACTTGATATTGTTGAGTTTCAACAGAACTTGACAGTTTTGAAACAATATTTGCATCATGAATTAATGATACAAAAAGCTTCAATGGTTGGCAATAGCAATCTTCATACAATACTTGGGGATTGGGATTAAACTTTGTACTGCAAGATTTTGTACTTTAATTTATTTATTGAACATAAACAGCACCAACTAAAATAGAATCCAAAAAAAAAAGAAGCATCATCATCTTTGTAGCTCATTAAGTACAGATACATAACCATATAATCAGCCAACTCTTCCAAAAGATTCAATAATCTGTGTGAAAAAGAGGCTTACACAGAGTAGGAATAAGCGGAGAAGGACGATGAATATGAAGCAAACAGACTTCCTCTCCTGGAAATACACTAAAAGTCCACCGAAGCAACGCCGCCGTCTTCGCCACCGAATTCCCCACCGCCACGTACACCGTGACTCCCGCAGACATCGGCATCAGAGAGCTCACGCCGTCCAAACCTGGCGGCGGCGAGAACCCAAAAGGAAAATCTTCAGTCGAACGGTGAGAGTGTGTAAGAAGCGCCGGCATTTGGCGGTGCCCAGCCGAAGATGATGAATATTCCGGCGAATATGAGACTGGTATTGTCAAATTGGAAGACCTGTTTGGTGGGCTTTGGAAATTTTGAGACTGATTGAAGTAAGATTCCTAGGTATGATCTCGATTTGTTCCAAGAAATTATTTAAAATGTGGTCTTTTCATGGAGTCTTTGTTTTGACTTTTAAGCATTTTTTATTTTAAAAAATAAAACATTTATATTACTTTTTAAAAATTTAAATTACTTTAGGTAAAGTGTGGTGTGACACTCATATAATATTTTTATATAAATTAGGTAATATTTTGTGTGTAGGATGTAGTAATTATACTCAAGATTCTAAAGGTCAATTTGAAAAATTGCAATTTTATGGATAATATTATTGTAAACTTTTGAGAAATTATAAATGAATATATACTGCTATATAGTACTTTTCTTTGCATTAAATAATATTTTTATGTTTAACATGTAATACTTTTGATTTCATGACTTCAAATTAATGGTTAATTTGAAATTTTATAATTGACAAGTTAGTTTATTATTCTTATAATGTAATAATTTATATAAAATATATTTGATCAATAATTATAATTGATTGGTCAATAGTATTGACCCGTGCTGACTAAATTAGATCGTTCTGTCTCACAAAATTACAGAATGCTTGTTCAATAACTTAGAGCACCAACATCAATCTTTTTAAAAGCAACTAGTACTCGCACCCGCGCGATGCGCGTTTTGTAATATAATGTTGGTAAAGATTAATTATTTCATAATATAGTGTAAGTAATTTTAGTATATAAAAGACAATATAATATTTAATGACTAAGAAAATATAAATTTGCTTAAGATAATTCAATTCACAACAATATATTGATATTATACATAACCAATTCACTAATCTATAATTAATACTAAAAACAAAAGTATCAATATCATGATTTTCAAATCAAAATTGGGAATTCTACCTGTAAAGTACTTTGTAAGTTTTTTAAAAACTTCTTTATACACAACAATTATAGTCGAAGCATTTTTTTATCATCTATGTTACAAACTAATATCTTAGTCACTTAAATTAAATATACTAAAAAAACTAAAAAACATTATGAATTAAAAATCAAATCCAATTATTAAAATTAAATACATGTGTGTGTGAGTATGTATATATAGAAACATTACACAATAAAATTAGAAATTTTACGTAGGAACTTGATGCAAGCACTGTCAATTATGTATTTTCAACCTTTTATTTCAAAATAAATTGAATTATAATTTTTTTAATTAATATCGTTTAACATCGAAGATGACAGATAATTATTCATTTATAAGTATCACGTAAATTAATTGATATAGCAAGACATTGATCATTACAATTTAAGCTCAACACAGAATCAAAATGTAGTAGTAGTCTACGAATCATGATGATGACAATATAATTAGAAACTATGCATATAATTTAAATAATCAGGTGAGCCATAAAAATTCAAAATGTGCACTCTCATATAAAAATATACGAAGTCCTAAGTGTAAAGTAAAAGACTAAAATTTTATTTGATTATAAGATATTTATAATTTAAAAATTATTCAAGATGACATATAATTCAAACTAAATACATATTATATATACATATATGTATATACACATATCTTTAATAGTGTTATATTTATTTATTAATTTATATTATTATGGTATAAATTATCCCATGCAAATTAATATTTATTATTGAAATTATTGTTTGGATATCTATTGTTGATTTTAATAAATTCGTCAATAAAAATTAATTTAATTAAGATCGATAAAATGAGAATAAATTAATACAATATTTATATTATTAGATCAAATGGATTAAATAGTAAAAAATGCAAAATAAAAAATTTGTTGATGAAACACTTACAAATATTAATTAAAAAATACTTAGAATGACATATAATTTCACATTAAGTACATTATATATATATACATATATGTATATATCCGCATCTTTAATAGTGTTACACTTTATTATTATTCTTAAAAAAATGAGTATAGTAAATGTGGATGCTCTTAAAAGCACTCTACTAAGTACTAAGTAACCAACACCTATAAATCACCACTCTGCTTTAAAATGAATTGAAAAGCATGCATTTCACTATTCAAAACCCAAACCTGCAAATAAACTTCTGCTTATTTTTCTGATCTATAAAGCCAATGCACACACACGAATGCCTGATTATCCAATAACAAATCACTGATGCCAATAATCTTGCTACGTATCGAGGGACAAAGGTTTATCGAGCCATTCATTCTCAGCCACTATCCTGCCCGAACCACAGCCCAATCTCCGGAACGAGCCTATGTTCGATAAGCCCTTAAAGCTGCTACTTCCCTCACTCGAGTTCCTGGACTTCCTCCAAGATTTTCGAGTCCTTGTAAGGCCAACATCACGGTCTTTATCGTTTCCAGTTCTATCCTTGGCCACGACTAATTTGACAATGTTACTCCTGCAAAAGGGGCAAAGTGGTATAGAAGGAGAAGCGTTTGTTGGGTCGGGCTTGTTATGGCAGCATAGAGCCAGAGTGCAATGTGCACACATCCTGTGACCACATTCTTGAACTTCAATCGTGCATACTTGATCGAAACATATGAAGCAAAGATCTGCTTCACTAGCCTGCATTTACCGCCAAGGCAGGACCTTTTAGAATGCTGATCACGCCTTGTTAAGTTGTAATTTGTAAAAAGTTCCAAAAGAGGATAAATTACCTCAGACATATTATCATCGGACTCTAATGGAGATGTAATTGAATAATCTGATCCCTTTAAGTAAGTGTTTTCCCTTTCCTTGTTAGCTTCCATTAGGGCACGTTCTAAGAGCGCCTTGGCCTCATGATTAAGCTCATTTATGAATTTCAATGGTGATGGCCAGACTAGAGGCTCTGCAGATGACGGATTCAGCAGAGCTGCGCATTGTCCATGGTTTCTCCTTAATGCTATTGTATATGGTATTCTCCTAAATTAGATCAGAATTCTTAAGACTTTCATAGTAAGAATGAATAGAACTCTTCATGGTTCACAATAAGTAGGAATATAACTTGTTATTGTACTTGCTTTCAACTTCTTCTCCACCATGTACATAATGGGCAGTCTGAAACTACTGATAAAGAATCATTGATTCAGTATTGGTAAGCTATTAAAAAACAAGAAAATACCCTAATGCGTCTCTTTGAAGCCGATCAGCACCCCAAGCGAGCAATTCTCTTATGCAATCAACAGAGCCAATTCTTGCAGCCAAATGAAGGGGAGTACTGCCTGCAGAGCTGTAGAATACAAATGCTAATCATATAACCTTTTCGATACACCTTAGTCGAGATTAAAGACTCAACATGTACAAGATTGATTACCCATATCCACCAGCGGAAGCACAGACAAGAGCTCCATTATCCAACAACATATGAACACATTGAGTCCGTTTTTTATGGGCAGCTAAGTGCAATGGTGTTGCTCCTTTATGATCTCTAACATTCACGAAACGAGAATATCCCCTACGAGTCCATCAACAAAGCAATCATGGTCAAGAATTCAACCCAAATGAAAAGGGTTTTCTGATCCTACATCACAAAATCAAACTAGAACTGAAGAAGCATCCTACCAAGAGGCTGCCACCTGGGAGGTTTGTGCTTCAGAGAGAATGAGTTGAAGACAATCCGAATGGCCATAGTAAGCAGCATAGTGTAAACAGGTTCTACCATTAACTGAATCAAACACCAGAATCTGACCCCAAAATTCTAGGTTAGCAATATGCTATCATTCAATTCATATTTGAAATCTAATTTATCTAACAACTACAGGATTTATGAACTCGTACACTTAGATCACATAACTTAATTATACATACATTCGCACCATCTTCGATCAGCCTTTTCACACAGGATATCTTTCCATGCATTGCAGCCAGCATCAATGGAGTCTTCACATATCACAACCACCAAATATCACAACATTAAGCCATCATTCAAGGACTAATCGAGATTTTTCACTTTTTTTTTTCCAAGAAAAAAAAAAAAAAAACAACACAAAAAGAGAAACCTGCTTCTGCCGATTCAACAAATCGGGCTTCATCGATTGGTCTAGAAGGAACGAAAGAACCTAAAAAGTGAAAACAGATACAGATTAAAAGGATTGAAATCCAAAAAAGTTAAAACCAATAAACTACACCACAAAAATCTCACCGCGATCTGGCCATTAGCAGCAGCAATATGGAGAGGCGAGGTGCAATCATAGACAGTAGAACGATGAATAAGAGCTGAATTCCTTTTTACAACAGCCTCAACCGTTTCCAAATCCCCCAACTGAATTGCACTGAACAGTCCCTGCTCTTCTTTACTCCTGCAGCTAAGCCCCTGCCCCATTACTCTCCTTCAAGAAAAAACATATATATATATATATATATGTATATATGATATCTATACATATAGGCAGTGGCGCGCCGCCGCTCGAGGCATGAACCGCCGTGAAGGTGGTGGCGGAAGGTGGCTCGGAAGAGGGTGTGATAACCGGCAGGAGAGAGATATTATCAGGGAAGCTGGTATTCCTTAAATAAATAAATTATTCTTATAATTAAATGATTAAACAATTGCAAGTCAATGTTATAAAAAAAAGTGGAAGTCAATGTTATGTTGTGTTGCTAACTTGCAACTTGTCCAAATTCCAGTTTTTCAAGAAAGGGATAAAGAATTAGCATTGATTGAACCAATTTTCTTTAAACAAGTGAGCTAAGAGATTTTTTTTCATATAGTAGTATAATGATTCAGATATTTGAACAAGTTCCAAGATAACAATTTGATGGATTGTTGTGATTAACCGCAAAAATTAAAAATGCCCAACTTGAACCCAAATGTTCATTCATTCCATTTGATTCTTAAATGTATACTATTCCAACTATATTTATTTTATGTCACGAGTTTTTTTTTTTTTTTTAATTTGATATGTGACTCGGGGATTTGATTTTGGCATTGATTACTAGTTAGATTGGTACCATTATACGCCTTAAATAAAAATTAATAACGTACATATATTTGTGTTTAATAATGAGCCACATGTATTATTATTAATTATCCATTTCTTTTCAACAAAAGTCGTGGTTTGGTGCTATTGAAAAGCCGCTGGTGTGCTCTCAATTAGTCAATAGGAAGGCACTTCACGCCTTTCAACCCCAACTAAATTAAATGCTACACTAATTAAATAATAGACTAATTTCCTTTAACATGGAATTCCCCGATTAAGTTCTTGCAAAATCACATATCGTATATCATATCAAAATTTTCACAAAAGATTCATTTTTACACTTACCTGTGAAATGAAAATAATTGAAATGAGGAATGTTTCATCCAAATTATTTCAGAATTCAAGAAATGATATCTCATTCTTTAATTGGAAAATAGTAAAATTTCAACGGACGTGTAATGATTTCAACCCCTAATTATATGAAAAATCAAATTAATCAATATACTGGATTTTCATCTCGTCAGCGGTGGACACATACTATGTGTCCATGATGGGTAGGTTAGCAGGACTGTTCCGTTTGCCTAGTTCCTATTCTTTCATCTAACTCTCTTATGTAATTTATTAATTTGTGATTAAGATTTTTTTCGTCCTCGCATCACTGTTATTTGTTGGAGTAATATCGCCGATCAACACTTTAGCAACCAAGAAATCACCCACGCAGCAAGGATGTATGAAAGACAACACGAAAAAACAAAACGCCAACACACCAAAGCAATTACGTGGTTCAGTTACTAGTGTAACCTACATCCACGGCGAAGATCGCAGCTATATTGATCAGATTATCCACCAATTACAAGCTTAACTCAAGAACAAATCGAAATCACACACTCAAGTAGAAAACCCTAAAATGTGCTCTCTTTCTCTCATTTGTTCTCTCTCGTTTCTTAGCATGGTGCTCTCAAATTACAACTGAGTACTCCTATATATGCTAGGAGAAGAAGCCCTCTATCAATTTAACCAATCGATAACCGACTAAGCGCGAATTTAGCAATTTAGCTAAAGAACCCTAACTGAAAACCTAATCCGGTCCATGCACAGTTGTTTCTTGATCCGCCCGGTTCAGCACCTTAGCCTCCGATACTTCAAGCTTTAAACCTGGTTCCATAATCCTTGATTATTTTCTGATCAAAAACATCTACAAAATCTCCACCTTTTGATCTGTAAATATCTGCACACACACAAACAGGAAACCACACAAACAAACAAGGACATACTCTGAATACATAAAACAAAACTTAGCTATTAAAGGATACTGATGCTTTCCACTTTTCAGACCTGCGCCTGCAAGCATACTAATTTCATGCAATGACTGAATTTTGGCCAAGGTAGAGCTTTTGTCAAGATATCCGCAGCATTATCTTCTATTCCAACCTTTATTGCTTCAATCTCACCACTCTCAACCATGTCTCTCACAAAATGTAATTTCACATCGATGTGTTTGGATCTTTCGTGATAGACTTGGTGTTTTACAAGGTGAAGCGCACTCTGATTGTCACATAGAATAGCCACCTTTCTTTGTTCAAAACCCATCTCATGTAGAATGCCTTTTAACCAAACTGATTCCTTGGCAGCTTCAGACATTGCTATAAACTCAGCCTCCGTTGTAGACAATGCCACCACCGATTGTTGGAAAGACTTCCAGCTCACAGTCGTTCCATATAATGTGAATATGTACCCAGTCTGACTTTTCCTTGAATCAATATTTCCAGCGAAATCCGAATCAACATATCCCCTTATCAGCTCTTCTTTGTACACTTGCTTCCTGAAAACCAATCCATACTCTTTGGTCCCATTGATACACCTTAAGATCCATTTTAAAGCCATCCAATGTGCTCTGCCTGGTTCAGCCATAAACCTACTTACCACACTGAGAGAGTGTGCTAAATCTGGTCTAGTGCAAACCATACAATACATTAAGCTCCCCACAGCACTAGCGTAGGGGATCTCTTGCATATACTGGGATTCTTCTTAAGTAGTTGGTCTCTGAGAGTTTGATAGCTTGAACTGATCTCCTAGAGGTGTCTTTACAGGTCTTGATTCATGCATATTAAATCTCTTAACCACCTTGCTGAGATAATCGCTTTGATGTAAGAATAAGACTCCCTGATCCCTGTCTCTCTTTATGTCAATGCCTAGGATTCTTCTAGCTTGTCCTAAGTCTTTCATCTCAAACTTAGTATTAAGCTTCTGTTTGAGTGTTTGGATCCTCTTCATGCTCTTGCTTGCTATTAACATATCACCTACATATAGTAGAAGATATGTATGTACCCTTTCTCCTTCCTTTTCCAAGAATACACAGCTATCATAGCTGCATTTGTATAAGCCAATACTCTCCACGAACTGATTGAAGTGCCTATACCCTGCCTTGGGCTTTGCTTAAGCCCATATAGTGATCTTTTTAGGAGACATACCTTCCCTTCTGAACCTGGTTTAATGAAACCTTCCAGCTGATTCATGTAGAGTTCTTCATCTAAGCTTCCATGAAGAAATGCCGTTTTAACATCCATTTGCTCCAATTCCATATCATGCTGATTCACCAAGGCAAGGAGAATTCTTATGGAGCTGTGCTTGACCACTGGTGAGAAGACTTCATTGTAGTCAATGCCTTCTCTTTGAGTGTAACCTTTAGCCACTAATCTGGCTTTGAATCTTATCTTCTCAGTTCCAATGACCTCCACCTTTCTTTTGTAAATCCATTTGGAGCCAATGATTTTCTGCCCTTTAGGTTTATCCACTAGAATCCAAGTGTTGTTCTTCTCTAAGGATTGTATTTCTTCACTCATAGCTAGCATCCACTTGTCTCTATCTTTGGACCTCATGGCTTCTCTGAGACTTCCTGGTTCTTGATATTCCAAATCTTGAGCTACAGTGAGGGCATATGAAACCATATCTGCTTGGCCAAACCTTGAGGGTGGATGTATTCTTCTCCTCTCTCTATCTCTTGCCAAGTTATAGTTCCTCAAGTTCTCTACTGGATCATCTCCTTCATTTTCTGAATCTGATTGGTGATCATGCTCCTCTTGCACATGGGGATGAGTGTTTTGATCATTCATTTCAATGTTCTCCACCCCAGCCTGATTCTCACCTTGATCCAGAAGCTCCACCTCAATTTGTAACCCTCCAATGTTATCATCGGTTTGATTCCTGTAGCTGATTGATTCATTGGTTTTATAGGCCATCTCTTCCTCTCTAAAGACCACATCTCTACTCACCATACACTTTTGGTTTCCAGGTTCTAAGCACCATAGTTTATACCCCTTAATTCCTTCAGGATAACCTATAAACATGCACCTTAATGCTCTAGCTTCTAGTTTGTCCTGCCTTATGTGTGCAAAAGCTTTACACCCGAAAACTCTTAAGTGTGAGTAGGATGGTGGTTTGCCAAACCACACTTCATCAGGTATTTTGAAATCTATAGCCGATGAGGGTGACTTATTTACTAGATATGCAGCTGTATTCACAGCCTCCCCCCAAAAACTTCTAGGTAAGTTTGCATCTAGTAACATACATCTAACTCTCTCTAAGAGGGTCCTATTCATTCGTTCAGCTACCCCATTTTGCTGAGGGTTAGCTGCCACCGTTCTATGCCTAGTTATTCCCTTTTCACTACAAAAGTTTAAGAATTCCTCAGATAGAAACTCTAGGCCATTATCAGTCCTTAGATGCTTAACCTTTCTACCCGTTTTATTTTCTTCTATAGTGATCCAATTTTTAAACATAGAAAAGGCTTGATTCTTATGTTTCATGATGAATACCCACACCTTCCTAGAGAAGTCATCTATCACAGTCATGAAGTACCTCCCCCCACCATGAGTCTCTACCCTAGAAGGGGCCCATACATCTGAATGTATATAATCCATACAAGCTTGAGTGGAGTGTTTACCTTTACTGAAACTTTGCTTCTTGGATTTTCCAAGGACACACATGTCACAAGGCTGCAGTTGTGTTAGCTCCTTCTCCCCAAGATATGACTTCCTTGCTAGAGCTTCTATTCCCTTTGCTCCTATATGTGCCAGTCTCTTGTGCCATAGAGTGACTTCAGTTTGGTTCATGGCCACTGCCACTTCTGGAAACTCAGTGCTTCCAATCAAGGTAAACAAGCCATTTGCCTTCTTGCCCTTCATCACCTCTATGCCTTGCTTAGTGACTATCAACTGGCCTTGATGTGTTTTGAACTAACACCCTGCAGTGATTAGGGAACCAAGAGAAATTAAATTTCGTTTTAAGTCAGGGATATACCTCACATTAGTTAGGGATCTGATTCTTCCATCATGCATCCTCATCTTAATGCTTCCAATTCCTTTGACTCTACAGCTTTGGTTATTGCCTAACAAGACTATCCCTCCATCTTCTTGTTTGAAATTTGTAAACCAAGATTTGATTGGGCACATATGGAAGGAACACCCCGTGTCAAGCACCCATTCTTGAGAATTCTGATTTGTGGAAATGCATAACATGCTGGCACTTTCATATCCACCTTCAGCCACTGAGGCTTCTTGCTTCTCTTGCTTAGCATCTTTCTTCTCCGGGCAGTTCCTTTTAAAATGGCCTGGTTTGTGACAGTTAAAGCAGGTCTTGTTTGCCACATAGTCATCACTCTTCTTTTGCTGAACAGAAGTTTTACCCTCCTTCTTCTTCAGCCTTTGTTCTCTCTTCCCTTTCCCTTTTACATATAAGCTATCTCCAGGGTTTTGTTGTTTTGAATCGCACGATACATTGAGAATTTTAGATTTGATTGAAGCAAAGACATCTTCCAATGTAAGTGCAGTAACTCTCCCATATATGAGAGTATCCCTGAAACTCTCAAAGGATTTTGGAAGGGAGTTCAAGAACATAAGTGTCTTGTCCTCTTCGGCCATTTTCTCTCCAATGCTATCAAGATCATCAGTGATCTTGGCAAACTCATCCATCTTGTCAGCAATTTTCTTCTCCTCATTTATTCGAAATGCAAATAACTTGTTCTTGAGGAACAACCTGTTTGCTAGACTTCGGGTAAGATAGATTGATTTCAATTTCTTCCAAACCTTCAAAGCAGTGTCTTCTTTGAGAACCTCTCTCAAGACTTTGTCACTTAGGCACAGTAGGATCGAGCTATGGGCTTTTCGATCCACCTCCCTCTTCTTCTCCGCACTGATCTGAGCAGAATCTTCACCTTCTTCTTCGATGGCCTCGATCAATCCTTCCTTGATGAGAAGAGCTCGCATCTTTGCCCTCCAAAGATTGAAGTCTGTGTTACCATTCAATTTCTCAATTTCCGGCTTGGTTGATCCCATTCTTGCGACGATTATTCCACTTCCCACAGACGGCGCCACTTGTTGGAGTAATATCGCCGATCAACACTTTAGCAACCAAGAAATCACCCACGCAGCAAGGATGTATGAAAGACAACACGAAAAAACACAACGCCAACACACCAAAGCAATTACGTGGTTCAGTTACTAGTGTAACCTACATCCACGGCGAAGATCGCAGCTATATTGATCAGATTATCCACCAATTACAAGCTTAACTCAAGAACAAATCGAAATCACACACTCAAGTAGAAAACCCTAAAATGCGCTCTCTTTCTCTCCTTTGTTCTCTCTCGTTTCTCTCAAATTACAACTGAGTACTCCTATATATGCTAGGAGAAGAAGCCCTCTATCAATTTAACCAATCGATAACCGACTAAGCGCGAATTTAGCAATTTAGCTCAAGAACCCTAACTGAAAACCTAATCCGGTCCATGCACAGCTGTTTCTTGATCCGCCCGGTTCAGCACCTTAGCCTCCGGTTCTTCAAGCTTTAAACCTGGTTCCATAATCCTTGATTATTTTCTGATCAAAAACATCTACATTATTGAATCACGTGTACTATATATAAGAGAATATTGAATGATTATGTCTTTATTAATTCTTAATCATTCCATTCCATCAACTAATTTCACCGATAATGTCTAAGGATATCAAATGGGCCGGATTAATTTGCACTGATACAGGCCCAACTTGAGATTAACCTACCTGCGATCGGCCCATGCGGAGCATGAGCATGAGCATTGCAGGCCCGGGTTAGCCAGGCCTATCTGAGACCATGTCCCACACATAGCTCGTTTAATCTCAAAATTTATCTTGCAAAAATTCTGATTTATACTTATGTACTTGAACGTCTAATGTGTGCAAATGACAAACAGCAACACATTTTTGAGTATTTAAGAGAAGAATCTACCTTGAGTTATAGAAAATATATGTAATAAAGTTCACATTATATTACATAATTTACATTTTTAATTTTTTACTTTTGATTAAAAATGGAAATGTTTGGGACCATCCTTGCTTTTCCTTTGCTTTACATATATTCCTTTCTTGCGATAGAGAAAATCTGTATGGAATCTTATAAGTTTATTAGTCACTCGGTCTTTTTTTTAAGATAAGAAAGAAAGTCAAGTATACTCGATAGTGTAAATTTTTTTTTTAGTCATTTAAACGTACAATATTTTATGCACCGTCAAGTATCACTTGTGCCATTCCATTATTCATCTAAGTCCAAGAACAATAGAAATTTAAAATTGAAACTAACAAATAGAATTTTTCCAACACGATTTCTTTTCTTTTTCGAGACAAAATAAATTTCGATATGATCATTTAATCATTTATTTTTACCAATGTGTTTCGTCAACAATTTCAAAATAATTATTACTGCACAACAAATACAAGAAACAACTAAAAAACTTGAAATATTGATTAGTGTATCTTGAAATTTCATAAGCACAATTGGTTTTACTTTTCAGAGAGGAAAAAAAAACTTAACTAAAACATCAAATATAAAGTAATCAAATACAAAAATTGGATTTGGTGATTGTTTTGAAATGAAAGATATAATACAAAATGAAATAGAGTGGGTAAAAAACTGAAAAAGCAAACAAATTAAATATGATTGAAGCACACAAAACCAAACAGATTCATTGATCACTTCTCCAGTTGACGAATCGAAGTAGTAATCGGCATCATCACTTTTTAGGATCATAACCTAAGACGGTGAAGACAGTCTGAACACTGGTGAGAGCGAAGAGGAAAAAGGCAGCAAAAACGGAAATAACAGCCCAGGGGTTAGTAAAGTAATTATGCGTCAAGCTGGCCTTCCACCTCGGCCATGGCTTCCGGCAATACTCCCTGACCTCCTTATGCACATTGCCCAGGCTGCTGTCGGGGTCCAGAATGATGTCCTTGGAGAGGGAGTTGAAGAGCCTGGCCACGGCCTTGTCGCTGCCGAGCGCGTTCTTGATGATCCGGCAGGAGTGGAGCAGGCTGACGTCACCGGCGCTGTCGATGATGTTGTCCATGAAGAAGACGTATGAGGTGACCTCATTGCCGGCTCCGACGTGGAAGCGCTCGAAGGCCATGAGGTTGAGGTACTGGGACTCGAGGGTGTCGTCGACGACGATGAGGGGGAGGTGGAGGACGCCGTTGTTGAAGGAGATGTCGTCGAGGCTCTTGGATCTGCTTTTCTTGAAGACGATTCCGGCCTCGTCCAGCTCGGTGGCGGAGCGGATGTACTCGTCGTGGTGCTCCTTTTTGGGGCGGCACAGACAGCTGTGTTTCTGTTGAGACAGCTTCTTGTGAGGGGAGGCCAGGAGGAGGCTCTTGCGGTAGGCGTCCAGTATGTGGTGGCTCTTTCCAACCATGTTTATGCTGCTCGTGTCGTGCTTTTCTGACAGGAACTTCAGTATCAGCCTCGTCACCTCGCCTTCCTGATCATCACCATTTTAATCACTCTAACTCTTCTCAATATACACTTCCTTTTTACCCCTAACCCAACATATTTCTACAAATTTGTATCAACTTATTTCACTCCATACCAACTCATATCATCACATTACACCTAAATGTTAGGAGATATAATTGAACAAAAAATATTTCTCTTAACTTAAATATATATATATATATATAAATGTTTATAAGTAGATCGAAATTGCTAAGAACGTGGGATATGACAGTTAAAATTTACGTTGGTTTTCAAACAAGCCATTTTTGAGTGCAATATGACAACATTGCAAAGTGGAAAAAAGAAAAAACAGAATGATGAAGAAATTAGACCTTAGACAAATCATCGATGGTGAGCATATCGTTTTGATTAGCAAGAAGCGTGGTAAGAGCCAGCATGGGGAGCTGATTCTCGAGCATAAGTATGTCCCTCTTCAGATAAGGTACGATGTAGAGCCTCCCATGGTTGCTGAACACGGGATCATTCTCGGCGTACCCCATCTCCGCCAGCTGCCGCCGCTCCGCTGTGGTGGCGCGTGCCAGCTCCAAGAGGAAGCAACCGTCCACCATCATCAGCTCTAGAAACGCCTCCGTGTCCTCCTTCCACTTGGGCTCTAACTGGCTGTACGCGTCCCTGAGGTCCTCGACCACCACGGCCAGGGCGTCGAGGTAGCAATGGAGGCCCTTTTCGGACCTGCTAAGGAAATTGAGCAGGGCCCGGTGCTTGTGCTCCTCCATGCCCGCTAGCCTGTCCTGGCCGTGGTGGTACGGCCCGATCGACACTGTCTGAGGCCTGTAGGATTCACTGCTTAGCTCGCTTAGGCTCCATGGGACCTTGTAGATTGACTGCTTCTTCCAACGTTGTGAGTTTCTCGATGATGTTTCCCTTAGATTGTTCAGTTCGCTCTTCACTTTTTCTATCCATCTTGTGTTTTTGTCACCTCTTTTGGTTTCTTTGTTCACTTGGATTATCCATTGTTTTTCTGACATCTTGCCTTGGTGTGGTGTGTCACAGTTAAGGCTATCTTGTCTGTGCATGTTTTTATATGCGTACATGAAATGATAAAGGATCGGTTGCTTGCTTTTTTTCTTTTAGTTATAATCAATGGATTCCTGTCTGTATTTTTGTATGACCAATGATTAGTATTCAAATTTTCAAAATATGTATGTTGTGAGACATGTGTGGCTTTTGTGGTATAGTCGAAGCAGACATGGGGTATGTATATTCCTTTCTTCAATGACACTACTGGAAATTGCTTTAGCCTTAATTTGTGCTTATCTTCTACAGAAATCCACATTTGATTATGGAAAGGGGTAGATTATTATGATAAATTAATGGGTAAAATTCAATTTTCGTCCACTTGAATGACTATTGTCCATTTTTCGTCTACTTATTTTCGAGATTTCAATTTTCGTCCACTTAAAGCCAAAATCGTCACTATATATTTGGTCCATTGCCCACCGGAAGGGGGTAAGTGAGATGCAATCGCCACCTTCGATGGAAACTTGCTGATGTGGCATAATATATCCTACGTGGCATTATCTCGACCAATCCGCAATTTCTGAGTTGTCATTACTCATTTACATATATAAATATATATATTTGCAGATTGGTCCCTGGAATTAATCCAATTCTCAAAATCAAACCCAGCCCCTTCTCTCTTACCTTCCCGTCGCCTTCTTCACTCCCACTGCCACCACTGCCGGCGACGGGCCCACCGCCGGCGACAGCAAACTCATCCAGACACGACGCCTCTTCTTCTCTCCCACCCTCTCTCTCTCATTCTTCTCTATCTATTTATCTCAAAGCCTCTGCAATTCTCCCTCTCTGTCAAGAAGAGGTCTCCCCGCCGCCATCGCCGGCGACGCTCTCTCCCTCTCTAACTCTCTCATTCCGCATCTCTCTCCCTCTATCCCTCTCTGCAACTCATTCTCTCCCTCTCTCTCCCTCTATCCCTTTCTGCAACTCTCAGCCGTCTCTCTCCCTCTATCCCTCTCTGCAACTCTCGCTCTCTCTCTCTCTCCAACGGCGCAATCGACCCTTTTTCTTCTCCTTCAATCGAGCGGCGAGAACGGTGGGGGAGAGGGATGGCGGCGGTGGTAGGCCTCTTCTTCTCCGGCTGGACCTCTTCTTCTTCGGCGGTGGTAGACCTCTTCGTAGATCCCTTTTGATTTTCTTTTTGGTTTTTTTCTTTTTAATTTCTTAAAATTCAATTTGTTTTTTTAAGTTATTAATTAAGAAGAAATATGATGTGGAATTAAAATTATTTCAAAATAAATTCCACATGGGTATAAAATTCCACATCAGCATGACTTGGTCGGAAAAATGGATTTGGGGGCGATTGAGATGCAATCGTCGGATTCCAGCAGGCAATAGACCAAATAATGACATTTTTGGCTTTAAAGTGGACGAAAATTGAAATCTCGAAAATAAGTAGACGAAAAATGAACAGTAGCCATTTAAGTGGACGAAAATTGAATTTTACCCATAAATTAATTGCATATGTTGCGAGTATTTTCTAAAGACATGATGTTTGGATTGTGATTTGGGAATATCAACTTGGGTTTAAACAGGCTTTAGGATGGGTGGTTGTGGTGGAAATTAAGGTTTGGACTCGGCCCGGAAGTTGGGACAAAATGTGGGAATTATGGCACATGATATGTTTTATTGCATTTGGTATTTCCACGAGTATTAATATGATAATTTATCAACGAGAACAAATAAACATACAAAGCAAACAAAAGTTTGAAATATAAACTCACTTCAAAAATCTTATAAACACTCAATCCAAATATAAAATTATAACTAAACCGCAACTCCCATCAACAAAAAATACACCTAACCATCCTTAATAAGCAACTATTTATAACCGCATTTAACTAGCTCTAACCCACAATTCAAACACATCCTAACTATACATATCATCTTCAAACACATCCTAACTATACATATCATCTTTTTGTGAACTGTAAGAATTGAATCCAGTACATTGAGAAGATCCAGGAACCAGAAACGGGCTGACAAGAACCGATCTAAAACCGGGTGAACCGGGCAATTTAAGTTCAAGCGGTCCAAGTTAGTTAGGGTGGTTAGGGTTCTTATTTTCTGTTAGGGTTAGTTTCGTACACACGGTTTTCATAACCAAAATTGAGCGGGATTTCAGAGAGGTTTCTTGAAATTGATTGAGGGCTCTGATGCGCTATATAAGCATGCATAAAGAGCAGTTGTACCCACTTAGATTCATTAAGTTTTGAGAGAGATTAGATTAGAGTTGTGAGCTTGAGTGTTCATGCAAAACCCTAATCTAGGTGTTTCTTTGTAATTCGAATTCTTATTGATTATAGTGGTTATCTGTGCTGCTGCACATCGTGGATGTAGGCCCAAGGGTTGGCTGAACCACGTAAATCAGTCTTCTTTGTTATTTTATTGGTTTTAATTGCGTGGTTTTTTATCGAATCCTTGGTTGTCTTCTTCAGTAGACAAAGTGCGTTCTTGGTGTGGATCGAGCTGTGATTTCTGGGCATTTACTCAACATGAACATTGTAGCATTCACTAACGTGCTAGTGATTATCAAATGTGCGAAAGAGAGAAAATAATGACAACATGTATGGACTGAATTTATTTAACGTCGTTAATGTAGGAAATAATGTGCGAAATGGCAGTGTTTAGGGAATCCGAGAGTGGAAGCCTGTGCACGCACAGTTCCCTTAAAACAGATTCGCCGGCACGACGTCTGTTTCCCAGGATACAACGACCTTAAGCATCTCGTAGCCGCAACGACGAACTGAGTGAATGCCCGACTTGCTTTATGGGACGAGGAAGGGAAAAACGAAGGAGAGAATTACTGGAAGAGAGGGATATTCATATGTTTGGAAGAGCTGTTCGGAAATGAGTATATATAGGCATGTAAAGCCCATGTGAGGAGACAAAACCAACTCAAAGGTGAAATTAGTATATATAGGCATGCAAAGAACATGTGAAGAGACAAAACCAATTCAAAGGTTTTCGCAGTTATGTGTAAGTTTCAAAAGGAAGGGAAAGAGGTACGGAATAGTTATGTGTAAGTTTCAAAAGGAAGGGAAAGAGGTACGGAATATGAAAAGTCTCAACCGGGTGCAAAACGAGTCGGGTCAGGCCCGCCCCCAACCGACATTCATGCAAAATGATTTGCACCCCCACGGACGCGTTAGAGAGAGTCTTTTGCTTAGCATCTTAGCCTCCACATATGGGAAAGTCAATATATATTGGAGTATTTCACTCCACTTTTCCTATGTGGGACAAGAGGCTTTCCAAGCCTTGAATTTCCCTTTTCTAGGATCCAAAACCACCACTTTGGTCCTCAATTTCTCATTCACTCATTATTCATTTTGGGTGATCTACACACGTAACCGAAGCTCTCATGGAGGAGAGCTCGTCTCTTCAACCGGATCTCATTTTACACGAAATGGGCCCACCGAAAATTCTACCCAAAATGGGCAAAAAAATCACAATTTTTCCAACAGTTAATTCAATTTTGCTTTTCTGATTTGATTGAAGGATGTGAATATGAACACACTAGCATAACCGAATCAAACTAGCTAGAATTTAGAAAAAAGTAACGCTGGTGATTTTGCACCTACTATGTTGAAACTTTAAGCTAAAAACATGCTATAAATGGAAGTGCTTCAAGAATGTCTAATTATAGATGTGGTGCCTCATCGTTGGTAGCTATTACAGTTTTCGTTTATACATATATTTTGGAGCACATGTGAACGTCTTGCCCTAATAATAATCACTAGATCTAGTAAAATAATGCAAATGGTAACCTGTGCTTGGTAGCTAATTCAATTGGGGTCATCATGTGAAGTACTCATGTCTAATACTTGACCCAAATTAAAAAGTAAAACTTCGACTTCAAATTAAATTTCTTCATGATCGCGTTCAAGTTTTCCCTATGCTATTATAATCGGCACCTTCTTCTGCATATGGGCTTTCTTGTTTAATTGAAGTTGCTATGATTTATGATTTAATAATATATACATGTGTGTGTGTGTTCAAAGTGTCAGTGTAATAAGCAATATTTTTTCTTCTTCTTTCTTTCATGTAAAGAATATAACACTTGGGAGTTGACAAGTTAGGAATTTAATTTGGAAAGATTAGCTAGCTAGAAAGAAGAAAGTAGAAAAGAAATGTGTATATATATATAAATGCATGTGAATGATTGTGATCCTTGTTTCCTTGTTGCTTCTGAATTCAATCTGTGAACAAAAAATAAGCTGTATGGCCCCTACCTTTGCACCCATCCATGTGCTCTCCTTCTCCACAAATTCCGTTTACTCTTTTATAGCTTATATCACTTTTTCTTTCTTATTAAATTCAAGATTATTTATTCACATATATATAGTAAATATGTAGAGTATTATTCATTGTTATTACTTCTAGTCAAGAACAACAACAATAAAATTGAATGTAGACAAGTGTAGGATAAGGAATTAGCCCCCACAAAATTGTGTTCTTGTACTAATTATCAAATAATAAGATCAACAACAAAACTCGCGTGCAACCGTCGCACATGCGACGGAATTCCAGATCACATACTTATAGCTGAAAAAGACATACTTATGAGTGTAAAAGACATACTTTTAAAACTCATGTTTATACCTGTAAAAATATACTTATAAAATACATACTTATACCTATAAAAGACATACTTGAATTTGGTCGCATGTGAGACAGTCTCACAAGAGACCAACTCTAAGATCAAATAGTTAACATATTAAGACATGGGTATATGATATAGTCTTTTACAACAGAAATTCAATTATGAGTGTTTTTTCTTCAATAAATTATAATTTTGTTACTTTTATACTACAAATTAGGAAAATTGACAAAATTGTCCTTCTGATAAAAGAAAAGAAAAATGTTACCGCACACTCTAACTTTACACAATGTTAACTTTACACAATGTGTGTTTTATAAAGTTATACGATATGAACAAATTAAAATGTCACCCCACACTCTTAAACGTACAACTTTTCAAAAGCTTATTTAATTAGTCAATAAAACATACTCAATATATAAGGTCATGTTATTTTGATCAATAATAAACAATTTGGTTAAAATGACAAATTGTTGTGATTTTTTCTGATTATTAACTCTCAAAAAAATAAAAATCACTTATATGAAATGTGGTATTTTAGTCACTGTATTTTTATCTCAATGAATCAGAGAGTATTTCCAATATATTCATATAATCACTATCAGAAAAGTTTATTCCGGCCCCTACTTGTGACTTGTGAGGAATATATATATATATATATATATATATATATATCATTTCGTATAATAATTATGAATAAAGAAGATCCCAAATTCATTACAAATAGTGTATTTCGTTCACGAAATTCCTAAGTTGATAGCAACATGCATGAATGTAAATATTTTATCATGTGTGTTAGTGTTGGATTTTCCAACATTAATTAATTTTACTTTTTCATTTTTATCCTAAAATCAAATTAGATTTTGTTAAATTTATTTATTTGAAAAGGATTTGATTTCTCTCTCCTATTGTTTTGACTTATTAAAACTCACGTGGTTTATATTTTTGAATCTCATTCTAACTAACAAACTTTCCTAAGTCTTAGGAAGTTCTTATTTGCTCCTTTTATTGATAGGATTCAAGAGATATATAAGTGAGATTGAAGAAGTCAATACGTGAGTTTGAGAAGGTGGGTTGAGAACGTGATTCAAAGAAAGATAAGTCAAGAGTTCAAAGAAGTGGAGATGAAGATGTCAAGAAGAGAAAGAAGAAGAACAAGTCCACTCCACCATGTCCATCATGCACGTGAGCTTATGGAAGTGGAGTCTAAACAATGTACTTCGAGCTCTATAAATATGTGAAGATTGCTGAAGATCAATGGTACAGAAATCGAGAGTCTAAGCAGTCATATATTCAGCAGTACACTGGTGTCATAGTCTGTGTTGTTTACACTGAAAGGTAACACCGTTTTCTTGTTGTGTCATAGAGTTTACATACTCGTGACTTTTGGTATAAGTGTTTTTAGAGTGTTCAACTGAGAGTCTTTGTATACGTCTCTAGTATTCATATTCATCCTATAGGACGTATTGAATTCTTTGTACGAAAGAATCTCTTTTAGAGATCTTTCTATCTCCTTGTACACATACGAAAATTAATAAAGGAGTTTTCGCCCTGAAGGCATTCCACGAGTAGTTCTGCAACTTTTAAATTCGATCTATTTCCGCTGTGTGTTACGCTGGTGTTGTCAACCGCTGACAACACCGTGTACTTTGATTATTTTGTTTTTTTGTTTTTGTTTTTACAGATCCACGTAGTACTTTCAATGTCTACCACCATTATGAATAAGAAATGATTGACATTAATATTATATTGATCACTTAAGTAACAGTACTATAAAACTAAATAAGAAATCAGGTTCGATTAATTCTTTATCTTCCAACTTTGTTAACTTACACATTTAACTCTATTAGGAGTCTCTAAATAGTGGATCACTTTGGACATTGCTATCTTCATTTCTTGAAACATAAACAAAATACTCACTTGAGATAACAAATTAAATAACAAAAAAAGAAACTAGTCCATTGAATGAGGTAATAATAATAATAATAATACACGCTGACATGTAATGATTCGTGTGTCACAAACCACATGACATGAGAAATATTGATTCCATGAAAATTATTCAATAGAAAAATGAGCGGTAAAACATTCAATTATTCACACACCAAAAAATAAATAAATAAAGTTCAACTACATATATAGCAAAATTCAACTACTTTCAGGACATTTTTTCAAACATATTTTTAATAACAAATGAAAGAGTTGAAAGTCAAATTGAGTTAGTAAAAGATAATAACAGTAATAAAGGCTGGATGGTGTGGCATTAAATTAAATTAGAACAAAAGAATCCAACAGACATTAATTTTCCCCAGTTTTCTAACAATTACAAAGCAATGATCAAAATATTGATAGTAGTAATTAATAGTAGCACATTATGTACTGATTCCTCAGTTAATGCTTCCCATCCCAAACCATAACTTATGGTTTAATTTATGGCAAAATCATTGTTTTCAGTTGGATTCTGTTTCGAATTACTCTATCTATGCCACCTTAATAATCTGCTTCTGTTTTTCATCACACATTAATAAATATATTTAATGCATTCGAAAATTCCAACACACCCCTATTTAATTTGTTTAAATCGAAGGGTAGCAGATATAAATAATTAATTCCAATAAATATTGAGTAGGAATGTGTTTGGAGGAAAATAATAAACACTCTTCTAATAAAAAAATAATTTGACCAAGTTCGGGACAAATAGGTCGAATTAATGTGAGTATATTTCATTTAGTATCAATTTCTTAAATCCATATTTCATTTATTGTATCAATTTATTAATTCATCTATCGATACACACACACATCAGTGATGTTAATAAACCTGGCTTCTATTAATGAAATTAAAGTGTAGTGGAACGTAATGTATTTGTCGTACACGATAAAAAGGTGGTTGCAAATTATGTTGCGAAGTGTAGACTCATTCAAGTATGTCTCGTAATTTAATGATAGCAACTTGAAGGAGTCAAATTGTTATCCTCAAATTAGTTATACTGCTTGTAATTTGGTAAAGAAAGTTATAATATAAATTTTAAGATGTCATACAATTTGGCTCGGGTAATCTCTTGCAATTATTGGACCTCTTCTAGTAAAATTTTATTTTACTAAACCATAACTAGTGTATTGTTTTTTGATCAATTCTATCATATTGATATTGAGAGGCTTAATAATAGGTCTTGGCTTAACTGATTTGATTCATCATCACACTAACTAGTCAAATTGAATCTCCACAAAAAAGAAGGCATGATTGAATGAATTTGTGTTGTCTATTTCTTGAAGGCTAGATGCCTGGAATCACACAGATTTAATCTGTAATTCAATGAACATATGAAAGAAAAGTGAATAAAAGAAGAATAATAACCTAAATCATTACACAATCCATGAGAAATCTAATGGACAAGTGGTGTGAATGTTGGAGAAGAAGAAACCTGGGCTGCACCTTGATCACTTGACTTAACAACACAAGAAGCATCTTCCATGGCAGATTCTTGTTCAACATTCTTTATACTTAAACCCCTTTTTCTCTCAACCTCTTCCATCAACAGTTTTCTGATCATCTTATCCTCAGCATCTTTCAAGAACTTGAACATGGGAGGTGGTGAGGATCTCAGCCTGTTCACCTCTGCCTCAGTGAAGGACTCATACAGAGGGTTGAATCCATGGCTGCTGAAGGGATCAGAGAGGATTGAGGACTTGAGAGATGGTGAGGAGAGAGGAGAGAGGAAGGGGGTGGCACTCAAAGTGCTCTTGTTGGTTCTTGATTTCCCATCTTCAGATTCCAAATCCTCCTTGCTCTCCTCTTTAATGGTGAAGAGGAATCTGGGGGGCCCACAAAGGTTGTGCATTCTCATCAGCTCTGCATCAGCCCCTTCTTCACCTTTGACTCCCACATTGTTCTTGCTAGACCCCATCTCCAAATCATCTTGCTCTGATGAGTTCCTGACATGTTGGTTGCTGCTGGTGAAGGGGCAATTCTGTCTTTTCCAGCAGAAGAGAAATGAGAAATCCTCTGCTTTAATGGTGGTGGCAGTGGAGGAAGATGATGATGATGATGATGATGAAGAACACACTCTCTTCTTCCACCATAGAAGATAGTAAAGCTCTGCCAAAAGCCCCATCAAAAAGCAACCAAACACAAAGCTCAAACCAATGCCTATTCCACTCAAAGATCCCATCTTTCAAGATTCTCCCATTAACACAACAGAAACCCCAGATTTGGGATTTCTTCAGTGCACAAAAACAACTCCTTTTCTTGAAATCTTGCAAAATAATTCAGACTATGATGATAATAAAGAGAGAAACTGGGATATATTGCCTGGAAAACACACTAGGGCAGGGCGGTGAGATTAATTCCAAGAGAAAGAAAAGGAAAAATGGGTAGCGCGTAAAGGATTATTATAGTGTGGATACTCATAAACTTGGGAAAGTAGAGTAATTTATTACCAAAAAAAGGGAAGAAAGTGAAATGAGAAAAGCTGAATATGATTCCAAATCGAAAAGGCATTAATGCGAAATAGATGGAAAGGTGGAGTGTATGTGTAAAGAAATGGTTGGATTTGAGGAGGTCTCACTCACTTCTTCACTCCATTCCTCACATGCCTTAACAACTCACATTAGTATAGTTATTCTTATTTGGAAAAACCATGGTTTTTCTCATTCTACTTTCTTCCTCATTTATTAATTCACCCTTTCTTTTATCTTCTGAATTTCAATTCCGTTCAATTTTAGTTGGACTTGGACTACCTACTATGACAAATCAAAATTGGTTGGTAATTTGTTAGATTTTCAAGGCCAATTTTGATAGATACTTGTAACTTAAATGATATTTCATTTTTATAAAAAATTGCAGATTGTGTGACGGATTCGAATTTGGTCAAGCAACTTTTTAATCCTTGGTGTTATCTCTCTTCCACTCCCCGAGCTCATTAAAATTATATATGACTGATAGTGATCCGGAGTGGTTTATTATAACTAGTAGTGTACCCGTGCGTTGCACATTGTGTTATATATATAATTATTAAAAAAATATAATAACATATAAAATGTAATTATTTTTATTTTAACAAAAATATATTGATACTTTTTAAATTTGCATTAGTATAAATCTAGGTATTTTAACTTTAAATTTATACCATTATAAATAATTATATTCGAAAATAGTAGAAATTTGAAATATATAAAGTAATATATTAATTTATGAATTAAACAAACAAATAAAACAAATTTGTGTCAGAACATTACATGGGTAATGAAATTTTTAAAAATAAATTTAATATCTAAAAATAAGTTATATGTATTAGAAACGTTATGATTTAAGTATTGAGATAAATAAATTTATATTTTATTGGCATTTATAACTATAAATATACACGTATTTTAATAAATTTTTTGGTTCAACGACACATATAACTCATTTAATTTAAATCAAATAAAAAATTATATCAGTTTATCAAATACATGAAAATCTCTCTTGCTATCTATTTAAATGAAACAATTCAAAATTGGGCTTAATCTGCACATTTTGAATAAAAAAATTATGAATAATAATTATAAGATTGATAAGTCAATATATCAAGGACTAAGAATGATAAAATTTTAATTTGTGAAAAACCAGAAAAATTACCTCAGTGGCTCTATCCAATCCCTTATGCCACCTCAATTAATCAGAATATAATATAAATAAAATTTGACAACAAATAAATATAAAATAAGAAATATAAAATAAAATATTTGTATATTTCAATAAGTTGGTTAACTTGCAATAATAATTTTAATCTATTTTTTTTATATGATATGTTTTATATGTGTAATCTATTCGGTACACCTATAATATATTTTTATTTCTACATTTTAATATCAATTTACAATAAATTAATACTATATATCGTTTAAAATGAAAAATCATTGAAGCCCACACACATACATTTCCGTATTTCAGTTTGATAAATTTTATATGAATATTAAATTTAAGATCATTAAATAATGATTGATTTTATATATTATATATTTAAAATTGATTTAAAATAGATAAATTACAAAAAAAAAAAAAACCCAACTATCGACTTTTTTAAAATTGCAACCTAATCTGTTTTTTTTTTTAAGATTGCCACCCAATCTTTCTATGGTTTTGCCAATTGCAAAATTTTCGGTCATTTTTCCGGCAAATGAATTAATTTTTTTTACTTTGCAACCCAAACTTTAAATTTTTTGTCCAATTGCAAATCATGATTTTTTTTCGCTTCACACTGATACCTTTATGTTATATATATGAGTGTAACATTTATGTTATATAAGTGTGACCAATATGTATAAAATAAATATCAAGGAAATATTGATCAAAATTGGTGAAATATATGTAACATCGGTAAAAAATCGATGGAGTATCAATAAATATAGCGAAAATATCGGAATATATTGGTAAATATAGAAAAAATAACAATAAATATATGTATCCATATTTCCATCGATATCGATATTTTCACGATATTTCTGTGAATTTAAGTTATCTATATTTCTACCGGAATCGAATTTTCATTCTTAGTTGCAATATGATAAAAACACAAAGTTCAGGTTGCAATTAGATAAAAAAAAATTTTAGGTTGCAAAGCGAACAAATTAATCTCCATTTTGCTGGAAAATTTGCAATCTATAAAACCACAAAAAGATTGGGTGACAATCTGAAAAAAAAAAAAAAGATTAGGTTGCAATTTGAAAAAAGTCGATAAGTGGTGTTATTTTTTGTAATTTACCCTTTAAAATAAGTACTTAAAAATAAGATGAGAGATAATAAATATATAATCTCTTATTTCATCGTATTTATCTATTTATTTATTTTATTTGAAATTTCTATACAATAAATACTAAATTGAGTGTTATAACTAATTTCTTAAATTAAATATTTATTTATTTGTATTGAATTTCTTAAAATACAATAAATAGGTTTATTTATTTTTATTTGTATTGAGTTTCTTAAAATACAATAAATAAGTTTATTTGTATTTATTTATTTGTATTGAGTTTCTTACAATAAATATAATATGAAAGCAATTAATAGGTTTCTTAAAATAGTAATTATTTAATAGGTAGATAATTTATTACAGTTATTTTTGACAGAATATCCTGCTTTTATATATATATATATAGATGGTAAGTAGGTGCTAAGCGACTTTAGAATGAATATTTTAGTTCTTAAAAATTGAAATTAGGAAGGAAAAAAAAAAAAAAAGAAGAGGATTACCGGAAATATCTGAAGAAAATAAATTATGAGAGGTTCATTTAATGTACAATATAAAATACATATTGCATAGGTTTAAGAGGAATGTATCGTCACTCTCAAAGAAAAAATGAAACGAAAATGTATTCACATTCCTTAATCTTTGGGACCAATATTTTGTGGCCCAAACATACTAAATTAACCAGGAACCATGCCCGATTAATAGGCTCGGCCCAATTTATTATTTTTTTATGTTTGTGGGCAACCATAAATAAATTGGAAGTCCATTATCAAATTATTCTTTTGAATACTCGTCTTTTAAAAGTATTTGGTGCAAAATAAATTTGAAGCCCGTTCGCAAAAGCAAAAAAAACAAAAAAACAAAAAGAAGAAAATTCAAATACTGTAAATTTGTACTTGTTGAAATTACTTTGAGTTAGTCTCCTGTGCAACTGGTGTATGTACAATTCGGGTCGGGTCCGGGTCGACCCGGATCCGCGCACTTTTATTTATTTTATTTTTTTTGAATTTTATTTTTTCACTTCAGGTTGTTACCTTTATGTTATATGCATGTGACCTTTATGTTATATAAGTGTGACCTTTATGTATAAATGTAATGACCTTTATATACTCTAACTTAGAAAAAAATGAAGAATTTTGATAAAATTTGTACATATTTACGTTTATGAAATATTAGCTGCACATTTTTCCATCCTTAAAATGCACTGAATTTTGAAAATTTCAATTTTTTTCAAAGTTATGGATTATAAAGGTCATAATATTTGTACATAAAGGTCACAAGAACTGTACATAAAGGTTACAACAATACAACATAAAGGTCTTAATCTGAAGCGAAAAAACCTGAAAATCTTCATTTTTTTCCTAAGTTACTGAACATAAAGGTCATAACATTTATACATAAAGGTCACACTTATATAACGTAAATGTCACATCTTTACAACATAAAGGTAACAGCCTGAAGCGAAAAAAAAAGAAAAAAAAAAGAAAATCCAGGTGCGCGGATCCGGGTCGGGTCACCCCAGTTGCACAAATCAAGATCCGTGCACCTGGTGCACAGCAGCATTTGCCAATTACTTTTGGAAAAATGAACACTACAAATGATGATTTGAAAATACATATAATAGTCATACGTATAATATTTATTTTCTCCATATTTCACACTTTAGTCATATCGTCTCCTCGAGGCTTCACGATTTGAATTATTATTAGATAAAAAAATAAATTAATATTAAGTCAACTCCATAAAGATTTATCTTTTCACATCTTTAAAAGTTGTTATACATGTAATAATCCTTACCCATCGATGATTTTTGTCATATCTATGGAATTAGTTTGGCAATTCTAACATTCTACGCTATAATATTGATCATTATTCTTCTTGTATTTTCCTTTTAACTAGAATCCAATGTTTTTTTCTTTTCTTTTTCCTGTGTGTGGTATTCTTAGAATGAATATTTACTAAAATGAAATTACACAACAGTGATTTTTTAATTTTTCTTAATAATTTTGTAATGAAATGTTATTCACAGACATCCTTCTCAGGAACAAGCTATATCCACCCTTAATGAAATTTTCAAATATTAGGAATTATTTCTTTAAATTTTTTGCAAGTACATAAATCTAATCTTATTTACTTGTTCATGGGTATGTTTCAATGTTTGACACGTCACGTTTATTTTCTCGTTTGCTTGTTCGTTGTCAAATAAATAAATATATATTCACTCACTTATCAAACATGTTTGTTTTTTGGGTCATTCTATCTGTTAATCAGAATTCCATCTCTTTTGGATGACATTTCCAACATTTAATTCATATTAATTGTTGATCATTTCCCTTTATAATATTAAAAATACTTGTATAAACCTAGTATATAAAATTTAAAATGTAAACTAAAATAAAAGGTAAAAACTTTTATACACCGGTTGCACGGATCTGGGATACGTACAACCGGGTCGACCAGTTCACGCGCCCAAAATGCGCTTCCACGCACCTCCCACACGCCTGCACGCGCTCCCACGCGCTGAACACTTGTGCTGAAGCTCACCCAAAATTTGCTCCAATAGACCAACCTTTATGTATAGTTAAACCAACTTTTGTGTATAATTAAACCAACCATGTGTAGGTAGGTCTAATTATATACAAAGGTATGTCTAACATATATAGAGGTATGTTTAACTATATACAAAGGTATGTCTAACACAACGTAAAGGTATGTCTAACATAACGTAGTGGTATGTACCAAAATTCAAAAATCAAGCCAAAAAAAGACAAGGCATGAAATCTGGATAGAATTGGTTTGTTTAACATAGCTTAAAGATATGTCTAACATAACGTAAAGGTATTTTTTCAAAAATCATGGGCGAAAAAAAAAAGTACGGTCCCCCCAACCTGGATCCGAGCCAGATGCATGGATCCATGCACCTAATTCACAAGAGACCTACTCAAGATAAAAAGACAATGTTTTGTGGGATTGAGATTGATAATAATAAGATTAAAATTAGTTAATTAGAATTAGAGTGGCAAGTGGTCCCCGCGTGTGGTTCCACCATTCTAAAGCGCTTATCATCAATCGTCGTCATCCTCTCCCACCTCTTATCACTCACACATACACACACACACACTAACGTTTTCTTTAACGGAATCCGTCGCCGTTTGTTACCAATCACAATCCCTCCATCTCTACTTCTTCTCCTACTTGCCAATCCTTGCAGACAATTCAATGCTCAGATCTTCCCTTTTTGTGTGAATAAAGGTTATTTCTGATCCCTTGTTTTCTATGATTTCCCTCTTTTTCCTTTTCGATGCTACCTTTTCTATTTGGGGGTTTTCTGATACTTCTTTATTTACTGTGCAGATTTCTTCCCCTATTCTTCTGTTTCGGATTTGATCTTCCTGTGTGACCTAATTAGAATTGGTAAAATTCATCACCACTCTTTTCGAAATTGAGTTTAAATGATTGAATAACTAGTTATATGGAGGTATGAGTGTTTTGGTGTTATTATAGAGGTTCCTTTTCGTGGAACTTCTGTAAAAGGGGGATATTTTTTATTTATTTTTTTGTTCTTAAATTTGGTGGGTGTTTTGGTTGTATATTTAGGATTCTTGATTATTGGCGGGATATAAACTCATAATTGTTGAGGGTAGTGTAAGGTTTAGGAAATGGGGGAAGATTTTTTAAGCAGCTTAAGTATTGAGAATTATCCCCCATCGACATTCTTGTCGATGGATTCAATTGCTACCTGTCATGAGGAGCCGGAGCGCGACATGAATAGGCAAATTATTCTGTCTGGGCCACCGGATATTAATCTCCCATTGTCTGTGGAGCCGAGTCCTCCACCGCAGTCGTGGAACCACAACTCTTTTGATATGCTTGAGGTTGGTCTTGGACACCAGGTTAATGATTCAGATAAGCTTCTTGATTTGCCTAAAATCGGGCGAAAGTGTGCCAAGAGATTGGATAGTGTGTGGGGTGCTTGGTTCTTCTTTAGTTTCTATTTCAAGCCTGTTTTGAAAGACAAGTCGAAGTGCAATGTGGTTTGGGATAGTAATGGGGTTTCTGGTTTTGATAAGTCTGATCTTCAACTGGATGTGTTCCTTGTGCAACATGATATGGAGAATATGTATATGTGGGTGTTTAAGGACAGGCCTGAGAATGCATTGGGTAAGATGCAGTTGAGAAGTTACATGAACGGACACTCTCGCCAGGGTCAGCGTCCTTTTCCGTTTAGTGTGGATAAGGGTTTTGTTCGGTCTCACAAAATGCAGCGAAAGCAGTACAGGGGACTCTCTAATCCGCAGTGTTTGCATGGGATTGAACTGGTTTCATCCCCCAATCTCATGTGCCTCGATGAGGAAGAACAGAAGAAGTGGATGGAATTAACTGGTAGGGATCTGAACTTTTGTATCCCACCTGAGGCAAAAGAATTTAGTTCATGGAGGACCCTTCCAAATACAGATTTTGATCTTGAAAGACAGTTCCCCCAATTGAAAAACAATCCACACCCACATGCAAATAAGCTGCTTAATGGGTCAGGTTTGAATCTATCCACTCAGCCCTCGAACCATGTAAATGGAAATGGAAATGGCAATGCCAACGGCAACGGCAACGGAAATGGAATTGATCTCTCATCTGCTTGCAACAAGAAGAGGAAAGATCTCTTCTCACATGCAAATGATGAAGAGTTCTGTTTGCCTAATGATCTAAATGGAGATCGACATCAAGATGCAGAGCTTCATCCTGTAGAACCTCCTTGGTTGAGTGAGTTCACAGGGGTGATGAGGAATATATATGGCCCTGTTACGGCAGCTAAAACTATTTACGAGGATGATGAAGGATACTTGATACTCGTTACACTGCCTTTCGCTGATCCTGAAAGGGTGAAAGTCCATTGGTGGAACAATCTAACGCATGGTGTAGTGAAGATTTCATCCGTGAGTACAGCATGCATGCCATTTATTCAGAGAAGTGATCGAACATTCAAGCTCACTGATCCGGCTCCAGAGCACTGTCCCCCTGGAGAGTTCAGACGACAAATCCCACTGCCCACTCGGATCCCTGATGATGCAAAGCTTGAAGCATACTTCGACAAGAGTGGAACAGTTCTTGAGATCAAAGTGCCGAAGCATCGTGTGGGGCCCGAGGAGCATGAGGTTCTTATCTGCCTTCGCCCTCCGAATGAATTTGCATTGTCTTGAAGGTATTTACTAGAGGACACCAAGTGATGGCATACTGATTTAGTAGGTTTTAATAATTAGTAAAAGTTATACACATTATATTGAAATTCAACTTAGCTCAAGCTGTTCCTCTTTTTTCTTCTCTAAATATTGATAGGTGCAGACGTGCAGTCTTGAATTTCTTATTTAGAAACAAATTGATTCTTACACCGATTTCTGCCTTTAGTTGGTAGATTTTGGGAATTAGCATAATTATTCATACTCGATTACCAACTTTAAAATACATCTTTACTGGAGTAGTTTTTTATGATATGTTCTATTTACAATCATTATTTTCCGAGTAATTATAATAATCATGTTGGTGGTATGATAATGAGATGAGGAAATTGTCAACATAACTTTCTAGTCATCATTAGAAAATCTTTGTTTTGCATTGATGGATGGATTTGAATCTGTTTAATCCCATTTTCTTTGCGGTTATTTATGTGTTCTTGTCTTCATTTCTTTCTTGTTTGCTGGTTGGCATTAATCCTTCAATATATCAAGCAATTAAGTAGTTTATCCTCTGCTTCATTTGAGTTCCACAAGTAAATGGATGCAAAGATCTAATTGATGTTTTGATATGATCTCCTAATGATCACTGGTTAGCACATTGTGAATGAGATGAACATGCTTTTTTTTGTTCGAATTTTTTGAATTTGAAACAAAGGTTTTCGGTAGAATCTCAAGTTGATTGGATTTTATTGTCAAAATTTGGATGCAAGGTTCGACCTTTGTTCAAATTATTGGCAATTCTATTGTTATTGGTTCTATGCTATGTAAAGTCAACGCTCAATTATATAATTTCCCACGAAAAATAAAAAGAAAGGATATATTGAGGGTGGTTTCAGATGCCAAGTTTGTGACGTGTGCTTAAATTTGCGGTTTATTGAATAGAAAGTAGGTCTATGGAGTGGAATTTTTAAACAACAATATAAATAAAAAGAGATTTTAAATGTAAAGTAAAGATACATCTTATCAATTAAAGATTGTAAAATATCAAAATTAAAATCTAACATCTCTTTTTTGAATGAGCTAGCGGGAGAGGGTGAGGAAATAAAAATTTGAAAACTTATACAATGTATTTTCAAACTGATCATTACATAATCTGCATCTGTTTTGACATTTTTACTCTTGACCGTTGTTATTTATCAGCAAGTGTTGAATGAATAAAATTGATAATAAATCCATGCAGGTCAAAAAGTCAAAAAGCGAGTCGAACCGCATAAGCATGGATTATTCCCATTTTTATCCAACTCCCACTCCCATCAAGTTGTCAACTATTCTACTCCTAAATTTAACCTAAATTATGGAACCATTTGTCTCACTTGGGTCTACTGTTTGTTGAAAATTCTTAATTTTGGATATTATAGATGCATATTCATAGTGCAAATCTATTAATAATAATGGCCTCAAGATTCAATTTCTATATAGAGGCAGGTTGAATTGAGACACAGAAATATGTTAGAATGTGTGTAAATGGAGGAAGAGAGTATAGTAGGCAGGATTGGATTGGATTGGATTGGATGTAGCATGAGGAGGGAGGGGCGAGAGAGACGTGGCCAAGTAGATGGAACATTATTGCTTGTTTGTCTCCTTTACAGGGGATTCAGCACACAGTAGATGCAATGATGGGTTGAAAGACTTGAGCTCAAGATTATGATGGAAGCAATGATGAGGTGGAAGAAGTCAACTCACAATGAGAACAAACCTTGATTCATGACCCCACCACCCATAGGATCCCAAACATTCTCTTTTCTTTTCTTTTCTTTTCTTTTCTTATTATAAGCACACATATCAGCTGGTACTATACAAATGCCCAAATATCTGGTCCTAGTTTCTACTCCTTTTTCATCCGAAATGAGAAGACTACAGATTCTATTTCCTCTTCTCTTGATATGCTTCCTTTTAATGGCATTTCAACAGCACAATGCTAGTAGCTCCAGCTTTCAAGAAACTAAATCAGGTAGGTTTCCAATACTATCTTACTGTTATCATTCATTCACATCACTGCTTTTCTTAACAAGAGCTTCTACGTTTTTTATATATGATGCAGTGAGTTTGAAGATCAGCACAGCTGCATATAACTCGAGAAACAGAGGGAGCCTCCAGAAAGTATGGGTAAGCACGTAACCATAATCTTGTCTCAACTCTGGTCCCTGTTTACTATGTTATATTAAGATGAAGAAATGGTTTAAAATGCATTCATTTCTACGGACAGAGAAACAGAAAGGAGGTAACTGAGAAGAAGGTTCGGAAGGCACCATCTGGACCAAGCCCAGTTGGAAATCATCTTCCACCATCCAAGGCCTGAAGAATGCAGAAATCATGTATGTAGGACAAATATTTCATGCAATTATTGGAGGTTAGAGATTATAAATCGATCTTACGATCATAGTACTTTGTATGATAGTTTCAGTTCTCAGATGTAACAGTTTAGCCTTTTCAGTACGAGGCCACTTACTATATAGAGCAGAGACAAGTTACTCTCAAACTGTGTGACCTTTATCCAAGTCATAGCTATGAACAGAAACATCACTCAAATCACCTAGAATTGGATAACCATGTTTGCAATTTAGTGCCCAGAAAAAACATGGAATTGCATCAAGTCTTAAATGACTTAGCTTATGCAACTATAAAGGGGTTTGTTTAAGCTTATAAATTGCGTAAAATATCTAATAAGAAAACTGGAGGTAATAAGATGCTCCAAATTGTTTAGACAATTTTTTTATAGAAGAGCTCAGTAGCTCCTAACTTATGTTTAGAAGTTCACGGAATCCTTAGTTTTCGTCATTTTGATAACAAATTGTCATCATTAATATTTTTAAAAAATATCTATGAATTGTAGGGGCTTATAAGTTTTTTGGTTCAACGTACTCAACACCTTTTAGGCACTATAAGATATACAAGATGCCTAATGTTGAGAGGGTATAAGTTATATATCATTAAGTATATGGGATGCATGTTACACAGAGGAGCTAACAAGCTTCCAACATCAGACAATAGGATCTTTTGAGCTCCTGTAAGAGTATGGAACATATATATAAGATCCTAAAAACATGATATTGTATTATCGCACAATCTAAAAGCTTTTTTGAAGTAAAACCTATCATCCCCAAAAGCATCATGCACATTCGGAAACATATACAATTTTTAATCAAGAACAGATAGGCATTGTAGCATTAAATGACAAACAAAAAAACACCCAGTAGGGCCTGAGAAGGGATGAAGAACAATAACTTGCTAATAGCTTTGAAGAATTTTAACATTCAGATAGAAATGGCAATGCATGAGCATTTACTTATATATATAATCTAAATGAATGACTGTCTTCTTCTAGTCAGATAAGAAAATGGAATGTTCATGAGTCTGGTTATTTGTAACCTCTGATCTCTGATTTAACTACTTAGGTACAGTTGACAAGCTGAACACCAGTTTAAATTGCAAGTATAACCAAAATTATGAACCTAACAAAAAGAGACTTTGATGCCACAATAGATGTACCTTAAACTATTGACTGGCAAGAAAATAAACACTATATATTAATTCCAATTTTAAAAAATATACAAGGTTCATCACAACTACAAAATTTCATATAAGTCATACCGCACGCTTCCGCTTTGATCGCTTACTTCTCCTAGGTCCAGAAGGAACAGGTTTGACATTGCCCGATGCATATGCCTCTTCAAGAACTTCCTTATCCTGCAGTAAACACCAAGTCACGATCTCATTTAAATTCATTTTCTGTAAATGGTTTCATAATTCTCATGACATTAGAAATTTTTATCTCATACTGGTATGAGTTGATCCAAGTGCTCACTAAGAACATGAAAATTGGGAATCATTTATCTTTGCATTTTACTTTGAGGTATAAAACTACAAAACCTGAAGTAGCATTCAACACACAAACACATACATGTTTACTTTTATGGAAACGAAATCCAAAGATTTTAGATTACACAAGATAAGTTAAATTTTTTCCTTCTTTACAATTTTGGACTCAAAACGTAGAATTTGGAAGCTGGAGGTTGTTACTTCATAACTTCAAAGATGGTAACTACTAACTTTGAAGTAAACTATTATTCTAAGAGATGAAAAATTATTTATGGACTACCTAAATAGGTATTAGCAGCTTTCTGAGTGTAGAAAGCACAAGTGACTATAAGTAAAGTTATCTACACTTATTTCTCAAAGAAAAAGGTGAGGCATGGTTAAAGTCGGGTGTATATTATTGAATTATGTACAAGAAAAGTAGAAAATTATCCATTACTTCCAAGATTCCCATAGCTCGCAAAAAATTGTTTGTCCTAGAACCCCTTAATGGCCCCCAGTTTGATCACTGGGATTTATCTTACTTGCATGTTACTTTATCCATTGGTCTGCATCACTGTTAACATGATGCGATCTCATTTTCAGAGACAAGAAAACAATTAGATGGTTGATGATTTCTTAGGTTCAAATCAAGAGAATGCAAAAAGGTATTTTTAAAAAGGCATCATGGATGGGTCCCCTCGTAATATGACTATTAGATGTTCTGGAAACAATAAACTGGAGCTCAGACTTCTCCGAAAGCAAGAATCAAGTTCCATGGCAAAATTTGGCATTCTTAGCCATTTCATCAAGAAACTTTAGCAAACCATTTCATGTGATGAATCATTGGTTACCTTCGGTTCACTTTCATTATCTGAGTCATCTTCAGACTCAGCATCAGCTGAAACCGACGCTTGAACATCAATTGCAGGCAATGCACTAATCTTTTTCTTCTTCTCTTCGTCTTTTAGCTGTTTAAATCTGGTTTAAAAATAATACTAGTTAGTGCAAGAAATTTTGAAACAGAAAAGAACAAAGAAAAATTGAAAATTCAACCCCACCTTTCACCCGTCTGTTCTGACTGAACACCTGATCGTTTTGCACGCCCTGCACTGATTATATCACTAGCATTCTCACTCACTACAGGCTTTGCACCCCCCAATTTTCGTAGCCATACCTGCTGTGCTGTGCTGAGAACATTATTCGTGAACCTAAAAGGTTGAATCTATCAGTGGTTTGCTTTAAGTTATGCGATAGCACATATAAGGAAAAGGAATCACATCCCTAGAAAAAAGAAGTTGTCCAAAATTACCAGTATATTGATAATCCAGATGGAACAGACAAGGAAAAGTAACCAATCATAAGCGGGAGAAACTTAAATACGAGAAGTGTGTTCTTTTGAGCTGGATCATCTGTCTACCAAAACATGATTAAGATATCAGTGCAACGGGCCAGATGGAACTATTCACAAAAATAGAGATCAAACTATGTGGTAACTTACTTGTGGAGGTTTCATTATTTCCATTGAGACAAACTGCGATACAACTAGAAGAACAGGTAAAACAAGGTATGCTGCTGTGTCATACCAACCAAGTGGTGGGTGCCCATCCTGCAAAATACACAAAGCAAGATGCATAGTATCCTTATATTCAGCAAATGCAGTACAAAATCACATCATTAGTGACATATATTATTCCTGGTCTATATGATTTTTGGAAAAATAAGCAATCACAAAAAGAAGGGTCAGATGAATTGTGAGGAATAAGATGGCCATCAAAGAAGAGAATCTGATTTGGATGATAGCTTAAAATATCAATTACCACAAACGGAAAAAGCCAGGAAATTCCAGCTCCACTTTGCCGAGCGGCTATTGTTGTAGGTCCTCCCAAAGAAGGAATCCAAAAGAATCCTTCAGTTAGTAGCCCCTGATAAATAATTTAGATATGAAAGAAAACAAAAGATAGTGTCATAATAGCCCTGACAATTACGAATCAGGTAACAGTAAATACGCTGATGCTATCAATAAGTTTCTTGAATACCTCATTTGCAACATTTGAAAGGGCTTGGTATAAGCCTATCCAGACTGGTATTGTAGCCAAGGTTGGGAAACATCCTGTGATGACCATTCAAAAGACAAAACAACAACCTAATGAAAATGATTCCAAATAGGACAAACCATTATAGCAATATGACATTCACAGCTGAAAAGGAGTTTATTGGGACAAAATTGACGGAAAATTTTGAATAGAAAACAATTGTATCCTAGAAAAGATAATCCTGGGAATTTCAGCAACACTCAGGGTCGTGTGATGGAAGGATTGTTGCTAGGATTCTGATAAGCAATTCATGGAATAAATCCAGGTTGTGTGATCAATGGGTGGTGTTCTTAGCTACCAAGTTTAAGGAAATAACTTGCACATCAACCTTCAGCTATAGCTTTTGGTCTAGTGGGTACATCAGAAACAATAATTTCTTGGTACTAGGTTCGGTTTCATTTTCCAATTATTTTGGTGACTTATTCAGGTAGATAGTATTCTTGGTAGAGCAATTGAGAAGGGCATTTGAAACTTGTTTTGTTATTTAGTAAGACAACAATAACATGACATATTTTGGAAGACTATTTCTACTATAAATGTCTTCTAATGTTGCTTACTGCAGTTGGTCACTAATTAACTTTTCATCTGTAGCTGCATGATTGTTCTGTTTATGTAATTTCTTATAGGCTATAGCAGGTGGGGCATGTTACTATTTCACTGAATAACGATTGATGCATATCTGAGAGAGAAAATCAGTTCTATGGAAACTTTAATGACAAACATAGTGACAAGGTTGCTGCTAGAAGGCAGAAAGAAGTCAAGCAATCATGCCTCAGCCTGCTGGATTCATGCTCTATGATAAAATTGTTTCACAATATGCAAATGTAGAACTCATTGCAAGGTGAACAACAAGTTTCACAATTCTACTCAAACATTGTTGGATGTGACCCCCAATACGAAAGAAGCAGATGTACAGATTTTTTCATGAGTCAAGTATGATAATGCTTCAAATGTAAGCCCCCAAGGAAATCTAAACAGGCTATTAGAATTCTGTGACTGCTAAACAATACTTTTTTGAGGCATTTGAATTGTGCTAATCTTTTCAATCATGATCATTGGTGCTCAAGTAACCCATTCTTATGCTCATTTGTTAGACATCTTCATGCACAAAAAGGTACAAAAGTCAAAATCTTGAGTTTAGAGAATATGCTGGGCATGAATTTCAGCAGAAAGAAAAGGTAAAATAAACTAAAGCTCTCGTGGCAAAAAGGATTTACAGTTCCAGAGCACATCTTGAATTGATAGTTCATTTGCTTTCTTCATATTGAAAATTTTCTTGTCATTGTTTTATCTCAAACCAAAGCTCCTTTCAATTAATTTGCTACACAGTATTCAGCCTCCCTCCCTCCCTCTGTTTATTTAGCGATGGTGGGGAAGTGTGTTGCTAAGTAGTGGGAGAGTTAGGAAAATGGAAAAATCACAGTAGAGGGGTCCATTTCAGTTGATGAGAAGGCAAAAGTGAAAGACAAGGTCAGATCTAGTTGTTTGTATCCAAAATGCTATAGAGTTGGATATTCCTGTCATATATGTTGCATAGATAATTGAAATAGAAACTTGAAAATTGATGGACTAACTGTACCTGCCAGAGGATTGACCCCTGCTTGCTTGTACAAACGAGAAGTTTCAAGTTGTATTCTTTCCTGAAAGATTTAATATATAGATATAAGATCACCTAGGCAAAGTGGCAAAACATCTATAACAAATATTGTCTCAGTATATTGGACCTCAAAACTAAGCAAAGAGTTTAAACAAAGATTAGTTACAGTTCTAACTTCTAACTCGACCTCAACCTCAACCAAGCCACTGAGAACATCATTTAATAGAGCTCAGAACAACATCTGCATCTTATTTATAACTACATTTGTGCTAGCGCTTGGAACACTAGTAAACAAAATCCTTTCAAACAAATATCCATATCTATTAACTTAAACTAATTCAACTTCCCTGAGACAATGAACAGAAAGGCATAAACCTGAAACCTAATAAATGCATTTTGACAGCAAAACTGATACAGGTGAAATTGCCTATTAGATCATGAAGTAATGTAAATTTTGTGATGAGATTCCATGTCAACAGATCCTTTTAAGATGAGGAATCCAATCATGTCTTACTCTGTATTCCACCACTATTTTGTCCTTTTGTTCTCCCTTTCCATCACAATAATCATGATTATCAAAGAACTCAAACAATTAACTAAAAAGCTCGTAGCAAAATACCCCAAGCATTACTACAAAAACATGAAATTGTAAAAAAAAAAAAAAAAAAAAATCAACAATTGTTAGACAAAACACGAGATAAGATGCTCACCTGATTTCCTGCATACCTTTGTTGGATTGCTTTGATCTTTGGTTGAAGATTCTGCATTGCTAGTGTCGATTCAACCTTATATGAAAAAAATGCACATTATCCAGCTAGCTATTAAGAGATATTGCCCAGCTAGTAACAGATATTTACCAAAATAAAACATCAAAAAATAACAACCCAACCTAAGAGAGAGCAATCTGACTGTCAATAGACACATGCTTACAATCCCAATGTTCCCAAAAAAAAAAAACAGTTTACCTGCTGCTTGGTCAAAGGGAATGTGGCAACTTTAACAAGAACGGTGAGCAGTATTATAGCAAATCCATAAGCGTATGGCACATGAACAGTTGCAAGTCCATCCTTGAGCACCTGGTACAAGTAAAATCAGGAACTAATCAAATCGTATAGTACCTTAATACAAATATTTGATACAATGGTTCTGAACAGCTAAAAGGCAGTCAAAATTGCTCAAATGCTTAACTATTCTTTGCAACGGTCATATTAAAAATTTCACAATGATCGTATCACGTTTCTAATTTGCACAAATTCTGCTAGATATACTCAAACAATGACACCATGCAAAAGTTGCGATTGATAAGGCTCAAATTTTTTTATAAAAATGGCTCAGCATTTTCTTAAGTTTCTTTAAGATTTATTGAGGTGGTAGTTTGTACATGCCTTCTTTCTTTTTGGGAAAATACGCTTAAGAAAATATGGGTCTGCTTCTCTGAGGACCCACGCCTAGATTTGGTAATAGTTTGTTGCAAAAGGGAAACTAACCATTGCCTAATTACTGATCATGCAATTTTGCCAGGTAAAAGCAACCAAACATACTATAGTTTTACTTCAACCATTCCTCACAAACACCAAATCTTAATACAATTTATTTCCTTCTTTTTTAAGCATTATAGTGTTACCTTTAAGAATCTTCAATCGATTTGATTTTGGTTAACCATATTCTCCAGCTTCAGAATACAAGGCAATTATCTGAATTCAACCACTTCAACAATTTCACTGAACTCTTTTCACAATAATGAATGTCTAGAAGGTTTTCTTTTCTTCTCTTCCTTTGTCTCTTGTTAAGTTTTTTATGCAAAACATTCCATAATCTCCCTCTCATGATTCATAAAATTATTCCAAGGAAAAAAACTCAACGTCCACCAGAAACCCTTCTTAACAACTAACCCAAACTGAAAAGCAAGCCATTATTTCATTTAAAAACGAAAACAAACTTACTCAAGCACCATACAGTCCAACTCCAAATCCAATATCTATAATTATACATATATATAACACCCAAAATCACTATTTACCTTCAACACAACTTCCATGGCGTCGGAAATAAACCCAAACCACCCTCCACTTTTCTGAGCGACAGCGGAGGAGTCAGACGCCGCAGCGCCGCCGTCCACGGAGACAGCAGCATCGGCAAGCGTGTAGAGCAAGCTCTCAGCTCTCAGAACAATCGCATTGAAATCAATGGAATGATCAATAGGAGGGAGCTGATGGAGACTGAATTTAACTTTAGTGCTGATAGGCCTGACCTGGGAGACAAGACCATGGCGGGAAAGAGAAGGAAGGCGAGTTCCCAAGAAGGAAGGAGAGGAGATGAGAGTCCTCGCCATGGGAAGACGAAGAAGAAGAAGAAGAAGAAGAAAGCGAATCCCCTTGTTTGTGTGTAGCAGCAATGAAATGGACGAGTGGATATTATTGGGGCCAACAAATTGTGGAGGATCAATATTTGTTATCCCTATTTTTTTATTTCGTGCCTATGTCCAGGCCCTTTTTCGTCTTTCCCTAATGCACCAAATTAATTTCGGCCACTATTAATTTTATTTTGGCCAAAATAAAATATAATTTTACAAATCCCAGAAAACAAAATACTTGGGTTGGCCAGAAAAAATAACAGGTTATTTACAGAATTATTCTAATTTTGGTCAAAAGGAGTTTTAAGTCTATTTTGCTTTTATAGGTTTATTAAGATAGTTTTGAAGTATATTTATTTTCGTCATCTTAAATATCCTAATTTGTTTGGAATGATACTAAATTAATTTTTTTCTGAAACTCAATTTTAAATTTCTTTTAACCAAAACTGACCCTTATTATATCTATCTATATATAGGCAAAATATTTTATGCAACTGGTGCATGGATCTAGGATCCATGCACCAGGGTCGACCCGCCCCACGCGCCTCTGACGCGCGTTTTACGCGCCCCAACGCGCTCTCACGCGTCCCCACGCGCCTGGTGGGTGCGCTCAAACCTACCAAGATTCGCTCAGGCAGTCATACCCTCATGTTATGTTAGGGTTACCCTCATGTTATGTTAGTGTTACCCGTGTTATCCTGGTGGGCGCTCAAACCCACCAAGATTCGCTCAGGCAGTCATACCCTCATCTTATGTTAAGGTTACCCTCATGTTATGTTAGTGTTACCAGTGTTACCCTCACGAGGGTAACACTAACATAACATGAGGGTAACTCTAACATAACATGAGGGTATGATTAACATTTTAGTTTAGTGGTTTTAAACTAAGGGTATGAAATCTGGATATGGGGTCACATTAACATAACGCGAAGGTAACCCTAACATAACGCGAAAGTAACCCTAACATAACGTGAGGGTAACGAGCAAAATAAGCGAAATAAGTAAAGAGGCACGGGCTGGGCGGGCGCGGCCCAGTTGCACGAATCACAAATCCGTGCAACTGGTGCACAGGAGACTAACTCCTATATATATAATATATATATATATATAACACTATATAAGTATGGATATTTTGTCCATTTTTTGTAATGTCAAATTTAACTCTCATGATTAAATTTAATTGATGTGAAATAAAGTCCTATTTAAATAAAACTATTTATTAAGAATAGTAATGTAATTTAATGTTTATTTATTTTTCTTGAATCCTTTACTTTTACAACTCTTCTAGAATTTTTTTTACATAAATTGATTATTTTTCTTCTATAACATTTTAAATTTGAGACTAAAATTAGTTTCATATTGATATATATTTAAAGAGCTTTTCAATGGTATAAAAGCTTATGAAAAAAAAGTTATACGATGAATTTAATATTTTTATTAAAGTATTGTACTATTAGAAGTTAGGGATGATTTCAATTTTGGTTTTATATGTTTTTTATCTTAGGTTTATTAAGTATTCATTTTCAATTTTGGTCCTCTATGTTTTCATATTTTTCAATTTCAGTCATTTTTTTATCTAAATTTTCAAAACTGCTGACGTAGATACCAAAATTGAAGACAAAATATAATTATCTTTTATATAATAATCGGTAGGTTTGAATTACCAAAATTAAAAGGAAATAAAATTAAATAACCATGGAGATTAGACTTTGGTTCAAATAATCTATCAAACTAAAATTATTCTTCTATAACATCCAAAAATTGAGACTAAAATTAGTTTCATAGTAATATATATTTAAAGAGCTTTTCAATGATATATTAAAAGCTTATGGAAAAAAAGTTATACTATAAATTTAATATTTTTATTAAAGTATTGTACTATTATAAGTTATGGATAATTTCAATATGGTTTTATATGTAAGACAATTTCCATTTTTTGTACAATTAAGTATTCATTTTTCAATTTTGGTCCTCTATGTTTTAATTTTTTTCAATTTTAGTCATTTTTTAATCTAAATTTTTAGAACTGCTGACGTAATTATCAAAATTGGAGGTAAAATATAAGGGTGGGACTAAGGACACCACGCTAATTTCTAAGGGCACCACACTCATCTCACTAACTCATAATAAATTTTACTCATGAGTGTGGTGCCCTTAGAAATTAGTGTGGTGTCTTTAGTCTCACTCAAATATAATTATCTTTATGTAAGAATCGGTAAGTTTGAATTACCAAAATCAGGAGGAAATAAAATTAAATAACCATGGAAATTTATTTGGAAGATATAGAGACTTTGGTTTAAATAATCTATCAAACTAAAATTAAGTATTATAGGTATCTGAACTTTGGAATTTTATAATACCATCACCAACCTTTGCGAATGACACTAATAGGCAACCAAATGTTGTTGACGGTGAAAAATTCCCCTGAAGATATTTATTTCGAAGGGTATTTTTATCTTTTAAAAGTATTGGGGTACAGACTGTAAGTTTGAAAAATTTATAGAACTCACAATATTTCTTATTATACTTTAAATTCTCAAAATCATGTTTTCAATTCAAAAATAAACAAGAGAAATTGAGCTATTTGGTTACGATTTAGAGGGAATTTGGTTTTCAACTTGAGGAGCAGTCATGAAGTTTTTCGACGACTATGATGGGGATTATTTGATGTTATAGGTTTGTTTTTTGTCATATTTTATGAAAAGTTAATCAATTGATGTGTCGTTGAATATTACCCGAAAACATAGGAATTGAGACGAAAATGAGAGTTTTGAGGGTTTTTCGTTAGGGGTGATGTGACAGTCATCAGCGAGCACCAAATATAATTGAGAAATTAATTAATCAAAAGATAAAAATATATACCCTCACGAATAAGCATCTTGGGGACAATATTCCACTGTATCGGTCTATAAGTATCATTTGCAAATGTTGGCACTGGTAAAGTTCCAAAATTCTAATAATTTTGTATAAAAGGGTTATAGTTTGGGGTGATTTTGTTATTTACCTTATTTTTGTGTAATAACAAATTATAAAGTCACATGCATGAAAAGAGTTCAAGAAAAATGGTTAATTAGATTTGAATTTTCATTGATTTTTTGCTTGATTCGAAAATTCTTTAAGAATAAAAAAATTGAATATTCAAGTAATTAAAAAATTAATAAATAAACTTTACCTTGTATACTAAATTTTCAGTCATACTATTATACGTCAAATAATCTATATATTTTTATCTTTATTTCTTTCATTTCAAATTGTAATTTTTGTAAACTTTCTATCTTTACAACTATAAATAATATAAAATCATCAGTTAACGTTTAAAATTATTAAATTACCATTAAAAAGTATAAATATAATTTCAAAATTTCTAATTAAATTCTATTTTAATAAATATAAGCGTTGAAAGAAATAGGAAAACCAATATTTTAAATTTTGTGGGGCTTACAGGGAGAATTAATTTGCCGTGTTTTGTGTATGTTTTGGTTAAAATTTTGTTTTCAACTTGACTAAGGTACTTGAACTTTGAAACTTTATAATATTACCACAAAACTTTATGAATGATACTAATATGACGTCAAATGTTGATGACGGTGGAAAATTCTCCTGTAGATGTTTATTATGAAGAGTATTTTAATCTTTTAAAAGTATTCGGGTGGAGGTTGTGATTTTGCAAAGTTCATAAAAAGGGAAACTATCAATTTTCGTCTTATAAATTAGGCTCTTTCCAGTCTTGGTGCATCAAGTTTACACTTTCTAATTTTAGTCATTTAACTATTGAATTCATCCAATTTGAATCCGATTTTGACCGGAATATTTTCCGGACTGACATGGCCATCGAATTTGTATGCGTGGCTTGAAAACAGAAATCCCCAAATTCTTAGAGGGAAAATCCAGTGATGTGTCTGTCATGTCATTAAAAATATTAATTCAATTTTTAAAAATAATTAAAAAAATTCTAAATCAAATTAAAAGAAGTAACTTGGGAGTTTTTTTTCTTCTTCGATCTTCATCACTGGGTACCAGCAAACTGTGGATCTATTATCTTTCTTTGTTCTTTATCATTGCCAATTTTTATCTTATCCACTGTTCCAACAAATTCCTCATTGTATTCTCTCAAACCTGCTGCCTCTTTCTCACATAAATTGAAATCTCAGATCAAGCTACCCCATGGAGTAGTTGATCGAAGCTCAACTTCTATTGAATTAGAAAATTGTATTGAAAATTCTGGATTTTCCTGAGGGAATTGATGAAATTGTAATTTTTAGAGATGAGAAATGTTGTGGGTTAGTGAACAGGATGGCTACAATGGTGGTCGACCACAAAAGGGCAAAAGAAATCACGGCTTGTGTTCGGTAGGGAGGAAGAAGACAAATGATGATTTTTTTATTTCTTTTTTATTTTCCATTTATTTTATTTATCTTTTAATAATGTGGCAATGAGGATTTTAATTGGGGTGACATGTATACAATTCCGACAGCCACATCAGCACTAAAAGATTTCCGATCAAAATCGGAATGCAAGTGGAAAAATCCGATAGCTAGGATTAAAATTGGAAAGCTTAAACTTGATGCACAAAAATTAGAATGATCTTTACAGGACTATAATTGATATTTACCCTTATAAAAATTGCAAATAAGTCCTTATTATATTTTGATTTCTCAAAATCATGTCCTTAAATTTGAAAATAAACGAGAGAAATTGAGTAATCACCAGATAATAAAAATAACATAAATTCATAGAAAATTGATGCTCAAATCATGAGAATTAAAAACCTAAAACAATTTATGAGTTTACATGCATGAAAAAAAATCTTAACAAAAGGGTTAGATTTGAATTTCATCCCCCCATTTTCTCGAGTTTAAAATTAATAAGAATTAAAAATTCGAGTTGAGGCTTTTGTTGGGCTTGCACAGAGAATTAATTTGATATGAATTTTGTGCATTTTGGTTAAGATCTTGAGGAAATCTGGTTTTTAACTTGAGAGACAGCAATAGAGATTTTTCGACGACTATGTTATTTGATGGTATTGATGTGTTTTTCATCATGTTTTTATGAAAATTTAATGGAACGATGATGTCCAATTGAATTTGACCCAAAACATAGGGATTGAGACGAATATTGGAGTTTCGAAGGTTATTTGACCCAAAATATAGGGATTGAAACAAAAATTTGAGTTTTGAAGGTCTTTCATTAGTGACCATGTGGTGGCCATCCGCAAGCTGATGTTGGAAGAGAAAGATAGCAGCAAAAAAAAAAAAAAATTAATTAAGTAAAAGATAAAAATATCGTCAAAAATAAGTATTTTCGGGATAATATTCCCACCGTATCGACCTAAGTATCATTCACAAAGGTTCACTGTTTTAAAGTTCTAAAGTTTATATATCTTTGTGCAAAAGGGGTTATAGTTTGACATGGTTTTTGAAATTTACCCGAATTTTGAACTTACATGTACGAAAAACAGTTCAACAAAAGGGTTAAATTTGAATTTTCATTCATTTTCTACTCGGCTCAAATTTAAATTCTATAAGAACTAAAAAATCAAGAAGGGCTTTTGTGGGGCTTGCAGAGAGAATTAATTTTTTGTGAATTTTGTGTATTTTGGTAAAAATTAAGTTTTCAACTTGAGGGACGGTAATGGAGTTTTTTGGTAACTATGGTGGCGGTTATTTGATGGTAATGATGTGATTTTCGTCAAATTTTTACGAAAATTAATGGAAACATGATGCCCAATTGAATTTGACAAAAACATAGGGATTGAGGTGAAAATTGGAGTTTTGAAGGTTTTTTCGGTAGCGGTGATGTGACAGTCATCAACGAGCTGATGGTTGAATTAAGGAGGAAGATGCAACAAATAAATGAAAAATTAATTGATTAATCATATGACAAAGACACGTTAGCAATTTTGAAAATTTTGAGAAAAATGACTCAAATTGAAAAAAATTGAAACATAAAAGACCAAAATTGAAAAACGAATACTTAGTTGTCAAAAAATGGAAAGTGTCTTACATAAATGACCTAAATTGAGATTAACCCTACCTTATATAATAGTATCATACTTTAATAAAGTACTAAATTTATGGTATAACCTTTTTTTCTTTTTTTGGTCATATGCTTATAATAATATATCTTTGGAAAACTCTTCAAATATATTTTAATATTAGACTAATTTTGGTCTAAATTTTTAAATGTTCAAGATTATAGAAGGAAAAAACATGTAAACTTTTTCAATAAGAGTTTGGAATGTAAAGAACACTTGCCTATTTATAATTAAATAGAAAAATAAAATAAACATTGAATTATGTAATTATCCTTAACAAATATTTTTCTTTATAATTAGGAGTCCATTTAATTTCAATTTAATTTCATCATGTTAAAGGGTTAAAATCGGCATTATGAAAAATAGATAAAACATAATTTATACAATAAATAGAGTAATTTATAATAAATATGAACATGAACAAAAAACTGAGAACCATAAAAATAAAAATTTTAAGATGGTGAGTTCATATAGTACATTAATTAATTATGCAGAATAATAAAATAAATGAATAATATGGAAAATTTGAATGACATTTTTGTAAAAAAAAATTGAAATATTTTTTTAATTTTTTTTAATTAAAACATACTTGAAAATTATTTAAGATGCTCTTAAGAGGCCTTTAGATGTTTCTATTTAGTAAAACTATTAGATAAAGGCGAAAGAGTTTGAAAAAAAATTATAAAATATTTGGAACCAATTGTTAACAAATAGTTCATTTGTATATTTAAATAATCAATTAGAAATATATGAAGTTGTGTGAAGTATAGGTAGAAACATTGAACTAATGAGTCATATAATAAAGGTCTCAATCTGAAGCGACAAACTTGAAAATCTTCATTTTTTCCTAAGTTACTGAACATAAAGGTCATAACATTTATATATAAAGGTCGCACTTGTATAACATAAATGTCACATCTTTACAACATAAAGGTAACAACCTAAAGCGGAAAAAAAAATCCAGTTGCGCGGATACGGGTCGGTCGCCTCAATTGCACCAATCCAAATCTGTGCACCTGATGCACAGGAGCATTTGCGTTATTAACAATGCCCCTTCACAGAACAATGCTACAAATGTTTAATTATATACATACAGAACATGAATTTAGGATTTAATTTCAATTGCAACATGAATTTTACTTATAATACAAAAAACTCTCAATGTAACAATTGTTTCAATTTGTAACATGTTTGGGTTTTCCAGACTCTTATTACTAAGATGGAGCTTCAATTGTACAAGTTAATTGTCAACATATAATTTCAAATACAATCATCATTTACATTTAAATTTATACGTAAATGATTAACTTATACATATTAAACTTCACAGCAGCAATTGGAGCACTTAAAACTCAAAGATATCTAAAATTGAAATCAATGTTGAATGGTGTATTTTTGATATTACACTCAAAAAATTCATATTGGAATTAAAATTGAATCATAAATTCTTGCGTTTTTTTTTAAAAATTAAACTACTGCAATATCAAATAAATTCAGACACGAGTCTTCAGTTCAAATTACAAACATACCTTGTACAATCTCAAAATAAAAATATCTATTTTGTAGCCTATATATTCACCAACTAACAGTGAACCATGTTCACGTCAAATTGACGGCAATATTAACGGCATTCGGACCATGGTTAACCGACAATAGTGACGGCCTTCTAAATAAAAAACGAAGAAAAAGAAAAAAGAAAAGAGTACGCGTTGAATCTCCCTCCCTCCCTCCCTCTCTAAATCCTCTCGTTTCTGAACCCTAACTCTGCTTCAGATCTCTATCTCCAAAAACAGTTATCAAAAAATCTAGCAGAGAGGAGATGTCGGGGGCTGCCTTGGATATGACTCTTGATGATCTAATTAAGGCCAATAAAAAATCTAATGGTCGAGGAAGAGGTGGCCGCTCCTCTTCTCAGGCCGGTCCCGGCCCCTCCCGCCGCTCGTCTAACCGCTCCAACAATCGCGCCGCCCCTTACGCCACCCCCAAGGTCTGAATTGCTGTTGATTGTTTCTGCTTTTGGGCTGAGGATCAGCATGTTATTTTTCGTACTCATGAATTGTGGCATCGTATAGGCACCTGAATCAGATTGGCGCCATGATATGTTCCCTGGAGGTGGTAGGGCGTCTAGTATTGAAACCGGAACTAAGCTGTATATATCTAATTTAGATTATGGAGTTTCTACTGAGGACGTTAAGGTAATGTTTTCTTGTAGCACGTTTTGTTTCTTTATTTGTTTTTAGCTTTTCTTAATTCTTTAACAAATTTCAAGTTGCTGGGTTGAATCTCTGTTTTAATTAATTCAACCAAACACTTCGTTTTTATTGTGAAATGTTTAGTTTTTTCTGGACTTATTGTTGGTGAAACTTCAAGGTGACCCTTGTAGTTGCTTAGCGATGGAAGAATCTTTGCTTATGTCTGCATCACTGTGTTCTCTATTTTGTCATTTTTGACCTAGAGATGGGATTTTGTGATGATACATGGATGTAAATGCACAATCTGTATTCACAAATCTAGTTCAGTTCACTACCCTTTGGTATTATGACACAACCGATCATGTTGTTTCAAGGAATTTTTAGTTAATATAACTGAAAAGGCTAATTGTGATGCTTGCTAACGGAGCTATCAATAGGGCTGAGTTTTCTGTTTTATCAAATAAGTAAGAGGGATTGGGATGTGTGTGTGTGGCACACAGTTGTGGCGTGTCCATGACTATTCAATTGTAAGTGGGCTTGACCCCTGAATGGAGAATCCAGTGGACATATAATTAATCTCTTCAAGCAGGAGCTATCTCTTATAGACTAATGGATCTTAGCAAGAGGCATGTTTACTCTGCCAATACAATTAGATCCTCTTTCATCTGGCATTTCGAGGTGATAATGATATTGGTTTTCATGTTACACTATACTGACAGTGTTGGTTGGTTGTTTTATTTTATTTTATTATTTTATTTATTGTTTCTTTACATTTTATGTGTCCCTCAGAAAGTCACTTTTTTATCTTATCAACCCTCCTTGGCGTGTTGCTTAGTTCAATTTTCTTTTGTGTTTCTTTACATTTTATGTGCCCTCAGGTAGTCTTCTTTCATATCTTATCAACCCTTCTTGACTAGTAAATGTTTAATGTTAAATTACAGGAGCTGTTTGCAGAAGTTGGGGACCTAAAACGGTGTCTGATACATTATGATAGGAGCGGTCGATCTGAGGTATTATTTGAGTTTGAAGTAGTCTTGCTTTCTGGTGAAGTTTGTTCTTGCAGTGGTTTAGAGAAGTGTACTTCTTTAGGGTACTGCTGAAGTAGTCTTTTCACGAAGACAAGATGCGGTAGCTGCTGTCAAGAAGTATAACAATGTTCAGCTGGATGGGAAACCAATGAAAGTAGATCTTGTAGGAACAAATGTTTCATCCCCAGCTGCTGCTCTGCCACATGCCAGTGCTAATGGTGATTCAAATGTAGCTTCTCACAGGTGTGTGCTCTACCTTGATTAAATTTATATTGCCGGTTAACTATATGAACTGAGAGCCACTTATTGTTTTTGGCATGAATTGTCCCTGAACATTTTTTTCCCCTCCTTTTGGACATCTGATATTTTGTTAGCTTTATTGCTGCCTAAGATGGCGCATCAAATGTCACTGCCTAAGATATGCATCCTCTCTGCTCATGCTCGTGACCAATCACTGGGCCCACGCCTTTTGGCTTGGCTGAGTGATTTATGAAGGCAGTCAACACAAAAGCATGGAGAAGAACTGGTTTGTGTGTGTTTGCATTAGCATCTGCTTATTCCAGGGGACTAGTGGCTCATTGCATGTTCCAGTTCATCTTCCAAAATCCATCCTCTTAAACGCTCCTCCCACCCCCACCCCCACCCCCCAACCACAACAAATCCAAACATTTCCTCCCGAGTGAAGATTTGTTAGGTTAACCCGTGTTTCTGTAAATACCACTTCTTCCGCCATTGAGTTGTGTAGTTAGAACGTCTAGTGACTAGTATAAGAGTTGGAATAACTTCTCACACCAATAAATTCGCACATCCATTTATCAATTGAAGTAACTATAGTTTCCTTCTATATAACATCCTATTTAAGCATGAGAGAACTTTCAAACTGTTTGTGTTATACAAGCAGACATATGTTGTACATCCAGATTGTATCGTAAAATTTTGATTTTAAAGAAGCTTCTCTCAAAAAAATTATGAATTGAATTTCTGGAACTATACATTTAATGAGGCTTTTGATGTCCATGCTATTATGTGTTAAATGACAAAAACAAATATTTCCCTAGTTCTTCTTGAGAATATGAGTTCATTTGACTAGAATCCTATCTTGAAAATCTTAATTAATGGTTACTATTCTGGAACCTATTAATTTATTTACCAAGCAAACACGTGATTTGATGAAAGTTTACTATGCTTATTTTTTTCTGCATAAACTGAGATGAACAACTTTTCAGTGAAAGTTTTCTTTCATCTTTTAGTTACATTTTGCCTATTTATTATACCTTAAAATTTGTGGAGCAGGGTACAAGGCAGGGGTGGTTTTGGAAGGCCACGTGGTGTTGGACGAGGACGTGGATCTGGAAGGGGACGTGGGCGGGGAAAGGGCCATGGTGACAAGGTGTCTTCGGAGGATCTAGATGCTGACTTAGAGAAGTATCATGCTGATGCAACGCAAACATAATTGATGAAAAAATTTACTGGGTTATGTTTGCCCCTGCGTGTGATAAATCAAAAGGTTTAAACATTCTGTAACTTGACCAACATTTGGCTCATTCAATGAGGACAGCTCTCCAGTTGGAGGAGTAAAACTTTGGTTCAGGGAACCCGACTGTATCTTTCATTTTCACTTACAGCATGGGTTGATAGACAGATATTTGTAATCTATACTTTCGGCATCGCCTTTTATTCTAAAGATTAGTGTGCGAATTATGGATCCCTTTTGTTCACCACGGCTGAAGGTATTACAATAAACCGAAAGGTGTGGCAAAGAATGAAACTTGAAGCAATATGTTTTGTGCTTGAAGTTGGAGGAGCTCTGTATGATTTACTCATGAGGCATCAATCTTGAGGTAGGCTCTCCACTTTTCTTTCTATGCCTCATATAATGTTTAATTGTGCCCCACTTGTCTGAGTAGTTTCTCATGATGCGTCTGAAAGTGGTTTTGCTTTTGTGCAGTAAATTATCCGCCTTTGCATGCAAATCTTGTAAGGTTCTGTTTGGATTGAGTGGTTTGACATACAAAATTTGAAATGTGGGAGCATTCAAAACTCATCCAAATTGTTCAAAAATTAGTTCAGAATGAAACAGATCGATTTCAAAATCCATATCAATCCAAACACTACCAATGAATTTGGTACTATGAATTTCAAAATGTAGCCCAAGGGTTGATTGCACTGTTTATTTCCATTAGTTCCCTTCTGAGTTTCATCTGCCATTCATTTTCTTATACACTTTTGTGAATACACGGGAAGAATATGCATTTTCCTGGACTCTTTACTGTCTGGCAGGTCTTGTTCAAGCCGGGATGGAGATTTAATATATAGATAGAATGAGAGATATTAGTCTGAGATTATCATCTCCAGCAGATCATGGGTTGTGACTTGTTTCAAGAGAGTGTTTGTAATGTTTAGCTGGAATCAGATTTCTTTAAAGAGGTTTTGACCATTTGTTTAAGAAGATTCAATTGGCATAGAATTTAATATAATCTTGTTTAATTCTTCATTTGCATCGAAGGGTTTTAGAGATTACTCTGGATATTTATGTTACATATTTTGACTCATTTTCCTTGCATAGTTTGTGAAAGTTATCTTCAATGTTTGTGTTTGGTTTGGTTTGTTTGTAACGTTTGGAATTTAAGAAATTAATAAGAATATTCAAATTCCATTCAGATTGGAGTCCATATGTGATTCGCAAAAAGAAGTTCAAAGGGCTTGTAATAAGTCTACTAACACGTGTTACCTTCCAACGAGCCTTATTATCATGATGTGTAGGTATGTTCCTAATTTAGTTGGGCCGACAAAGCCCATTCAGCGTTGAGAACGGCCCAACATGCTGTGAGCCCACCTATGTCAACGCTACCCACCAGAAGGGAAGTTATAGGTGCTCTGGATTTGAGTACCTTAGAAATGTAAATGCATGCATAAATACATAATTAGCTTGTCTCCTGAAGAACACTTGGATCTTAGGTTTGAATCAACTGTCCAAACAACAGCTTTTCAACACTTGTTATTACAGGAGCATATTGTACATAATACAACTCTTTCAACTCAATGCAGATTCAGATACACCAGCCCTTCTGCACAAATATCTTCACTAACCCTTGCTAAACTCAAATTTTACGCATCTAATTTAAGATCGTCTTGCTTTTCTCAAGTATCCCCAACTAGAAATTATCAATCTCAACACAGAGTACAACATAGCTTGTATACAAGAAACTATAAAGTTCCAACAAGATGAGGGCCAGTACCATGGATAGAGCAATCGAAAAAAGAGACTTATCAGATGCCGAGGGTATCTCCCAACCTGTACAACAGCAGCGGTATCACATACCATGGAGAACAAGATAGATTATTTGCAACATCACATCCTATTAGCTGATTAGAAGAAAAAGAGTTAACTTCTAGCAGCTCACATGACGGATTTCTGCAATGGGATCAAGATTCTGTGCTCTTATCCCAAAATTTCATAAAGAAGGATTCTTTACCATGTACCAATATTAATATCAGATAAGCTGAGGGTCTAAGATTTACACAGTGGTGGAGAACATTGTTGAGTTGCCTAGAGATATATAAAACTTAGTTGAGACAAAAAAAAAAAAATCCTAGGTAAATATGCTGTGCAGCAAGATGAGTGTATTTTGAGCAAATTCAGATGGCACCAATATATAGTCCTAACAGAATGGTCCTGGATGGTGCATATGCATGACACGAAGGTGATTGCATGCTCCAGTTGAACAAATAAAGGGAATCAAAGCTCAAGATAGATCTTAAAAGTATCAAGGGTGTTCAATCTGTCACGGTAGTTCCAGTGAAATTGTAGAGCACAGTGAGAGAAGAGGATCCATCTCTTGAAAAAGCATGTCTTGAAAAAGCATGTGCCTAGACCTTGCACTTAAAGTGCCTTCCTTAACTTCAAGTGTAGCTTCCTTGAATTTCCACCCTTCCCAATCTAAGACATCACAAGGTGAGCCTAGACAACACATATATACTCCGAGAGGATCCACTAGTGTAATCCCCATGCTTAATACATGAAATTTTTATATTTGATTCAAAATGTTCATATTTTATCTAACAGAATTATATGCCTTACAAATTCACCCAAGTTATATATGTTGGGGTATTACTCATTCACTCAATGATTTTCCTTCATTTTACAATTTAATTACCATGGTACCAATGGTACCAATGGTCACAAAATCTTAATTAGCTGTTGCCTGGGTGATTTCCTTCAGTTAACACTGATATTAATATCAAATTTTTATCAGAAAAATAAAATAATTCCTATTTCAAGGCACAGTATGATGGAAGAAACACAGAGAAACAATGATGCACCAAATGACCAAGCCAAAATTACCAGCATATATGCATCATCAACTAGCAAAAAAATTCAATCACTCACAGGAAAAAGAAAATCTAAGGCATCCCATGCGGCATGACGAACAGCTCTTGTTGGGTACATTGGAGCACCTGGACATGTGAAGCTATATAGACAAGTTTTCAGTCTTGTGATTGTTGCCAATCTAAGTTCCAGACCTGTAGATATTATGAGTAAATTCAACCATTACAGACGTGAAGTCAGCACATCTAAAGGGTCCAAGAAAATATTCAACCCATTTAGACATTGCATAAGCAGTTAGAGGTGAGAAAAATGTACCTTGAAGAAATTTTATCTGAGAAAGGTAATGCAGAAGGACAGGCTCCACTTTCAACTTTTGAAGCTGATAATAGAAATACCAATTTTGAATGAGATGGAGAACAACTTGCAAGTTGATGTCATGATCAGGACGCACTTATAGACCTATCTTCATGTGTTAGTGTTACACGCCTGTCAACAAGACGTCAATAGAATGCACATTACCTGATCAGCTAGTTCAGTCACAAATATATCTGGGGCACCACCAACCAAGAAAGCATTTGGAAAATCAGGGAATTGCTTCAGAAAGTTTTCAAGCTTGTCAGCTGCGAAGAGTATAATCAAATTGCTCAAGTAACGAGGAAATGGAACCTACAATTGGATCATTGACATATCGCATATATCAAGTAAGAGATCTACCAACCTGAGTTATAGAAAAAAATGAATCTTGACAGGAGAAGAAACAGGTCCCGCTGAGCCTAATAACATTCAGAAATTACATTTTATTATCAAATATAACTTTATGAAAATAGAGAATCTGATGATGATGGATAGTAGACCTGTAAGGGAATCTTCTTTAATCTCTCAGAACGTAGAGCAACTTCTTCAAGGAGATACTACAACCAGTGACAAGCGTCAGGCCCTAATGTCGTGCTATAGAACTCCAAATGTAATAATAGTGAAAAACACTATCTCCCAAAGAAACATCTCACCTGAAATAGACTCTGGAAACGCCTTGCATTTGATTGGATGTCAATCCTGGATTTATGCATGCATTTAATGACAACTTCGCAAAGTATGAAAAAAGAAAGTGAAATATTATCTCTCTATCCTTTTTTTTTTTTTGTGCATGTGGAAGAGTGCATGTGTTTTCTTTTCTTTTCTTTTTTTCTTTGGTGCGGGTGGGTGGTGGTGGTGATAGGTAGTTGGGGAAGCTGGGTTCCTGGATGTCTTTCTTCTACCTCTTAAGTTCAGTAAAATAATAATAATAATAATGGAAGTAAGTTAACTATGCTAAGCATTTCGATTCCTGCATGTCCTGATTGCTCCTCCACAAACAAGACATGATAGAAAAAGATTTTGTAGACTTTGGATGAAGGTCGTCAAGAGATATAGGTCGTTATGAGCAGGAAAACTGTTGGGTTCAAAGAGAAGGCCACAACTTTGCGGTATACAACACCATTCACAAATAAAGGATTAAGTCCCCCCCCCCCCCCTCCCAACACACACCCCTTTTGCTTTGTTGTATCTTATAGAGCAACAGCCAAATACGCACCATTTACTGTCTTCCAGAAAAATAGCTATTTACAAGGTCACAGAAAATGCAGAACAAGGATCATTCAAGTTCATATAATCTGTCGCGGCAAAGCTAAAGGGGTGGTGTTAACTTAAATTGCCCAGACTTAGAAGGTTAAACCTGCATCAGCACACTCAATGCATGTTATAACAATAAAAGTAACAGATAAAAGCTCCTTACCAGAATACATTTGTAGCACCTTGGACAAGAGCAGAAGAGTAACGCAGTAGAACCTCAGGGCTATCAAGGTGAACCTCAAACAGCTGCACATTGAAGTGCATGTTAAGATAATGGTGAGAGAAAGAGACAACGAAAATGGTCAATAGGGAAAGACAATAAGAATGCAAAGAAGAGAGGCGAAGATAATATAACATTGGTATATGAAGCGAACAATGGCAGATAAAGGAGAGACTAACAGGGGAATATGAAGCAATCTCAAGAAGGTTACACCACTATCAACGACCATAAGCCATTGAAATCAAAGAAACCACCACACTAACAAGAAGACATACCCATTTGTGGAACAAGAGTGAAAAAATATTAGATGCAAATGACTGGCTCCAAAGTTGCACAATCAGATCGAGGACTGGTTTCCCATTCTGAGGGATGCTGACAAAATGATCAGCAAGCACGTCATAAAAGCAGATAGGGCCCCCGTACCCATCGTCAACCACAGAAATTGTACCTTCCTCACCAAAAATGGTATCTGTTGCAAGTAAGAGCAGAGAATAAGATCACATGATAGAACCACTGAACAACTGATATTACCAGGGAAACCTATGATCTTCTCTTGAATTTTATTTTTAATCTGAATAGTTTACTACACACATAAGGCCCAAAATATGTTGAGAACGCTTATTCAAAACTTTGTGCATGCATGATTTGAGTGTGACACTAAGTATGATCATGATGTTTATCTAATGTCATACTACTGCCTGCAGGCTGCATGTACAGTTAAATGTACTATGCTAGGACTTTGTTATATATCATCAAGCCTTTTTAACCCTTGGTTGGCCTAGTATGTACCCAAGATACTGAAAAACTTATCAATGTAGGACCACAGTGTGGCTCGTGATATGTTCAAGTTCCAGATAAAAATTGATAATATAGAAGAACCAAAAGGAAGTAACTTTCCAGATCATGGACACTACTACCTACGGAGGTGTGCTGCTTCCCAAAAAAAAAAAATCCTAACATTTTCCAAATGAGCATATTTGACACCCACTAATGATCCATTAGACACTGGGAATTCTTTCCCCACTTAGCTTCCCAATGTTCATGCATTCATTGCTAGTTGCTAATTAAGAAAAACAGCATGCAATGTATATGCATTTAAGTGCTACTGAGAAAAGGGAACAAATTCAGAAACATGCACCAAAATGATAACTGGAATTTCACCTTTAGATCGCTCATCCACTTCCAGAGCTATATCCGCAAACAACTCCTGCAACAAATTTCTTGTCTGCGATGCCGAAGCTAACGCCTACATTAAAATGCCATCAATCATCAAAACCACCACCAACAAAATCAAAATACATAAACAAAAATTACAAAATTCAGAAAACACCCAAATCATGCATATCGTTGAAACTCAGAGGCTTCATACACGTTGAAGCTTCTTCTCAATCTCGGTAGTGAGCGCATTGAGATAAGAGGAGCCGCGAGCCGTCGACGCCGGTGGCATTCTGATCGCAATCGCCTATCGATCATTTGAAACGGAGGCACAGCTGATTCGAATTGGCGTGTGTATATATAGGTTGTGTATACATGATTTTTACGGCACCGTTAATTTCAATGGAGACAGGATTTTGACTGTGTGAAAATTATCCTAATCCGTGAGCAAGGATGAAAATATCGCGAAATATCGCGGATATATCGCGGATATATCGCAGATACGGATATTGCGATACGGATATTGGGTGTTAATGTTTTTTTCCTGGGTATCGCGGATATTTCGCAAAATATCGCAAAATATCGATATCGATATCGATATCGGTTCAGTGTAGTATAAAATTGGATGGAAATTGGGAAATATCGCGGATATATCGCAAAATATCGCATGTATATCAAAATGAGCGATTTTGATTCACAAAATTGAACTATGTGATTTTTTTTCCTTACTTTGTATTATGTATTGTGTTTGATATTGAAAGTAATATATTCTCCTCACATCAATCTTTCATTCACGGATATAGCCATATTTTGTGGCTTTTTTAAATTTCCATTCCTTTAACCAATTATTACTTCATTTACTTTCTTTTTTTTTCTAATATTTTTGCATGATATATTTCTATATATATATATATATATATGTTGAAGGCAAGTGAACATTTTCTATCATACAATTTAAGGTTCAAGGTATGATATTCTCTCATATCAATAACTCTCTCCCAACATTTTTGATTAAATTAATTTCAATTATTTACTTTATAGATTATGACTATTTTAATGTATCTAATTTATTTATTTTTTTGGATATAGGGCATTGACATTGGAGAGGAAATACTTGTATCACTATATATATCACTCAATTGTCATTTTGAAGAACTACAAATTGGTATGTAAATTTAATCTTTTTTTTATTTTAGTTGATAAAACTAGCATTTTATTGGTATATTGTAAATTGCTATGTTTAATTGTGCTAATTATGTATATGTTAGGCGAAGCATTTAGTTAACTTAAAGAACTTTATTATAAAATCATAATTTTACAATTAATTATTTTATAGTGAAGCTAGCACGTAAAATGTAATGTTGTAATTGTGTATTTACAATTAATTGTTATAATTAGTTTTAGTAAAATTTTAATAGTGCTAATTATGTATATGTTGGTATATTGTAAATTGCTATGTTTAATTGTTGGTATATTGTAAATTGATGTGTTTAATTGTGCTAATTATGTATATGTTAGGTGAAGTATTTAGTTAACTTATAGAACTTTATTATAAAATCATAATTTTACAATTAATTATTTTATAGTGAAGCTAGCACGTAAAATGTAATGTTGTAATTGTGTATTTATAATTAATTGTTATAATTAGTTTTAGTAAAATTTTAATAGTGCTAATTATGTATATGTTGGTATCAGTACTGCTTGGATCAAGATGACATTCCATCTACTATGTTTGAACCTCATAGGTCATCCTTTTGGTACTAGTGTATTGTATGATGTAATTTTAGTAATTTTGTCTTGTATTATGTAATATATTATCATTTTTCATTCGAAAAACAGTATTTATAATGCTTATTATCTATATGTTAGTTTTAAATATATTATTTTAATGTGATTTTGAGTGGAATATATGTGTAATGAAGTGTAAAAATAATCCCTAAAATTTCATATTAAATTTCCAAAATTTTAATAAGATTTCCGTTGTTTTTTCAAATTTTTTGCGATATCGATATGCGATATCGATATCGACATCGATATATCCGTAAAATCAAAGTTGCGATACGACATGCGATATCGATATTTTCATCCTTGTCCGTGAGTGAATAATCAGCCTAACCGGGGTGGGGTGGGGTGGGGATTGCTTCAAGAAATGATCCGCTTTCTCTTATTCCTCAAAATTTATTATTTGTGTGTTCAATCTTAATAACATTTATTCAATATCATTTACTTTGATGAAAATAGTTGAAACTGTTAACCTAAACTTGAATATTTTAATTTCAAATAAATCAAAATCACTCAAAAAAATTCCTCAACTTTTTTGCCTATTACAAAAAAGAAAATATTTATACATTTAAAAATTAAAAAGTATTTTAATTTTAATTTCAATTAATATATACTTCAGCTTATTAAAGAAGTAATCTTTATTTCAAATATTAAACTAATTACATTTATTTTAAGTAAATTATAATTTGATAAAATGGTGGCCAAAAATAAGATGTACCTTCTGCATATAGAAATGTACCACAATTGCGGCGGTTTCCAATCAATCCTCAACTCAACTGAGTTCACCTAGGCCCTAAATTCACCGTCAATGGCCGCCTGAGAATCGTTCCAAAAAATGAGGACGCCAATTCGAACCTCAATTCCTTTCTCCGAACCAAGACTCGCGGCTGCGGCCTACCGCCGTCGCTTCGCCAAAGATGATGACGAAAATTTCCTGGCATTGCTAAACGACGTCATGCGGGGCAAGCAGAGCTGGTCAATTGCTCTCGAGAAACCTTCCATTTCCACGTTCCTCGACCCTCGTCACATCGAGAGTTTTATCCTCCAGAATCTCCATGACTCCAGGTTGGCTCTCCGCTTCTTCAATTTCCTCGGCCTTCACAAGAATTTCCCCCACTCGGCGACGTCGTTTTGCTTGCTGGTTCACTCCTTAGTCCAGTCGAAACTTTACTGGCCGGCGTCCTCTCTTTTGCAGACCCTTTTAGGAAGGGAGGAGAGTCCCAGTTTTGTTTTTCAGAAATTTTTGGATTCTTATAAAAGATCCAATTTTTATTCGGCTTATGGTTTTGATTTACTGATCCAGAACTATGTTCAGAGAAGAAGAGTTCTGGATGCTGTTTTGATTGTGAAATGGATGAAGGAATGTGGTTTATTTCCAGAAGTGAGGACCATAAGTGCTGTGCTATATGGTTTGATCAGAATAAGGAGATTTCGAACAATGCTTGATTTGTTTGATGAGATGTTTGTGAGGTCTAGATTGATCCCAGATGTTTATGTATATGCTGCTGTTATTAAGTCCTTGTGTGAATTAAAGGATTATGATAGAGCAATTGAAATGATGAGGTTGGTGGAGAAGAATGGAGGGTGCAAATTGAATGTGGTTATATATAATGTGCTGATTCATGGGTTATGTAAGAGTGGCAGGATCCGGGAGGCTGTTGAGATTAAGAAAATGTTGGGGTTTAAGGCTTTGAAAGCTGATGTTGTCACGTATTGTACGTTAGTGCTGGGATTGTGTAGGGTGGATGATTTTAGGTTTGCAAGAGACTTGGTATATGAGATGGTGGAGTATGGAATTATTCCGAGTGAGGAAGCTTTATCGAGTGTTGTTGATGGGATGAGAAGAAAAGGAGAATTTGGTGATGCTTATGAATTGATCGATAAGGTGGGGAAACTTGGGCGAATGCCTAATTTGTATGTTTGTAATGCTATGATTCATTCTCTGTGTACGGATGAAAACTTGGAAAATGCTATGTTACTTTTCATGAAGATGGAGGAAAAGAGGTTGCTGATAAATGATATAACTTATAACATCATCATCAGTTCATTCTGCAAAAGAGGACAACTGGATGAAGCCATTACTATTCTTGGTAAAATGCTCGGTGCTGGGATAAAACCAACAGTTTACCCATATAACATCTTAATTAGTGGACAGTGCAAGTTGGGAAAGTTGAATGCAGCTGAGACTTTGTTTCTTGAGATGCATGAAAAAGGATTGAGCCCAACTGTTGTGACATATACATCGTTGATTGACGGTTATTGTAAGCAAAGGGAAGTGGATAAGGCATTCCGCCTATATCATGAGATGACAGGGAAAGGGATTTCACCAAATGTTCACACATTCACAGCACTTATCTATGGTCTTTGTCATGCAAATATGATGAATGAAGCATGTGATACGTTCAAGAATATGTTAGAAATGAATGTTGCTCCAAACGAGGTAACCTACAACATTCTAATAGAAGGAAACTGTAAAGTAGGTAACATAGCAAGAGCCTTCGAGTTGTTTGATGAGATGTTGAAGAAGGGTCTTACACCAGATACATTTACCTATAGGCCTCTTATCACTGGGCTCTGTTCTGCTGGTAGGGTATCTGAAGCCAAAGAATTTGTGGATCGTCTTCACAAGGAACACAATAAGTTGAATGAATTTTGTTATTCTGCACTTTTAGATGGTTATTGCAAGCGAGGAAGATTGAAGGATGCATTGAGTACTTGTGCTGACATGGGAGATAGAGGTATTGACATGGATCTGTTTTGTTATGCCATAGTTATTCAAGGGATTCTTGAAAAAAAGGATACCAAATTATTGATCTATACTTTGAAGGAGATTCACGACCAGGGATTGAGCCCCGATAATGTTATCTATACTAGCATCATCGACAAGTATGGAAAGGCTGGAAATCTTGAGATGGCTATGGCTCATTGGGATATTATGGTTACAGAAGGAGTTACCCCAAATGTTGTAACATACACCGCAATGATTAATAGCCTATGTAAGGCAGGATTTGTCAGAAAGGCAGAGATACTATTGAAGGAGATGTTGGTTAATGGCATAATTCCTAATGAGATGACACATGGATGCTTTCTCGATCAGCTTACCAGAGAAGGGAACATGAAAGAGGCCATACAGCTGCATAAGACAATGCTTAAACTGTTTCTTGCAAGCACAGTCTCTTACAACATGCTAATTCGAGGTTTCTGCAAGTTGGGCCTGATTCAGGAAGCTTCACAGATCCTAGTTGAAATGTCGAATAACAGTATGTCTCCAGATTGTATCAGCTACTCGACTATTATGTATGAACATTGTAGAAGGCGTGACTTGCAAGGAGCCTTCAGCTTATGGGAATCCATGCTAAACAAGGATATTAAGCCTGATGCAGTTGCTTATAATTTCTTGATACATGCATGCTGTGCTGCTGGGCAGTTCAAAAAGGCTTTTGAATTTCACAATAATATGAAAAAACGGGGTCTAAAGCTGACTCGGGCTACCTATGCATATCTTGTGCAACAGAGAGGATTATCGTTTCAGCCACCCACCAGCTAATCATTTGGTGAAGTGATGACCATCAGATTCAAATGCATAGATTTGGTGTGAATAGATTGTTAGCCATCTCAGTGAAGATTGCAGAGCACAGGTAGAGCTAGAAGAAGCCACAAAGGTCACGATGGGGCTAACACTCTGGACATTGTACCAGAATGTTAGTTAACGTTAAATGTATCAACATTCAAAGAGTCATATGTTCGGGGTGAAAGGTATTTGTTTGATAGTAACCTCTGTTGTGATTTAAACAATTTTTAAATTTTAAGAAGATGCTGACTTTGACTCCATAATACACAAACATTTTATTTATGTAAACACTTCCACACTTTCAAATAATACAAAATGCAAAGAAAGGTAACCAATGACCAATGTTTCCTGTTCTAAAGTTTGACAATAACTAGAATGGTATGAGACATGTCAACTCAATTTTTTTATAAAAATACTGAAGTAGATAACTAAAACGAAAAACACCAAATATTATATACACGTAAAACTAAATGTAATTCATCCCTGTAATACTAATGGGCCTTATAAGACTGATAAAGTTATTTTCGTTTAAAGAACATATTGTTTGATATATTATTACTTGATGGTGTGGGCCATGCCTCAGTACTAATGCTATAAATAGGCACCATTGGAGTAAACCTTAACATTCCTTGTCTAAAAACACGCTCCACGCTCCAGAATTAATTAAAAAGAACGGGTACGAATTTGATTGATTTCCAATGAAATTATCGCATTTATACAAAGCTCATACAAAATTGGGAGTAAAATTTGAGATCAGCCAATACCAAGAGTCAATGATACATTTCCAAAATAGATGGTTATCCTCATGAAATGACACTGAGTAAATTCCACACAAATAGTAAAATTTGAACAAAATCACATAATTTGGTCTAGATTTAAACATTACTACAGATATAAACCTTCGATAATAGGGGAATATCATAGCCTTGGCCAAGGCACCATAGTTCCACAAATATTAACATCTCTCTAGACTAATGCAGAGAGCTTATACCATACTCAGCCGAAACTCTAGAGATTCACACGACTTTCAAAAACATCGAGACCCATCTCGGTCGGGTCAGTAGCTTGCAATTCTACCTGAATGCCATCTAGTTCCCTCTTGAACCTGTCTTTAGAGCTAGCATAGATCATTTTGCTCCTTACCTTTGCAGTGTCTGGGGACCTTAGCACAGAGAACAGGGACACACAATGTATTATATAACAGAAAGATAAATAAAGCCTAGAGATTGACTTTAAAATGTCAGGTATCAGGAAGGAATATTACCAAGCAATGAAGAAAATCCTGCTCTTTTGGACATTCTCTTTTGTCACAAAGTCAAAATCAAAAACAGCATATCGACATTCTTCAGCAGGAAGGCTTGCCGTGAAGTCCTCATAAGTTTCAGCTGGTTCACCAAGCTTTTCCACAATAACCTGTTTTTGCTTCTCCTCAATCTTATACACTATGAAGCGGTGCGTCCTTTTCGCTTTCAACTCCATAAACTTCAGTTTGCAGTCATCGTGAACTGCCATCCCTGATGCTGCATTAGCCTGTACACAAAAAGAATACAAAAATTGATAATATGAATTTTAAATAATAGAGAATCCTTCTAAGTTAATATAATCTGATGGTGATCAATAAAGATGATCTCAATAAACGTGAGAAATATGTCTAATACTTAAACCAGGAGGTGGGTGGGTGAGTGAGCCTTCAATTTCTCTCCTGATTCTTAGTGAGTAAATGGCAACACCCCAACCACGAAAAAAAAAAAAACATAAAAGCCAACATCTATTGTGGGTATAGATAGAAAGACCTCTAGAACCTACAGTTGTCACAATTATTTTGAGCTACTTCATCAATTTAATTTAGAAGAATAAAATCATTAAATCAAATTCTAGTTTCTACTACCATTAATATGCAACATCATCAGCAACAAGAAACAATCCAGACCCCCCTCAATCTCCTTAACACCCTTTTCACCCAGCTCTCATCATTTCTACTCAAACCTCATGGTTTCTAAATCTGGCAATTTTACATCAGCCACACTTGTCCAAACCCAGACAGAAGTATATCCATTGGAAGATATTACAAAACCAGTTTTCAATTACATGTACAAAATGTTGCTGCCAGTTGTTCTTTTAGGAATACATTAATGTGAACATACCATTGCAAACCAAGTAACATACACCATACGATTACATTACTCTAGTTCACAAAGTGGCAATGAAAAACGGCATTACACCAAACTACCATATGGTCCATATCATACAAGCCAAATGATATGCATCACAGCATTTATTTCCCTACAGAAAATGATCAAGTCCAACAATTAATTTGTTTGACAGAAATTTTAAAAATAATCATTGAGGAGGAGCATTATTTTTGAGCTCACACCGAGTGTTCACACTCATATAGAGTATTTGCACCTTGATAACTGGAGTTCTGTAATAACAATCATTAAAAAATCCGTTCAAACCTACACGACTTATATGAACATGCACTAAACACTGAATGAAGGAAGCCCAGGCTATTTGTATTGCTAAAGAGAGACATAAGAAATGTGAATTAACTATTGTATCAGTGGACCTGAAAAACAACAAGAAAATAACAATTGTCAATGGCAACATGACATTCAGCTAATAATCAAGACAGAGCATGGAAACCAGACCAACATACTAAATTAACGTAGTACCCCAGTCAACTCACATAACATATTATTTCAGTTTTCCAGAATAAAAGCACAAAATTCAGTCATAAATAAACTAGGTAGTTGTAACTTGTAAGCCATACAGAAGAACCCTTACAAGTTAGCAAATCCAAGATCTACCTAAAAGCTTCATAACCAATCAAAATATCGAAATTAAACAATCAAAACTACATCAAATTAGATCTATTAATCTATTAATATATAAATATGAAAACAAAAAAAGATGAATAAGATAATTATCCAGACACTCACAGCTGCCCATAAATGTTACGTTTTTTATTTCCAGACCAGTGCATAAAATAACTAAGATCTCAATTCGGATTTGGAAACCAAATGCTAAGAAAAAATTTAAAAAAAAAAAGTTCAAATCAACTGAAATCATTTCTAAGAAAAAAAAAAAGGCAATCGAAAGGGTGAAGTAAAATTAGAAGCTGAAAATCATTACCATGGTTGCGAGGTTTGATCGGAGAAGATCGAGGTCAGAATCCTAAAAGAGAAAATCTAGGGCTGGCCTTTAAAGAGGACGAGGGATTTTAGAGAGAGAGAGAGAGAGAGAGTACTCAAAAACACACAAATGACATTTATTCAGAGAGGATCAATAGCAAAAAACATAGGAGGAAGAAAAGACATGAAATGTCGAGCATGCCCCTGAGACACCTTGGTTAAGTTGTCCTTTCGCTGTCTTCCTTTTTTACCCTTTTCCTTCATTTCTTTTTCCTAGCTATTTTAATAACAAAATTGCACTTGGAATACTGAAAAATGTAATTAGCATTACTTTATTAAAATGAAAAGTGTATCTAATAGTAATTCTCAAGGTGTATAATCCCACTATTTTAACTAAAGTTGGTAGTTTGATTACGAGCAATAAAGTTGGGTTAGAATCTAAATATAGTAGTTCGAAAAATGTCGAGTCTATTTAATCATACCAAAGGTACTGTTGACTCTACCCTAATGTGCTCCCGTTCCTTTTTTATCGATTTGTCATTCTCATGTATGATTTTACTATCTCCCCTCTTAAGAATATGTTTGGACTGGAGCGTATCTGGACATTAAGAGTCTGATTTGAATTTGAAATATTAAATTGATTTTGAAAATGTGGATCTTAATATTCTTATGTTTGTTTTGAGGTTTTATATGGTGAAATTAAGGGGTGGTCTCATACCAATACCGTATCGAAAAATTCGGTATTCTTGAATTCAATACCGTTACCGTACATAAAAACTCGGTATACCGAAATTTCGGTATTATAGGTAGTCATACCGTTTCATACCGGTATACCGAAATTTTACGATATATCGAAAATACCGTCATACCGAAATGAAAATATATACCGAAACTTCAATATACTGAAAATATCGTAATACCAAAACTTTGGTATACCGGTATATCGAATGAAAAATATTATATTTATTAATTTATTAATATAAAATTAATATATATTTTAATTTATTATATTATTTTTGGTATTTTGGTATATACTGAAATACCGAAAACTTTGGAAAATTATACCGATACCGTACCGAAATTTTCGGTATGCCGAAATTTTCAATATTTTCGGTATTTTTTCGGTACGATAATCTCAATATTTCGACATTCGATATTTTTCCCACCCATAATGAAATTATAGTTAAGAAGTCAATCATACCATAAAAGACATATGAAGTTGTATTCTTTTATATTGAAAAGAACAATTTTTATTGAGACTTGTATATAAGTAGATAGTGTATTAGTGTATAAAAAAGCATAGTAAACATTATAGAATTTTACAAATATCATAACGGAAATGATTGAAATTTTGTACATCACAGTTCTCGAGTGCGATGACACGTAAAAATTTACTTAAAACTCATGAACATTGCTTTTGAAACATCTTATCGAATATTCGTTTTATTTATTTTCTCCACATTTGTAATGCATTTTTATATATAATGCAAATACACTTAATTGATGTGATGGTGTTTTTGTGTGTATTTTAGGGTAGGAAGTGTTCTTAGTATTTGTGTTGATCAATAACCATCTCGATGGCAGTGTGTGGAGTGTACACTCCAATGAGAGAATGAGGTGCATTACAAGTGTCATGGAGGCAAGTGAGGAGCTGCACACAGGAACTATGCTTCTTTATTACTTTTTCTGATATTTTGTTTTGTTTATATCTATATATGTAGTTTTGTTTTTTTTTTTTTAATGTAGAAATGTATTTTTAAAAAGTTGATGTTTTATATTAGTGAGTTGTCACTTAAAAATAGGGTTAATTGCGCGAAACCCCCTTGTGTTATACAAAACTTGCATCGGTCTCCCTTGTATGATAGAAATTGCGCGAAAACCCCTCGTGTTTCTATAAATGCGACACGAAATCCCCATTTCTGTTAAACTTCACGGGTTTGTGCTTCACGCGCCTCATTCTTTATATACTAATTTGCAAACTTCACAGGTTTGATTTCTGACCGTTATTTGCAGGTAAATATACTAATTTGCCCTTGCCTTTTCTTTATATATGTGTGTGCATTATCCAACCTTCAGTGGCATGAAACCCCTCTCCTCTCACTACTCTCACAACAATCTGGTAAGTGTTCTATAATTTTTTTTTTTATTTCCAATTCTGAATTTAACATATTTTGTACTCAAAAATGTTGTAATGTACAATTTTTTTAGGATACATGTCTTCCACGTATAGGCCATCGATATCAAAAAATGAAGAAACTTTAGATTTACGATACACCTACAAAAAGTGTTATTGTCGTAGAATTGCTGAAATTAAAGTAGTTGGCCCATCCAAATTTCATACCCACTTGTAGCTCAAACTGGCCCATATACATCCCCTCCACCCACTCTTGATCCCTCTCCCCTAGGTTACCTTGCTCAGCCTCTTCCTCACTATACCAACTAGCCTCCTCCATCCCCAAATCAAACCCCTCTTGCTCCCTCTCTTCTGCCCTCTTTCTCTTTTTTCTTTCCCTCAACAACTCTTGACATTTCTTAAAAACATCTCTAGCATGTGTTTCAGCCCTAGCAGCAAAAATATCATCATCTTCAGGCCCCTCAAAGTCCTCACACATCCATGAGGGGCATGAAGATGATGTCTCAGAATCACTCTCTGCCCCACCCTTGAATGACTCATCAGAAGAGTCATCCAATTCACCCCCCTCACTCTCTGCAACACCCTCACCCTCAGCCCCAACACCCTCACCCTCAGACCCAACACCCTGATGTTCAGCCCCAACACCTCACCCTCAGCCCCAACACCCTAATCCTCAGACCCAACACCCTGATCCTCAGAGTTAACACCCTGACCAGACCCAACACCCTGACCCTCAGCCCCAACACCCTGACCCTCATCAGTCCTATAGCATATTGAAGGGACTGAGTCTTGGGATTTGATCATGTTTCCTTCACTATCAATGGCTTGAAGAGGACCTGGAAGGTCCTCAAAATAAAAGGGGATCACATCCCTGCCCTTGTACTCTTTGAAGAGTGACATAAGAGCTTGATCATCTCTGATTAGTTTTAAACCACTATCAATGTCTACCCCAGGTGAACATGAATAAATTTCTACATTTGTACTCTTACCCTTACAATAATTACTGTAAATATCAAGTAGATCATGGAAGAAGAAGGTATCCACATTCACAGGTGGTACCCTCACCCTCAACCCATCTACATAACTAAGCTTTCCCAGATGCCTAAAACTACCCCCCACCCAAGCATCAAATATGAAATACTCATCATCAACCATAATCTGAAAACACAATAAACAATTGACATTTAATTACACTGCACACAATACTTATAACCAATCAACATGCATAATTAACATACACTTCAGAATCAGAATCTATAAATTAATCCCTATCATTAAAATAATTAAGAAAAGTAAAATGACAAAATCTATAAATCCCTAATCTAAATAACATAATTAAATCCCTAATTCCTACTTCTACAAACCCCAAATCCCAAATTCCCTAAACTGTAAACCATAATTGTTAAGTTTATGAAACCTTAACCCTAAATTGTAAGTTAATTACCCTAATTCCCCAATTTTCCTAATTGAAACTCTAACCCTAAATTGAAACCCTAATTCAAACCGAAACCCTAATTGAAACCATATACCTAAATTGAAACCCTAATTTAAACCGAAACCCTATACCTAAATTGAAACCCTAATTTAAACCGAAACCCTAATTGAAACCCTATACCTAAATTGCAGTGTAGTTACCCTAATTCCCCAATTTCCCTAATTGAAACCCCAACCCTAAATTGAAACCCTAATTGAAACCGAAACCCTAATTGAAAAACCATTCACTCAAAAACTGAACAAAATCGAAACCCTAAACAATATCCAGAAGCATTAAACGAAAAAACAAGAAGAGTTTGAAAATGAAAATTTTGAAAATGTCGAAAGGGAAACGTACTCGATAACATCTAGCCCTAAATCAAAACGACTTTTTTCTTTCAATCGTCAAATAATAACACTAAAATCACAACACACCAGAGAAAAAAACCCTAAACCAAGAACTGAAACCTACCTGTTCGATGAAATCGCGACCTAGAACAAATACACCTTAACCCCGAAAACCTGCACTCACACACTCCACTCACAGGAGACTATACACAGTAGAAAAGGAAAATAATATCAGGGGAAACAACGGCGAGGTTTGGTCGGAGACCGGACGGATTTTTTGATTGATTTTCCTAAGTTTCTCCCACTCTCTCTCTCTCAGACCCGATCGAATTCTGGGAATATTCCCACTAGAGTATATCAGGGGCCTAACGGGCATTACGGTGGAGAAAATTAACGGCGTGTACACCCGTTAGCTAAAGTGGAACGTGTGTCGACTTTTAGAAAACACACGTGTAAATCATGCAATTTCTATCATACAAGGGGGACCGATGCAAGTTTTGTATAACACGAGGGGGTTTCGCGCAATTAACCCCTTAAAAATAGTATGTTTAAAACAATCTAATGTGGATGCTCTTAGGGTTTGTCAAGTTTGAGCAAACTATTTAGTTATACTCATATTAAATTAAATATATTTGAGTTTTTTAATTGTGTTTTAAGTTTTTTCATATAAATCTACCATAAATAATTCAAAACACTCCTCGTAATGAAACATGTAGTGTGTGTTTTTATTGTATAGACCATTAATATATTTTCTCATATAATTAATAATTTATTATTTTTCTGAATTTATAAAATTTAAAATAATTTTAATAATCTCATGTATTTCACGAGGTTTATACTGGTATATGATAGAACAATGATCTATCAAGTGTGTACAAAACGCATGTTGGTCTTGGCCAACCTCGAGTATGGATCGATTTGATCCAATTTGTTTGGCTTGTGGATGAGTCATGGTTGACTTTTTTTTTTTTCTATAAAAAATGAGTTTGATTTGAATTTCAAATCGATAAAAGTGTACCAAACTTAAGGTGTTTGATTTGTATTATAAAAGAGTATTCTTATTCATTTGAAAGTGTCATGTGAGTATCTCCTTACATAGATGTCCATCAATAGATCGTAACAATCATAATCGTGTGTTACATGTGGATCATCAAACACCGTCTATATATTTATTTTCGTATTCATCATATAAGCAATTTCTCAATTATGGAATTTAAGAGAATGCATAACTCCTTAGTCCTTACAAATATCAATGTGTTTGCACATAAATTCTGACAAATTCTTCAACCTTCGAGTTAGTTTGAGCTCATAGATTTTGTAGTGTTGTAATCTATATATCAACGAAATGTATATGACTTATAAAACAAATCATGCATTTGAAATACATAAACACAAATTAAATTAACCATTTTAATGATAACATGTCTCAAATTGTGACCGAATTTGATACTAAATCAATATAACATATTTATCTATATGACACGCTGTGGTTAGACCTATTCGTCTGTTCGTTAAGTAACAACAATTGATACCATAATCTGTTTTTTAACCATTTCATCGTATATCCATTACTACTATTAATAATTGTCACTTATACTTATTTATATCAATATAAATCTATAAAAGATAAAGAATCAATAAAATTTGGTTGTCGATACGATGCATTGTAGTCGGGCCTATTCATTTGTCTGTTATATTACAAAATATGATACTTATATTCTAATTTTTAATCATATCAATTATATAACTACTATTTCTTTAGATTTTATTTAATAACAATCATCATTTATTTTCCTAGAAAAATTCATCATTCATACGTAATTATATCAATGTATGTGCACAATCTAAAGGATTCCATTTTATGGTATACTTTTAGTTTGTCTTTAATATGATATACTCTTCTCATTCACTTATCTTATGGAATAATTATTATTAGAGAAAAAAAGAGTGTCATAAAATAAAAACAAAAAATATAAAAAAAGGCATTGAAAATTTGAAAACTAAAATGGAGTTGTAGGCGGGAGAAATTGACAGAAATGAAAATTAGTAGCTCCTTAACCCAAAATTTGAAATTTCGTACTCTCATCCTATTGGTCAATCTCAAATGACACGGATCGAATCTAAATCCAGCGGCTGTAGTTACTCCACCCTTCAAGCCAAATGGCACGACCACCTCTATATAATCGCAATTTCATTCAATCACTTAACACATCCGAAACATCCGTTCATTTTACATTTCGATAACTAATTTTCTCTGTCACGAGTTATCCGGGGTAGAATTGCCATTTCATGGACACCGCCGGAAAAGTTAAGAAGGGCGCCGGAGGTAGGAAGGGCGGCGGCCCCAAGAAGAAGTCTGTTTCCCGCTCCGTCAGAGCCGGATTGCAGTTCCCGGTCGGTCGAATCGGTCGTTACTTGAAGAAGGGTCGATATGCGCAGCGGGTTGGCAGCGGGGCTCCGGTCTACATGGCCGCCGTTCTCGAGTATTTAGCCGCTGAGGTATTGGTGAAACTGATATAGATCTCTGGTTGTAAATTGTTTCCAATGTTGACATTCAGATTCTGATAAAATGTTTGGGGATTTATTGGTGAACAGGTGCTTGAATTGGCTGGAAACGCAGCGCGTGATAACAAGAAGAACAGGATTATTCCTAGGCATGTGCTGTTGGCGGTGAGGAATGATGAGGAGCTCGGGAAGTTGTTGCAGGGTGTTACCATTGCTCACGGTGGTGTGCTTCCGAACATCAACCCAGTGTTGTTGCCGAAGAAAACTGGTGCAGATAAGGCTACTAAGGAGCCCAAGTCGCCGGCCAAGGGTGCCAAGTCGCCGAAGAAAGCTGCTTCTTAGTTTCGTTTAGATTTTGTTTCATCGTTTTTTGTTGCTTGTTTAGTATTTTTGGCTTAGAATGCAAATGGGAGGTTGTAATTAGACAGTTCTGTTGTTTAGAGCTCGATCTTAACATGAATTTAGTGAATCAAGCCATATTTTCCGGATCTTTCTTTAATTTTTCGTTATTGTTTGGAATTTCTAGATTTTTGTTTGGTTTGCTATAAATTTGTGCCCTAATCGATGTTAGGTTTCTGTGGGAATCTATTGATGCATTATCCCCTGCCTTTTGTAATTGAGCACTTTGAAGATTGTGCGTCGCCTTTTGAGGGTAATTGATTCGATTCCCACTGAGATGACCTTAATTATCTGACCTTGACGATATTGTCTCTCTCTATCTGTGTGTGTGTGTGTGTGTGTGTCTGTCTCTGTGTGTGTGTGCTGAGAATCATTTATATATAGAGATGTAAGATAAGATGGTGTCAATTATTCGTCCTCTTGCGCGTTGATTCAAAATATTAACATTTGGTTGTCGTATACAGAAAATAGTTCAAATTATACTATTTCAGGGTTCGCTTTCACAAGTAATCGTGACATTTTCCCTTTTTCGGATTCTTGAAGAAAGCTAAATCTTCGTGGGAGGAAGATGCATTTCATAAATAGGTTTTGTCCCGCCAGTACAACCCCCCTCCATAGATTGCTCGCAAGGAGGCTGTCTTGCACGCAACTGTTTATCGGAGGTATCCTCTGTGTGTGTGTGTGTGTGTGCGCGCGACAATTTCAAATGTGCATCATTTGACTCCTGAACAAAACCTTGAACTACACAGATTAGATGGATCTGGTTGATTGGATTACTGGATCTCAATAGTGCTCTCTTTCTGTTCGATAAAATGCTCCAATGAGTGAAGAAGCTTTTAACATTTTAAAACAATATTGACCATGCAAGTTAGAAATAGCAAAACTGATAATCATTAACATTACCTGTTTTATTTAAGTATGATAAATCGTTATAATATGTTATCAGTACTTATCACGGATTCAATAGTTCCAACGTGGTAACAGGGATGCCCTGTTTTGATGCTTTACATTTGCAAAAATATCAAATAAGCAGCATTCCTCAGGGCTTAGCAGATTAATTACCTACGATGGTTTTCTTTGACAAACATACATTATAATTAATTTCAGATGGTTATCTCTTGAACTATTTTATTTCCAGGGCTTTCAAATGATACAAATGAAAGTATTCTGAAGAATGCGTTTGAGGAATATGGTGAAATAATTGAAGGTAGGCACTAAAAAAATTACAATATTGACTTTTGACTTAATTGACATTATCTTGGAACGAAAATGGCTTCATTTCATTAGCAGTTAAGGTAATATGTGATCGTGTGAGTGGAAAATCAAGAGGATATGGATTTGTTCGATACTCTTCTGAAGAGGCAGCTAGCAAAGCCTTAAAGGAGTTGAATGGTCAGGTATACTTGAGTTTCATTTACATTTTTTCACCATGACTAAATGTAAGTTCTTCAGCAACATTATTGAAAATCTCTTCATGTTGTATGCATTTTGCAGTTGCTGGATGGCAGAAATATCCGCGTTCACCATGCCCACAGAGGGTGAGGTCAAGGAAGAAAGGTTCAGGCCTAATCTTCACTTATTTCTTTGGTCATTATTAACCCCCAGCATTTTCTCTTCCAATTCTCACTTACTAATTTAGGATTGAAACTCTCATTTTTATTCCATTCTATCATGTACCCTGCCTTGACTTAGCTGTTCCCGTGTCAGTTTTAAATATTGCAGAATGTACTTTGTGTAGTATCATGCCACTCACCACAAGATTCTAAGTGTGAATTAGGTGGGGAGTTAAACAAAACAATGAACTTATGCCATGTTATAGCTCCGCCAGATGACTGTTTTTAAAGTAGTCTATCTCTAGTAACATTTTATTCTTTTCTTTATTTCAAAATTTAATGCCAGATAGGTGAGCGTGTTTCCTGCTTGCTTTAGCCCGAGAATCAGAGAGTACATTGTTAAATGGTTAGGTTAGACAGAAGGGTTAGATTGCAGAGTATCTAGAAAAGGAAAATAGAACTTCAAATCAACCTACACATAGAAGTTGTCTAGGGGAATCATGATATTTAATATATAGTGGTCCGTGGAAGCTCAAACATCAAGAGGATCCCTCCACCTTTCCTATGGGTCCCCAGTACCTGTTATAGAACTTTTCTTTATGATCTTAGATTGGTTGGACGTCTCTATAGTTACACCTTTAACCATAAGAATCTATACATTTATCCTCTTTAATTTGGTTTCCTATTTAGTATTTGCATATAGTTAAAAGGTTGGTTTTCTACTCCTATTTAATTTTGTTTGACTTTGTGACAACCCTGAATACATTGATATCTATCATGGTTTAGAATTCCATATGGGAAAGTGGATGCAGAGAATGATGAGATAGGGTGAAGGGAGGCTGAAGAGATGTGAGGAAATTCAGGTCTAACCTGTGGTTGATCATCTAGTTCTTGCATTTCCTTGGATAACCATTTTAGTTAGAAATATGAAAATAGCACAATAGGTAATGGCTAATCCTGATCTAATCATTGATATTAATATTTGGGTTTGCATCATCGCATGCTTGGTAAACAGCAAGTCACTACGTGTGTTCCCTGCTGGTGCCTCTGGAATAATACCGAAACATGCTGCTTACCACGTGTCTCTGCTGGTGCTCCTAGATTACCCCATAACATGTCACTTATTTAATTCCAAGTTATCAATGGAGTAATTTCAGCCAACCTATTTCTGTATTTGTCTTTATGCTGAGTCTGTTGCATTCTTGCCATTAGTTTTTTCATCCCTAACTATCTCAAGAAATTACCCTTCAAGAGAGGACCACTGCCCCAATTATTGGATATCTCCAAAATGTAGCTGTATCTTACTAAGTGGACTGATCATGATATGGACCATCGGTGTTAATTCCCTTCCCAGCCTTTTCGCAAGTATTATGTCAGGCAAAATTTGCTCTGTAAGGGATAACATACAGCTAGGGCTATGCATAGGGTCCACCTCCACCTGCAGAGAATCAGCATATGCTACTCATAGGATACAAAGTTATTCTTTCAGGTAGTTATAGACTTATAGTTAAGGTGATTTTCTTCATCCCACAATGCTTCATAAGTGCCATACAGTTTATAATATTACTTCAGATGCCTGCTGGGAGTTGAGCTATACATCATGAAATTTTTGTTGACGGTGTTCAACTAACTGCACGTCTCTCTTTCTTGGATAGCATCCCCTCAATAGAGCTTCAGGAATCATAATGTTCAGGCTGGATAAGTTTTTATTACTGCATCATGTTCAGCTAAGTTGGTAACGATGCCTTACAGTTTATGTAACATCCCCACCTTGATTCACCCTCTCCGTTCTGGTTATGGATGTTGAAGTGATCCAAAATCCAATTCAAATAAGTTTCTTTCAGAAATGCTGGCACATACAATCTCTGTTTGTCATCTCACTGATTGGTATCAGATGTAGTTTGTACACATTGTCCAGGAAATGTTTAACTAGGGAGACGGAGTAAGGATGTAATGATGACAAACTTACTCGCATACTTTCAACCACCACCAAAATCATATTCTTCTCCTTTGACCCCATGAACCCTTTAATGAAGATATTTACCCTGCTTACAGTGTTACCAGTCAAACATTCTGACTCTTGCTCATAATGCCCCCAGTCAATAGTTTACAACATTTCAATAGGTGCCAAACATTGCGTAATACTCCCCACAAGGGGAATCCACATTGTTTCAAGTGTCTCGAGTACATGAATATGCTGTCTTTTGTATCTAGAACTGTGTCATTGATTTTAACAGGAAATGCTCCTTGATTTAGTAGTACTGCTCTTTCTTTTTTTTGCTTACTTTTCACTCACTATCTCGGCATCACAATCACAGCATTACTCACACTGCTTGCTAAGCTCGTATATATATAAACCTGAAAAGAAATATGCTTTCAAACATAACACTAGCACGTTTGCGTAGATACACACACACTAGTAGATATTCGAAAATGACACCACTCACTTAAACATTTTGATATTTTCCTTGTCGATTCTTTGCTGGTTTTGACTCTGTCGTTTCATGTGTTGGCTTATGCATTTATGCTTCATGTATTTATTCATAGTTTGTCTGTAAAAAACAGATCCTAACTCATCTTTCTTTGTTTAGGATGAGTGATGGAGGAGGGAAAGTCAGCAGATATCAACATCTTCTTGCTTCACAACATTCCGCTGTAATTTGATTAAATTGTTCAAAATGTTTGAATTTGATGCAGACTACTATTTGGATTAAAATGTTTGAGATGCCAATTTTATTTCCATACTAAAACAATAGAAATTTGTATGTGTGTGTGTTTTTTTAAATATTTATTTTAAAGTTGGTGTTAGAGGATTAATGAAAAAAAGAGAGCAGTTAACTTATGATAAAACGACCATTATTTTTTTTTTCCCTTCTTACCCTATACTACACCTTATATGTAGTTATAAAATAAAATACATCATTAAATTACTATTCCATTCTAAAATATGTTAATGAATTGCTATCTTTTTCCCATGCTGACATCATTACAACTTCTCTGTACTTCTCCCTTCGTTAAGAAAAGTCATTTTAAAAGTAAAAGGTTAGATAAAAGCTCTCTCGTGTTATTGTTATATTAAACAAGTTATTTAGGATGATGAATAAATGGAGGTGATATAAGAAAAGGAAAGTGAAGGATATAATAGGTACTTGATGGATTATATATACTTTTGCATTTATTTGTCCAAACAAAAGAAACCATTGGAGAAATATGATATAAACATACATATGGTTTGGATTGAGAGTGTATATTCCAGAAAATTATTTATTGTTAATATATATACTAGAGAAAGAATAACCACGTTTGCAAAACATAGTTTGTAGATCTTTCTACAAACCAATATAAAATAATAATGTGATCCCACTAATCAGACACGAAATGTGGCTAATCAAGTCAAGGAACATAAATTCTCTCTAGGTCTTTTGTGAATCAGGTGCATGAATCTTAAATCCATGTATCTGGGTCGGATCCGGATTGGGGGACCACATTTTTTTTTTGCGCACATGATTTTTGAAAAAATTTACATATCAATAGGTTATGTTAGACATACCTTTAATCTATGTTAAACATACCAGTTTTGCCCAGATTTCATGTCTTGTCTTTTTTTGGCTTGATTTTTTAATTTGGCACATACCACTACGTTATGTTAGACATACATTTACGTTGTGTTAGACATACCTTTATTTATACTTAGACATACATTTGTATATGTTAAACATACCTTTGTATATAGTTAAACATACCTTCATATATGTTAGACCTACCTACACATGGTTGGTCTAACTATACACAAAGGTTGGTTTAACTATACATAAAGGTTGATCTATTGAAGCGAATTTTGGGTGAACTTCAGCACAAGTGTTCAGGAGCGTGGGAGCGCGTTTTGGGCGCGTAAACGGGTCGACCCGATTGCATGGATCCCAGATCCGTGCAACCGGTGCATAAAAGTTTTTGTCGAATTTATATGCAATATGACTCTAATTTTTTTATTTAGAAAATGTACTATTGAAATAGGCAATATCACAAAGGAAATTTGTTGTGTACAATTTTTTTTTTTTTTTTGTATTGAAAAAAACTGCACAACAAATTAATTTGATAATTATTCAATTTCTTAATAAAAGAGAATAAATTACGTCAAATAAAATGATATTGTTAACAATGTTAAGTTGTCTGAAGATCAAACTGACGACGAATAGACTTTCTGGGGTCGAATATTGAAATAACAAAAGTTATATAGGCGAAAAGGACAATCCTTAAAACTTCAAGGGCTCATTGTAATATATATTTTAGGCATTTCCTTACAACACCGCAGAAGAAAGAGTGGGAGGTGATTGAACAATGGCGTGGAGAGGACAGCTTTCTCGAAATCTCAAGGAGCTCCGCATCCTTTTCGCTCCTTCTTCGCCGTCCAGCGCTACTACTAGGTTTTCACCAATTCATTTCCATTTCGAGTTTCTCTATCAATTTGTTTAACCGTGTTCTAATTTTTTGTTGATGTTGTTTTTAATTAACAGAAGTTTCATAGAAAATAATTATAAGGATCTGAAGACGAAAAACCCTAAGCTCCCGATTTTGATCCGTGAGGCCACTGGCATCGAGCCCCAGCTTTGGGCTAGATTTGGTAATTTGCTGATTCTCAATTTTAGATTTCTGTTTCTTAGTCGAATTCTTCTGAAGTTTCAGTGCCATTTATTATAAATGAGTGTGTTATGAATTTAGACTGATTTTGGTCATGAAATTGCTGAGTAAGTTATGTTCCTCGGTTAATGAGTGTGTGCCTTTCAATTTTCAGCTGAAATAAAATTAGGGTTATTTAGCACATGATTCCCTTTTTTGAAGAATCTTTTATGCAGTTGTTAAGATTATTTATAATGTATAGGATTTGGGCAGCAATATTAGAGTTTTTAGAGGAACCATTTTTTAGCATATTGGATTGCTAATTTGAGTTACTTATGTGGCTCAATTTTTCAATCTTGACCTGCACTTTGGTACATGGCTTTTGAGCTCTCGTTTTAAATAGTTTAAAGACTATATATGCTTTTTGGTTGAGTGAGCCTTGTTCCTTGATAATTAGTACTACTTTTTTCTCTCAAGTTCAGTCGGATATAAATATATAATGCCATTTCTTAAGGTTATGTTTGTTCTGGATTTAAGATGGCCTTTTCAAATCTGATCAACTGGATTTAGGCTTTAGAAGGATTTTATGAGTTTGAATTTTGAAAATTTGTAGGTTAGATTTATAGTTAAGATGTTATTTTCATATTGAGAATTGTAGAAAAATTAGATGTTTATGTGTGGAGTTGTAGAAAAAGTTTATGTTTTTGTTGGGAGTTGTAGAAAAAGTAGGGTAGAATTTGCCAAGTCTAGTACAAACATCCCTAAAGTATTATCATTCTTTAGCTGTATTGGATGCTGGGCAAAAGGGACTTAATTCTTCACATTTCTATTAAAAGAATCAGATGAAGCCACCATTAATCCGGTGCATGATTGCATATGGAGCATGATTGCATATGGAGAATGATGGTGGATGAGCTTTTGGAGCTACAAATTTGGTACATATTGGATTAATAGTTTGAGTCACTATTTGATTTGTATTTTTGACTTACCACTATTGTGTCAGAGCGTTGGAGCTTTTCGTTTCATTTACATACAACTTGACAACATATACTAACACGAAAGGAAATAGGTTTTGACTTGAAGTTACATTAATAACCTCAGTGTCATTTATGACTATGAGTTCCTTGGACTTGTTGCTCGTGGAAGTCTATCTAGATTGCCTTGCGCTCTTGTTCCCTTGTGATTTTTTGGAGAAGAAACTTATATACATATAGAGATTCATTATTCTATAGCTGTCATTAATGAATCTTCTGCTTCAATATAGACATGGGACTAGAGAGGGGAATACGCTTGGAAGGCTTAAGTGAGGAACAGATTACTAAGGCTCTTCAGGACCTCAATAAAGCTGGGGCTGCCCTTAAAAGCTAAGGCTGCTGCTATTGATCCCAGACACAATAACATGCCAGTGAGAGCTTCTGATGCTTATTTCTCTACTTTAATTCGGAGTTTCTGAGTTGATAGGTATAATGTCTTTACAGTTGTCCACCCATTATAAACTGCTTCTTTTGAAAAGATTACCTGTTTATCGCCTTTCATGGGATACAATACATGCATCAATGTATGTTTGAATAGATAACTATCCCCGTGTTGAATTCACCAGATGAAATTCATATTGGTTGATGCTATTTTTGCTGTTAAATGATGGGGTTGTAAGGGCTTTTCTGCTCATCTCACTGGCCTTGAGATCTACCTGCATTTCAGTATTCTACATTGTAAGCATCATGTTTTTGTTGAAAGTATAATTTTTTTATTTTGAAAAATGGATGAAGGCACAATATTTTGAGTCAATTTGAATTTACTATAGGAGCTTTAAAATTTGATCTTAAAGGTAGAATTTCAAATTTCAAATTTCAAACTTCAATTGCTGATGTGGAGTCGAAAAAGTCTTCCATTTCTACATGTGAAAGTAATAGCCAAGATCCCAAAAGATTACAAACTAATATGAGGATGGCAAAATTACGTAAAAGAATATCCAGAGATGGAAATTGGAAGCTATCCGTTTTGGACTAAATTTTCAATGAATTGACATGTTTGCAAGAAATCAACTATGAGTCTTTCTCAAGTGGTAGTAAACGAATGGGTATAGGACCACGTTGTTTAGCCTATGAAGTTGAATTTTTACGTAAGCAATTGGAACTTGAAATTTATTTTCTTATGTATATTTAATTGAAACAAAACTAAAGTCGATAAAAGTTTGTGAAAATTTTATTTAACTAACTGAAGAACCTATTTTCACAAAACAATGTATGTAAAATGTGGGTTCACTCTTCATATTCACACGCAATTCATCATCAAATGTTTATTGATTATAATAGATAGAAACTCCAACAAGAAGAGGTGCACATTCTCAAAGGTGTGACATGCCGCATTAAACTTACAAAAGCCATGACATGTAAGATAGTGATTGAGACGTTTTTCCCATTTTATCCTAGAATGTAATAATATTATATTAATATCCAAATTCACCTCACTATGTAATTTTTATTAGATGACAACACAATACCTAAAAATATGTAAATAGTACTATTTACCTGGAGGCGATTTAACAAAGTATGGTAAGTTTGATTTTTTTTTTTTTGAAACTGTTAGACTAATACAGGAACGATCATTAACCTCTACGAAATCACAAATTAGGAAAATAAAATGTGTAATTTGAAAGAGTAATAGTATAATTAGAACTGTATAGATTAACATAAGCATGAAGTTTGGGCAATAAAATAATGCGTTGTTGCATAAGGAGGACTTGAGAAAAAGCATTCTCAGGAAAGAAAACCCAAACAAACGGGCTTTTGCGTAAATACTCTCTCTCTCTCCGTCGCCTCTCCAAACAACACAGGCAGAAACGACGGTGACGGGTTTTCTTTAGGTAATTAGCTCATTCAACGTATTTCATATTCATCTGAAATTTGAATGTTTGTGCTATGTTTGCGTTGATTCGTCATGTTACGGCTGCTTTTTCCTTGGTTGTGAGAGTTGAACTTTTGCTAGTGGAAATATTGGCGCTGACCTTCAATCATTTCTATGCCAATGGAACGATCATGTCGCGTTATTTTCCTGCTTAGTTTCTGCTGTTGCAATGCTTTACGAAATTGATAACTCTATATAGAAATGAGAAATTGAAGAGGGAAGTAAAATCACTTGGATATGTCGCCACAGGAGCTCACTTTACTGAACTTATCTCCTGTATTATGCATTTTGAAATGTCGATCTAATAGAAGGACATTGTGGTCTTGTTGTCTACTTGGAGTTTTGTTTTGGTAATTCCTTGTGCTCAAATCTTGCTGCTGATTTTCTCAGGTAATTTTGATGAGTGAATGTTATCTTTTACTTTGAAGATTCTGAGAATACTTCCTTTTTATTTTTAATTCAATAAGTTAAAAAATTATTGTTCCAGTGTTGCATGGTGGACTATCCATTATAGGTTACCTTGAGCTTGGAACTGATCTGTTTGGTTTTAGCATTTGTGCGTCAATTATAATTTCCTTTTGTGTCTTTTAGATCACAGCATAAACCTATTTTATGAACCTTATTATTATTTTTGTTCCATTTTTCGTTATTCTGATTATAGCATGCTATGGTAAGTGAATATGTGCAAGTGCTGCTTCAAGTTTTTATTAACAAATGTAGTTTCTTATAGTTTTATAATGTATATTAAGCTCACTGTAAAACATTTAATAAGATTAGCTCTTTCTGGAAAGACATCTTCGGTCCTGTAATTTGTCTTCACCGAGTTGTCTTAACTCTTGCACATTAGCATCCAGGAATAGTGTCTTGGTTCATATTTGCCATATCTTCTCTACGCTGTATTAGTGACTCTCTTCTTCTATGTGGAACCATTTTCAATTTTCATGCTACACAAACACCATAACAAACAAACACAAACATACATGCACTATTGACTTTCTATATTTGTACAAATATACACAGATTATGGGTGTATGTCTTTTGATTTTCTTTGTTTTGTACCGTTGTCATCTCTCTTTTAATACATGGACATATAATCTTCCTCACAAAGAGTTATGAGTTGCATGTGAATTCTACTAAATTAGATATCCATTTTTTTTAAAGTTAGCGCGCTTTGGTTCAATTTGCATTTTGCACTGATGGGACCTGTGAAAGCGAATAAAAAGAAAAGGAAAATGGAGAAATCTGAAGAAAATTCTTTGGTCTCTGGTTCTTCGGAGGAGGGCTCTACTGACTGGTGGGATGCCTTATCAAAGACAATAGCTGGTAATGTTAGAAATGCTATCTTTCCATATCAGTTAGCACTTAGCAGTTAATTACATATTTCAATGTTCCAAAAGTTATGGTTATGATAGATATTGTGTGGTTTTATGTGGTAATAATGATTGCTTGAAGGTTTATTCAATTTGTTTATCAGCTGTACTTATATAAATGTATCTATTGGCTCAATTTGTTTTTGGATTATTATGCTCTTCTATATGGAAATTTATGCTTAATATGTAGGATCTGTAATGTAATTTGCTATCTATCTTCCACCATTAGACATATTCTTTACCCAATGAAATAGAAAGTACAAGGTAATTTTCTTAATCAATTAAATGATCATAACCATGAAAAAGAGTTGAATTTGAGTTAGGTGTTATGAATATGAAACAATATTTTAAGATATGCCGGTTTTAGTAGTTTGAGATGTCAATATTATTGATTGTAGTAGTCACAATAACTTTAATTAGCTAAGAGATAAGCTGATAAGGTCTCATGTTTGACCTTTGTTTGGGCCTTTTGTGATAAAAAAGTTACTTTCTGATGTTTTATAATTCATTAATATCAAATAAAAAGAGAGTCTTGCAACATTAATACTATATTTAGAAGCCACTCCAACATTATTCATTATTGGGATGCTTTTGCATGCAGCAGTACTTAGTTTTGTTTTTGTTTTTGACAATTTGGACTGCCATATCCATAGCTTGGATATAATCCATCCATTTAGATTCTATTTTACACATAAATCTTCGTACACACTACAAAGGGGGTGTTTATAAACTCCAATTAGCATAAATCAATAATCTTTAGATGAAAATTAATTTTGGTGTGTTTTCAAATTAATTAAACCAATTTAATCCGCATGCATTACTGTGTTAGTTAGCATTCGGAGCTACTCATAGTTGAATGTGACTTTCATCGCCTTCTGCAAGCACTCTGTGTTACAAGGGTTTGTTTGCGTGTGCACTTCATAAGAAAGTATGATCTTGGTGGCGGACAAATTTAAAGCACATCACTCAATCACACAGCATATTGAATTTCTGCCAGATAAAGAGCAATCTTATAGCTAAAGAAACTTTCGTTGACTTGGAGAGTTATAAAATTTGCATATGTAAATGGAGCAGTCATTGTAGTAGATGAAGGTCTTTGTGTTGTCAGAGAAGCAGTCAGTTATTTTCTATAGAACTTATTCTTTGTGTTGTCCTAGTATGACATTCTTCATTATCTTTGGGAACTAATCTGCAATATGCTTCAGAAGGATGATATGTTGGGAAACAGTTGTATCATTTGTTCATTTTACCAGTTCGGTGACTGGTAGCAACTAGACATGGGCAGAGCTTTGTGCCTAAAAGCCTATCGAGGGTGTTTTACATGTGATCAACTATTGGCCTTACTATCTAAGTAGAGATTGTCTTTGCTTTGAGACCCTGATGTTGGAGACCAACATGGATGTATATTCTCCATTTGTTGCTAGAAGCACATATTGCAAAGTCCATGCTCCTGAATAGCTCAGTGGCATAGGTACCCTAGTTAAAACAGTACTTTTTGAAGTATATAAAGTTTGAACACACACTGATGGAGAAGTGGTCAGTGGGATTACCTTAGAATCTGGAAAAGCTGTCCCCTGTGCCCATTTTCTGTTAACTCCTGGTTCATGAGGATTGGCAATTAAGAATCAAAATGATGAGCATTGCACTATGTTTCCATTCCAGGACTATAAAATGAGAAGGAATAGTCTTGAAGCCTTTGTTGTGTTGCTCAGCATTCTTGATGTACTCTGTCAATCCAAAGAAACAAGTACACTGCTTATTTTGCATTAAGAAAGCTTACAATCTACATTACGTATGCTGCCTGCTTATTTACCAACTTTGTTGACTTCTTGTTGCTTGGAATATTCATTCTTCGTTTTGATCTCACATTTTTCACCCGAGATTGAGTAATCTCTCTATCAATTTGCAGGCAGTCCTTCAGCTTCACAGCTAACGGACAAGTTCAAGTCTACCTTCAAAGTGTCACGAAAAACATTCGACTACATATGTTCCCTAGTAAAGGATCATATGATGGCAAAAACACATTTTGCTTTCACAAATGGTAAGCCAATGTCGTTAAATGACCAGGTTGCCTTAGCCCTAACAAGGCTTGGCTCCGGTAACTCATTAATTACCATAGGGGACTCATTCGGGGCCCACCATTCAACTGTCTCTCAAGTAACATGGCGCTTTGTGGAGGCTATTGAAGAAAAGGGGCTTCACCACATCCAATGGCCTTCAACACAACACGAAATCACACTGATCAAACGCAAGTTTGAGACCATACGAGGCCTTCCGAATTGCTGTGGTGCCATCGACACTACTCATATAACCATGCTGTTGACCTCATCTGATCAAGAAGCCAATACCTGGCTCGATCGTAAAGACAACCACAGCATGATCTTGCAAGCAATAGTCGACCCTGATATGAAGTTCCGGAACATAGTCACCGGTTGGCCCGGTAAGATGAATGACTCTTCGGTGCTGCAGAGTTCAAATTTCTTCAAACAATGCCAGAAAGGGGAGAAGTTGAATGGAAACAAGACCCATTTATCATCAGAAGTTGAGCTAACAGAATACATAATTGGAGATTCAGGGTTTCCATTGTTGCCTTGGCTTATAACCCCATATCAAGGGAAGCAACTATCAAAAACCGAAGCAGAGTTCAACGGTAGGCTTCTGGCAACACATGAAGTGGCAGAAAGGGCATTGGCAAGATTGAAGGATATATGGAAGATGATTCAAGGGGAGATGTGGAGACCAGATAAGCATAAGTTGCCTCGGTTTATCCTCGTTTGCTGCATTCTCCACAACATTGTCATAGACATGGAAGACGAGGTTTTGGACGAGTTGCCATTGAGTGTCCAACATGATCCAGGGTATAAGCAAGAGGTTTGTGAATCTGTGGACAAAGCAGGATCAGTTTTGAGGGACAAACTATCCAGGTATTTTTCTGGTAGATAGCAACAAATCTTGCTTGTGATTATAGGCAGAACTACCTCATCTTCTACTTTTCATTATACAGATAGGGCCTTTCAACTTAGAATACAACTTTTTTTTGGAGGAATTAACAATTAATATTGTTCTATAAAAGCTAGAAGCTTACTGTTACTATATTTTACGTGTTAGCAAATTAGAATTCTGGATAAAAGAACAACATTTCTGTTGTATTTTATATTTTAAATTTCACGTATTATATTATTCTACGAGTCAGGATTAATTAAAGATGTCGCGTACAAGGTCTCAAAGATCCAGTTAACCATTGATCAAGATTTGAACTATTATTATTATTATTTTTTTTTTTTGAAAAGACAAAAAATTCATTGCAAATGAAGTACAAGGGGTACTCCAACACGTAAAAGATTTGAACTAATTAAGGTATGTTTGGATTTGAGTTGAGGGAAATATTGTCATCAAAATTGTGGAATTGAATATCCCGATATATTGCAAAATTTATCGATGTTTGTTGTAAGATAGTATAATGGATAGAAGTAGAACTGTATCGTAGAAATTAGATCAATGCTGATAAAAGTAGACGATTGTAAATGTGTTGGAAATGTTAGAATTAGGGAGAATAATTTTTTTTCTTCCCTTTTGCAAAATGGATGGTGTTGGTAGATGGTAATGATAATTCTAATTATAACAGGATTGACCGGATATAATTTAATTATTAATTTCACAGCGAAAATTGGTCACAAAAAGTTACCGTTGACCGAGATTTGGTGATTCAAAACGTAAATTCGTAACCTTATGTACGGTTCGTCCATCTCATAAACCGTCCGGTTCACCAATAAACCGGCGGCTCCTTTTTAATTTCTTAAGGGTCAAATATTGTGAGCCGACAGTTACTAAAGAAACAAATAAAAGATATTCAAACTTCTTTCCGAAATTCGGTTGGAACTGCTGCTGAGGTTGAATCTATTGATGGAGCGTGATGTGCTCAATACCACTGAATTTACAGCGTGAAATTAAAATTACAGCTACATATATTACAGAGCTCCAAACTATGGATAGTTTGGAAGTAGAATTGTAGAAGTTGGGCACTTGACCACTACTGTCTGTGTCTTGAGGAATATAAACAATAACAGTCAATTACAACACACAAACTCACTAAGTGCTTGTGTTCTAACATCACAATGTCCTCCAACTGCAAAATCATGAAGGATAGATTTTGAGTGAGTTATATATACATGTAACATAACGAACACGGTTTAGGCAACTCTTTTACCTCTAGGCTTAGGGACTCGGAAAATTGTTGTTTCCTTCTTTCATGAAAAGCATGAATCTGTTGGTCCATTGCTGCTTAACAGAATCTGGAACCAATGTCTCGGCAATGAAAGGATTCCATACATCCCCTTGTGGACTAGCAAGAACCCAAGTCACTTTCATTGGTAGGCCCATGAAAGACGAAGCTTGTGAATGCCCTCGTGAAATTTTCTTCTTCCTCAGAGAAGAGCTCTAACAAGGTCAAACATGTATGTAATCAGATTTGGTCTACTACAATGTAAGAAATCTGAAAGATGAATTTGAGCTCACCTTTGTATGATGTTCCAGTTTAAAAACCTTTGCCAGGGGTTTGTTTTCCATGATTTCTTCTAGAGTCTTGGATAATGGGGCGTTTTCTTCCAATTCTGCCAAGTACCTCTCAACGGCAACTAGGGATCTGAACTTTTGTCCGGTCTCAGGTTCATAGTAATACTGTGAGAGGAAGAATTACACAAAATTGAGTGAATGCTTCATTTGTGATTTCTTGTAGGATAACACAAAGGAAACCACAAATATTATCTAGGAGGTGGAATTTTCATTGGAGATAGCTATGTTGACTATGTCAAAAAACAAAAGGAATGCCAATATAAGTGAAGTAATATATATATCTTTCGAGAATATTATAAGACATTGATGCATAAAACAGATAGAGTTTGACAAATTATATATTAAGGCATCACCTTGTCAATAAAGTTGTCAAATCTACGAGGTATTTCCTCCACAATCCAACCATCAGGAAGAATATAGGGTGCTCGCCTCACATGCTTCGTCGAAGCCACCATCTCCAAATGGTTATCCCTGACTTCGTTTTTCAGTTTCCACAACTGCAGTGCCGTTAATGAGAAAAAAAGAAAAAGAAAGAAGATCAATTATAGCACATAAGAATACACTTCCAAATAATGACTAAAGAAAGACCTTTTCTTCTCTTAATCAACGTGCTATTATCACAGTAAATTCAAAGGTGCAAATGTTCTGATCTCCTAATACTCACATCAAAGCAATCTATTATCCAGTTACAAGTAAACTAATGATATTCTGAAACTTATGGTATAGGATTGGACTAAAAGTCATAATAATAATGAAATTTAATTTCTCTCCCTTTTTCATATTAAAAGCTCTTGAAATCAAGTCCTGTATACAGCTCGCATATATTCTACTGTTCTAGCAATGAAGTCCTGTTTATACCTCAATCTCCATCTCGTCCTCATTTTCATAGATCAAGTCAAAGAGATTCCAAGTTTGTGTTTCCAAACTTGGATACGGATCGCCACCTTATCACATGAACCTTTAGTCATAAAAAGATAGGTTTGTAGTCGTGGTATATACATATGTATAACATAATAAAATATATGACAATATAAACATTCTTTTAGATTTACGAGGATGATGATTTTCAGCATTTCCCTTGTAAAAAATCTGTAATCAAACATATCGAAACCGAACAAACCCTGACCGAAACTACACTTCTTATGTTACTTTGTTTTCTAAATGCACAACATGAGTTCTCAATTTCACATGCTATCTCACAGAAAAGCCAATAATATTAATAGATCACTTTTTGCAGAACAACATTAAGTTTTGTTGTTTAAAAAACTTTTAAACACACAAATTTTTATTTGTGAAAGCTTGTTGAACAAAGACCAATTATAGAATGGCTTGTTTACCTTTCCATCCGAAACAATCATCCTCCGAACTTTATGCCCGGGACTCTGCAGACAAATAGGTGCAGAGAGGTAAATCAAAACAATCAAGAAAAGATCCACATGTCTTTCCTTTTTATTCATTTATATTTTCCAACAGATAATTTCCAACTTTAAGCACCTCAAACTTCAACCTTGCGAATTTTCTTTTAGCAGGATCTGGTGCCATTTGGTACAAGAAAGTGATAATTTAAGAAACAATGTTGAAAATGATTCTATTACCTTTTCACTTTTATCGTACATTTCTCACAAATACAATGTATCAATTGCAGAAGCTTATGCAAATGCATGATCTAAAGCATAAGAACAAACCCAAAAACAAACAAATTATCACAGAAAACTGTAATCAGAAATTAAAAAAAAAAAAAAAAACACTTCACCTTCTTAAAAGGAAGAAGCCTCTTCCTGGCACTTCTTATGTGACACTCTTCCCCATTCAGATGCCTATGAACTTCTTTTATTGATCTGAATTTTCTCCCAGACTCTGGTTCAAGATAATACTGCATGTACCAAAAAAATCATGGAGAACGTTAATTTAAATGAATTGAGGGGTCCATACAAAGGAAAAAAATTGATGAAGTGATGAACCGTGTCAGAGCGGGAGCCGTCGCGGCGGGGCACCTCTTCGACTCCCCAGTCGGCGGGGATCCTGAACCGGGAGGCGGCAGAGAGGCGTCGGTCGGCGTAGGGCACGAGCATAGAATTAGAGGAGCGGTGGCGGTGGTGCTCCATGAGGTGTCAGAGTTTGAGCTCTGAGTTTTCGAGTCCTTTTCTGTGACTCTGTTGTCCACTTGTCCTCTTTTTCGCATGCTTTTCTAATGCATGTTCTATTGTCATTTATTACTTAATTAATTATGTGTGTTTAAACAAGATTCTATTATTTCTCATTATCTTCATTTATAGATTATATTAAGTAATTGTGTTTATTCACTAAATAAATGATTATTCTCCCAGAAATAATTCTGAATATGTTTACTTATTAAAATGATTTTATTTTTGTATGTGTTTTGATAAAAGATGCCAAGAATAAACTTTTTGCATGATCATTAAAAGGGGATTTGAAGAAAGATGACATTGCCATATTTTAAAACTTAAAAAGGTGTTTTGAGAACATATACACATCTTTGGGTTCAAATAATTGGTCTTCTACATTCAACTTCAATAAGCCATTACTTTCCACGAATCAAATGACACAAATCTCAAATATTTTTCTTGTCGATTCTCTCTCTCTCTCTGCAAAGCCTTCATAAAAGAAAAAAGACAACATGGAAAAACAATCCTCGAACAAAATTAATGCTGAATTGCTAATTACTAGATAATAACAACATATGCTTGCTGAAGAGTGAAGGCAACGAAGTCTTTGTTAAGGAAAAAAAAGGGACTTATTATTAAATCTAAAATGCAACATCATAACAAAATTCTGTAAATAAAATATGAGATGTGCATGGATGGTTAGAGGTGGTAGAATGGAGGAGCAAACTAAAGCAAAATTCAGATGCCAAATTAAACCTAACAACTCATAAGAATAAGCCCCAAAGAGATTGATGAATTTTCGCCACAAATAGCTTTTTTCTCTGTTGTGTCTTCTCAAAAGATTGTAGCACCCACTTCAGTGCTCTCAATCTTTGTATTTTCGCATTCACTCAAGGACCACAGCAAGCCGACTGCTGTGCAGTTTGGCCACCTCCAGCAGCTGCATCGGGCTGATTAATCTTGATCGTTGTTGGCTGAAATGCAGACTGATTTGTTGACAAGGGAGCTGATAAAAGATGCCATTATCTAAAAATCGAGCCAAACATTTACCTCTGCTTTGGTGTCCGTGTCTGAAAGCCTTTGCTTTATATCCCTAGCTATTGAGAAGAAAACTTCTTCCACGTTTAGATTTGTTTTAGCGCTCTGAAGCAAAAGTTACTCTTGAGTCCCATGTATATTAGCTTTATTTCTATGGATATTTTCAGATTACTCACAGTTTCGAAGAATTTTATCCCATACTCATCTGCAAGTGCTTGACCCTTGGAGGTAGGAATAGCCTAAGCAATTTGCAACCATTAAAAGTTTATATCAGACATTCTACATGACTTAGAATCAGGAAACAAACATATTTCCATGCAAAAGGCAGGTACAAGTATAGGTCTCAAGTTGGTCACCTGGAGAACCTAATTAAGCTATTGAAAAGTTTCTGATTTGAAAATCTCACACCACAATATCTTGCTGCTAAGTAGATATTTGACCCTCTTTTATTTGGATTGAATACTAAACTCCATCTTTTCTTATTTGGAAATCTCCTTATGGTTCAACAAATTTGTTGAATGAGCTAGTACAAATGTACTATCCAGTTGTTAAATACCAACATTCATAAAAGCTTTTCCCTGAAATATGAAGTAGCTTCAGCTTGAAATTCTATGAACTTTATTTAGTTTAACTTGGTAGGTACCAGCTAACTTTGACTCATCTTGTAATCGAACCATTCAAATAGTGTCTTTTGTTATAGTTTATATAAAGAACTTTGTCTTTTGTTAAAAGTCAAACACCATCGTAGCTTGACTTTGTAAAGAAAAACAGCTCTCTTTAGACCAACTCTTCAGCAGATTATCTATATGTAAAACATCAAGTTCCAGAATTAAAAAAAAGTTATTCAAATTAACCCAATGATCATGACAGCAACAATATAAAGCAATATATATATATATATATATATATATATTTTACTAATTGGGTCAATATAAACCAACGATAAATGACAAGCTAACAATATGATTGATCTATGTCATCGAGAAATCCTGAACGATAAGAAACATGGAACTAAATAGAAACAAGAAATACAACTAAAAGTTTGGTGAAGGAATATACCCTTTTGCTTTCATCCATGTCAGCTTTGTTTCCAACCAATATCTTGTTGACATTGTCAGAAGCATGCTGTTCAATGTTTCTAATCCAGTTCCTAATGTCTGCATAACATAAGCATATGACTTTTAACAGTAAAATAAGCAATCAATAACCATCAAGTTCAACCACCTCAAATATTTAACAGGAAAACGGAGCTGGTCAAGTATCAATATTTTAAATGTCAACATCACCTAATTCTAGTTCTTTACAAGACTTATATTCCTGTTATTTGATATGTTTATTTTTCTGTTTCAAGGGGATGGAATCCTTCAGGCATGCAGAAAATAGATGGATACCTTGCTATTTTCAGTGTTCTGGAAAGAATTTAAATATTTTTCCAAGGGGATAATTCAAAGATCTTTAGTAGAAGAGAACTTCAAAACAAATTCTTTACAAGGATATATTATTTGGCTATCAGTCTTATCACTGGATCCATGAATTAAAAAAAAAAAAGAATATCTAATCTGTTCAGTTAATAGAGCTTTGAGGATAAAAGAAACAGGGGGGTTGGGTGGTTCACTGGGTGTACTAAACCTACAGAAACAAAGAAAATACATGCTGAAACATTAGATCATCAGATATGATAAGAAATCTTACTGTTAAAGGATGACTCGTCTGTGACATCATAGACAAGCAATATACCCATTGCTCCACGATAGTAAGCTGGTTAAAATAGTTGCACATGAGAATAACAGAACAAAATATATATGTGGCTTGTACATATTAAAGGTGATTCACACATTCCTAAACAGCAAGAAAGAGAGCACAAGATAGACACTTTAGCTATCATATGCTGAGAGATGCTGATGAACCGTGGATACACTGTAAGTTGTTGTTCTAATCAATCAAACATGTCAATAAAAGGCTCTGATAAACCGTTTAAGTTTACACTATATGTGAATCTTTAAGATTAATTTCTTTAGATTTGCCTTAGAAAAGCACTCAAGTGAAAAATGGAGATATCATGGACATCCAACATCTGTCTGGTGTCTAGTTCAATAACCAACAATAATGTCAAAGAAATTAGATGTTTGAGAACAGAAAATCTGAAGAAGATTCTGACATATTAAATGAAATGAAGCCAACAATTAAACCTCTCATTTAACCAAAGCCACCATATAAACTTAAGAAAAACATAATTAAGATTTTGATGCTAAAAACAGCAATTTAAGATTCACCTGTAGTGATTGTCCGGAATCTTTCTTGACCAGCTGTATCCCAAATCTGGAGCTTGATTCGCTTGCCATCAAGTTCAACAGTTCTTATCTTAAAATCAATTCTATAGAGTATATTACACACATATTCAGTAGCCATACCAAGCAGTTTACAGTTTTGTAAAGCAACTGAGAACTAACCCAATGGTGGTGATGAAACTAGTTGTGAAGGAGCCATCAGAGAATCGCAAAAGAAGGCAACTCTTACCTACACCTGAAGCATTTAACACAGAAGGGTGAAGAAAAATAAAAACGGAATCTCTCTTTAGTTCTCATGTTAATCACCACTATGTAAGCCAATAGATATATTTACTACAGTTGAACAAAAATGCAGCAAGCAAACGTGAATTAAGATATTGATCGCAAAAGAAAACCAGAATTTGAAACTCCAAATAGCCCGTTAGATTAAAACTGGATGCACTCAAGGTAAGGAAAATCACACATAATTCATAGGTGCTCATATTATCAGAAGTTAGTAAAAGCTTGAATGAGAATAAAAAAGCACAGTGATAGTTAGCACAAGTTCTTCTGTGCTATCACTTACTCATCATGCAATTGGGCAAATAAGCCTAGAGCCAAGAAGATTTCTCTAAAAATACAAAAACATTTCACCATGCTATTCACATACTCAATATTGGCGAAAATATCACGAATCAAGATGCCATAAAGTGGATTTATTCAAACGAATACCAATGTGGAGCTATAGATCCGAGCGAAACAAAGAAAAAAGTAATCAACACAAAATCCTAGCATCACACCATCAATTATATATCGAATACAAACATCAAACAGGTAGAGGTGCGAGGGGCGAATGGAATATAATACAAAACATATATGAAGACAAACCACTATCGCCGATGAGGAGAAGCTTGATGAGATAATCGTAATCTGCACGTGCCCTTGCCGGTGGTGCGGCCATTAGCCCTCGCCGGTGGTGCCGTCTCCTTCACAATACGCCGTCGTTTGCGCACCTCGTATGAAAATCAGCAACAGCTCTGCGTAAAATCAAACGAATAATCACAAATTCAATTCGAAAAAGAGGGAAGATTAGACGCAGCATCCATGGTTGCTATGAAGCGCACCTTATTTGGAGATGTATTGAGCATCACAGTGCGCTGTTGTGACAATGCGCATGCTAGCAGTACCGGCAGTTATTAAAGATAAATAAATAAAATGGAGATAAAATCGGGTGCTCACACCCACACAGTAACAGAGTCAAAGTCAAATATTATGGTTGAAATGATTGAGGAGCGTAGAGTATAGGACAAATAATTTGTTCCCGCTCCCAATCATTAACAATGCCCTAAATCCTTTTTCTTTCTTACCAACCTCCAGTTTTCAATAATTTCAAATGCCAAAAACACGTATACCCCATATATTGATGATATAAGATACATTTAAAAGTATTATTAATTTGATATTCATAAAATATACTTATAAGACATTACTATCTCCGTCCCTAACGTTTTAGAGGTGATCTTCACACAAATTAAGAAAGTTGCTAAAATGACTGATTCACCCCTATTTAATTAGTATTTGTACAACTGAAACATATGTTTTAATGTACATGTTAAATATTAAATTATAACGTCGTATTAATTGTTATTCATATAGAATTTACTTGTATAATCGAAATATATATTTTAACAAAAATATTATTTGTTACATGTTAAACTATATATTAATCATATTATTTAAATATGTTATCACTGTAATGGGAGGCACGCTATACCCAAAAGATCATAAATTTAACTTTATCTTCGTTTTATGAATTATAGATCGGGAATAGAGCAAAGTATATTGAAAATAATTCGAATGGATCACTAGTATGGATATTCGGTTTCACAGTTTTAAAGGGATTTTATATTGCAATAGTGCGTCTATTAAATGCAGCCACATGTATACTTGATTTACTAAATATATATTATAATTCTTTACAAAAATATTATTTGTTCAAGTCCATCAATCCAATTAGCACACACTGATATTCAAATTTACTTGAAACATACATATATTTTCACGTGATCAATATATAAAATTTGTATTCACTGCAAGTTTATCATAATTTTGAAGTATCACAAGACTCCGATAATTTTTTATTCATCAATCTCAACAATATTATATGTTCTGGACAACGTAACTGATCTAGCCACCTTGTATTTTATTACATGAGTTATTATTTGGATAGACACACAAATTAAAGGTTCTCTTAGTTATGGCTCTTACATATCATACTCCTCACATCAAAACAACACATGACCATTAATATCATATCACACATGCACCAGATCTTGCTAGCACATGATATTGCGTACCACAATAATGAATACATGGATATTAGTACTGGATCGATGATCACTACAATTCATTATAGTAAATTGCACTTGAGGGCCAAAAGGGCCGGTGGTACCAAAATTTGCAGGATACGACGATAAGCCTCTTGTGTAAAGTAGAGACCGTCCCAAAATATATATCGATTAGGGTTAGGACAAAGGGGCACACCCGGACTGCCACAAAACCTCGTACTATCGTAGTTATATCTTCCTCCCGTTCCACAACAAGCTTTCAGGCCTGAACCTAATGTCTTGAAACTAGTAATAATAGTCACAGCAGCTGCGTAGTCAGTGGATACTAATAAGGTGACATTGGGGAATTCAGTTTTGAGACTAGTGACTGCAAGTTGGAGTTGACTGTTTTTGTAAGTCATGAGACCATTTACACTCTTCAAACATCCTACTGCATCATAGGCTAAGGGATTACGACTAGGTAAGGCTGTTAGAATATATGGGAAGCATCCAATTGGAGAGTTCTCGGAGAATAGTACTCGTGTTGCACCCATTTTGATCAGTTCCTGCAGCATATATATATATGCATGTGGTCAAGTATTATACTGAACGTCTAACGTAATTAATTAGTACATTACTAAGACGATCTCGATTGAAATTTTCAACACTAATTAGGAAGGTTGAGGGTACCCTAGAAGCATTGATTTGAGCTTGTACAATAAATGGCACGTAGCTTTTAACTTCTTCAATGGACTTGCCTTGGGTTAATGCATACCCCATGTCATTGGCGTCTGTGTTGGATATCAACATGGTAGAGTTGGCTATCCTATTAGCACGATCTAATTACAAATTTATAAAGTTACCACTGCAATGCAATATCAATATAATTCAAGGATCGAATATGTATATATATAAATGATTAATACTTGTACGTATATAGTTAATAAATAAACCTGTTGGGTTGGAAGAAACAGATGATAGGTATGTTGTAAACCAATCAATTTGACGGGTAAGAGGAGTGGCATAAGATGGGATGGTAATGTTCCTTTGTGCAAAGAATGAAGGATCAAGAACAGGGCTGTTAGCCACCGAAAACGACACTGAATCAGAAGTCCGATTCATCGACAAATAGGGTGCACGGTTTGGCAGCCCGACACCAATAGCTGAAAAACGTATAATTATAAAACCAGACATGATTAGAGTCCGATCCGTGTGGTCGAGTATGTTTGATTTCTTTAGTCGATTTCAACGTATATAGGTAGAATGGTAAATAAAAAAATTACCAGCATAGTCGCCGTCAAGAAGACCATTGGACCAACGACCGGTGGGTGTACCGGGGAAAGTGGTGCCATATGGTGGACGCGCAGCTGGGAGAAGAGGGCCCATTGGGGGGATTCTAATAGAGTTGCCAAAGTCTGTGGCTCCATCACCAAATAGGTATAAATACTGAAATGGGCATTTCGTATTTTGAGCTGATATTGTGCTTGATAAACCTACAATTACCACAAATATGCTTATCATTTTCATACTTGCTCAATGCTGCAGAGAGAGAAAGAAGAGAGAGAAAGAGTGTGTGTACTGTATGATGCTTTAGAAGCCAGTTGAAGCAATATATATAGAAAAAAATTCATTTCATTTATGTCCACTTAAAACGCTATTGTTCATTTTATATCTATTTATCTTTAGGGTTTTACATTTAGTCCAATTAAAACCGAAATCGATCAATTTTGGTCAATTGAGGACGATTGAGATGTAATCGCCCCCAATTTTGAATTTCTGATAAGCCACATCAGCTGCCACGTGTGCTCCGATAAGCCACGTCAGTTGTCATGTGTGCTCTGATAAGCCACATCAGGTGCCACGTGTGCTCCGATAAGCCACGTTAGCTGAACTCAGCCGGAAAATCGATATCCGACAGTCAAAGGACTAAAATTGGTCGATTTTGATTGTAATTGGACTAAATGTGAAACTCTAAAAATAAATTGATCTAAAATGAACAGTAACGTTTTAAGTGGACGTAAAATGAATTTTTCCACATATATATAGGTGTTATGAGCTGAGACTGAGTTTATTAGCTAGCTTTTAGCTGCTTTATATTATATATAAGTTTTTTCAAAGCCAGTAGTCTCTTGTGAGAGAGATGTAAAGGTTGTTTGGATTCAACTTGACAAATTGTAATTATGGATTAATTGTGAATTTGTGATGATCCGGCCGACCCGGGACATGCAATTCAACATATATATGTGATATTGTAATTATTAATATTTTTCTTGTATGTTATACGAATTCTTATATTTGTATTTGAATTATATATAACCATTATATCAAAAGTTTAACGCAATTTTTTTTTTCCAAATAGAATATAGTTTTATTAATTTCTAATTTGCAATTATATTTATTGTCATTTTATTTCGTATTTGTACTGTGTAAAAGTATGGTTTTTGTTTAAAACATGTATATTCTTAACTCCAATATTTTAGTTTATTATAATAAACAAAACTATTGCAAAATAAATGAATTGGTTTATTTATATATATATACACACACATGCAGTGGAAGCAAATAAAAAGTAAAAAATTATAAATGCAATATCTTATACGCACACTGTCAATGTATTTAAAATATCGTTATTTGAAATTATTTTTGCTTAAAACTTTAATCACCCTCACATAATACACCCTCAAAACTACAAATACAGAAAAAGAGAGAGAGAGAGAGAGAGAGAGAGAGAGAGAGAGAGAGAGAGAGAGAGAGAGAGAGAGAATACACAAATTTACAAATAATAATGATAAAATTGATATATCATACATTAAAAATGAATTTTTAATGAATATATTATTTAAATTTGAACCTCCAACTTATAAATAAAGATAAATTTTCATACATGCATAGAAAATAATGAATTTTAAATGAAGTTAGAATGAAATTATGAGTTTGTATTAAAAAGGGAAAACATTTTGATGGTTAGTCCCAGTACCCCTAAACTTTTCATAAATATTAAGTTTTTTTATTTAAGATCAAATAATGGAGAGATATCTCAAACCTAAAAGTTCCATTAATTAGCATTCCACACATTTATGAAATATATAAAATTAATTATGGATTACATAAATGCAATTAAATGAATAGGGAGTCAACTTGTACCATAGGTCCATAAGTCATGAAAAAGGATATAGTGGTGGAATTAAGTAGTTATCTTCTGAAGTGAGATTGACCTTTATGTGAGATGAAATTTTCTATATTTTTTTATGAGATTGACGTTAACCTTATTAAGATCATATGCAAAACTATTTCACGTGAGTTTTTACATTTTATTTTACTCTAATACTTCGAAAGTGATTCTTCTTCATCATTCTGATTTGGGTGTCAATATGGATCAATATTAATTGAATTGTTTGATTATATAACTGATACATCTCATAAAATGAGAGATAGGTAGCTAGGATGATAAATGATTCATTAAATTAAAGTGCATTTGATCATATAAATTTCTTATATAGCCATGCCTAATTCTTTAATACCAATTTCATTTTCATAACTCTAATTCAATAGAGAATAACTAACTTCAAATTGAAAGAGAATGCCACTTTTTACAACGTTCATAGTCTATATAGTGAAAGTCAAGGTTCTTTCCATCGCTATAACTACCCGTAAGTTATTAATGTAATATGCGTGGTGGATGAACATATCATGCATAATGTAAACTATTAGAATGTATTTTTAACATTAATTATAGATTTTAAGATGTTGATAATGATAGTTTATATTTATAATCGAAAAATAAAGATAAGAAGAACCCTTTATTTTCTATTGATATCTAAAATAAAAACATAAAAAATAGTTATTAAATAAAAGGTATTTAATATTAAAAAATTAACTGATCTAGCTAACTCTTAAAGTAATTGAGAAATTATGATCAAGAAAATTACGCTTTTTTCGTTGTCAACATGACTTAGAATTTTCTATGAGAATTCATACAAATAATAATCTATATATATAAAGAGAGGGTTGTGGACTCTCTCCAGCCAACACATCAGCATTCTAAATGACTATGAAGCTGCCATGTGTCATCCTTCTTAGTCTGAGTCATCTTCACATGTACATGTCCTTTGCCACATCAACTTTTGAGATAATTTTGAAACTGCCATTTGTCATATATCTTCCTCTTCAGTTTTAGTTTCAGTTTCAAAATTTATCATAGATGAACAAATGGGAGAAGATGAATCTGGAGAGTTTTACTTTAATTATGCAAATTCCGTTACTTTCTTGATCACAACCATGAACCCAAAGGTCTTTCCTCTATGTATTTAAATGTGCCCACAGTTTTGAAATTGTTAATTGTTGTTCCAAAAATTTTTCCAGCATAAAAATTAGAAATTTGAGTTGGAGTTTACATGGATTCGAGTATTTTTCATTTCAACACGAAAATATCCAAAAGAAAGATTTCAGAATAGCTGAGTGACTGATCATCTGCATCAATAAGCTTTCTTTCCGATGTTGTTTTCCAAACGATTCCTTGAGTTGTTTCTTTGAATTTGTGGTTGCTTTTGGTTGGATTCTTTGTTTCTTGATAAGGGTTCTTGGTTCTATGTTTAACTGCTGAATTAATTGCCTTTAGAATGTTTTTTTTTTATTATAAAAAAAACTTGGTGAGTTGTTGGAAATAGAGTAGGAAGGAGTGGTCAAAGAAATTGATTTCATGTGGTTGCTCCAATTTGCTACTTACCTTCTCAAACACCATCTTTTTAGTAGGAGTAATGCAAGTGGAACGCCGTTTTATAAGTTGATTAAATTCCATAGTTTAGGGGCCTTATTGATTCAAAAATGGATGTTAGATGAGTAATGGAGACAGAGACAGTTCTGGTTCATGGCTTTGGTAGTCTCAGCCATTTTGTTGCTTCAGTATATTCAGCTTCCATATGGATATTTTGGCAAATCTCAAGTAAATTCAGCAGGCAGCTTTCTGACTAAGGGTTGTCTCGTAATAATATATGAAAGAGGAGTTGCTAAATGCGACAATGTCCATTGCAATTCCAATGAAGAAAAATATAGAAAAGTGAGTCCCTTCATTTCTCTCCATCTCGCCAAATTCTTCCATATGCTGTTGAGATCTCGCCAAGGGGTGACACCAAGTGAAAATACGGAAAATTTAGGTTTGTAATCTGTATGTATAACACTTCAATTCTTCCATCTATCTTCTTTCTTTCCGTAGGGTTTATATATCAATTTATTTGCAATAATTATAGAGATGTGGAAAAGAAGGAATGAGATGTTGTATGGGTGCTTGTGATCGTAGTGTTTATTAGATATTTGAGGATATGGGCTCTGCAAGATTCAACTTTCTTTGTGTTTTTTTGCTGTGGATTTTCTATACCTGATTGAATGGGTCTCATTCTTTAAATCTTGGAGTGAGTTCATGCTTTTCCTTACAGTCAATTCATCAAACATTTGGTGGTCAATATTGGTTTTTGAACTTATGAATCTGACAGTATAAAGTTTGTGTTTTTGGGAAGTTGTTGTTCAGTTTCAATTGGTGTGTAGATGGGGAAACCATTGTTTTATGAGATTTGGGAAAAGCCAGCTACCTGTTGCATATATTGGAATATGCAAATTGATATGGTTTTATATTCAGAAGAAGGAATAGGGTATTCACATGTGGGTTTGAGTTATGAGACTGAATATCAATCATCTAAGCAAGCCGAAGTGGAGAATAACTCAACATATGTTGGAGAAATGATAATTATGCTACTTCAAATGTGAGAAAATAATGCATATTGATTTTTATTGTATAGATAATGTTATACAATCCAATCTCAAAAACTGTTAAAGTATCACTTAATAAATTATTTGACTTTAATTTATAGAAGAGCGAAACGTCTTCTCCATTAGATGTATGACAAATGGAGCACACAATGAAGTTGAAATTCTATTAGCTAATTAGTCTTTTTTATTTAAAGTTACAAATGCAATAATACTGAAGCTGTGGTGAGCAGTATAAATCCACAACGACGAATTTTAATTTTATAGAAGAGTGAAACGTCTTCTTCATTAGATGTATGACAAATGGAGCATGCAATGAAGTTGAAATTTAATTAGCTAATTAGTCTTTTTATTTTAAGTTACAAATACAAGAATGCTACTTATATTGAAACTGTGGTGAGTAGTATAAATACACAAAGACTGCTGATGCACATTACGCAAAGTAATTGCAATGATTTTTAGCTGCACAGAATTGATTGTTCACTTCAAATTTCCATTAGAAAATATATCAGAAAAAAATCAATTCAAGAGTTAATTGTTTCATCAAAAATTTAATGCAGAAGTATGTAAAGAAATCAAAATTGATCCCGTGCAACGCACGGGCAATTACCTAGTGTTTTATAATATTATAGTTGGGACTCTATTAAACTCTAATTTAAAATGATCATTTAATATATAAGGTAATTGTATAATTTCTTATAAATTTTTTTTTTTTTGTCGGAGAATGAGATTATATTTCACTTTTTTTTGTTATTATGAACAACTAGTTTTGTACCCGTGCGATGCATGGGATAAAATTTTATAAAATACAATTATAATATTTTTATTTGAGATTTGGAAAAAAAAAGTATATACAAATGTAATATAATGAAATTAAGTATTTTATATATTATATATTTTAAATATTTAATTGTTGGAGATAATCTCTAGGTACGGTAATAAAATAAGATATTGTAATTTTAAACTTAGTTTATATATAAATAAGATGGATATGAATTCTATAGAAATTATCACATTTCAAGTACACTATTCAAGATAAAGGAATAATGTTTACGCAAACAAATCACAACATTAAAGCTATGTTCTATATAAGATAGAAGGAATAATTCAACCAACTACTTTTAAGCATGTTATCTTTAAAACAAATAAATTCTATGATAAAAATTTCAAAAACATAAAAGAAATATAAAAACAAAATATATGATTAATTTCCAATTATTTCTAATCCAAAAAGAAAAAAAAAAACAATCCACCTTGTAATATAAATTTATAGTCTTCTTTATCACTTTTCCATGTAAGTTTTCATTCAAGTTTCTTCACGAAATTCCTGCATAAAGTAAAAAAAAAACAAAAAACAAAAAACAAAAAACAAAATTACATTAATAATAATCCATATGCAATACCAATAAATAAAACATTCATCTCCAAATATGAATAACGATATGAACTTTAATCGTTAAGAAATGATTTATAAAGTCAAAAAAATATTAATTGTCCATCCGAACTATATGATGTAGGTCAAATAAAAATCATAACCAAATAAAATAAAAACCAAAAAAGAACACAATCCCATGAGCACCATGAAAGCAAAAGATTTGTATTGCAGAATTTGAGAAATTAATAATTAAAGTTGACTTACCATATTGACAAATATGGTAATTTTATTATATCATATCACTTCCTTAAATATATATATATATATATATATCATCAATCATGATTTATTATTTATCATTTAACATTTATTTTAATAAAAAAATCATTTCTGATTTGGGTGTCAATATGGATCAATATTAATTGAATTGTTTGATTATATAACTGATACATCTCATAAAATGAGAGATAGGTAGCTAGGATGATAAATGATTCATTAAATTAAAGTGCGTTTGATCATATAAATTTCTTATATAGCCATGCCTAATTCTTTAATACCAATTTCAGTTTCATAACTCTAATTCAATAGAGAATAACTAACTTCAAATTGAAAGAGAATGCCACTTTTTACAACGATCATAGTCTATATAGTGAAAGTCAAGGTTCTTTCCATCGCTATAACTGCCCGTAAGTTATTAACGTAATATGCGTGGTGGATGAACATATCATGCATAATGTAAGCTATTAAAATGTATTTTTAACATTAATTATAGATTTTAAGATGTTGATAATGATAATTTATATTTATAATTGAAAAATAAAGATAAAAGGAACCCTTTATTTTCTATTGATATCTAAAATAAAAACATAAAAAATAGTTATTAAATAAAAGGTATTTAATATTAAAAAATTAACTGATCTAGCTAACTCTTAAAGTAATTGAGAAATTATGATCAAGAAAATTACGCTTTTTTTCGTTGTCAACCTGACTTAGAATTTTCTATGAGAATTCATACAAATAATGTTTTATAATTTGGATGGTTTTGATTTAAATTACATTTTAAGTCATACTTAGGGCTTTTACCTACTTATTAAATTTGGAAACGTTAATATCAATTAAATAATTCTATGTTTTGTTAAATTTAATTTTTGTAAAAATATTGTGTTCTTTGGCAAAAACTTGTGTGCACCCGACCCGACCCGGCGTGTGGGCCGCCTCCACGCGCGCCCCTAATTAAACTAGTGTGCGTCCACACATACCTGATTACCTAGTTGATGATTCAGTGATGGGTATTACATGTATACCCTATAGGTATTACGCATATACCTTATAGGTATTACACTTATATTTCTTGAGATTTAATGATAGGTATTATGTGTTTACTCTATAGGTATTACATGTATACTCTATAGGTATTACAAACTTACTCAATTAAGGTATTATTTTTTGTTTTATTTTTTGTTCTATAGGTATTACATGTATACTCTTAAGGTATTACATGTATACTCTTAAGGTATCATGTGTTCATTCAATAAAGATATGAATTATTTGTTTTTACTTTTGTGTAGGTATCACATGTTTACTCTATATGTATCACATGTATACTCTATAGGTATTACAAACTAACTCAATTAAGGTATGAATTATTTGTTCGAATTTTTGTTCTATAGGTATCACATGTGTACTCTATAGGTATTACATTACTGTATGGTGAGTTTAATATTTCTAAACAATAAAATGACGATTTATATCATATTCTTCCTCTTTTTTTTCTGCAAATTGCAAAATTCAAATGAATTATTATCACATAAACATTGTGCAAAGAAACCCTAGAGCAAACTCATACAATTATCCTCTGCAAAATCAGAGGAGGAGGAGGAGGAGGAGAGGAGAGAAGAAGAAGAAGAAGAGAAGAAGAAGAAGAAGAGAAGAGGAGAGGAAGAGGAGGAGGAGGAGAGAGAAGAGAAGAAGAAGAAGAAGAAGAGGATCGGAGAAGAAGATGATGATGATGATGAAAAAAATAGAGAAAAAAAAGAATATATATATATATAAAATTTTGGTTGGGTTGGGGGTACGAATCTTGGATCCGTACCCCGGGGCACCCAAGTCCTACTCGTGTTCTTTTACTCTTTCACTTTGTATTGATTGATTTCTCTGAAAGTTGTAATTTTGTTATATTTAAAGTATAATTTATACATTTTAAAGTTTTATCTTATAAGTTGCCACCTATAAATGTGAATACTAATTTTTAATTTATATCAAATTAACTTTTAACTCAAACAATTACGTTATTTAGTATGATAGGAACAATTTATTATTTATATGTACATGTAAATTAAAAAAGTCCCCCAATTTTATTTTTTTTCGAAAATGAGGTTTTAAATCTGTTCGATCTCAATTTGCTACTTCAAAAATTTCACAACGTCAGTTTCGCATCAGATTAAAATCGACGGTTGGAATTTTCTGAAGATGACATGAGAACATATGAGCAGCCAAAATCTGTTTATTGATTGCATTGCTTTTGTTCTCATCTTCTATGCTGCAAATTGCAATTGAACTTTATGGAGGGCTCAGTGGTCTTTGAAACTGGGCTGGGCCCAGAATTTGAGTTTGATTTGCACCTGCAAAATTTGGCAATCGGCCCAGTATAAAATAAGGTTTTAAAAGATATTATGCGTCTGCCGGGAGTCGAACCCGGGTCTATTGCTTGGAAGGCAATTATCCTAACCGTTGGACTACAGACGCTTTATTGATAGCGAAACATATATAAATATAGATGAATTAATGTATCATGAACCCATGGAAAACCTCGATGAGATTAAATGATATAGACATGTAACGTAAAATCCAACATAAAACTGGCTTTTTATTTTTATCAAAAGTGTAGTGATGTTCATTTTCTTGATTTGTGACATAAAAATAACATAACTATCGTTTATGGTAAAAAACAATCTCTTACATAAAATATGTTATTTAGGTCCTTAGACTTATACATAATACATACACAAGTACATTATTAAGGAGAAAAGAACTCATAAAATTCATGAAATGATAATACCTAACTTAATAGGTCCATTAATGCTTCTCATTAATTAAGCAACTTGGCATTTGTTGGTATATATGCATTTCAATTTCAGTCCCTCTACCTCTTTCTCCGCAACTCCCAAATATGCCCTCCTGCAACACAATTAGAGGGTGTTTGGCTAAGTTTCTTAAAAGAGTTTATCAGATGTTAAGTGCTTATAAGTTCCTAAAAAATGTTTGGATAACTTTTAAAAATAAGGTCTTATTTTATGAGCTTATAAGATGTAAGAAGCTTATAAACTATTTTTTGAAAAGTTGGGAAATCCTAACTTATTTCTAAAATAAGAGCTTATTTTTCAAAACACCTTCAAATTTAATCATTGAAATTACACAAATACCATTACTAACAATTTATAAGCTCCACCATCTTATCTACCAAAACACTTTAACAACTTATATTAAACTTAAATTAAACATCTTATAAGCTCCAAAAATATCTTATAAGATATGATAGCTTATAAACTCTAAAAATAAGTTTAGCCAAACACCCCCTTAGTTTCAATGTTATACTCCATCTGTCCTGATTATAAATTCGATTGAGATTATTATGGACATTAAAAAATATTGGAAAAACAAGTAAATTCCTACTATGTCCATATTAAAGAAGTTTTGTATTTTAGGTTTTTTCAAATTTATCTTTGGACAAATAGGCATATTACCAAACGACTTAAATAAATGTTATCATAACAGAACTATATATTTGAGAAATAAAAAAAAACACCCTACATAACTGGGATGGAGGGAGTATTATATATGTGTCACAGTTGATATCTCTTAATTAATATATCACTATTGATGCATTGCATATTATTGATTTTATTTTATAAACTTTTAACCAAAAAAAGTTGATATTAAAAACAAGTGAAAGGCAGAAAGAGAGCAATAAAAACAAATGAGATACTATGCAGCAGAAAATAAGATAGTTGTGAATAATTGAATTAAAAATAGGGTTAGGAAGGTAAAAAACAAAAAACTCACGGATCCCCATCGTAAGAGGTGGACCTTTTCAGAGCTGGAAATTCCTCTTTCTTTGTCGTCTCCACTATGCTCCCACTGAAGTACCCTTTACCCTTTCCGCCACGTGGCTCGATCACCGCCCCGGCCCCACATATCTTAAACGACATCGTTCCGCACGAGATCAGCTGCATCAGCATTGATGATGATGATGATGATCTACTCCACTTCTCAATTTGATGCTCATTCCCACTCGCCGCCGCCGTCTCCGGCCGCCCCTCCGCTTTCATCAACGTCCCCAGTGTCTCCGGGCTCGAATCAGACGGCGGTGTTGACATCTCGGTCTCAATCCCCGCCAATTTATCCAAGTCGATGGAGCTGCAAGAGTGGCTGCGCCGCCGGCGGGGTTCGTGGCTCTCCGGCGGCTTCGGAGAAGGAGAAGCGGCGTCGAGAAACGCGTTCTCCGGCAGCTCAGATCCTTTGAGAATGTACTCGTTGCCATGCGCAGGGTATATGAAATCCTTGCCCGATAAATCGTGCCATACATAACCATTCTTGTAGCTCCTAATTCATTTGTGTGTATATATATCAAAAAAACAACAAGAGATTTAATGAACGATAATGTTTTTTGTTATGTATATATACATACCGTTTGCAAGACCAGGAGTAGTTGGAGGCCATGCCTTTTCCACGAAGAGCATTCAAGCGGTTAATCACATCTATATAAACACCACACATATATATATATGTTCATACAACTCAAAAATCATGTAAACGAATAGTTGATTCCAAGTAATATATATATATATATATATATATAATTAGTGAGGTAAAGAGATAAATTACGTACCAGTAAGAAAGAGGGCGTGAGGAGATGAAAGAGGAACCTCCATGAAATGGGGGTGCTGAAGTTGGCCATTTTTAGAGAGATAATACAAAACAGGGACTTTTTTGAGCTTCGAATTATGAGGTTCACTCCATACCACAGTTCGACCAGGGCTCACTTCTCTTTCATCTCCTTTCCATACCTTTCTCTTCTCAAGCTCCGTTTTTCTTGCCGCCATGAGAGAGAGAGAGATCTGAGAGAGAGAGAGAGAGAGAGAGAGATAGAGTTATTAGGTTTTGGTTAAAAATGCATGGAGAGTGGAGACAATATCTACAAAACAATATACTACTACTACATATTATCCTTTCAGTTTTAGATCTCAGTACATATTTTGGATAGACTTAATTGATGCTTCTACCTGCCTACTACCTTCTTTCTAGTTCTTATAACGTGTGTTTTATTAATATCTTGGCATATTTTGTATGTAAACGACATAATAATATATGACCTTTTTTCTATACCATAAAATCAAATAAAATTATTTTTCCTATTACAACATATATATATAGTTTCTTCATTAATTTATATATCACAATCTGAGTGAAAATTATAAAATTATATCAGCACTTATCGTGGATAAATTAATGTAATAGGAGATGCTCTGTATATATACGTATATAAATATATTGTGGTAAAAAGTATAAGTTACTATATTAATTGTGATAGTAATGGATGATATCCATATATAACAAAAGAGCTAAGATAAAAATAATGAAGTATTAAAACATTATGCAACAAAGTATAGACTAGAGTGTGAAATGCAGTACAAGATAATTCATAGTATTTGATATCATGTGGATGTCTTCCACTATTTGCGGGATATTGATAAAATGGTCATTTCAGCTAAAATTTTGTCTATGTTTTGGTTTGTCATAATATAATTTTACCATTTAGTGTCTATTTATCATTCCATATTTTGTTTAGACAAAATTCATTAAATCTGTACTGAATCTATCATGCCCAAAACTATATAAGGTTATAAGACTTCAACTAAAGTTTGTAAGCTGATTGTAGTCAACCAAGTTATTTTCTTAGATAAAATGTTATTAAACAGGTTTAATTCTCTATTACTGTTATATAATATTACTATCTTATTAATTGTTGCTAGTTAAAATTAGTGGTTGATATATTAATATGTGTCCATAGTAGATATAATACAAAATAATTTAACATGTCGATCGTTGGAAAGACCGTCAACTAAATGACTAATTTGACTATTATGCTACTGATTTTTTCTTATTAATATATAGAGCTAAATAGTTAGTTTAATAACTATTATCACCACACATACATCAATCTACTACGCATCAGTTGTTTTATCACAATTAAACTTTATTAATTCTTTCTCTCTCATGAAATTTAAGTCTATATATTAACTATAAGAGCTTAGATAATATCTAAAAAACAAAAAAGATATCAGCAATTTTCTAGATTAATTTAAAAAAGAAATGGTGGGACGTTTCGATTGAGATTAGTTGGATACAATGACATTGGGCCAGAAAAAGGAGACGCGCTATATACTCTTTCACTTTGATGTCTCACAATTAAAAATAAAAAAATCACACAGTCAAAACCTTTAATTATCAGTATTACTATTAACAATGATATCATAACTTACTTACAAGTTTCATTCTTTTTGAAAAAAAGTATGATGGGATTTGGTAATTTTAGGTTAAAGTTTACTTCTGAACATGAAGTGAAATTTGATGGGTCATAATGCTAAGTTTATTTGAACTTATGAGATAATTATTAAATTTATTTCAAAAGTTGAGTTGTTAAAGTATTATTAGGATTAAGACTATAGAATATTCTTACCTTTCATGTTTTTTTTTTAAATTTTAAAAAACACCTAAATTCGAAATCAATTTTGGGTTCACTTTGATATTTTTCTAGGGGAGTGTTCGGAAGGAGTTGGAATGGAATAATTTTTTAGCCAATCTCCCATAAAGAAAAAATGTTGTCTTTTAAATTTTTATTATTTTTTGAACATTTTAATCAATTATACCAGGTAAATAAGATAGAGCGATGCGATATATTGGTGACCATTTGGATGATTTAGGGATTATCATCATCACCTAGAAAAAACATGGGAAACATTTGGTCATTAATTTTTTTCCAAAGTATGTTAGGAATAGATTAAGATTAGTTGATACGAAGATTAGACGTCCTCAATAGACAATTCTTAATATGTCTACGGACGACATGTAACGATCCCATCTCCTGATATTATAGAAAATAAAATTAACGAATGTTGTGTGTATTTAATGCATTAACAATGAACAAATATTAGGGTGTTCATAGTAGATGTTAATGTCTCACTTAAAGAAACAAAAGGTACAGTGAAATGCATTATTGGAGATATGATTGAGTGTTGGGATGAGCAGAGTACAAGATTTGATATATCTTGTCTTATGGACATATATTGTTTTGGTTCAGACCTATAAAGTCCAACCAATCCATGTCCATCACCAATCACATCTATATTGCCAATGCTGCTTTTCTTATAAATCTTTATTTATTTCCTATCTTTAATTGTTAATTATCAAAGTCAACTAGAGTAATATATCGTTTGGTGTGTCTTCAAGATTTTACCTTCTTGGCTTAAGGCCCAGTACAATTAATATTAGGATTTAGGAGCAATATTATGGCTTCAGAAATTAACCTTCTGGGTTTCTTATAAAGAGATTATTCTAATTCTTCTAAAATTCGAGATCCATCAATATCTAAACACATGTAATTTGTTATAGATATTCAAAAATATATATGAGCAATTAACAATGAAAAATCATTTGGGACAAGTCTTTGTTTATTTTCTAGTGATGTATATGTGTAGATTACTTACCATGGAAAAATAAAATGACTCTTAGTTTGAAGAAAAAACATTAATTTGGATGAGGTAATTCTTTTTTTATTTTTATCCATGAGCCATTTCAAAACTTAGTTTTGTAAACTATATCGAGGTTCAGCTTTTTGGGCCTTTGAGGTGATGGAAACAATGGGCTTTTGTGATTAAATAAAGGCCCATTACTGATCTCTATTTTTTTATATGGACCTTAGAATAGAGGATAATTTAAGAGTTGGATTATGACTTATTTGAAACGACTAATAAGAAATCGGTTGGGTTGGGCTGGATCTTCTTACCCATATTTAAATTATTTGAAGTGAGTAATGTGTATATTAAATGGGCTTCGATGCTGTGTTTAAAAATACTTAAAAATGTCCATTTGGATAGGTGGATTCGAGGAGGAATTTGAAATCTATGGTTACAAATTCATCGGTAATGTTTGGATGCATGTGGATTTGAAACTTAAGGCGATAATAAATATATAAAAAAGATATTTATATGATATATTCTAATACTTATAGACTATTCCTTTGTTCCACACACACATGTTTGTTTTTCATTTTGAATGTTTCAGATATGTTAGTCGATGTTTTATATAAGACAATATAATATATATATCTAACTCATTCATTAATATACCCATATTCAATTTAATTTTCTTAGTCTTGAAAAACTATAATAGACATTGATCATTAGTTAATGTATTAGAAAATATAATATTAATTAAATATTTACATAATAAGAAATTGATCAGTTTAATTTTTGCAACACACATACATGAGGCGGTGGGAGTATGTTATGTATAATCACAAAAACTCATTTGAGAAGGTCTCACGGATAGTTTTCGTGAGACGAATCATTTTTACCCATTAATTGAACTCATATCCTCAAATTTTCATATGAATTGTTAATTGTGAGTTATGCGTTGACCCATCTCACAGAAAAAAATAATTGTGAGAAGGTCTCACACAAGACCTACTTATCTTTATATATACCATAAAGGACACTTGTCAATCCTACAAATTTTCTCATTTTAATTTCTCTCCTTGCAAATTAAATCTATGTAAAACCTAATTAATGTTACTATTAAATGCTATCAAGATTAATATTGATAATATACATTAGTAAATAATATAAAAAATCTTTATATATACTAAAGGAATAACCATAAAGGACAATTGTCAATCCCACAAATTTTCTCATTGCAAATTAAATCTATGTAAAACCTAATTAATGTTACTATTAAATGATATCAAGATTAATATTGATAATATACATTATTAAATAATATACTAAATTTATTAAAGTAACACATACTACGAAAATGATTTATAAATTTGAAATTTGTTAATTTAAAAAGTTTAGAATAAATATAAATCAATAAATAATGTAAAAATAAAATAAATGTGAAAGAAATTATTCAAAAGTTTCAAACTAACTAATTATTAAAATTATATAAACTTCTAATAATTATTAAAATTATATATGTTTTTCGAATATGTGTTTTAAAATAATATATGAAATTTATTTGAAAATAGTAGAATTTAATTTTTGTATCAATTCATAAAAAATAAAATTTGAGGGTTTGAATAATGGATATAAAAATATTAAAAAAACTTGCGTAAGTCCCGTGTATCACACGGGTATTTATATAGATACACGGTATTTAAATATTAATTAGAGAAAAAATAATCATGTTATTTTACAGTTTATAGTTAGATATCATTCACATTAAAAAACTAATGTAACATTAATATATTTTCATATATAATTAATAATTTTTTTTTCTAAAATTACTAAATTTAATTTAATTTTTGTAATTCCGTGTATTTCACGGGTCCTATACTAGTATATTATAATATGGTTATGAAAATGAATTGAACAGGCTTATATATCTTCATGCTAATAATTAGGAGCACAGTCTGTTAACTTGTCTTATTTGTTATGAAAATGTGATAATTAAGTCCGACAATAAATATTAAGTGGCCAGCATCTATTTATTTATGTCCCAATCCTTATTATCTTGTTTCCCTTCCTCACTTTTGCAATATCTTAAATTTATTTTTAAGTCCTCCAATTTGCGTCATATCACTCTTATTCTAACTATGAATTAATATTTTAAACTATTTTTTTTAATTCTTTTTGTCAGGTATGGATCAAGAATTTCATTTTGTGAGAGACAAAAATCATTAAGTAGTCATATTAAACATTAAATTTTATGAAGTCAGAAAACAAAATATTATCAATTAATCCAAAGTCATGATCACTATCATTTTTACATATTGTAAGCTCTCAAATTTAGATTCATATATATCCACAATTAGATACTTATAACTAAAAAGTTTGATACATATCTATATATGTCCATAATTAGTGTTGATATTTCCAAATCTCAATGGTGCATTAGCAACATAACGTTTGATTGATGTTTACACAATTAAAAACAAATAAAACCCTTGAGAAAATGTTACACTTACTTTTTCTAGGCATTAAGAACTTTCCTTTTTGCCAATAACTATAGTGCCATGTTACATCTTACCATATTTAGTGATTAACGGTCATCATTCGACTACATTATAATTTATATATATATATGAGGAAAAATAGATATCTTTAGATTATGTTACGTTTGTCAACTTGATTGGTGTGTTAATTTGTTTGATAGAAAAAGACAATTATAGCACGACCACTAACGTTGTTAGTGCTTATGAAAAATGAAATGAGTCCCCCTTTTAATGCCAAGAAATTGTTGCCACTAAGTTGTAAGAGAAAAACAATCAAAAACAAAAATAAAAATAAGGAGGATAAATATATTAATGGAAAGCAATTTAATATCTTATCATGTTACTACTACTTATCGCACTTTCTTGAATTTCCCAATCTCATAAACTTATATTCATTACCATAGTTTAATTTCATAGTGGTGCCCCATTTTTATGCCATGTGGATTGCATTTTTGAATATTGACTACCATCCACACAAGTTTCGTGGTTATGGTTTCATTAGATGGGCTCCATTTTTTTGTTATTAATTTCGTGTTTTAGTTCATGTAATTCAATAGTACAATGTATATCATATATATATAATTTAGGGGGTGTAACTACAATGATTTTGCTTAAACTTCATTGTAGCTGAACCCTCCAATTAGTTACAGAATTCTGAGTTTCAATGTCACGTGAGTATGGGAATTAAGATTTTAATTTTTGGAAACATTTCTCCACGTGAAATTGTTGCACTTGTGTTAAAATAAAATTATTGTTTATCCAACATCAGTTTGTGAATAAAAGGGAGAAGTTTTAAGGCTATCAAGAATTTTAGGTGTTTTTGTTACCGATGTTTAGTCATTAAACTTTAATTTTGTGTTCAATTCTAGTTGAAAACTTTTATTTTGATTAAGGAAAGATAGAATAACTCTTCGACTGTAGGCACCTGAACGTAGTTTCCTCAGTGGAAAAACGTAGGTCGAGGGATATGCTCGAGTAACAGATGCCTACAAGAGAATATCATTTCAGTGAAAATCTCTCCTTTTTAGATGAGTGTTGTGAGAAGGATGAAGGTCATTCAAAAACTTATAATTAATAATGTAGGAGTGTTGGACGAGAGAGGAATTTTGTATGCTTGTAAGGAATTTTCATAGCATCATATTCTTACGGCAGCAGGTTATGGGTTTTCCACTTAATTTCTTGGATCTAATTTGTTAATATTTATGTTAATTTCTTCGTTAATATTTGTATTTTGTATCATTTTCCTTATAAATAAATGAATGAGATTTTATCCCTCAATAAATACTCTATAATACAATTCAGTACAATTTTTTTTTTAATAGGATTTACTAGCAACATCATGTCCATGATATTTCACAATAGTGTTTAACTGATTACTGCAATAAGCATTGTCTAGTTAAAATTAAAAAAAAATTAAATCAATCAAATCAAAAAATATTTTAGTTTGGTTTTCAGAAATTTTATTTGGTTTTAGATTTGAAATTTACAAAATTCGATTCGATTTGGTTTTGAGAGAAAAATCAAAAATTAGGTTGCGTTTTTAGATTGGGCTCCAACATGACTAAAAAGTAATAGTGTTGGGCTTGAGGCGAATTCTAACATTCAGTTAATTTTGTAGAAACTAAATTGTACCAAATAAACCCCCATTTGATATTACAAGAAACTTTTGAATTTGATTCAATTGAAGTTCGATTTTATACTCATTTTCGATAAACCCCTTTCTGATTACAAAAAAATTATGAGTTTGAGACAAAGTTCAGTAAACCATTATCAACGATTTACATAGTCGTTAAAACAACATATATTTTACAGGTCCATATGGAATAAGATTTCTACAAAAGTAATAACTTGAACATCTAAAATAAAATTTACAAAAGTCATTATTGAGATCATGTACTAAAATGTAATAAATTTGTACTAGCAAGAGTGTGTAGATGAATGGGCATGATTGAAGCATGAAATTAAAGTATAAGTATAGTGTTGATTGATAGATACAAAGAGTAATGGGCTAAAGTCACACCAAAACGAATTGTATGATGCAATATTCCACTTAGAATATCCCCTTATCATATTGCTTGATAGTGCTATTTATTGTTTTCAAATCTTAATATATATGTATTTTCCAGACCCTCCTAAATCGCTTTCAATCCCACAGTTTAATTGTGTGTGTGTGTTGTTTGTATATAGAAGGGATAAGATGGGTTCAACGATTGCTTTGATGAATGGTTGACGACTTTGAAGAGATAACGATTCCATCATTTGTGCAAGAAAACAAAAAATACTGATAAAGAAATTTTTCAAAAAAGATTGATCTTTTTTAAATTGAAATATCTTGGATTTTTGTTTATTTCTTCTTATGACAAAAAATAAGTGTTTCCAACTATTAGAAAAAAAAGTATAATAATTCGTGCCTATTCTTTAAAAGGTTGGTTTAGTTGGGATTTGATTTGAGACTGATTACTATTAATGTGTGTATAAGCTTAATTTTAATGAATATGTAATTAATAGGCACCATTTTTTGGATTTTTTGTTTGATAAGACCTAAAATTACTTTGAATTTGTGTGTTTGAGCTCTTTAATAATTATTTAAGCTTGGTTTTATACATGATCAAATTAACTCAAATATGATTTTGGAGTTCGGTAAAAAAAATAATGTAAAACCAATAAACTCAAATAATTATATCTTTGAATCAATGTGGTATATTTAGATGGGTAGGTGGAAGAAAATTGGAGTGAAATGACATCTCACTGGCATGCATTATTCCATGCCTCTTTTCTTTTCTTTCTATTTTTTTATGATCTCTCTCATTTATTTTTATTTTGGTTGTGTGTAGATCCAACAGGGTCAAAAAGGTAATTAGCAACAAGTGTGATTCTTCATTCCAATCATATGGTGGGTACACAAAACCAGCCAATGAAAAAACAAGAAGGGATCCCAATTTTTAATTAGTTTTTATAATGAAATCAATTGAAGAGATTAATATGGGATTATTAATGCATTAAATAAAAGTCATGCATGGCTGCTCTTTTGTACAACGTCGCCTTCGTGGTTATATATTGCTCTTTTTGCTTTTTTTCTTTCTTTTTTTTCATCTATCATTTTTTAAGAGCTTAATTTTATGTTCACTTATTTGAGGATTCGAAAAAAGTTCTCCCAATTTATTATGTAGAATGTGGTTATATTTAGATTGGGTTAAGAGGAAAAACTGGGTTTCGATGTTGTAAGATAGGATAAGAAGACAAGTTTGATTTGTCATGAAGTTACCTTCTGTAGGAGTGAAAAAAATAAATAAAATTGAAAGCGTGTATGTCATGCTACTTTTGGTAATTGATATATTTTTTTTCTTCTTTGTCAAGATTTATTTTGTGGTTAATTACATAAAAGTTAACCAACTTGATTTAATATTTAATTAAGAGTTTATTACTTTGTATGCCCCGTAAAGTAGGGGGTCTGACAATCTCGGACATTATTATATCGAGCTGGCTAATTTGGACATTATTGTTCAAAAATTAGCAATTTATGCCCAATTTCAGCCTGAATGGCTTATTTGGGCTCAAATCGCACGTGTTGTGCACGTGTGGCTAGCAATTCGAGCTTTTCGGGCCAATTTAACTAATGTGGCAATCATTTTATATTTAAATGTTATTTAATTGTACACATGAATGCCACTTGGATATAAAATGGTGATGTGGAAATAAAAACATAAAAGAAACATTAAAATGTATTAAAAGAAAAGTAAAATTAAAATGAGTTAATAAAATTTAAAAAAATTATCATCTAATTCTTCATCATCCTCTTCATCCCTACGTTGCCGTTGCTGGAATCCGACCACCACCGTTGCCGCTGCCGCCGTCTGAATCTCCCAACAACGACTACTCTTATCTTCGTCACTTCGCTACCACCACCACTACCACCGCAAATTCTCTTTTTCTCTAAATTACAGCCGCCACCACCACCACCACATCTCAGATGTACAAATCCCACCGCCGTCTTGGATCGAGGATAGCAGGCTGTCGGCGGCGGCGGAGGGGCAGCAGTGAACCGAAATAAACGCAGCAATTAATGGAAACAAAACTTAAATTTGTTACTCAGTTCTACAACTTCTCGATCCAATTTTTGGATGGAGACAAGCTGATTAAGAAGATCAAGACGGCGGATCTCTCGGCGCTAGATTAAGACGGCGACAACAGAGAGACGAGAGAAGCAACAGCGAGACGAGAGAAGATCAAGACGGCGCCGCCGCGTGGATGTGAGAGCAGAGAGACGACGACGACAAGAGAGACGAGAGAAGATAGAGATGAGAGGGGAGGGGAAGGGGGCGGCTGAGTGGGGGTAGGGCGGCAGAAACGGAAAGGGAAAGGGGAAGCAACAGCGAGAGAGAGGGCTGCGGCTATGTCGGTGGAGACGAGGAAGTGGCGGAGGAGAGGGAAAATGGAGTCGTGAAAACTCCGACACGGTGGTGGAGCACCACTGCGTGGATGTGAGAGCAGAGAGACGACGACGAGAGAGACGAGAGAAGATAGAGATGAGAGGGGAGGGGAAGGGGGCGGGCTGGGTGGGGGTAGGGCGGCGAAAACGGAAAGGGAAAGGGGAAGGGGAAAGGGAAGGGGAAGATGCGTAAAGTTTGATTTTTACTTTTTTTTTTTCTTAAAAAATGTTTTTAATTTTGTTTTTTTTTTATTTTTTGATTTTGATTTTTATTTTTATTTTATTTTTATTCCATGTCAGCTAAATTGGCCCGAAAAGCCCGAATTGCTAGCCACACGTGCACAGCACGTGCGATTTGAGCCCAAATAAGACATTCGGGCTGATTTGAACATAAATTGTTAATTTTTGAACAATAATATCCAAATTGACCAGCCCGATATAATAATGTCCGAGATTGCCAGACCCCCTACTTTACGGGACATAAAAAGTAATAAACTCATTAATTAAAATACAACCTTAAACAGGATTTTTCATGTATGACAGAATTGAAAGAGGGGAAAAAAACTTGTGAACAATATTGTTCTAAATAAAAATACACGTTAACTGAAATTTGATAAAGAATTTTTAAATTCTATGTAATTAAGCCTTTCTTCTCAAGCCAATTTCGCAGATGCAATAAATTCTTTTGAGTTTATCTCCTATAACACACACATATTTAGAAATTACCGTCAATATGATAATAACAAGAATATTGCATAAAATATAGAGCAGGGTGCGTCTGTTACAGGATATATGGCAAAATTCATAGGGTATATTTGTGTGACATGGCCTTTGCAAAAGAGAAGGGTCGCAAATAGAAAATATTGTGAAATTTGGAAATAATCTAGAAAATTCCGTTTCTTTAATTTGTGGAATTACTTAATATTGTCTTCATATCCAGCATGAACAAAGGGATATACCTTCATACTTGATATATATGCACTATTTCATTTTCATTTCTTTATTTTTCCACTGTTGGCGAGTAAACTACATATGGTGTCCATTTCATGATACATATCTGATCTGGGCAATCTTTTATTCATACTTAAATGGAAATAAAAGTTCATATTCTCACTTTTCCATTTAAAAAGACATAATAAATCAATTTACTTAACTTTCTTCTACACATAATTGATATTCCTAGTTTATTTACTAAATAAAAGGGTAAAAAAAAGAGCATAATTAATTCATCTTTAACCATAACCAATTGAAAACTAACTGTTAAATCTAGGAATGAATTAAAACAAAATTATTAAAAAAAAAAAAAAGCAGATAGAGGTAAAATAAAATAAAAAAATGGACGGCCACTTATAAAAGCAACGTCAACATATCAACCACTTATCTAAAGCAATCAAAAGAAGCTGCCACCTTTATAATGGGTTGCATCAAAATTTAAATAGACATATTATCCTCCTATCATAAATCCATCAAAAAATAAATAAAAATCCACGCAGAAACCAACATGTAAGGCAACAATATCTCAATCATATACACATCACACAGAGTGGATTCATTAAAGTAATCAGTATTGCATATATACCCCACCTTCAAAACCAGCAGTATATATATGAGAGAGTTGATATACCTTATAGTGGCAGTGTAGGAGAAAATAAAGGAAATGAAGATGGAGAAAGAAGACGAAGTGAGAAAGGGTCCATGGACTGAAGAAGAAGATGTTCAGTTGGTATTTTACGTGAACTTGTTCGGTGATCGACGTTGGGATTTCATTGCTAAAGTATCAGGTTTGAAGGTGGCGGGAGACAGGAATTATAGGTAGGCTTGTTTTGGGCATGGAATGGTCTTTCCATCGAGCCCATAACTTTAACCCATCCTTTCTTTGTACGTAGGTATTAAAAGAACAGGCAAGAGTTGCAGGTTGCGTTGGGTTAATTACTTGAACCCTTCTCTCAAAAGGGGCAAGCTGACCCCCAACGAACAGCGCCTTGTTCTTGATCTTCACTCCAAATTGGGCAACAGGTCTCATTTTCCCTACTTAATCTGAAATCAAATCATTCACTACCTGTCAATCTTGATGTCATTAGTATGCAGCTATAATTACATGTATAAATAAATGTAGATGGTCGAGGATTGCAAGAAAAATACCTGGCCGTACGGACAATGAGATCAAGAACTACTGGAGGACTCACATGAGGAAGAAGGCCCAAGAGAAGAAGAAGTCCCTTTCTCACTCATCTCCATCTTCTTCATCTTCTTCATCTTCCATCTCATCTTCATCCTCGTCCCAGGTTACAGAGACTACAGGACGCAGGTTTTATGACACTGGTGGGAAGGACTTAGCTACTGCTCCAGTACACAACATGGCCCGTGTGGAAGCAGAAGAGATCACCAAAGTTTATTCCATGGATGAGATATGGAAAGACATAGAATTATCTGAAGAAAGCAGCAAGGGTTTCACATGCCAAGCATTGAACCCTCCCACATGGGATTTTCCCCCAACCGATGACTCACTGTGGTCCATGAACGAAGAAGAGAGCAAGATGCTGATGATGATGCACCACATGGTTGACCACTATCATTCTTTCCCTTATTACAATCATATGACTGGCTAACAAGAGGGTTGGTTCATTGAAGAACCAAACATCAAGTATTTGTTCATACAACCTAGGTCCTGTAAAGGAAGCTGCTGGGAAGTGCTGACTTTTTTGTATAGAATAGGTTTTCCAACAGTTTGTGGTACTAGCTTGTGCATGCCCTATTGTCATCGAGTCACTATAGTCGAGTATCGAGTAGTTTGTTTCATGAGAGTTAACTATTTTAGTATTTGAGTGAGTGAGCCTCTAATAATCATTACCCTTTGTACCAACATATCTACTATATTAATGTAAGATATATATTCTGTTAGTGTATATCAAGAAATGTTATGCTCCATACAACAATGTAAAGGCAACATCTTTTGCCGTACTACTTTGTCCTAACCAATCGATGGTTCTAAACTTATCAAGAATAAGATAAAGTGCTTCATGATTGAGATATTGTCTCAACTCTCAACCATTTGAAAGATACTTATGTTTTGACAGAGAAGAAATCATCTAATATTATCAGAAATCCATCTTCTTTAAAACTAGTCCAGAAACAGAAAGTCAAGCAAGAGAGAGAAAAGAGAAATAGCACTTATATAATTATAGCAAACTTCAATGATGATAGCTATAGGTGCAATGCAACCAGATCATAGAATTACAGGATTTATCACTTCATAATTTTGACACTGTATTCTTTCTAAAAATCTTGATGCTATCATCACCTCAAGTTTATGAACACTCATAAAGTTCCTTACTAAAGTTGGTATTCCAAAAAAAACTTGGTAAATTTTGGGAACACTAATTAGTTGTAGTGAAGATATCCCACTCAGATTCTTAATTGCAAAACTTTCTTGCATGTTATTGCAATATTAAAACGTATTACGTATGATATTCTAAGAAAGTAGGAAGAATGATGTAACTTCTTGTTAATTAATATGTGGGTTGATGATGAATGTTCATTAGGAGATTTAGGGGTTTGAGCAAGTGATCTTCTTTCTCACCGCCACTGCCAACCCAACTTGGCAAAATTTATTAATTAATCATCTCGTGTTCAAATATATTTAATTATTCAAATGAAATACGTTTTAGATTGATTTAGTTGTTTACCAGTTTTTATGTGAAACTCAAACTCCACCTATTAATTAGAATAATTACGGTATATATATATATACATACATATATAGTACCTTAATATAACTATTATATAATCTTTCTTCAGACAAGTAGGTAATCGAACCCAATCAAACTTTACATCGATAGCTTATCATTGAGTTGATTCCGAGCTTAAGTTATCTTTGAGGTTGACTTCTTTATTATGAAGCCGATTCCAAGCTTAACTATTGTATAGATTCATCAAAAATATCATATTAAAATCCTCAAAAGTCTCGTACCAGTTCAGAAGTCAAAAAGAGCTGCACGGAATGCTTCGATGCAGCTTCCACGTGAAATCCACTACTAAGTGAGAAAAAGAAAAGGCCGAAACACCTAATTTTAGGATAGTAACAAAGTTATCTCATTACCACACTTAGTAGAAGAATCCCAATATTTTGCCTCTAACATTTTTCCAACGAACTTCTTCATGATCCATCAGCAGATGTTGTCAACACAATATACCCAAAATGCAAATAAAGCGAGATGTATGGTGTTATGTTGGTCAGCTTGTCCAAAAATCATTTTCACTCAGAATCAGTGTTTGAAAACCATTCAACTCAGACTACTCATGGTATGTTTCGGCCACAAAAACTCAAGATATTGATTGCGATATTTCACGATATATCCACCGTACTCAAGAAATATTACCCCCATCTATACAGCAATATCCAAATTCGTGATATGCCCTTTCATACCAATCTACCAGGCAAGACAAACTTTGAGACAGAACTTGAGCAAGTAAAAAAACAAATACTGAGAAATGCCACGATTCCGTCGTCATTGTCTGATTTGTACTGACAATTAGAACTTAGGAATCCATCATTCGAATTTCAACAAATCAAACAATTAATCAAGCCGTTCTAATGTTACCATCACTAGCAAAGAGATCGCATATACACTCCACAACACAACTAAATACACGAAAAAACACTGCAAATAAAAGCAGCTCGAGTTTAGAACATCAAGACAATAATGGACAACTTTTAGCGAAATCAAAAGTAATAACAAATTTCAGATCTAGGTAGCAGCATATGCATATCACTGTTAGAAAATTAACGAAGCTCTGTCGCAAACGAACACGAAAACCATGATTCTTCAACAATAAATTACCAATCAATACCCAAACAAATCACAAAAATCACACAAATTACACATACAGAGAAAACTTTAAAGCATAAACCAAACAGAGTGAAATAGATTAGGATCAAACATGTTAACCACACGATTTCATTTACAAAACAATGTTAGATTGAGCATTGGACTGATTTCTTTCAAAGATGAATCGGATCGGAAAGGAGAACCTGGAAAGAGAATTCGATGCCGCCGCTTCTCCGAACTTATTTCTTTACTGTCGAGGGATGGTTTAGCACACCACGGGTCATCACATTTTCCGCATATAAATTTTGAATATGAACCTTGATTAAATCAATCTCACAAAAATCTATATATATATATATAAAAGCAGGATATTCTGTCAAAAATAATTGCAATAAATTATTTACCTATTAAATAATTACTATTTTAAGAAACCTATTAAGTGTTTTCATATTATATTTATTGTAAGAAACTTAATACAAATAAATAAATACAAATAAACCTATTTATTGTATTTTAAGAAACACAATAAAAATAAAAATAAATAAACCTATTTATTGTATTTTAAGAAATTCAATATAAATAAATAAATATTTAATTTAAGAAATCAGTTATGATACTCAATTTAGTATTTATTGTATAGAAATTTCAAGTAAAAAAAATAAATAGATAAATAAGATGAAATAAGGGATTATATATTTAGTATCTCTCATCTTATTTTTAAGTACTTATTTTAAAGAGTAAACTTTGCTGTTGTTGTTTTATCTAATTGCAACCTGAACTTTGTGTTTTTATCAGATTGCAACCAATAATGAAAATTTCGATTCCATCGGAAATATAGGTAACTTAAATTCACGGAAATATCGTGAAAATATCGATATCGATGGAAATATGGGTACATATATTTATTGTTATTTTCCCTATATTTACCAATATATTCCGATATTTTCTCGATATTTATTGATATTTCATCGATTTTTTACCGATGTTATATATATTTCACCAATTTTGACTAATATTTCCTTGATATTTATTTTATGAATATCGATCACACTTATATAACATAAATGTCACACTCATATATATAACATAAAAGTATCAGTGTGAAGCGAAAAAACCATCATGATTTGCGATTGGACAAAAAAATTAAAGTTTTGGTTGCAATTGGATTAAGAGAAAAAGTTTGGGTTGCAAAGTGAAAAAAATTAATTCATTTGCCGGAAAAATGATCGGAAACTTTGCAATCGGCAAAACCACAGAAAGACTGGATGTCAATCTTAAAAAAAAAAAAACAGATTAGGTTGCAATTTTTAAAAAGTTGATAGTTGGGGTGGTTGTTTTTTGTAATTTACCATATTTTAAAATATATAATATATAAAATCAATCATTATTTAATTAAATTTAATATTCATATAAAATTTATCAAATTGAAATATGCAAATGTATGTGTGTGGGCTTCAATGATTTTTCATTTTTAAACGTTTTTTTGATATATAGTATTAATTTATTGTAAATTGATATTAAAATGTAGAAATAAAAAAATATATTATAGGTGTACCTAATAAATTACACATATAAAACATATCAAATAGAGAAAATCAGATTAAAATTATTATTGCAAGTTAACCAACTTATTCATTTGAAATATACAAATATTTTATTTTATCTTTTTTATTTTATATGTATTTGTTGTCAAATTTTATTTATATTTATATTCTGATTAATTGAGGTGACAAAAGGGATTGGACAGAGGTAATTTTTATGATTTTTCACAAATTAATATTTCATCATTCTTAGTCCATGATATATTGACTTATCAATCTTATAATTATTATTCATAGTTTTTTTTATTCAAAATGTGTAGATTAAGTCCAATTTTGAATTGTTTCATTTAAATAGATAGCAAGAGAGATTTTCATTTATTTGATAAGCTGATATAATTTTTATTTGATTTAGAATAAATGAGTTATATGTGGCGTTGAACCAAAAAAATTTATTAAAATATGTGTGTATTTATAGTTATAAATGCCAATAAAATATAAATTTATTTATCTCAATACTTAAATCATAACGTTTCTAATACATATAACTTATTTTTAGATATTAAATTTATTTTTTAAAATTTCACTACCCATGTAATGTTCTGACACAATTTTTTTTATTTGTTTGTTTAATCCATAGATTAATATATTACTTTATATATTTCAAATTTCTAATATTTTCGAATATAATTATTTATAATGGCATAAATTTAAAGTTAAAATACCTAGCTTTATACTAATACAGATTAAAAAAGTATCAATATATTTTTGTTAAAATAATAATCATTACATTTTATATATTATTATATTTTTTAATAATTATATATATAACATATTGTGCAACGCACGGGTACACTACTAGTCATCTATAAAAACATCAGAATTTGAAATAGAAAAACTGTTTAATTTAAATAGTATGATTTATATGAAATAGAGAAGAAATACAAAAAAAAAAAAAAAAAAAGAAGGAAACTACTTGTATTGATTTTTTAATTCTTGCAACCATTTTTTTTCGAAGTAAGTTAATTTAGGAAACAGAATTAGTTATTAATATTTCTGTTAAATGTCCTTTATATATATACCAGTATATGACCCGTGTAATACACGATGTTACAAAAATTTAATTAAATATTGTTAAAATTAGTATATAATATTATTAATTTATATAAGAAATATATATTTAGGATTTTATACAATGCACAATGTATAATTTAGTATATAGATATAGATTTGACTCAATGAATTTAGTATATGAGTTAGATTAAAAAGTTTTCAAGATTATATATGAAAATAGGTTAGGTTTAGGCCTTAAAAAATGTTTAATAGGCTGTCCTATTTTTAATAATTATATCAAATTAAATGATATATTTGATATCTTTTATAATTGTATATATTTGTAGCCTACTAATTTATATTTAATATTGTTTTCATGTTTGTTGGTGGAATTCTCTAAGTTTAAATTGAAGTTTATCTAATAACAACACTATTTCACATTTGATAATTTTGTAGACTTTTAACATATATGTAATAAGGTATAGGTCACAGTTATCTACTAAATAAGTCAAGTTCAGGCTAAATAGAAGGTCGTTCTATATAACATTAGGTTAGGTCCATTTTGGCTCAACCTCTTCCTACGTTGCTTTGAAGTAAAATGTCATTGCAATTTGTAAATTGTAATGTGCAGATTTTATATGTTCGTAGGAATAAAAAGAATCGATATTTTATTAAATCATTTATGCAGGATAAATGAAATTTTTGTAAATATTTCCGAATTTCTTTTTTATATATAGACATATAAAGTCATAGATTTTGAATTTTTTAAACAATAATTGGAAAGAAGTGTATTAATAAGAAAGGGGCAGCCTGAATTTATGGTTTATTTAGTTTACATGAAAACCAACCAAACCAACACACTCCACATATTCCAAAATGTCCCAACTTCGGAATCTGTATCTCTTCTCCTACAACATCTTTCAGGCGTTGGGATGGTTCTCTCTCTCTCTCTCTCTCTCTCTCTCTCTCTCTCAGAATAACACTGACCAGTGTGTTGTTTAACTTTCAGGACTTTATCTCTTTTCCGAATTTTGAGCAACTTCTTGGCCACAAGGTCAGTCAATGGCGCCTATTCTTCTGCTGGTGAAATAATCTGTGAGTACTCAGAAGCTTATTATTAGATGAATTCAAGTGTTTATGTGTATCACTGCGAAATGTTTATGTTCTTTTTTTCTGTGTTCTTGAATTGGTAATAAGGCCTTTTGCAGAGTGTTGCATTCTTGGAAGTGATTCATGGGGCTCTAGGTAAATTTCAGATCGATGGTTTTGGTGTGTTGAAAATTGAATATCAGAGTTAGATTTCTTGATTTGAATTCCTTGGTTTTGAAACTCAAGGAATTGTTCCAAGTGGTATTTTGCTTCCTCTGATGCAATGGGGTGGGAGGACTCACTTTTTGCTTGCTATTGTTCGTCGAATTCATGAGGTTTGTTCTGTATATACATTACATTAGGGTTTTAGATTTGGAGTCCTGAAATTGTCGATGACAAATGTGTGGATTATGAAATAGTTTTGAGCATATCCATTAAGTGGTTTAGTTCCTTATTAGCAGGAATCAAAAAGGGCCATTAAGGTTGTGTATTCGTGAGGATTTGGTTGTGAAATGATCGGAGTATGTTCTGTTTCTTGATGTAGGTCCAGGAATTGCCGGCAGTCTTCATAACGTTTGTCGCTTGGAGCTTATCTGAGGTGAGTACATTTGGAAACTTATTAGTTTGTCTGATGTTTTTGTTGAGTATGTTGTTTAAGAATGAATTAACAAAAAATCTAATCAATGTGAACCAGAGATGAAGGCTTTGTTTATGCTTAATTGTTTAATTAATCAGCTTTGCAATGACCTAGAATGAAGATTTTCTACTATACTAATAGATTTGACAAATAGATTCTTGATTTATATGTAAAAGAGGTGACATGCCGGCTTTAACAGTTTATGAATACTCATGATTGTTATGATCAACATGACACAATATCTCGGGATTTAGGTGATCAGGTACCCACATTTCGCGCTATACAGCATTGGAATTTCACCATATTGGATCACTTTTATAAGGTATCGTCTCTAATTACGCACACATTTGGACATCATGCATCAGCAATAGTGGGCAAAGGATACTCTCCTGCTATCTGATTATATCTTTCTTGTTATGTTAGGTACAATGCATTCATTGTCCTGTACCCTATTGGACTTTTCTTTGGTGAAAGTAAGCCCTTAAACTACTTAAGATTCATAGTTTACATGTTTCTGTCTTTTGCCAATGATACTTTACCTATTATCTAGACTAAAATCAATTCACATACCTTATGCAGTGTGGCTTATGTACCAAGCACTTCCATTCATAAAGAAGGAAAATCTATACTCGGAGAGCCTCCCTTTCTCCTACTATAACTTTGTCTATGTAAGTATTATTTCCTGGATAGATGAGAACACCTAACTCGAGAAATACTAAGCCATAGGATACATGATTTTGGTTCGTTTGGATCTGGGCCTCCGATGAAATAATCATAGGAACTTTTGGCTTCTACATACAGCACAGAACTGCAGGATAGATTTTCAGATTTATCAATCACTTCATTTCTATTTCCAGTATGATCAAATGGATGTCTGAAATCTTATGACGCTAATTGTCATTGCCAAAAGTAACAAATTTACTTACAGAGGCAAATTTTTTTGATGGGCTCATGAAAGTTTTCTGACTAGTGTATATTAGATCAAGATTTTACAGTTTTCATGCTTAACAAATAGGTTTTAGAAATGTTGCTTATCATGGAATCCGAGCTCTATGATGACTGCCAACATCACATTTTTCGTTTGGTTGTATTCTTCGTAATTAGCTGTCACAAACTTTCCATGCAGGCTTTGCTTTTCTGCTATCCATTCTTGTGGCTGAAACTCTACCTTCATTTATTCAAGCAACGAAGGTCGAAACTGGGTAAACAACAAAAGAAGAAGCGAAACTGAGAATAAAATCCCACTCTGCTACCTAAAATGTATGGTTGAACTTTGGCATTCCAAAATGTGGTGACAGTGATGAGTATTTGTTGTGCTTATAGTTGAACAAGTTATCATGATTGTTTCTTTTCTAGCTTTAGGTAATAGCAAGGCTATAATGAGTCTTCTTCTGTATCAGATAATCAAAGAGAGTTTTTCTCAGTTTAAATATTGGGTTGAACACCATTGATAACCACAATTTGTCTTTTAGACCTTTGTTTTTGGACTGTGAAGTATCACACCTATTCTTATTTTGTGAAAGTGATTAGCTCAAATTAAACTTTACTGACAATCATATTGGATAGGAATGCCACTTGGTCTTTAACTATGTTTAAGAGAGATTTTAGTCTCTTTTACATGAAAATGGCTAAATAGATATTTTCTTATAGACTTGATTGCAAAAAAAAAACAAAAAATGACTGACATTTTCCAAAATTGCAATTTATCCCAACTTATTGAATTTAGCAAAAAAATCATCCTTTTTCCAAATCTACAATTATGTTCTTGTATTTCAAAGATTAGCAAATTAAATCACGACCTTTGCAAATTATTTGACCACATTTAATTTTTTGAAGATCACAGTGCACAACTTCAACAGTTAAGTTACATGAAAATCAGGATTTAACACATCATTGCAATTCAACCTTGACACTCTACTTTGTTTGACAGGTGAATTCTGATCGATGGAGAATAGAATTGTGCTTAAAAATTGCAATAGTGAGTTAAAGTCGTGATTTCTTCTTCTTTGCTAAATCTAATGATTGAATTGCAATTTTATAAAATTGTGATGATTTTTATTTGTTAAATTCAAAAAATTGAGATTAAATTGCAAATTTTAAGAAAATTTGATGGTGCATATATATTTTCAATTAATCGCTTCTTATATTAGTAAGATAGAAAGGGCCACTGCATCAAAATTGTAGAAACTACTAATTCCAATCATTTTAATCATATTAAATTTAAGTCAATCAGATAAGGTTATGGTTGAACAGAACACTACTTGAAAATCAAAGGATTAATTAAAAAAGTAAATCCACAGAGAATTGATTCCACATAAACAAAAGAAGTGATAATTATACAACAACTTAAGGTGGGGGGTAGTGTAGTAATTTCATCACGTATTATTAGTAATCAGTAGTTGGAAGTTGGTCATGACCAGTCTGGTTGATGAAGAGGATTTCGTAGACCAGAGCCGCGATACCTGCACCAGCCAAGGGTCCGAGCCAGTAGACCCAGTGGTTGTCCCAGCTCCAGCTGACCACGGCGGGGCCAAAGGACACAGCTGGGTTCATTGATGCACCATCGAAGGCGCCAGCGGCTAGGATGTTGGCACCCACTATGAACCCAATGGCCAGGGGTGCAATCACCCCTATGTCCCCTTTCTTGGGGTCCACTGCTGTTGCGTACACAGTGTATACTAGCCCAAACGTTATTACCACTTCGAATATTACTGCATTCCATGCTGATACCCCTGATGACACTGCGAAAGCCGATGTTTCCTGCATCCATATCGCCATGTATATAGTAAAATTATATGTTATTAAATATAATTATTATAAATTGGGAAAAAAATTAAATCATGTGTATCATGAATAAGAATATTATGTATATATATTTTTTAGGTAATGTGAGTCTATAAATATAATTTTAAGAAAAATAAATATTAGTAAATTCATGAAAAATAATTGATTGCTAATTAATATATGTTAATAATTAATTTTTGATGAATATATGTTAATATTAATATACATGAATTAAATATTAATATAAAATAAGATGTTAATTTATGTTAATACAAACTTATGAAAGGAATATTATATATATATATATATATATTGTAGTTTATATATTTTAATTTACTTTAATTTTAAATAAAAAATATTGCTAAGGTATGTGTATTACCTACAAATCAATATTTTTTAAGCCATGTGAATATGAATTAAAATAATTTTTGATATTTAATATTTTTTATCTAATATGTGTATTCGATGCATTATTATTTCTTATTCAAAATATATTACATTTTTTATATTAATTTTCTAATATATTAATTTTAAAACATATATATACTAGTTTCTATAATTGTAGAATCAATTTTGCAGTTTTTAATAATAAGTTAAATTAATAAATTGCTTACCAATCCACCAGTGGAGAATTTGAGGAGTAAGCATGCAACAACTGATCCAAGCAATTGAGCAATCCAATAGAGAATCCCTCTGAACAGTGAAATGTGACCGCCGATGAAGGCACCGAAGGTGACGGCGGGGTTGACGTGGCCGCCGGAGATGTTGGCGCCAACGGAAACCGCCACGAAGAGTGCGAAAGCATGTGCTACGGAGGCTGAGATCAAGCCGGCAGGACTGGCTGCTCCACCGTCCGTCAGCTTAGCTGTTGACGGAATCAAAACCAATTAACTATCACAATTTAATTTCCAGTTATTTTAAGATCATTAATTAACACGTTTGACATTATCAATTATCTATATTACCAAAAGCCATGCCGGAGCCTTCACCGGCGAAGACGAAAATGAGTGTCGAAATGAACTCAGCCACCGCAGCCTTGATGGCGTCCGGCTGGCTGGCCTCCGCCGCAGATCCGATGGCTATTCTGGTGATCGGCATTCTAATTTAACTGTCTCTGGTTTTGTGGATCTTCAACTATATTATGTTTTTTCTGTTTCGGTCTGTGTCTTTGATCTGTGCAAAGCTCTCACTTATATAGTGGGAGCGAAACAAGAGGCCTTGTTTCAAGCCACGTGTCATTCTCTATGTGGGTTGTCGCCAATTTCTTACCGTGCTGCCATCTGGCATTGTGGATCTATTTTAATAAAATCCACTCTGTTAAAGTAGCATGGGATTTTATGGTTACTTGTTTTTTTTTTTTTTATATTAATTGTTAACATATGTAAAATAATATATATGTGTGTAAATTTACAGGAAATTCATCTTATGGTTAGTTTTTACTTTTTAGCAACCACCATCATATTGTCAATTATTTTCTTAAAACGGGGTAATTAGATGTTTAAGATAAATGTGACACAATATAGTAAGGTATTACATGAAATTTATTTTAGGGTATGGTAATTGGTAATTTGGTACAATATGCGACTTTTGAATTCTATAATAGCCGACCATGAAGTAAGAATGGTCCACAAATGATTGTTCAAAACAATTTTTATTTAAACCGACCAAAAAAAAAGATAATTAAACCAACCATTAGAATATAGTGGAGGGGATTATATTTTTGTTTTAGGAGAGGAGAGCGAATTAACTTTTGAAATTGCTCTTGTAATCAATAATATAATCATCAACTTCTAATTAATATATTGGTATTATTGGAGTTACACTAATGAAATGCGATAAATATTCTTATCACGATAAAGATTATATATGATCTATTTTTTACGAGTATGTCCAACTCAGAATCGATCCATGACTTTTCCTGTATTATTTTTTTCATTCAAATGTTGATAGTAAATAAAGTAATTACCGTGAGTGGTTGAGCATTTTAATAAGTCGTCTCCTATATGATTGAGCATAATTCACTAATTAATGATATTGTTCATAATTGATTATTATTAATTAATATTTGATATTTAACTCTACCTTTTGGATAATACTTTAGTGTTACAACTAATTTATTAATTTTGATCATGTCTTCCCATTATGGCATATGAAAATAATAATTTATTTTAATAGAAGTTTTTTGCTAATTCAAAAATGATTTTTTTTTCACTGAAATCCAAACATGATTAATGACACAAGTAAGGGAGTGTTTAGTTTAGTTTTTTTTTACTCCTATAAATTAATAATCAATAATAAAATACATATAAATAGGAAAACGCAAAGAAAATGAAGGAAAAACAATCAAATATTAATTTGTTCATCTTATTTAATGTGCGGTTGTATCAATATATTTAAAATTAAGATGATTATATTGTTAACTTAATATGGACAAATAATTAATTTAGCAATGGATTTTCAATAATGATTACAAGCCTTAAAATGTGTGGAAACTCTGAAATAGTCCCTCACCTTTACATTATGAATTCCTACAAATTTTATGACTAAAGCATGGCCGCAAATTATATTTCTTAATTATGTGGCCATAATTGTAAGATTAACAACAAATTTAACCATCTCTTTATTTTGTAACTCAATTCAAACTTATACTAATTAATATATTGATTATATTCATAATCTAATCTCTCGAAAATGTTATCATATAAATCATGGGAAAATATCAATTATCATCCGCTAAATAAGGCCATTTCCACTTTTCGTCCGCTAAGTATCATGTTTTCAATTTTAGTGTTGTAACTTCATTTTTTTTTCCAATTTCAGTCAGATTTTCGCCGGAGACTGACGTGGTAGCCGAAATCTGCCTATGTAGACCGGAACCCTAATCTCCAATTTTTTTTGAGTGATGTTGGACGAGTCACGTGGCCGTCATGTCATTAATAATAATTAACCAAAAAATAAAAAATAATTTAAAAAAAAGTCTCCTCCCCCAAGCCCCCAAATCTGCAATTAGGGAACTCCAACACCCTGCAACCGCCGCCCACCTCCGGTCGCCGGAGCCACCGCCCATAGCCGGAAAATGTCGTCGGAAAATGTTGAACCCCACTGAAATTGCTTCCAATGCTTCCATTCTTCATCACAATGTTTCCCCATCTTCTTTCCCCAAGAATTTGACCAAAATCGCACAAATATTCTACAATTTCAACCTTCAACCGCCGCCCCTTCGCGGGAAATCGGCCATAGCCACCACTTCAAGCTCATTGGGGTTTTCTTCGTTTCTCAACCAAAATGACCAAACAATATATAAAGTGCTCCTTTCATCAAGCCCAAACATAATCTCATATCAATTTCATGTTTCTTGTTCAAATCAGTCCTCAATTAAGCCAAAACTGTACGGAAATTGTTTCACAAACTCATTTCTTTGTCTCTCTCTCCCTCTATCTCTCTCTCTAATGCGCTGCCGCTGTGAGGGCGGCGTCGTGTGTGTGGTGCAGGGGAAGGGGGTGGGGAAGAAGACCTTTTTTTTTCTTTAATTTTGATTTATTTATTTTTTAAAAATTTTCAAATTAATTTTATTAATGACGTGGCGGCCACGTGGCTCGTCCACGTCACTCAAAAAAAAAGGGATTAGGGTTTCGAGCCACATCAAGAGATTTCGACTGCCACGTCAGCTTCCGGTGAAAATCGGACTGAAATTGGAAAAAAAGTGAAGTTATGACACTAAAATTGGAAACACGATACTTAATGGATGAAAAGTGGAAAAAGCCTTATTTAGTGGACGAAAATTGATATTTTCCTATAAATGATAGAATGGGCGTATAATCCTACTCAAGAGAACAAATTTACTTTTGATCAAAACCTAAACTATTAAACTCAATACATTCATAACCATTTTTTTTTTTAATCATATAACCATGTCTAATTGTTTTCCTTTTAATTAGTCTACAATGCTTTGATGACATACATATTTTATATATTATTTATAATAAAAATGAGCCTCTTAATGAGGAGCTTCGTAAGATTAAATTATTTAGTAGGTGAATAGTGGACATTGTTATCATTATCTTTCTGTAATTCCTTATCTCATCTTAATTATTAATTTTGGGCGGCTAATAGAGTATAGATGCCATCAAAAGAAGGTTCATTAAAAGCTAACTAAAATGTCCTTCTCATTCTCAATCATTTCATACCCGTAGAAGAGTTATTTCAAAATTCATAAAATATAGATCAATAAATGAAAATGAGTATGAGATGTGGATAATATGACTTTGTTACAAAATTACAATTGTATTCATCATGAGATGACTTCATACACATTTGTATATCTACATATTTGTGTTAAACAACTGTTTTGTATCTTTATTTATTTTAAAATTATCAATATATAACATTATTTTAATGGACAAATCTTATATATCCTGGGATACATAACTTAGACTGTGCCTCCAACGGTCCAACCTAATCTAGCACATGGTGTTATATATATACGATGTTCAGGTATCACGTGTATACTTTTAAGATATTATTTTTCATATTAAAGTGTTATATATATATATATATATATTTTGTGCCCTGTAAATTTCAAATCTTAAACTTTATAATGCAAAATTTCATCATCTTCTTCTTCGAATTTTTTTACAATTAATCTCATATGACTACATAATTTCTTTTAAATGCATGTCTTGAGACATTGTAATGGAACAGTGATTTTTAATCAACCATCTAAATTTATAAGAATGAAGAAGAAGAAGAAGAAAAAGAAGAAGAAGAAGAAGAAGAAGAAGAAAAGGAAATCATTAAGATGAAATCATGATTTAAAGAAAAAATCCACAAAATAAGAGCCCTAGATTTTTAATAATGTGAATCATATATATGAAGAAATTCAGAAGACAAATGTTTGAATTTTAAAGAATTTCATATTTGAGATGAAGAAATAAGAAAGAAATAGGGAGAAGAAAATGAAAAGAAAGAAGATGCAAAAAGATCAAGTAGAATAAGTAGACATAAAAAAATGAAAAACTAATTTTGATGTATAAAGAAAGAGTAAGTCTCTTATGCATCAGGTGCATGGATCTTAGATTCATGCAACCAGGTCGGATCCGGGTTACCCGACCCGCTTCTCTAATTTTTTTTTTTCGCACTAACTTTTTTAAAAATTGTTCATGACTTTTAGTTATGTTAAGGATACCTTTATGTAATGTGTAAGAATACTTTTACGTTATGTTAAGGATACCTTTATGTCCAGATTTCATACATTTACGTTAAGTTAGACATACCTTTAGGTTATGTTAAGGATACCTTTAGGTAATGTTTAGGATACCTTTAGTTTATGTTAAGGATACCTTTATGCCCAAATTTCATACATTTACTTTACGTCAGACATACCTTTAGGTTATGTTAAGGATACTTTTATGTTATGTTAGAAATACCTTATTCATAACATAGTTGTGGTACACATTTTGTACACAAAGGTATCTCTAACAGAACATAAAAGTATCTTTAACATAACCTAAAGGTATCCTTAATATAACGTAAAGGTATATGACCAGAATTTCAAAGGAACTTGGAATCACGATTTCAAAGGTATCCTTAACATCACCTAAATGTATTCTTAACATAACCTAAAGGTATGTTTAATATAACCAAAAGGTATTCTTAACATAATTAAATGTATCCTTAACATAACCTAAATGTATGCTTAACATAACTAAAAGGTATTCTTAACATAATGTGGCATGTAACTTGGAATCAGGATTTCAAAGGTATTCTTAACATAACTGAAAGGTATCCTTACCAGAACTTAAAGGTATCCTTAACATAACTGAAAGGTATCCTTAACGAGCAAATTTGAACGCATCTGCCCAGGCGCGTGGGAGCACGTGAGGGCGCATGGGACGTGCGTGAAAGCGCGTACACGCGCGGGTCGGGTCGGGTGCATGGATATAGGATCCATGCACCTGATGCATAAAAGTTTTTGTGATAAAGAAATGGGTTGGGGCACCAATTAGGATTGGTGTCCCGGAGTACACAAGTGTCCCGGGCATACAAGTGTCACTCTTTTTTTTTATTCCTGATGTATATTGTTATATAAATGTCTGTCTTTCGAAGTATTTTAAAATAAATGAAATAAATAACATTTACTACCTCCATCCCAAAATAAATGACGTTTTAGCATTTTGCACATATATTAAGAAATATGATAAAAAGTTCAATCTACCCCTATTTATGTTTAATTAATAAGGAGTTTTTATCTCTTTAACACATTTAATTTGAGATTAGTAAATATGGACATATTTGGTATATAGCATGTAAATATGTTTTGGAATACGAAAACAATAATTATTTTGGGAAAATTATAGTTACTAAAACGTCATTTATTTTGGGACGGATGTAATATGAGTTAACTCATAATAATTAATAAAGGATGATTAAATTAATCCGTGGCGCGTAACCATAACATTAAGCCCACGGCCCATTATGGTAATCAAAACTGAAGAGGCCCATCTTCGCTTTATTAAATGCCTCATTGCCTCTTATTATTATTAGACAAAAAAAATTAAGAAGAATTTATTTCTGCTTAACCATTCTTAGGCCAATATAAACATTGATACGCGTCTAATATCATGTGCGTTTATTGAAACATCCATAGAGAATAGGTGTGTTTCAATTGTGTATAATTAAGTGATGATTACCAAATGGAGAATTAGCTCGATCGAAATCCCAAAATTTTATATAACACTTGTGTGTCTTATCAATATTGTGTAGTCTTGTTTGAACAATTTATTCCCACATGATTGCTAATTATTCCAATTGCTAAAATTATATAAAACACAAACAAAACATGTACTCTTGGGATTAATATTATGAATTGATGTATAATCTACAACATATATACACAACCAAGTGCCCCACAACCAAGCTAATATATAGTTAATTACCCCAGCAAGACAATTATGACCAATAAAGTCTGTAAATGTTGAGATTTCTTATAAATGATAGTAGATAATTAAACTGTTTATTTTATTCAAACATAAGTCATAATATGTTTACAAATTTGACATCCCTTTTAATCGTATATTAATTAACATCATAATATGTCACGTTGAAGTTATATATATATATATATATATATATATATATTTGGTTATGGTTCCCAACATTTTACAACAAATTGGAAGGTTCTAGAAATTTCACACTATTGCTATGTCTTGGTCTCGAGTGTTAGAGTGGCCTGGGGCACATGAAATCTCTCATAATTTGCTAACCTATTTTGTCCTCCATTAAATCTACTTATATAATAATAATAATAATAATAATAATGATAATAATAATAATAATAATAACAACAACAATAAGAAGAGTTAATTGCAGCAAAAATCACGAACTTTCAAAAAAATTACATATTTAACACGACTTTTGAATATTAGTAAATTTAACATGACCTTTTATATATCATGCATTCTTAACCAAATTTTATTAACATGTTGTGCTGATGTGTCAACTGACAGGACACATCATCTTGTTAGCGTGTATTAGAAAAAAATTACAATTTAGGTGGCAAAATGGCTCTCACAATTTTCTCTCTCTAACTTACGGCTCTTCACTTTCCATTCGACTCTTTAACGCACTGTATAACTTCACTTTCAACCTCCCCCACAAACCCCACAGTGTCCATTCTCAATCTCACACTCAAATATGCTATTGTTAGTTTTGATATAAGTTAATTAATTTGTGATCAATTTATCTTTTTTTCTTCTCGATTATCTCCAGATGCTCAAAATATAATTGAAGCCCAAATCAAAAAACTTAAATTGCGCAGCTTGAAAAAGAGAACATATATTTTGTTAGGTAATCGAATTTGAGTCCTCAATTGGAGAAAGACGATAAACCCTTGTCATTTTCTTCTTAAATTTCACACTTGAGATGAGAAACAATTTAAGTGGAAACGCAGAGATGAAACAATTTGAATTATCTTCTTCAATTTTAGAGAGAAATTTGTTTCTTAGATATGATTTTTATCAGATTTGCAATAGATTTGGGGTGGAGAGACATGGAGTTAGAGAGAGAAAATTTTGAGAGTCATTTTACTACCTAAATTTTTTTTTTTTTAATACACGTTGCAAGATGATGTGTCCGGTCAATTGACACATCAGCACAATATTACCTAAATTTCGAATTTTGGCTAAAAATGCACAAGATATGAAAGATCATGTTAAATTTACTAATAGCCAAAAATCGTGTTAAATTTGTAAAATTTTTAAAGTTCGTGATTTTTGTTGCAATTAACCCTATTAATAATAACAATATTTTTCTTCATATTTGGGCAGCCATTTCTTGTCATCTGCTGCCGCCAATTCAGCAAGTTATCAAATTCTCTCTCAATACTCTGAGATTTATTAGGAGTGTTAGCAGGGTTTAGAAATGGATTTAAATTTGATCATACTAGTTTTTTAATAATTGTTTGAATGGATTTGATTTTTAATGAATTGGAAATTTAACAATAGCTAATTTGGATGAATTTGAAATCGCCTCAAATTAAAATGAATATAATTCAACTATATAAATCTGATCAAAACCGTTCGAATTTAGAATCTCTCTCAAATCTAAAAATAACCAGTGAACTTTTCATATGATGTTGGCAGTTTAAAATCGTTCTACAATTTTGAACAATTTTTATCACGAATCAAATAAGAATAATGAAGTTTACTTAATTTTATAATCTGGCTTTGAAAGGATGTCAGAATAATGAAGCTTGATTTGTCGTGACTCAAATCCTTTACTTTTCCGACGCCAATTGGAATTCTCCGGCGTTGACTGGAATCCTCCGATCGAAAAGACCTGTAAAACAAAGAACACCGGGGGTTTTTCCCCGTGAAGGGACTCCGACGCTTAAGTCAGTAATCTCCCAAAAATATTGCTCTAGCTTTTTCTTAATACTCAATGTGAAAATAATTGTGATTGTGTGTGCTCATAGTGATTTCTTGGGAAAGAGATGTGGCAGTTAGGATTTTCCTAAAAACTTGGAAAATGGCGAGATTCTCGCGATCGTGGGAGTTATCTCAAATTTGAATTAGTTCGTCTGGACTTAGCTCGACATTTCATCTCACAGTTCGACATTCTTGCCTGTGAGTCTGATCAGTTCGCTCAGTGTGCGAACATCCTTGTTCGCTCACACGTTCTCTATTACTTCTTTATTCTGTTCGCGCCGATTGGCCTTTAATTCCGGGTCGGGTTTCGGGATAGTTCGAATGTGGTCAGTTTGACCACATCAGTACTCCCCCCCTTTCGGAGTGCGAACTGTGTTCACGCACTAACACAGTTCGCACTGTTGCCCATTATGAAGCTTCTTCAAGAAGCATCGCGTCCCATCAATCATCCGCCTGCGACGTTTTCCTCCATCCCGAGGCACCCTTTCGTCTTTGCCGTTCGATCGAACTACATCCGACGGCTAAGATCTGACTTGTCAGTTTATGTTAATCCCTAGGCGCCACTTCATTTTCACCGTCGGATCGAACTGCATCTCACGGCTAAGATTGTTTCTGCAACCTCGAAGCACCTTTTCGTCTTCGCCGTTCGATCGAACTGCATCCAACGGATAAGATTTAACTTGTCGTCGCCGTTGGATCGAACTGCATCCAACGGATGAGATTATCTCCGTCCCGTCGACGTGTCCTTTCGTATCCACCGTTGGATCGAACTGCGTCTAACGGCTGGATTTACGACTTTTCGCCTTCACCGTTGGATCGAACTGCTCCCGACGGCTGAGATCTTGCGACTTTTCGGTTTCCCCCCAAAATCAAGAAGGTTCCCCTATATATACCCCCTCTTCATTTTCACAAAGCTTCTTCTGTAACAACTCACTTCTCTTCTCCTAAGCAAGAATCCTCCTCCTTTGAGATTTTTCAAGTTTCACAAAAACAAAACCCAGGTACTCTCCCTTCTTTCTCCTTTCATATTCTTCAAAATGACTTCTTCCCCTTTCTTGATTCACCTGAGGGAGGAAAACGAATCTGAGGAAGGTTTTGAGGGATTTCCCTTGCGAACTGCTTCTGATTCGCCAATCCCGACGGCTTCTTCTTCTGGTCGTCAAATCCTTTCTTCTTCTTCCCCTCCTAAACGATCTCGCAAGAAAACTGTTCAAAACGTTTTCTCTGCCACTAAAGCCACCCCAACACATACTATCCTTCTTAGTTCGCTCGTAACAGCGGCGGGCTATTCTATAGTCATTCCCAGTCCCGATGATCGACCTCATCGGGCTCCCGTTGGGTGCTACACGTGGTTTCTAAGACACATATCTGTAGGTTTAATCCCTCCCATCCATCCTTTTCTTCTCGAGGTCGGTTCGGCCTATGGGGTGTGCCCCAACCAGTTGCACCCGAACTCCATAAGCTACATCGTAGCATTTTATATGGTGTGCAAATGGATGGGGGTCGAACCGACCTCCGAACAGTTTCGTTCTTGTTTCGTACTTAAACACACCAACCCATTCCGCTTCTATTTAAGCCCCAGAAGCGGACAAAAACGGGCCCAATTTTTGTCCCCAGGAGATGAAAAAATCAGCTCCTGGGAAAAATATTATTTTTTCGTTCGTGCCCCAAATAACAGAACCTTTCAATCTCTCCCTTGGGTTGAGAGCTCGAACCGAAATGAGCCTGCTCCTCCGAGGGACTTCGAACTTGGGGCCTTGGCAAGGCTATTTCGGAGAGGAATGTTCGACATAGTTCGCATGAACTCATGCGAACAATTGTTGGCTTTCTGGGGATTTTACCCGAACACGCCAGTTTCCCACAAGTTCGATTTAGGTTGTTAAAAGTTTTCTTTTATATCCTTCTTTTTTCAAAAATTATTGAACTGTTCACATACTAACTGTTCGTGTTTTATGTTGCAGATAAAGAAATGAATAACTTTTTCATTCTCGACTCCGGAGTTTCAGAATCCCAAAGGCCTGTCTTTTCGCCAGCAGACGAGGCGGTGAATAGCCGGCAAGCGGCGGCTTTCCGTGAAAAAGAGGAGCGGCGCCTGAGCGAACTGACCCCGCGGGTTAGCCTTGACTTGGCGGAGGATACCTCTGTTCGCACCTCTGCTTCACCGTCCGCAGCTCATGCTGAAGTGACTGAAGAGCTTCCCCTTCGGCGGAAGAAGAAAGCACCCTCCAGTTCACAAAAGAAGGCGCCCTCTAAAAAACAGCGAACTGAAGAGGGGTCTTCGGCTGAGGTGGTGCGAACTGAGGTGGAGCCCAACCAGGAGGGGGCTATCGTGCCGGTCAAGGGAGCTTCGGAAGGGGAGGGAGATCGTGAACTGAAAGAGTTCAAGGCTAACGTCTCTCGGCTGTCCAGCTTGGCTAAGTACTTCGAGGCCATGGGCCAGAAAGCTTTTCATCGCCGAGATCGGCTAAGGAACACTCTCCAAGAGAAGAAGACCTTGGAGAGTGATCTGAGCGAACACGCCAGCAAAGCTGAGGATCTATCCGCTCGGCTAGAAAAGAGAGAGATGGAGCTAGCGGTTGCTCGCTCCGAAGTGGCCAAAAAGGAAGAGTTGTTATTGGCTAAGGAGCAGTTCGCCGTGGAGCAGCAAACTGCTCTCTCGAATGCGCGAGCTGAGATTCGAAGCTTGCAAGAGAAGCTCAAAGAGGCAGAGAGCTCCCGAGCTGAATTCAGTGAAGTCATGTATCAAAATGGCTTTTACCAGTTCGCTCGGAGCCCTGAGATGGAGCTGATATCGGAGTCTTTCCGAGAGAGGCTCGTAGCTCGTCTTTGGGACTCCCTCCTCTTCTTATCAAAAGCGGCTCCTATGGCCGTCACGTATTTCAAAGAGGGAGTCCGGCTCTGCCAGGAGCGAGCAGGAGAGGCAGTTCGGTTTGATGTGAACGAACTAGGCCAGGAAGTGATGCGGACTCACTCTATTCCGCCTGGTTGGAGTGGTGATCCGAAGGGCGACATCAATAACGAGAAATGGTGGTCAGGCTGCCTGGAAGAAGCAATAAAGGAAGTCCTTCCAGACAACTAGCTCGGCAATCCTGGCCCCAGTTCATCTTTTCCTGCTCCGGTTGAAACTCCCCGAAGCCCAACTCCGGCCCTTCCAGACGATACATTCGAAACTCTTCAGCCAGCCGCACTCCAACTTACCCCCGAATCCTCTCCGGATCGCTCTTAGTTTTCATCTTGTAATTTTCTATACTTGTATTTTTTTTCTTTAAAGTGTTGTAATCATTTTGTAATGAATCTAGTTCTCAATCAAATACAGTTCGCCAATTCCGATGTTTTTTTTACTTTATTTAATTACTAAAATTCAAATGAATATCTACTAAGTAATGAATCAAATACTTACTTAGCGAATCTTGAAAGAGTTCCCTTCACTTCGCTTAATCATTAAGTTCGATAAAACTCTTTTGCTTCACTTCGTATAATCATTAAGTTTAATGAAACTTCTTCAATTTTCGGCAAACATTGAGTTCGATAGAACTTTTTCGCTTTACTCCATCTAATCATTAAGTTCGATGGAACTTCTTCAATTTGCGTCAAACTTTGAGTTCGAACTTTTTTGATGAGTTCCAAGGGAACTTTCATAACACGCTTAATCAATAAGTTCCGAGGGAACTTCTTCAGTATGCTCGATTTATAAGTTCCGAGGGAACATTAATGTGCTTAATCGTTGAGTTCCGAGGGAACTTCTTCGTGCTTAATCATTGAGTTCCGAGGGAACTTTTCATGCTTAATCGTTGAGTTCCGAGGGAACTGCTTCAATGTGCTTAATCGATGAGTTCCGCGGGAACTTCTTCGTGCTTAATCATTGAGTTCCGAGGGAACTTTTCATGCTTAATCGTTGAGTTCCGAGGGAACTGCTTCGTGCTTCATCGTTGAGTTCCGAGGGAACTGCTTTAGTTCGCTTATCATTGAGTTCCAAGGGAACTTCTTTTATACGCTTAATCAATTAGTTCCGAGGGAACTTCAAGTTCGCTCCACAATATGATTTGTAAGAGATATGTAAATCGAACTAAAAAGACTCAAGGATTTAACGTGGTTTGGTCAAATCGACCTACATCCACGGAGTATGAAAATATCTCTTATTCATAAAAACAACAATAATTTGAAAAAGTAAAAGGCAACATACTGGAACTCGATACTTCAAGTGTAAAATTTCTTCAAGTGGTTGATGTGCCAAGGTCTAGGCAGTTCCTTTCCCCGTTCGTCGGCCAGCTCGTAGGATCCTCCTGGTAAAACTTTTGTAACAGTATACGGTCCTTCCCAAATAGCATCTAACTTCCCGATCTCCAACAAGGCATCAGATTGCCTTAAAACCAAATCCCCTACTTGAAATTCTCTCTTTCGAACCCTTCTGTTGAAGGCCGCCTGAATACGTCTTTTGTATAATTCATGGCGAACTCTAGCTTCGTCTCTGATTTCCTCCAGAAATAACAAATCTGTTCGGATCAATTCTTCATTTTGCTGCGGATTGAAGTTAGTGATTCGTAGAGCTTCGCCCTGAATTTCAGCTGGGACCACTGCTTCCATGCCGAATGCCAAACTGAAAGGAGTTTCCCCCGTAGTCAATCTGGGTGAAGTTCGATATGCCCACAGAACTGATGGCAGTTCGTCCACCCAGTTCGATTTTTCGAATTCAAGTCGTTTCTTGATCCCATCTAGAATGATTCGGTTAACCACTTCGACTTGTCCATTTGCTTGAGGATGAGCCACTGGAGTAAACACTTGTAAAATTTTCATCTCTTTACACCATCCTGTAATCTTTTTGCCTCTGAATTGGGCTCCATTATCTGACACTAAAATCCTGGGTAAGCCGAATCTACAACAAATACTCTTCCATATGAAATGTATCATATCGGGTTCGGCGATCTTGACCAAGGGTTCGGCTTCCACCCACTTAGTAAAGTAATCCACGGCAACCACCAAGAACTGCTTGTTTCCCCTGGTTTTAACAAGTGGACCAACTATATCAATTCCCCATCTAGCAAAAGGGCAGGGCGAACATACCGTAAGCATATCTGTTGCCGGAGTGTGAATTCTCCAACCATGTTTCTGACAGGCATTGCACTTCCGAACTAGCTCTTCAGTGTCATTCTTCATCGTAGGCCAATAGAAACCAGCTCGTGCGACCTTTCGAGCCAATGTTCGAGCTCCCGCATGTTCGGCACATCCTCCTTCGTGCGCTTCCTTTAAGACCTTAAGTCCCTCTTCTTGGGATAAACATCTGGCATCTGTTGGTAGGAAGGTTTTTCGATACAACACCCCATCTAGCATGTAGTAGAACCGAGCTTGTTTCTCCATTTTCTCGAGGTCTTTTGCCAATCCATCTCTGATTCCGCCTAAAAACTTCAAGAAAGGAGTTCTCCAGTCTTGTTCGGCCAAGTCAACATTCATCACCTCATTTTCCTTTCCTACTCCCATGACGGTAATACTCCTCTTCGAACAGTCCTGTAGCTTTCTGATTTTCACTCCGAGGTATCTGTTCGATTTGAATTTTTTCAAATCGCTTTTCCATCTCTCGTATTTTCTGTACATAAGAAATCATGCGATCTTCCTTAACTTCACATTGATTTTGAAGTTGTTGCGTTACCAATTGAGAATCGGATTTAACTATCAGATCCCGAGCTCCAGCTTGTTCGGCTATTTTCAATCCCTGCAAAAAAGCTTCATACTCTGCTTCATTGTTAGATGCCTTAAATTGAAATTTTATGGCGAACTCTAACTCATCTTTTTCAGGACTAATCAATAATATCCCTGCGCCTGCACCCTGACGAGACGAAGATCCATCTACAAATACTTCTCATTCTTTCTTGTCTTGTAGCCTGGTTGTTTCCTGAATAAAATCCGCCAATGCCTGACCTTTTATAGCTGTTCGCGGCTCATATTTCAAATCAAACTGTCCCAGTTCGACTGCCCACTTAACTAGCCTTCCTGATGCGTCCGGTTTTCCTAATACTATACTCAGCGGATGATTAGTTCGCACTGTGATCTCATAGCCCAAAAAATATGGTCTCAGCCTTCTGGCCGTGGTGACTAAGGCGTAAGCAACCTTCTCCACCTCTGTGTAACGGATTTCTGCCCCATGCAGAACTTTACTAACGAAGTATACTGGGAACTGATCTCTTCCTTCTTCGCAAACAAGAACCAAACTGACCGATTCCTCTCCGACTGCCAAGTAAACGACCATCACACTTCCCTTAACAGGCTGTTTCAACAAAGGAAGTGTGAGGAGAAATGCCTTCAGATCTTCAAACGCCTTTTGACAGTCAGCATCCCAACTAAACCGACCATTCTTTCTTAAAATTTTGAAGAAAGGCAAACCCCTGTCCGCCAATCTGGATATAAATCTACTCAAAGCAACGATGCGACCAGTTAGCGTTTGTACTTCTTTGATAGTTCGGGGAGGTGTCATTTCTTGTATAGCTCGGACTTTACCAGGGTTGACCTCTATTCCTCTGTTCATCACCATGTATCCCAAGAACTTCCCTGCTTTCACCCCAAACAAACACTTGGCTGGATTCAATCGCATCCCATGTTTACGAATTGTTGCCATCGTTTCCCTCAAGTCTTCTGCATGGGTGTTCGCCTGTATGCTTTTTACTAGCATATCATCGACATATGCTTCCATATTGCGGCCCAATTGGTGTTTGAACACCTCGTCCACCATTCGCTGGTAAGTAGCTCCTGCATTTTTTAGTCCGAATGGCATAACCGTATAACAATATGTACCTGATGATGTAATAAAGGCTACATTGGGTTTATCTTCGGGATGCAACATGATCTGGTGGTATCCTTGGGCTGCATCCATCATGCTCAACAGTTCGTATCCGGCAGTAGAATCCACAAGTTTATCGATCCGCGGAAGAGGATAATGATCTTTGGGGTAAGCTTTATTCAAATCCCGAAAGTCGATACACATCCGCCACTTATTTCCAGGCTTCGGGACTAGCACAACATTGGCCAACCATCGAGGATATTGGATCTTCTCAATGTGCCAAATCTCGAGCAATTTCTCGATCTCTTCTTTGATAATTCTATTCTGTTGTTCCCCGAAATGTCTTAGCTTCTGTCTGACCGGTCGAACATCCGGTTTGATGTTTAACTTATGAACAACTATCTCTGGATTTATGCCTTTCATATCTTCCGGTTTCCAAGCAAACAGATCCACATTATCCTTAAGAGCAGCCACAATTTCTTCTCTGGTCTGTTCTGATAATTGACTTCCGAGGCGAACCGAATGTCCTGGTAGCTCCGGGATCAATTCCACACTCATTAGTTCGCCTTCTGCGAACTCCACAGTACTTGCATCATCACCTTTTTTCAGACTTTTGTCCCTTCCGCGATCAATATCATCTCTCTGTTCGCTATGGCGCTTGCGTGACTCGGATTGTCGAACCGCAGCGACATAACAACGCCGAGCAGTTTGTTGGTCGCCATGAACAACTCCTACTCCAACCACTCGCCCTTCCTCATTCTGAACAGGAAACTTCATCATCAAATGGGCAGGTGAGATAACAGCAGCATACGAACTCAAGGAAGGTCGGCCCAAGATCACATTGTATTGAGAGGGCGTATCCACTATGAGAAAGGTCATCGTTTTGTTCTGCCTCCATTCTCCGTCTCCTAAGACCATAGGCAATTGAATTTTGCCATATACCGTGACAGACTCTCCTGCAAAACCATAAAGTGAAGTTTCTACAGGTTTTACCTCCACTGTTAATCTCATCTTTCTGAAACAGTCCATGAACATGATGTCCACCGAACTTCCAGTATCTACGAACACCCGTTCAACATTAAAACCTCCTATCTCGGCAACGATCACCATAGCATCGAACTGAGGGCTCTGAATAGCAACACGATCGTGAACTCCAAACTCGATCGCCACCTCTTCGAAAATAGAGTGAACCGTATTCTGTTCTTGCCTAACAGAATTAAGTCTCGCCTTACGAGCTCTATTAGAATCTCCGTCTGTTGGCCCACCCATAATCATGTGAATAGTGGGTCTTTCTTCTTGTTCAGGTCTAGCTCGCACTGGGGGCGGTGGAGGTGGAGGTAATTCCTGCTGCTCTTGCCTTCTTTCTTGTCTTGGCTCTCTTTGATCATTCCGATGCTCGCGGTTCGATCGATTCTGACGAACAAAACGAGCTAATTTGTTCTCCCTGATTAGCCTTTCCAGTTCATCTCGTAAATGTAAACATTCTTTAGTTCCATGCCTATATTCATTATGAAATCGACACAATTTACCGTTGCCGAAGGTAGCTGGTTTCTTCGGATTAGGGCTCCAGGTCGACGACCACTTCAACTGGGGCAGGTTCCATATTTCCATCAATACCTGTCCGGGTGACATAGTCATGGGCGTATATTGTTCGTACCTCCGCCCTGTCCTATTTTCTCTCAAAGGGGGTGGAGCAAATCTTGTTCGCTGTTCCCCCCCATCTCTCTTTCTCGCCGCCTCATGATCCTGTTGCATCCTGCTCATGCGACTTGAACTTTCTCCTTTCTTCATTCGAACTGCCTCCTCCAAGTTGATGTACTTGGTAGACCTTTGCAACAGTTCGTCAAAATTGTTGGGGGTCTTCTTAACCAACGAAGTATGGAGATCCCCCTCTTTCAATCCTTGGATGAAAGCGCTTACAACCAAATCGTCCGAAGCCTCAGGAGCTTCTAAGGTAGCAGTTGTAAATCTTTTAACATAATTCCACAAGGACTCATCCGATTTTTGTCTTACGCCGAACAATGTCTGGGTAGATCGCCTCTGCCTTCTAGAACTGGCGAACTGATGCAAAAACAATTCCGACAGTTGTTCGAAATTATGAATTGTTCCATCATTCAGCTGGCTGAACCATGTCTGAGCAGCCTTGGTAAGGGTAGTGGCGAACACCCTACACTTGATACCATCTGAATACCGATGTAGTAGAGCAGTATTGTCGAATCTACATAGATGGTCCCATGGGTCTGTAGTACCATCATATTCAAAATTCACCGGCCGAAAGGAGGCTGGCAACTCATCTCCCATCACCTCCTCAGAAAAAGGATTCCCTCGGGAATTCCGAGGAATCCGTCGAATAGTCCGCTGGACTTCTCGCAGCTCCTTTCGTAAACCATCCACTCTCTCAGACAGTTCGTTATGCCCTCGAGGATGACCAGATTGGCTTTCTTGTTCGTCCATCCGAGATCTGTCGCCCTCTTGTTCCCTTCCAACAGGCATGTCAGTATTATCCTGTTGTGAATCAACCTTCTGCTTGCCCAAAGCTTTTTGAACAGCTGCCTCTATCAAGGCTGAGAGTTCCTCCGGCGTCAACGTGACAGTGCCGGGAGGATTAGCTGGTGCAGAGTTCTGGTCTTCGTTTTGTCGCACGGATGGTGCTCCTTCGTCTAACCTCCTTCGGGATCCTCTGGTATTCACCATCTTCGCAATTTCTCTACGTCTTAAATGCTCAAAGTTACGAAAATATTTTTCCCACAGACGGCGCCAATTGATTTGTCGTGACTCAAATCCTTTACTTTTCCGACGCCAATTGGAATTCTCCGGCGTTGACTGGAATCCTCCGATCGAAAAGACCTGCAAAACAAAGAACACCGGGGGTTTTTCCCGGTGAAGGGACTCCGACGCTCAAGTCAGTAATCTCCCAAAAATATTGCTCTCGCTTTTTCTTAATACTCAATGTGAAAATAATTGTGATTGTGTGTGCCCATAGAAAGATAAAGGATATATATATATACTCCCTGAAAGAGACGTGATTTCTTGGGAAAGAGATGTGGCAGTTAGGATTTTCCTAAAAACTTGGAAAATGGCGAGATTCTCGCGATCGTGGGAGTTATCTCAAATTTGAATTAGTTCGTCTGGACTTAGCTCGACATTTCATCTCACAGTTCGACATTCTTGCCTGTGAGTCTGATCAGTTCGATCAGTGTGCGAACATCCTTGTTCGCTCACACGTTCTCTATTACTTCTTTATTCTGTTCGCGCCGATTGGCCTTTAATTCCGGGTCGGGTTTCGGGATAGTTCGAATGTGGTCAGTTCGACCACATCAAAGCTGACTTAGTTTTATAATTTGGCCATGAAAGGTGGGTCATTTTGACATATGAATCATAAATTTTGGCTGATATTGGGAGATAAAATGCATTTTTCAGTTTTCTGTCAGCTTTTCTGGGTTAAAAATATGATAATTCGTTCATGTCATTATTCCATTAACTATAACTCATTATTCTTAACTTTTCCAAGTTCCAATCATGCACCGGGTTATAATCACTTTTTCTGATCAAAATTGGAAATGACGAAAATGTTATAATGCTCATAGTTGATAACTCTTAATATGGTCACCATTAATATATAATGATCACATTCTTGAAATTATGAAAAGTAAAATTAATAAATCTATTGAATGTCTAATATATAATGTGTACTTGGTAGGAAGGATAACATGATTGATGCCAAAGAATAGGGAAAAAACTGGGAAAAAGAAAAGAAAGCACTAACAACATAGTGCTAAGTGGGCCACTACTATTTAGACCATCTACAACCATTGGACTCAAATTCGAATTCAAAATTTATTTCTGACATCAAATTTGCCACTAAGTTTGTCACCATCTCCAACCTTTGAACTCAATTTGGAATATTCTCTTACAATATTCTTAATTTTTATTTTTTGAATTTTAAAATTTATCATATATTTGTTTTTTTAACTTAATAAAAAATTAACTTAATCGATTTGAATTATAAAAATATATTTATAAAATAAGATCTTATTAAAAATACCAACATTATATTATAAAATTCATCACAAATACATATAAATACTAAAAAAAATTTATGTAGTAATACAACACAATGCAATGATTAGAAAAAATAAATTACATAATTATAGAAAAATATAAATTACGATTGTCACTAACATTCCGAATTAGACCGTTTTTAAATTTAACATGTTGTAATGCTTATGTGTTTTAGTAAATTTCATTGTAATTTTCATTAAATATTGTATGATATCTCATTTCTATTAGTTATAATTCACGGTTATATGTAATAAACTACATAGTCTGCAATATAATGCAGTGCTTATAAATATATAAATTATAAAATGTTTAAAAAACCAATTTACATAATGATTATTTTAACGTTCCAAATTATTTTTCCAAAAATATTCAATCAAAATAACTCGTATGTAATGAGCATCTACATAGTAAAATATTATATAGTATATGTGCCTATTAATAAAATATTACAATATAATTATGTTTTATATCTTCAATTTCTAAATTTCATAAAAAAAAAAAAAAGGTTCAATACATAAAATAAATAATAAATAAGTGGAAATTACTAAAAGAAATCAAAAAGAAAAAGAAATTTGAGTTGTGAATAGTAACAGACAAATTTACAAATTTTGAGTATTGATTTGAGTTGGGGTTGGAGCAAATTAAACTCAAAATTTGAGTTTGAGTTATGATTTGTCTCCTTAAATGTGTTGGAAAATAGAGCGTGTGATACGAGCCACTAACCGAATTTATTTTTTTGGTTCACTTGTGCTAACCCGAATTTTGCAACCACTTGGGTTCACTCAAGATTAAAACAATATCGTTTTATCTCATTAATACATAACATCCAAAATCTTAATCCTCAAAAAATAAGTAATAATATTAATCTTTTGTTTTAAGTTATGAATTAGGATTATAGCGTGGGGCATGTGCAACCTACCAATAGTGAGTCGGCTAATGAGAAGAGGCGCATGTGCCACTAGACACGGCTCCTAGTCAAAGCAGCTCTTCTAAATTCACACACGTGTCACTACACGAGCGGCATTTACATATGGCCCCTACCTACTTACCATGTGCCGCCGCACTACACGACAAGACTGTGCCTTGTGTAAATTGTCTTCATTCTTACTATGCTAAATGCCAATTTGCGTCACTAATTATCTTTAATACTCCGCTTATCAAATATAATTAACTTTGAGACAATTTCTCAAGTGATGTCGTCTTATAAATCTTTTTCTGTAAGACGGGTCAATTCATAACCCGCATAATTTATATATAAATATGTGAAAATGTGTTTGATTAGTGGGTATGTAAAAAGTATAGTCTCACGCAAAATATACACCGCCTACACAAGTTTTTTTGATTAAATTTTATAATTTTTGTTAATTTTTAGAAATTATGTAATTGAACACAAATGTTCATAAATTTTAGATGGATGATTCGAAACATTTTAAAGAACGTTGGATTATATCAAACCATGCAAATAAGTTGAAATATATATGATTAATCACTAAAAAGTCATTTATATTAGGTTGGGGGAAATGTATAATTAATTGTGTGTATGTTTTACTCACCTACCATTATTCTCATATGTTAATGTGTTGATTGTTCAAAAATCTTGCAAATTTGCTTATTTTACACCCACATGATTTAAGAAAATAAGATATTAATTTATTAATTATCGGTGTACATATTAAGATACACACATGATGGACATTGAGCATTTTGTTATTTGTGTATAAGTTTCAAATATAATTAAAGTTGTTGATTTGGGCTTCTAGGACCACATAACCAGACAAATTCATTCTTAAAATTCAAGAATTATTATCAACAAGTCACTTTGCATGGAGTTTGCATATATACATTCATCTTATACCAGGTTTACTATATTGTACTTTTAATAAGTGGCACATTCAAAATTGATTTATGAATCTCAACATGCCACGTTTCATCATCAAGTTTAGGTATCATTGATTAGTATTTGATTAATGTTTATAGTTTATTTTTAGTGAAATAGTGACGTTAATTAGTTCTATATATTAGAAATATATAATATATTATTCATGAACATGAAGAATAGCTCACCACTCAAAGTCAATACTGAATATGCACATTTTTTTGGTGACTAGAATGCATGCATGACACAAAAAGGTCAAAAGCTTCGACAATAATTCATGATTTCAATATAGTCCTACAAACAAAAGAGTTGACATTAATTTTCCCATTCCACCATTGCTGCACTTCATTTGAAAATGGTGACTAAATTAAAACATGTAAAATTTGCATGTGGAAGAATTATAATTTGTAAAACCATGTACCAATAGTTATCAAATGCATGGTTGTACATATTTCAACGGTGAAAATAAACCCAAAATTTACATATATTTTGATGTTGGTTAGTTGCGCCTTTGAATCCTTGAGAAATAATATTAACTTCGTCTCCTTTCAGGATAGGACTTTGGTATATATATATATGTATATATATATATAAGTGAAATAAACCTCTAATTTAGTCATCCAAACATATCTTGAATTTAAATAGCAGCAATTTAAAGGGACCATGCTGTTATTTTCAGTCAAATGTAAATTTGGAATACAAATATATAAGAAAAAAATTCTAGAATGTTATTGGTAATTACTCCATAAAACATGTCGTTGAATCGATAAAACTCAGATTAGATCGACAGTTAAAGTCGTTAATGGTCGTTAAGGAGGGAAAATATAAAGCAGACTGTTTGCTTTTACAAACATTTCAATGAAATTAAAGAAATACTTGTATATATGGACCTATATAGGGCCTATGATATTTTTTAATATATACACTTTTTCAATAAATGTGTAGCTCAGAAATATTGACAGATTTGGAAGCATTGAACTTAAGAGTACGTGGAGATTAAATTAAAGATCATGAAGCCATGAAGGATAAAGTTAATTTGCATGTGAGATCCGGAAATGAAAATACTTTTCATGATGTAAATTAATAAATACTTGTCACTCTTCTTTAAAGAGAAAATGACCCCCTTGACATATTTTGTTAAATTTTACCCAAAATATCATAAAATTATAATAGTTGACTACAATACCACAAATTATCCTTCAGTGTTATGATAACAATGACATGATGTGACTAAAAGATGTACTTTCAAAATACTATTTATATCCTAAAGTAGATTTTTTTTGTCGTGTGTAATAAAGTGTATTATCTTTTTTTAGTTACTATTTAACATTTAATTCAAATATACTTTCCATTTTTGTGGAAACACATTTCACAATTCGGTAATTTCTCCATTTCACTCCAAAATTCTCCTTTTTACTTTTACTGGAAAGTTTTAACACCCTTAGTAAAATATTAAGAAGATTTACGTCAAATAACCGACCGGTAAGTATAATTCTACTGGTTATTTTCGCGTACAATATTTCACTTTGTGCAAAAATTGAATTTTTCCACGCAAAAAACATGAATTTTTCATTTTACACGAAAATGTGTGTATCATATTTTTCCACGCAAAAAATATGAATTTTTCATCTTGCACGAAAACTTTAAGACACTACACGAAAACTTTAAGACACTGCACGAAAATCATTAGACATTAATTACACGAAATCCTCAGAATTTATGGATGTTCTTTCTTACACGAAAATGTTAGCATTACACGAAAATGTTTAGGCATTACATGAAAATGATGTCCAGCCTCAAACTTTTTGAATGTTTTTTCTTACACGAAAATGTTTAGGCACTACACGAAAATGTCTAGATACTACACGAAAATCATCTTTATGCTTACACGAAAATTTGGCAGATTCTTAGTTGCATGAAGTAATTCCTGTTTCATTTTTTTTACAGCTGAAAGATGAGTTTCTTCTCTATTGTGGTTTGGTTTGGTGGATATTGGAAAGGATTAGAGTACAAAAGTGGTTCGAGCATATATCAACGAAAATGGAGAGGGGGCAGTTTACTAACCTCCATGTATTTAATGAAATATCCACACAAAAAGGAGGATGACAAATATCCACGAAATGTGCACGAATTTCAGGGATTTTCGTATGAAGTCTCTAATTTTCATATGTTTTTACTGTCTTTTCGTGTGAGAGGTGGTGATTTTACTGGATTTTCCCACGAAAATTATCTTTATTTACTACCCCCAATAAAGCTGATTTACTACATCAATCAATGTCCAATAATGACTGCCACCAACCAACTTTTTCACTTTTTGACTTGACTTTGACAGGGACTCCACCTTTTTGAATAGTCATATGTGATATTTTGGGCACAAATTATAACAAATGTAGTATTTAGGTCAAACACTAAAATAATGTGGTATTTTGGATCCAAATTTTAAGAAATGTGGTATAATAAGTCTGTTCCATCTCTAAACGTCTATTAATTTTGGCAGTACCAAAGAGGAATACTCTTTACTTTTTTTGTTTTTGGTTTTCACTTAGTTGTTGTTAATTCATTAAATTTTGATTTTGTTATCTCGTAATTTTAGAAAAATATATGTTTAAGTCTTAGTTAATATAACTCGTGATAGATTAATTGTAATTATCAATAAATTTACAACATTTAGAAACACTCAAAATATAAAGAAAAAATGAATTTAAAATTTTAAAAGAAAATAAAAATAATAATATAGATGGTGGTTGAAAAGATCCAGGGTAATTTTGTACGAGTAGATTTTAATTGAGACAATTTCACAGGTCTTATTGTGTGAGACAGGTCAATTTATAAATCATATTTAACAATTCATATTAACATTTATAAAAATGAGTACAATTAATAGATATAAAGATACGGTCTCACATATAATTTCATATGAGTTTTTTTTCTTCTTACAATCCCACCGCATTACTAGAACACAAAAATCAGATTTAACGTAGTGTTGAATTTGCTCTAAAATAATGTATTTAAATTTTTTTTTGCTATATAAATATTAATTATATAGTACTATGTATTTAGGGAATAACACGTACAATGTGTAATTAATAATAGTACAAAAGTATTAGATATTTCAAATCATGTCATATATTGAATATAAACTTTTTAATTTATGACTTATATATATATTATGAATATTACTCAACAAATTTATAATATACACTTTTAATATAGAAATATTCTAAATTATAAGTCAACGCACGAATGTAATAATAAATAATATTATATATATAAAAGTGTGGTTTGCACCCTCAAGTGTTTGACAAGTGGCACTTTACATTGTTGTCAAGTGTCACCTCCAAGTGTTTGACAAGTGGCACTTTACAATGTTGTCAAGTGTCCTTCCTTAAAAATTATTTTATTTATAAAATATCAAAATTATTAATATCAATTAAATACACACACCACTACCTTCCAATAATAAAGTGATTGGAAAAATTAAATATGTAAGTTACAAATGTTTGTTAATGTTGAATTGTTTTTTTCTTTTTTTGTTTTACATGAAATCTTTGGTGTCAAACTTTAATAATTGTTTTTATCCAACATTTCGATTTCAAAAAAAATAAAACAAAATTTGAAGAGTAATTTTGCTACTACTTTTCAAGGAATTAAAATAAATAAATAAAAGATATTTGAAGGTGCTAATAATATTTTACAAAAGAACATTCAAGTAGTTCAAACTCAAAAAAATAAAAACCTTTAGAGAAAAAATTATTTAGAGGATTTAAGAAAAAAATAACATATAAATATTAGAATTCGGTAATGTTAGACATGAAATAAAATAATGTACTTTAAAATTGTAATTTAAACTATGAAACATATTGCTAATGAGATTACCAAAAATAGGTGTTCAAAAAACATTAAGATATGTGAGATTGAAACATATTTGGCATTAGATAATGAAAAGTTGTGTTTGTTTAGAAATTTTAAAGGGTATTATAGAAAAATAATTACTTGGAAAAAAAAAAGTAAGTTACAAGTGCTTGCTAATGTTGTATTATTATTTTTACATGAAATCTTTGGTTTCAAACTTAAATTATTGTTTTTGTCCAACATTTTAAATTGGCAAAAAAAAAAAAAAGTAAGCAACAATGTGCAAACATTAGTTCAGTAATGTCATGCATTAAATAAAAATAATGTACTTTGAAATTGTGTTTAAACTCTGAAACAATATTATTAGTGACATTAGCAAAAAATAGGTGCTTAAAATTTTTTTAGGATATGTTTAGGTTAAAACATATGTAAATTTGGCAAGTATGAAAGTGAGTTATAAAAAGGATGAAATTTGATAATTTTGTGTTTGTTTAGAAATTTTAAAAAGTAGGATTACAATTAATATGTCATCATATAGGGAATTATAAGAAAAATAGATGATGCACTGTTATTTTATCTTTAAACAAAGAGTTAACATTTTCAGTTCAAATTGTAAAAAAGTGGATGAAGTAGACAAAAAAAAAAAAAAAATAGTTATAAGATTCTGCAAACAAATAACATGATTCGGATATTGGTAATCTAAAATCAAAACGTGCACATTCAGTCCAACCACCCCCTTAAACAATCGAGAAATTGTATTAAAATATTACAATATGTAACAATTCGTTAGGCTAATAAAAAAATCACAAAAAGAACACAATTACAAAATAACCCAATACATAAAGCTTAGGACAAACATTGAACAAAACAGATGTTTTCGAGCGATAAAAATGAGATATATTATATACTTTTTACAGAAATATATGAAAATACCTAATGCGATAATTAAAACACCTATTAAGAACTATATATTAACAATTTTGTGTTAAATAATAAATGAAAAAAATTATTAAAGAAAACAATAAGACTCCGTTTGGATAGAGTGATTTCAAATCCAGAATTTGAAATGAGTGGATTTCAAATCCTTTCAAGTTTGAGTGGATTTGAAATCCACCAAAATGACTCTAAAATTAGCTCAAATGAAAACTATGCATTTTAAATTCACATCATACCCAACACTATCAGTGGATTTGCCAACAAGGATTTCAAATCCCTCCTTAAATCCACATATTCAAATGTACCCTAAGAAATATTATTTTAAGAATAAAGAAAAAATATCACACTTATATAAAAAATTACTATCATATAACAATAAACACTAATTATAAAATAAAAAATGAGATAAGTATTAAATGAAACCCGTGCAACGCACGAGTTAGACCTAGTATATATAAAAGGAGGGTTTGAATCTACAATGTCAACAAGTGGCACTCTTAAAATAAGCCACATAAGCTTCTACAAACATCTGCTCCTCTCTTCCACATTCTCTCTCAATATTAAGTTTGTGACGGAAAATTGGGTCACTAGTTAATGCATCTGCGGCAACAGTTACATGTAGTGAGCGAAACACCGATTAAGAAACACTAGAGAGAGGGAGAGAATTAAAGTTGCTACATACATTGCACATCAGGAAATGCAAATTATTTAATTGAGCCTATTATATATGTTTGTCTTCATGTGAAAATAGATTATATTCATACTTATAAAAAATGCATAGACTGTTTTGTCTTCTTCTTCCAAACAGATTATTACTTGTAAATTAATCTATTCTTTAAATTTTGAATTTTTTGGCACTACCTGAATAATATGGCAAGATCACATGGATAACTATAAGTAACATTAATCTACAAAATCATATTTAATGATCATTAAAAAAACTATTTAATTTTTTTAAGATTTTGGAAAATTTCTAAGAAATACAATACTAAATTGCTTAGTATTATCATTAATTCATGATGAAAGTAATTAGAAACATACCTACTACTTATCACTCATAACTAATAATTTGTTATGAGTTATTAGCTCATAATTAAAAAAAAATAATTATGATTATTTAATTGATAAATTTTTTTACAAGAGAATAGCAACAACAATAATAAATAAAGTAGTCTTCAACATAATATAATTGGATTTGGCGTATGTAAGGGGTTGTCGGGGATACTGAAATAAATAAATATTGCAATTTATCCACTCAAATACATCATCCACGTTCATTTGTTTGTCTGACTTGGGTTTACAATATTTTTATTTTTTCTCTGGATCTTTAATATTTTGGTCTATTCTAAATTAATAAGTACTATCTCTATAATAACTACAACAATATATATATATATAATATTGTTAAGAAATTTGAGGTTTTTCATTTCCTTTTATTAGGTTTGGGATCACAACATTATATTATATTCTTAATTTATTGTATAGCGACACGTGTTAGCATATCATAAAAATGTAACTTTGAAACATCTGGCTAGATCCCTCGTATTTTGTCTGTCTACCATTTAAATATTTATCATATAATGTTATTTAATACTCAGAGCATGCATAGGACGGCAAAACTCTTTTTCATCATTTGAAAGGTCAATGTCCGATTTTGGTCCCGTTAAAATTTGAAAATTAAAATTAGTCTATTTAAGTTAAATTCTGTCCAATTTCAGTCATTTCACCACCGGAAAAGCGATTTTCCGGCAACTTTCGCACTCGTCCCAAATTCTGAGATTTTCAATCACTTACGCTTATGTGACATTTTATTTCACATGTGACATTTATTTTCTTTCTTAAAATCCACATCACCCACCACATCATCTAAGTGCATTAAAAAAATGATAAAATATATCAACAAAATTAAAAAAGAAAAACAAAATTAAAAGAAAAATAAAATTTGAATCCAAATCCTCAAATCATGAGCGCCGTGATATTCGTCTGGCTCGGCGCCGACATCGGTGCTTCTACCTCGGAAGAGGGCAAAATGCTGGAGATCTGAATGACGGAGATGTTGTAGGCACCGCCTCAACGGTCTTAACGAAAGTGGTAGACACGCCGCCGTCGTAGTAGGTCTCTTGTGAATCAGGTGCATAGATCTTAGATCCATGCACCCGGGTCAGGGGGACTGCACCTTTTTTTTTTTTTTCTGCACATGATTTTTGAAAAAAATCATATATCTATAGGTTATGTTAAACATACCTTTACGTTATGTTAGACATACCTTTAAGCTATATTAAACATACTAGTTCTGCCCAAATTTCATGCCTTGTCTTTTTTTGGCTTGATTTTTGAATTTTGGCACATACCACTACGTTATGTTAGACATACCTTTACGTTGTGTTAGACATACCTTTATGTATACTTAGACATACCTTTGTATATGTTAGACATACTTTTGCATATAGTTAAACATACATTTATATATGTTAGACATACCTTTGTATATAATTAGACCTACCTACATATGGTTGGTCTAATTATACACAAAGGTTGGTTTAAGTATACACAAAGGTTGGTCTATTGGAGCGAATTTTGGATGAGCTTCAGCACAACTGTTAAGCGCGTGGGAGCGCGTGCAGGCGTGTGGGAGGAGCGTGGGAGGCACATCTTGGGTGCTTGAACGGGTCGACCCGGTTACACGGATTCCAGATCCGTGCAACCGGTGGATAAAAGTTTTTGTCTTTGGGGATTTGTTCTTTTAATTTGTTCTTGTTTTGAATTTATTTAATTTGTATCAATAATGATTTGACATTTGTTGTATTATATTTTAATGTAAAAGAAATGCCACATGGGCTCAATAATTCCACATCAGCACGAGGTCGTCGGAGATTTCGGATTGATCACCAGAAAGTTGCTGGAAAAACGCTTTTTCGATATTGAAAGGACTGAAATTAGACAGAATTTAACTTAAGTTGACTAATTTTGATTTTTTGATTTTAAAGAACCAAAATCGGACAATGGATTTCAACGGGACAAAAAAAGAGTTTTTCCTGTAATAGTATCAATAATTACATAAGAGATTAAGTATATTTGTTCATTATTTTACAAAAGGATATGAAATATTACTTCGAATAATTATCATTGGGTAAAGAAAAATAGTGGATCACTTGTGCGATTGCAAAGTGCCTCCAATTATCTTTTCTTTTCTTTTTTTTTTTCCTATCAGAATATAAAGTGTTACTGTTTTCAAATAAAAGAACAAGATACGAATTTTTTGTTACGAAGATAAATGTTTGATCACCTCAAAAAGTACGCAAAATATTTTGTGCAATTGGTCATGGATCTAGGATGGTCGACCTGTCCCATGCGTTTCTAACGCGCGTTTTCACGCTCCCTAACGCGTTCTCACGCGCCTGATGCGGGTGCGCTCAAACCCACCAAGATTCGCTCCAGTCAGTCGTACCCTCACTAGGGTTACCTTCATGTTAAGTTAGTATTACCCCATGTTATATTAATGTTACCTTCGTATTATTTTAGTTTAGTGGTTTTAAACTAAGGGTATGAAATCTGGAGATGTGATCACATTAGCGAAGGTAACCCTTACATAACAAGAAGGTAACACTAACATAACGTGAAAGTAACGACCAAAACACGTGAAAAAGTAAAGAGGCGCGAGCTGGGCGATTGCACGAATCTCAAATCCGTGCAACTGGTGCACAGGAGACTAACTCCAAAAAGTAAAGGAAATGAAAATTAGCAATGTCTACATTTGGTGTCGAATGGTGTTATTATGTTTATCTCGTTATCGTTATTATTATTGTTTCCATATATCGTATATAATATATTTTAAAATTAAAATTTTGGAATCCAACCTAAACACATTGATTATTAGGGTTCTGATTAATTCATAAATACTCGTTTATTAATTTATAGAATTATAAATTAAATATGCTAGTCAACCAAATGTTGGAAATTTAGGATTAATATAAAGAGAGCCCAGCCGAAATTACACAAATTTTTTTAAGAAATTTACTTTTCTAACATTGAATATAACAAAAGTACTTTTTTACCACAAAATATAAGAAAGTTACCTTTTCTACACTATTTTGACTCGGTCATGAAGAAATCATTGAGTAATGATGGTTTGATGATATATTCAATTTATTTATACTATTATTTAACAATTGTTTTATCCAACAAATTATATGAATTGATAAAAGTAATTAAATTGATAAATAAAGTTCGATTATTAGTGTATTAAACCAAATTTAAATGAATAATCGAACAACTATGATTAATAGTGTCTTAAATCGAACCACTAGTTAATTTATATAATTTACTATGTCACTAATTAATTAATTTAATTTATCAAAACCAGTAATTAAATAAGCGAACGAGTAATAGAAAATTTAATCGAACGACTAATAAACCAATCGAACCACTAATAGAAAATTTAATGAACTAATCGAACCAGTAATTAATTTATTTAATCGAACCACTAATTAATCGAACCACTAATTAATGACTAATTTTTTCCAAAGTGATCGAACTACTATGTCAAATTAGTGGTTCGATCACTAGTGTAAAAAACCAAATTTTTCCAAAGTGATCGAACCACTATGTCAAATTCATAGTGGTTCGATCACTAGTGTAAAAAACCAAATTTTTCCAAAGTGATCGAACCACTATGTCAAATTCATAGTGGTTCGATCACTAGTGTAAAAAACCAATTTTTTCCAAAGTGATCGAACCACTATGTCAAATTCATAGTGGTTCGATCACTAGTGTAAAAAACCATCAAAGTGGTGATCGAACCACTCATCAAACACAATTAAAGTGGTGATCGAACCACTTTAATTAATTGAATATAATTGAACCACTCATATACAAAGTGATTGTATATATAATCGAGCCACTCATTTTGTTTGATTAAAAATAATTGAACCACTCATAGTGGAGTTATTAATTATGTGATCGAACCATTAATTTTGGTTAAAGTGGTTCGATCATGTCTCTACAAATAGAAACAATCTGGAATTATTGCTTTGATCGAACCATTAATTTTAGTGGTTCGATCACCACCAAAATGATTAATTAATAATAGTGGTGATCGAATTAATAATAGTGAAACAAATTTTGGTGGTGATCGAACCACTATTTAATTAATAATAGTGGTTCGATCACCACTTTGATGGTTTTTTACACTAGTGATCGAACCACTATGAATTTTTTTTTTTTACAATTGTGATCGAACCACTATGAATTTTACATAGTGGTTCGATCACTTTGGAAAAAAGTGATTTTTAACACTAGTGATCGAACCACTATGAATTTGACAAAGTGGTTCGATCACTTTGGAAAAAAATTGTTTTTTACACTAGTGATCGAACCACTATGAATTTTTCGGAGTGGTTCGATCACTTTGTAAAAAAAATGGTTTTTTACACTAGTGATCGAACCACTATGAATTTTTCGGAGTGGTTCGATCACTTTGTAAAAAAGTGGTTTTTTACACTAGTGATCGAACCACTATGTAAAATTCATAGTGGTTCGATCACTTTGGAAAATTTTGGTTTTTTTCACTAGTGATCGAACCACTATGAATTTTACATTTTACCTAGTGGTTCGATCACTTTGTTAAAATTTTGGTTTTTTACACTAGTGATCGAACCACTATGAATTTGACATAATGGTTCGATCACTTTGGAAAAAAGGGTTTTTTACCCTAGTGATCGAACTACTCGAACCACCAAAAATAATAATCAGTAATTCTATTAAATTAAGAAAATATTATTGTGCTTGGAATAACATATTATAGTGGTTTTCGTACTAATTAATCGAACCATAATTTATAAATTATATAAATTACTAATTAGAGTTATTGGATTAAACAATTGTTAAATACGTATAAATATAAATAAAAAGAGCAAATAAAATTGTAATTACAATTATTGTAAAAAACAATTGTTAAATAAGAATAAATAAAATTTAATATATCATGAAGTCATCATTACTTAATGATTTCTCAAGACCGAGTCAAAATAGTGTAGAAAAGGTAACTTTCTTATATTTTGGTGTAAAAAAGAACTTTTCTTATATCAAATGTTAGAAAAGTGAATTACTTAAAAAAATTTATGTATTTTGGCACATTTGCTCTTAATATAAATATGGTAATACCTTAAGCAATCTTTATATATATAAAAACACAAACATTTCCTGAAATAGTAATATGAAAATTTTCCCGCCAAAAACATCATGCTAAAATTGGAAATGATTTTTTTTAAATAAATAATAAATGATATTTATTTTCTATTAATAGATAAATAGATACTATATACATATATATAAATGAATGTGAATAAAAATGGGATATTGTTTGATGATGTATACATATAAGGAAGTAATATGAAAATAAACATTCATACATATTTATCTATATAGTAAGTCAAATTTAATTATTAAATTTCAATTGATATAATTAATATATTTTATGTAATGTTAATTGGTAAAATCAATAAAAACAATATAAAAATATTTAATTTATTCACTATTAGCCAATGTATGAATAATATATATAATAAAATTTACGTCACTATGCAATGATAAAATATATGATATAATATGGATATAAATAATATATATTTATATGATTCACTCCAATATAAAATGATATAATATTTTTATCTTTATATATAAAACCAAAAACGTTTCCTAAAATAATTTTTTCGGCCAACCCACTAAATTTGGAAAACAATGCTAGCATGATATTATATATATGGAAAGATAATATATTATGGTAACACATATATTATATGTTTTAGTTGATTGACATTTATTTCACATTTATCCCATTCTGAATATAGAAAATTAAAGTATTAGTTAATTTATAATATAAATATAGTATGAGATTTTATGTTAATTTAAATCATATACTAAAATATTACATATATTATTGTATTTGTATTAAAAATCATATAATTAAACATATTCATAAATATGGAATGCAAATAAGTTGAAATAGTCAAGTCCATTAATTTGGTCATCAATTATGTGAATTTTGCATGAATAATTAATAGACTTTCCAACAATACTTAAATCTGTGTGTTTTTTAATTTAAAATTGGGTGACATATACATATTTCTTGAAAACAAAAAAAGTATAGTAGCATTACACGTCTCTCATTTGGAAAAATTAGACTTCCATATTTTTTGAAAAACAAAAAAAGAAAACGAAAAATTCAATTTCATTCCCTGATTTTTGGCATAAATATCCAATTTGATTCATTGATTTTTTTTTTTATTATCCTTTATTCATCTCAAAGAATTCAACAAGTCTCATGACCGAAAAATAGTAAAAATGATCAGACCAATAAAATATTAAAAAGATTAATCATTATAATTATTAAGAAAAAAAAATCATCATATGAATTTTTTTCTTACATTTCTAGAATTAATCTTATTTAAACATCACAAATGTCATTATATATGGAAGACTATTAATTTATGAGAATCAATTTATTATGTCATATTTTGGATGTGGAATGTTTATTAATTTTTAAGATGATATAATATTGTATTCAATCTCATAAATGTATATTTTTTAACTTATATAAAAGATTTAAAATTTGATATTTTTCAAAAGGCAACCTAAAATTATGTAATCACAATATCAATCAATTATGATCATATCATAAATAGTGCACTAATTCCATATTTAATAAGCATATCATCCACTATAAATATGAGACCAGAATAAACTTTGAATTCATTCACACCTTTTCCATTCACAATTTCTCAAATTTTGCATTCCACACATTATGTTTTCTTGGATTCGTGGATTGTTTCTTCTTCTTCTTTATGTATATTTATTTGGTTACGAATTGATTTCCGAGATATTTGTAGTTTGGATCAATAATTAATGACCATAGTGTTCATTTTTTAATGATTTAAGTTATTGTTATTTGTAATTTGAAGAAGAACAATTCAGATATGTATTATTTTATTAGTATTGTATATTGGTTATTCTTATTGCTATGTAATATTATATTATTTCGCCAATTCAAATTATTTTGTGTAGAAATTTGGGTCGAGAGTCTCTAATTTTGGATTAGAGATTTTATAGATTTAAAATTAATACACTACAAGATAAATTTCATTTTTGTTTTTGTTTTTTTAAGACCATTGTCAAAAATACTGATTTTATATTTCAAACATTGTCAAGAATAAATTTCATTATTCTTGGAAATAGGTTTTTGAAATAAGGTGCTAAAAAGGTTATACATAGATTGCATCAAATCCAATGTTTAATTCCACTAAAATACAACATTGTCAAGAATAAATTTCATTATTCTTGGAAATAGGTTTTTGAAATAAGGTGCTAGAAAGGTTATACATAGATTGCATCAAAATACAACATTTTTATATGTATATATATTTATTGTTAATTGAATACTTTGAATTGTGAAGAACACGATTCAAGAAAATTGTTTTCCATAGTAAAATTGACTTTGATGTTTCACAATATTTTGTATTTTTTTCCATCATTATTTTATATTGTGATGGTTGCTCTATAATTTATGAAAATCATTTTCCATAGTAAAATTATTTTATCAAATTAACAAGTTTTTTTAATAGTGGAATATTGTAAAAATTATTTTGAAAATTTCAAATATATATATATGTAAAATATATAAATATATCACTTAAATTTATTCTATTAAATTTATATATTATTATTTTAAATTACAAATATTTATACTTATATTTTAAAAAAGTTTAATCTCGTGCATCGCACGGGCACAAAACTAGTGTAATGTAATAGTTCAATAGAGAAAATCATAATCAATAATCTGATTAGGCGATCTCCTAATCAAGAAATTGTGATAAATATACTAACAATTTTAATAACATTTATAGTAATAAAAATCATTATATAGTTTTAGCATATCATCATTTACTTATATATTCACGGACAAGGCCGAGGCTTATAATATTGTTTTGTGTAATGAATTTCTGAGATGGTATTACCTTATTAATTTATCGAAATTATTAAATTCATCTATTAATCCCAATTTGGATTTGGAGAAAATTATTAGATTAATTATTTTATGAATATTTTATTGTATGTGAACGCATGTATTCAAATATCAAATTATTGGAATACTAATTACGGTTGTTAAAAGCTAGAGAGTTGTAAATGTTGTCTTCCCTAGCAACCAAAACAACTTAATTATTGATTCGACTGTGAAAGATTAAGTTAAACCTTGTTCTAGATGTATTATAATATGTGTGCGAGCAAGGATATAATCCTTATGACAAAAGTTAGGATTTTTCTGATTTTTTTTTTTTTTTCATTTTAGGAAAAGGTCAAAATTGGCCTATGTATAATTTGACACTTTCTATTTATCATCAAATAAATTAATTTTCTTGGTTTATTTTTTGAAGTGTTAATTTACAGTAGAAAAAAACATATCTATAAATGTCAAAAACATATACTTAAAATTTAGAGTAAAAATATACTTATTAAACACATATTTATAAGTGGAAAACATATACTTGCATGTATAAAATGTAGTCTTAAAGCGGTCTCACAAGATATCACAAGAGACCATTACATGATAATTTGTATGAATATTAGAATATCCTATAAATGGGAGTATACAGTGCAAATATTGTAGAGTAAGTCTCTTGTGCATCATGTGCTTGGATCTTGGATCCATGCATCCGGGTCGGATCCGGGTAATCCGACCCGCTTCTTTTTTTTTTTTTTTCGCGCTTGTTTTTTTTTCAATTTTAGTCATGACTTTTAGTTATGCGTAAGAATACTTTTATGTAATGCGTAAGAATACCTTTAGATTACCGTAATGATACCATTATGCCCAGATTTCATACCTTTACGTTAAGTTAGATATACCTTTAGGTTATGTTAAGAATACCTTTAGGTAATGTATATAGATACCTTTAGGTTATGTTAAGGATACCTTTGTGCCCAAATTTCATACATTTAATTTAGGTCAGACATACATTTATGTTATGTTAAGGATACTTTTATGTTATGTTAGAGATACCTTATCCATAAGGTAGTTGTGTTACACATTTTGTACACAAAGGTATCTCTAACATAACATAAAAGTATTCTTAACATAACCTAAATGTATCCTTAATATACCTAAAATTATGTTTAATATAATCAAAAGGTATCCTTAACATAACCTAAAAGTATGCTTAACATAACTAAAAAATATTCTTAACATAACATGGTATGTAACCTGGAATCACGATTTCAAAGGTATCCTTAACATCACTTAAAGGTATTCTTAACATAACCTAAAAGTATGCTTAATATAACCAAAAGGTATTCTTAACATAACTAAAGGTATCCTTAACATAACCTAAAGGTATGCTTAACATAACTAAAAAGTATTCTTAACATAACATGACATGTAACCTGGAATCAGGATTTCAAAGGTATTCTTAACATAACTGAAATGTATCCTTACCATAACTTAAAGGTATCCTTAACATAACTGAAATGTATCCCTGAAAGGTATCCTTACCATAACTTAAAGGTATCCTTAACATAACTGAAAGGTATCCTTAACGTAACCTAAAGGTGCGCATCCGCCCAGGCGCGTGGGAACGCGTGAGGGCGCGTCAGACGCGCGTGGAAGCGCGTACACGTGCGGGTCGGGTCGGGTGCATGGATCCTGATGCATAAAAGTTTTTGTGAATATTGTAAAGAGAATATATACACTTTTTCACTTTTCTTCAGATTTACCCTACGATTCACAAATTTAAGACTACAGCTGTTTATGTCTCAACATTGCTTTAAACCAAAAACACACACAAAAATAATCCAAAATTTATTATTAGTGTCTCAAAATGAAAATGAAATAGAATTTATTGGACGGTGCTGAATATAGAATTTCATTAAGACTGGCGGTCCAATAAATAATCCACAGCACCAAAAAGATATCCAAATTTTGTTTCTTTAAAATATCTCTAGAAAAAAAAAAAAAAGTAAAGAAAGAGAAAGAAACCCCAATAACGTTTAGCAATTCATATGAACATTTGTACATATGAGCAATTTATGGGTAATAAGGGATTCGTCTCACGGAAACTATCCATGAGACCATCTCACGTGAGTTTTTTTACCAATAAAATTTGTTATTCTTTTAAATAGTAAACAATTTTGTGGTAGATATGGGACTTTATTCACAATTTACACCTCCATTTTACATGTCATTAAACTTTCATTAGTAGCAAAAGATATTAAGATACCACACATCATAAAATATATACATAATATTTATTCAATGTATAATATATACACACATTTATGGATTGACATTCTGTTATTTGGATAAGATCATAAACATGACTACATAAATTTTAGATGAATCTATACTTTTTGTGGAATCAATTATTCTTACCATTTAAAAAAGAAAGAAGAGGAGGGAAAATAATAGGAAAAAAGTTCAAAAAATTGCAACTTTTATTGCAAGAACATATTACCTTATTTAACAAAACCGCCTTCAATTTTACATTAAAATCCAAAACAGAAAGGCCATTATTTAGAGAATAATTAAGGAAAATCTACCTGGATTCAGCCATTGACTAGGACAGGGAAAAAACCAGAGGGGAGAGAATAGAAAACATAAACATATTTTTGTTAGTTTAAGTTTTTCTTTCTTTTATATATGATAAGAAAAGACAACATCCTTAAACAATGGAATTCACAAATTTTTTTAATTTTCATTTGTTTATGAAACGAAAATGAGTAATGGGGTCCCATTTTTTAGTTGGAAAGTTTCCAAGATTCCTTATAAGTTTTTCCTCTAGATGTAGAAAAGTAGAAATGAATTGGACCATTTTTATTGATTTTCCTCTTTATATAAAGCCTCAAAGTCCTCTTTTTCTAAACCCCTTTCTTCCAACGATAATCCTTCTTCACTAAATTTCAAGATTGCTCTTTTCAGTTCCATAGACACAATTGTGGGCATGGCTTCATTGTGGGGTTATGAAGAGGTGAACCCCTTCTTTATTTTTCACTTCAATTTCTATTTTTGATCAATATTTGAATCTAATTTTAATATTATTTCATGGGTTCTTGTTTTACATACATTCCATTTATTTGGTAAATGGGGATTCTTTTCCTCCATTGATTCACACAGAGTTTCTTGAAATGCATGTCATTGTTTGGAGAAAATAAAATTCATGACTTTTTCTTGAACTAGGTATCCAATGCTAATAATGATTTAGCCTACAACATTAATTCTCGTATCTTTGAATTATTTCCAAGATTTTAACTCAAGTTTGCCCTGTTTCTGATTGATTGATGATCAGAATGATGACATGGAGCAATTAGGGCAGAAGCTTCTATGCACGACTCTTGAACTGGAGAAGCTTAAAGCAGAAGCAATGGAGGAAATGATGAGGAACAAAGAGTACGTTAAACAGTTGATCCATCTGCTAAAATACGCCATTCAAGAAAGAGACGAAGCTCGAATTGAGTTCCAGAAGCTTCTAAACAAGACCACCACCACCACCACCACCTTCCCCTCCATTCCCCTGTTCGAATCCGACAATAATCTTCTAAAACCTCTCAAACCCAATTCCAGCATCACTGAATCTAACAGCCTGTCTGAAACTTACAACTACCACTCCCATGGCTCACCTCCCACTTCATCTCCAGACATGAACTTCGATCACGAATCCTTCATCATTGATACTCTTGCAAAGGGTAGGGTTTTGCCTCAGAAAGGGAAGTTCTTGCAGTCTGTTCTTCAAGCGGGCCCACTTCTTCAGACACTCGTCGTCGCCGGACCGCTGCCACGGTGGCGGAATCCTCCCCACTCGCCGCCTTTTCCGGTACCTCCGGTGTCGATCAAAGGTTGTGAGGTGTTGCCTAATACATTGATGAATTCTAAGAGCTATGCTCAACTTCAACCACCACCTGTCTTGAATTTTGCTTCTTTAATGAATACTAATAATGGCTATGTCCCTTTAGCCAAGAGACAAAGGTTCTATTGATTTAGGATGTCAAAAGTTTTGTACAAATAGAAAATGGGAGCTTGTAAATGTTCCAACATTGTTATTCAATTCCAATTCTTGATTCTTGGTCGGTTTCTTTGAGGTTTATATTCTATTGTCTTTATTCAGCCTAATGAAAAACATAGAGTTTTTCCTTGTTATTACCATCAATACTTGGATTTATGTTTGGATAATGAGCAATGCTTCTCTTAGTTATCATCACCAGTAATCTATTGCATTATCTTGATAATCAATTGTACTCATCTTCACGAAGGTTTTAACCAAGTTTAGCCATGTCTAGAATCAATCCTTCATCCCCGACCCCGTCACCAGCTCCTTCGAGGTGGGATCCACAGGTTATTGGATTGGTTGGTCTGATTTGTAGCATCTTCCTCTTGTTCAGTTACTACAAGATTCTTGAAAGAAACTGTGCCACGTTTCGTATCATAAATCTATCGCGTAATTCTGATCAAAGGAGGCGAATAAATCAGCATCTTGAAGAATTCTCTTCCCAGTTCCATAGCAGAGGACTAGACTCATGTATCATGCACTCCCTTCCCATAACTCAGATCAAGAAACCGAAGGATGAAGAATTGAATGCAAGCACTGCAGAATGTGCAGTGTGTTTGGGTGAGTTTGAAGAGGGGGAATGGGTGAAACATCTTCCTAGTTGCTCCCATACGTTCCACGTGGCATGTATCGACACTTGGTTTCAGACCCATTCGAGCTGCCCTCTTTGTAGATCTTTCGTACGCGATGTAAGCACGCCACGTGGATCTCCGATTGATGTGCACTTCTTTCTTGAAACTCTAAATAGGGAAGATTTCCATCACGAAAGATCGGAGCAAAATACTTCTTCTCACAGAAGTGTTGTAGGATGAGTGAGTTAGGATCACTTTGTATTGCAAAGAATTTTTCAGCATCACAACGTTTGATACAGAGTAAGATTGGGTATGCAGTTTGAAAATTGTAAAATGTATAATTTTCTATGTACTTGTGTGTGTGTCTCTCTAGTCTTGTTCATCTCTACTTGATGTGATGAACTGAGATGATGGATCTTGCAGATCAAATCCATAGATATGTCCCATCTTTAGTCGTTTCGTCTCTAAATATCGCTTGTTATCCTCTGTGATCGGGGTCAGGACAGGAAGACGTCCGACCACAGCTAAGCCGTAACCTTTGAGACCGGTGAACTTAGCTGGATTGTTGGTCATCAGTCGCATCGTGTCAACTCCAACGTCTCGTAGAATCTGTTTTATTAACATTAATCTCTACTTGAAAAATGGAACAGATTAGAAAAATGAAGAGAAACAAAAGTAGATGAAGCTTACCTGTGCAGCAATCCCATATTCACGAGAATCAGCAGCAAAACCAAGCTGAAGATTAGCTTCCACCGTGTCATGGCCTTGATCCTGCAAGTTATAGGCCCGAAGTTTCTGAGCGAGCCCGATTCCACGCCCTTCGTGCCCTCGAAGATACACCACCACACCCCTTCCACTTTCTTCAATCATCTGCATTGCCACCTCTAATTGACTCCCACAATCACATCTTCTCGACCCAAATATGTCACCTGTTAAACACTCCGAGTGCACCCTCACTAGAACATCTTTCCCATTCCCGATTTCTCCCTGCACATACAACCACGCTAACCATTAGCGAAGAAGAGAGACGATATAAAGCCTCGTGCTACTGGTACCTAAAACCTTACACAATGACAACCAACAACAACACTTTACTACTACTCTTTTACCTTCACAATGCCTATATGCTCCAACCCATCCACCTTTGAACGATAACAATGGGCCATAAACGAGCCCCATTTCGTTGGCAGGTCTGAAACTGCAATCCTTTCGATCAATTTCTCCCTCTTTCTCCTATACCTGATGAGATCAGTGATTGAAACGATTGGAATGCTATGATCAGTGGCCATCTTTCTTAGAGCTGCAATGGATGCCATTGAACCGTTTTCTTTATCAACTATGGCTGAGAGAACCGAGACAGGGTGCAAACCGGCTAGCTTTACTAGATCCACTGAGGCCTCGGTGTGGCCAACTCTGCATAAAACGCCCCCGTTTCTGTACTTAAGAGGGAACACATGGCCCGGCCTTCTGAAATCTTCCGGCCTCGATTGTGGAGACGACAGAGCCAGCACGGTTTTCGCCCTGTCCGAAGCTGATACACCACTAGTTGTCCCCACTTTAGCATCCTAATTTGTCAGAGATAGAAAACGCTGTATATTTCTAAAATATGATCATATAAGCCACACAGTTATCACTAGTAACATGAAGAATGAAACATGAATCAGAAGAGCTGAATCAATACCACTGTGATGGTGAAGGAAGGAGCAGAGAAATCGTCTTGATTTTCAGGAGACATCAAAGGGAGGTTGAGCCTCGTAAGATCATCTTGGATCATTCCAACTGAAATTATACCTGATCCATGCTTGACCATGAAAGCAATGGCCTGAGGACTCACGTGGGACCCTCCCAACACCAGGTTACCTTCAACCTCATCGTCGTCGTCATCTACAACAAGAACAAACTAAAACAAGTTTCACAGCAACTAATCAGCTCATGATTCAGATTCAGCGAATATATTACAAAGTAAAGGATTTGGTTCAAAGATGATCGATCCAACCTGTTGTTGGCGCAATGCAGAAAGTGCTTCTTCGATGGAGTTGTATCCCGGAGATGGGGAATCGGGATCGCCCTCAGCATCACTGACGAAGAAATCGACGGTTTCATGAGCTGTTTCTGCTTGTGTGAATTTTTGATCAAACGTCGAGCCATTTAAGTGGTCTTTCTTGAAAGAATTGTCAGCACACAAGGTTGTGAGCTTCCATGGCCTGCTTCGACTTGTATGAAGAGAAAGTGATGCAGGGTGAGGGAATTGTGAGGCGATGAATATGTGAGGAGATGAAGAGTAGTGCTGAAAAACAATGCAATCCATTCTTTGTATGATTGTTGTAATTTCAAAAAGTGTTGTTGATTTGTTGTGATGTTTAGAGCCAATGTGGATGAGGTGCTTGTTCTCCAATGGAAATACTGGAGCCACATGAAGAAAGTCCATTTTCGATATTCCACACGAGTCTAAGTAAATAAATAAAATGAAGAAAATATTTAATAATGTTGACATAGATAATGCTTAACGTAATTATTTTATTCCTTAAATTGTAATTAATAGATGTACTATATATCATCAGTGCAAGACAACCATTAAATTTCTTAATACAACCATATTAAAATTACATTTCTTTTTTCCTCGTAATTTTTTTTTAATATTCAACACAACAATAACGGAAGAATATTTTTTTAATATATTTTTAAAAAAAAACAATTGTTTTAACAATAACGGAAGAATATTTCAACAAAATACCAAGTTCTAAGAAGAAATTTAATCAAGTTTATTCGTGAGATATGCATTGAACTCAATGTATTAGGAAAAATGAAAATGAAAGAAAATGTTTACGATCCTTTCAAGCAGTTTATGTTATAACATATTGGAGATTTCAGTGGGTTTCGATTATGATTTCCTAATACTTTAATTTCAAAAATATCATTAATTACATAATTTTAAGTTATTAAACTCTTTCCATTCTTTCAAAAATTGCACATATCTTGTTCTATAAAATGCCTCAATGGTTTTACATATGTTTACTACATTAAAAAGTCATGTTCATCACAAATAATAATAATAATAATAATAATAATAATAATAATAATAATAATAATAATAATAATAATAATAATAATAGAACTATAATATATTTTACTTTATAAAGTTTTAATTCCTCTTCCAATGATTTTTTTTTAATAGTTGAATTGATATATTGGTTGTGTAAAGAAAAAAGTAAAAAAAAAAAAGGTAGAAAAAGGATTAGGCTGTAAAAAAAATCCATGATGAGGTTTAAGATCAAAAATGACATTTTATTTCTTTAGTGGGTGCATTGAGAATTTTTTTGATTTGTCTTTAGAATTACCAAGCCTTTGTACCTTTGGCCATCAGGTCCATATAGCTTTTAGACCACCTTTATTCACAACCCATTCCCATGGGTTGTCCAAAAATTTAGCTAAAAGATAAAAGTATTTTTATAAGAAAAAAGAAAAATTGTGTATAAAGATACAACCTATACATGGATGGGTTGGTCAACCAACCTAGGTCATCACCCCTCATTCAAATATTTTATTTGTATTTGTTGTATTAATCTTTATGAATATAATTAAAATTCATGATAAACTATATAAATTTTTATTTTAATTTTTCTATAAACTATCAAGATTCCTATTTTTTTCTCTCTTTAAGTAAAATCTAATATTAACATATTTTAAGTAACATTTTGAAGCTCTCAATAAACCTCAAATCCTCACTTTTTTTTTTTAATTGAAAATTCTATATTTTCTCACCATCATTTTTTATTATGGAACTAAACAATCCAAATTATTTTCCATGACGGTCTTAAAGAAAACTTGTTTGAGCATATAACAAAAATATGCAATGATAATTAAATATATAATTTGTATCTTCTATATTTGTAACTTTATGTTTAATTTATTTTTTCAATTTTGAATTACGACTATTGTAATTTTAATCTAATTATTGTGTTAGTATATGTTATTTTAACAAAATATTCCTTATCATGGATAAGCCTATAAACCGACAAGAAAAAAGTGAAGTACATGAAGAAGATGATGATCAACATTTGCGATACTATACCGAACGCATTGCAAACTTGTCCAGTTATAGGAGTAAATGACATAACTTCGCAATAGAGAAATTCATAATGCTCTTAAACATGACTTGATTGAGCATATTTGACAAAAATTTGGTAATGATAATTGATTATATAATTTGTATCTTTTATGTTTGTAATTTAATATTTCATGCATCTTTTTTCATTTTTCGTATTCCCATTATTGTAAATTTTATATAATTAATGTAATTTTAATTTAATTATTGTGTTAGTATATTATTTTTCGTGTATTATCGAAACAAATTTTCTTACTATAATTGCGGATTAAAATACAATTATTATATTTTTGAATATAATTAAAAAATTCTTAAAATAGTATATAATTTCATATTAATTATTGTAGTGTATATATAGATGAGAGAAAAATTAATATTTTATTAAAAAGTTAGGTTGGGTTGGGTTGGGTTGTTGATAAAGTATAAAAAAATTTGGATTGGGTTGAGTTGTAGATTATATATGTGGATGAGAGAGAAATGAATATTTTATAAGAGATTGGGTTGTGGTGGGTTGTGAATAAATATAGTCTTATGGACCAAAGTATTTGGGGCGGGCAATAATTTCAACTTCAAATACTGATGCAGTCCAAATTAATGGGCCACCTCTACTTTAGAACATCAGGTCCATATGTGGTTACGGCCCAATCCCAAAGTATTGGGCTGCACCCTGATTCGTACTTCACTAGTGGACTTTTAACTGAACTATTGTCCACAACATTAGGCCTCTGCAGGGGAGGTTTGGATCTTCTACCATATATTTTTATTTTCACTAATTAAGTTATATGCTATTTGTTATTATTTTATTTTCTATTTACAATAATGACTAATAAATAAAATGTAAATTCAACGTTTTTCCAACGCTACAAATATCAGGATTTTATCTGTATTATTTTCTAGGTCGAGTTTTTAAATCTCAAATAAAAACCAAGTTTGAATAAATGGCCGCATTTCGATTTATGAAAAGATATTCTCTCGCATTCGTCCAAGAGTCTAATATGAAGAATATGTATTCTTTTTCTAATCATAGAATATGTTATTTTGGTGAAGAGTATAAATACATTTTTTGAAAAGAAGGCTGTAAAAATTATCATATAAAACATCATGACTTAAAAAAAGTTATCATATAAAACATGGTAAATTGGTGAAATTTCTAACGAAATTCTGTGATACAAATTATTCTTACATATCTGAATATTTTAAATTTTTGTCAAAACATCCATACACTACCAAATAATGTATTGAATCCAAACATTGTGTAAGTTCTTCAAACTTCTGGTTTTGATTTGAGATAAATAATAACTTATATAATCCACATGATTCTTAAATAAATGAAAAAAAACAAACTATAAGAAGGTAATTAAGACGATTTAGATAAGAGATATGCAATCTGTATTTTATCTTCTTACGCAAGAGAATCCAGATTTAAATTCAATCAGAAATAATTCTATAAATTTCAATCAGTTATTTCGTTTCAATTATATGATATGCTCATTAAAAAAAAAAAAAAAAATCCATTATAGGATAGGAGGAAACTCATCTTATCTAAATTTCGATTGGATATAACTGCTAAATTGATGTTAGCATCTCCAACAGTGCGTTGATTTTTTTTTTCTGCGCCATCTCATCTTAACCGCTTTTTTTTTCTGCGCCATCTCATCTTAACCGCTGGTTTTGCGCCAACTTTCCACAGGTCAACCGTTGCGCCATCTGATTTTCCTTTTCTTTTTCTTTTTATTATTATTTATTTATTTATTTTATTCATTTTATTTTTTAATTTCTTTTTCGGTATTATTACTTTGTATTCATTTTTTTCTTATCATTATTTATTATTTATTTTATTCTTTTTTTTTCTTATTTTATTTTGTTTTTAAGTTTTTTTCATTGTTTTTACTTTGTATTCATTTTTTTCCTTATTTTTTATAGTAAGTGCTATTATAATCATTCCGATTTTAGAAGTAAAAAATACAATACAACATATTAATAAATACATATAATATCTAGACATTAAACTAATTTTAATATAAATATTATATTAAATAAGATTTAAATATATATATATATATATATATAATTTTTTTACACTTTTAAAATAATAAAGATGAAAAATTTATTTAACAATAATAACGAATATAGATAATAAATAAAATGTTAAATAAATAAATTAATAAAGAATATTATGGAATATTCTTTTTTGGTGTAGAGAATAATGTAAATTGTTCGAGATCATTGACAGTAAAATCATGTGCACTGTTGGAGATGGTCTTGTTGGAAATTCATGTTATCTAATTCTGGGAGGGGTAATATTCATCTAATCAATTTAGTCCTAATTTATCGTACATAAATATTATCGAAACTGCTTAATTAAATGAATAAAAATACTAGACCACGATTTATTTGAATTATTATATACTTATTTGATGAACCTTATAATAATAGTAGTTTACACAATAATTATATTTGCTTGTTTGTAAAGAGCTAGTTAGTTAAGTCCATTTGTACAGTACTTAATCTTGTATTTATATTCATTAATCATACATGAAAATGTATTAACAACTTTAAATCTAGATTAACTCATAATCCAACGGATAATCTCATTCACATATGGATATGCATCAATCGAACTTTTAGCCAATTCTGTTCTGATTCCTATTTATGTATATATACACGCACAACCTTTCTCAGATCAATCATACATAGAGAGAGAGAGAGAGATTTGAGATCTTAAGATTGCAAAAATGGAGGTTGATTTGTCACCAAAGTTGGCGAAGAAGGTGTACGGCGGAGATGGTGGCGCGTACTACGCGTGGTGCCCTAATGAGCTTCCGATGCTGCGTGAGGGCAACATCGGCGCCGCCAAGCTCGCTCTTGAAAAGAACGGCCTTGCACTCCCCCGTTACTCCGATTCCGCCAAGGTCGTCTATGTTCTTCAAGGTATTCCCATCGCTCTTCCTTTCCTTTATTAATTGTGCACATATTCACCCCCAATTCACACTGTACCTTTTCTTTTTTAGGTTAATTTTTGTTTACATCTTATTTGAGATTGTAATTGATTGATCTGATTATGTGGAACCCTAGGAGTTTAGATCTTGGAGCATCACGATTCACATCAATGCATGGCGTTAATCATACGCTATTCATAACATCGTGCGGAATTACACATTAATTTGCTTTTCCCAAATATTTTGTGCAAACAATGAATCCACAAACTTCATGGTCATGTGGTGGTTCTGGTATACGTTTTGGAGTAATTTGTTTCGTTGTGGTATATTTTCTGAAGAATCTGTAATTAAAATTTGTGAATTGACAATGTGCCTGATTCTGAAATTGCATTGGGACAGGCAGTGGAGTTGCCGGTATAATCCTCCCGGAAAAGGAAGAGAAAGTGCTGGCAATCAAGAAAGGTGACGCCATTGCCCTCCCATTCGGCGTCACCACCTGGTGGTACAACAAAGAGGACACAGAGCTAGCAATACTCTTCCTCGGAGACACCAAAATGGCCCACAAAGCTGGCTCTTTCACCGACTTCTTCCTAACGGGCCCCAACGGCATCTTCACTGGGTTCTCGACGGAGTTTGTGAGCCGTGCCTGGGATTTGAATGAAGCCACTGTGAAAGCTCTTGTTGGTAGCCAATCAGGCCAAGGCATTGTCAAGTTGTCCCCTGATTTTGCGATGCCAGAGCCCAAAAAGGAGCACTACACAGGCATGGCTTTGAACTGTGAAGAAGCTCCATTGGATGTTGATATCAAGGGTGGTGGAAAGGTGGTTGTGCTTAACACGAAGAACTTGCCATTGGTCGGAGAGGTTGGCCTCGGAGCTGATCTTGTGAGGCTTAATGGTGGAGCCATGTGCTCTCCTGGCTTTTCTTGTGACTCTGCTTTGCAGGTGACTTACATTGTTAGAGGAAGTGGGAGAGCTCAGGTCGTTGGAGTAGACGGGAAACGAGTGTTGGAAACAAGTGTTAAGGCCGGGAATTTGTTCATTGTTCCTAGGTTCTTTGTCGTGTCCAAGATTTCTGATCCTGATGGCATGGATTGGTTCTCCATCATCACTACTCCCAAGTGAGTGACACCTAATAAAACACCCCTTTCTAGTTTTAGTTGATTTTTATATTTCATTGTGCTGATTTTGAAAGCGTGGTTTGGTTCGTTTACAGCCCTATCTTCACTCATCTGGCGGGAAGAACATCGGTTTGGAAGGCGTTGTCGCCCCAAGTGTTGCAGGCATCCTTCAGTGTTCCTGCCGATGTTGAGGAGAAGTTCAGTTCAAAGAGAAAGGCTGAAGAAATCTTCTTCCCACCACCAAATTGATTCAAGTTTTTTTGCTAACTTTTTTCTGCAAATTTTCAGTTTGTTCTTCCTAATAATAAACTTCTTTAGGACTCACAAGAACATGCATAGTATAGTAGCCTTTTAATTTAGCTTTTTAACATTGTTATTTCTTGTTTATGCTTTTAATATTGACTTTGGTTTTATAGGGAATTCGTGCCATGTTTGAGCACTTTATATTTGGTAGCTGAATTCTGATTTCGTTATTGTGAAATCAACAAACACTATTTTTTTAAGTTTGTGACTTTCTTGGTTACCCCAAAAATATTGTTATTTGCGACTTTCTTGGTTCCATATAGTATATATATATACTACTTCCGTCCTAAAATAAATGATATTTTAGCAACTAAAATTTGTCCCAAAATAATTGTCGTTTTCGTATTTCAAAGCATATTTACATGTAATATACCAAATATGTCCCTATTTACTCATCTCAAATTAAATGTGTTAAAGAGATAAAAGTTCCTCATTAATTAAATTTAAATAGGAGTAGATTGGACTTTTTATCACATTTCTTCATATATGTGCAAAAGGCTAAAACGTCATTTATTTTGGGACGGAGGTAGTATATAAAAGCTAAAATGTCCATGGTGGACATATTGTCTACTGCTGACGTGTAAATATCTCATCCCCTAATTATATGGAAAGTCAAATTAATTGATATGTTAGATCTTTACCATTTCAAGATACATATAATATTTGTCCACAATGAGTAGGTTAGCAGGATTGTATATATATATATATATATATTTGAAGTTTGGTACCAAAATAGAAAAAATAACATTTATCCACTTGCCGGATGTTGAACCATAAGGCCTCGTTTGGTAAGGCAGTTTAGGGTATATGGGGTTTGATAACCAACCTTACCATATGTTTGGTAAGGGTGTTTTGGGCCCGAGTTTACTTCTGGTCCGGGTTTATGTAGATGGGTTTAGGGTGTACAAATGAAAGGATACTAAACCCACCATCCTTGGTGGGTTTAGCCGATGATGAATAGTGTTACACAATTTTAGTCTATTATGCCCTTACTAGTTTGAGATAATTGTTGTGTCTTGTTTTTCATCGAACTGCCGCGACTGCCGCTGCCGCCGGTGGCGCCACCCCCATCTCTCTTTCTTGTTCTTCTTTCATCCTTCTCTCCAATTTCTTTCACCATCCTCTTCTCTGAGCATATAGATATATGTATATATGTAAATCTATTTTTTTTTCTTTCTCTCTGTGCAGCCTCACCGCCGTCACCATTGGGAGGGCGCCGCCATGAACGGCGGCACCGAGCAGGGGTGTGGGTGCAGCGCCGTCGGCTGGGACTGCGCTGCGTGTGCATGCGTGTGTGCATAGTGTGTGTGTGTGTGCGAGTGTGTGTGGTGTGCATGTGTTGTGTGTGTTGTTGGGAGAAGGGGGCGCCGACGTGAGTGGCGGCACCGAGCTGAGTGAACGTCGACGACGGGCCCATCGTCGGTAGGAATGGTGGCAGTCGGCTGGTGCAGCAAGGTGGGGATTTGGGGGTTAGGAATTTAGTTTGAGAATTTGAGTGTTTTCAGGGACCTAGTTGCAAAATGTGAGGGTTATTTTAGTAACTTCAAATGTTATATCTATATTCTCATATATAAAACAACAAATAAAAAATAAATCAACTTTAAAAAATCTTCAAACATCCATACCAAACAATAAATTTATAATCATGAACAGTGTAATCCCTCTTTTTTTATCAATCCCTATCAATCCCGACCCACCTACCGAACGAGCCCTAAGAATATTAGTACATGTTAATCAAGAAACCAATCATTTCACTAAAAATATTATTTTTACTTCTCGAGACTTCGAATCTCATTATCGGTTTGGAATACACGAAACATTAATGAAGGTCTGAACCATTTTTATATATTTTTATAATATCTCTGTCAGGAATATGAAAGCTAATTAATTGATTTCATAATTTTCATTTTATTCTAATAACCTCATAATTATCCGTTTATTCAATTTTATTCCATAATTTAAATGATTGTTCGTCTTTCGTCATTTTTTCGTGGAAATGTTAAATTTCAATATAAAAAATTCATGTGAGTTGCATATGAACAGTGATGGATCCAGAATTTCAATTGAGGGGACCCAAGTTGATTAATAAAAAAAATTCAATATTTCTAACATAAAAATATAAATTTATCACAATTTCGATAAGGTCAGAGTATAAAATATATAACAATAACATCCAAAACTAGTAACATAATCTCGGCTAAACCTTGACAATATCAATATAAAAAACAGATAACTTGATAGAACTTTCGAACACATATAAATAATTAATCAATAATTTTAGGTCATCGTTCAAGTACACTGATCAAGAAATAAATAACATCAAAATGAAAAATTATTATCATTATTTTCTAAGTTATCACTAAATCACATAAACAATTTCAATCCCAATAAATCAAAATATTTAACAAAAACTTAAGCAAGAATGTAATATAAATGTAGCATTTTCTTGAAATTATATAAATAAGAAATCGAGAAGAAAAGGAGAAAATTTCTAAACTTGTGTGTTGATTGGAAGGGAAAAAAATGATAAATTAAAAACAAATAAATTGCTAAGTGCCTAAGAAATATTCATATTTATATATTTTTTTAAACTATGAAATTCCAAAAATACCCCTAATAATTTGGTAAATTTTCAGGGGGCCAGTGCCCCCTTGACCCCTACATGGGTCCGCCCCTGCATATGACCGACGACATTTCATGACATGATATAAAACATTGATTAAGAAATCATGTGTAAATCATTAATATATAAACTGTTCAAGAAACTTGGTTTTTAATTAGAGAAACCCTAACGAACTTGGAAATGAGCTTGCAAATCTCGTTAAGAGAGAAACCAACTCTTAGAAAATTTTGATTTTGGATTTGAAAGTATCCTCATTACTAGTCCCGAGCAGTGGCCTACATTTCACGACTTTTTGGCTTAAATTTAGACATTAAGAAAATTGATTTTAAAGGTGAAACAAAATATGTATTTTTGTGAGAGCTTTTCTTTAGATTGAATTCGTGACTTAGAATGAAGATGAAAAGATGAGTGCTTTGAGATAAATTTAGTGCGTTATGATTATGACACTATTTACCCACTTTCATATAATATAAAACTTTTATACTCATCATTATAATCTATTATCTCCATATACTCACAATTATAACTTATTATCTCCAAATACTCATTTTCAACTATTCCTTTTTTCACAAACATCCAAAATTTTACTAACTTCTAAAATATATTTGCAATTAAAATTTTCCATTTTCCACACCATTTGATTTATTATACCAAAATCCTCATTAATTTGATTAACTATCAAGCCCAACATGCTTCCGTAAAATTAATTAACCCGTTGGAAATCATACATTTTTTCGACCAGAACAACACCGGGTGAGGTGGTTTGCAACACCACCAACTGGAAAATTACTGCCCCCAAACCGTTTTACGAACAACTCCTCACTGTTCAACTTCACCCTCAAGGAAGTTGGTCTGCAAGTTAGTTATTCAGCTCCTTCAGCAACTGCCTAGCACAACCTTGGTTCGTTTCCTACACCAGGTGTATAAGGTGATCATTCCAATGGATTAACAGATCAAATGGAAACACGTTGAAGCAAAAACCTCGTTTTTATTAAGAACTAAATATATTTATTACATAATTTGTAATCTCCTTTTGGGAGGAGAATACTAGATCAGCCTCTCATGGAGATGGTTATAACTCGTAAACACATAAACTGAAAACTCAGAAAACTCAAACTATTACAAAGATGATTTTATTTGAAGAAAACTATGGAGAATGGTTGATGTCCTTAGCTTCATTCTGCTTACCTTATTTATAGATGGAAATCCGGAATTTAAGTGCGGATTCCAAACCTGCTTAAGCCAGTTGTCCACTTTTTTCTGAGTGGATCAACCATTGAGTTAGTGCTTGCCAGCTTTTCTCCTCGTGACTTATCCCATGTGAAATTGTCGGGGAATCTGCTTTTTCTCCAGTGACTTTTTCGCATGCGATGTTTGTGGGGCATGACTCAGCCTATGTTACCTCTGTCGGGGAATCTTAGAAATTTGGCCTTCGTGGTCCCCGCGGATAACTCTTCTTTTGGGCAGGTCCTTTGTCCCGTTTTGCCCCTCGCTCCCGTTGATCGGGTTTGGGTCTAAACCCTTTTCCGAACTCGGGTTCTTTCTGGTCAAGACATGCTGGACAGACTCGATCTAGCCATCGGCCAACATGTGCCATATTAGAGAATTTCCGGCAGGTTTCTTTACTTGTCGGAAGCTTGTTCTCCCAAAGGATCATTCTTTTTGTTTCAAAAAGGTCCTCTGCAAAGCTCGTAGTTGTTCTTGTCATGAAATTCAGCAAGAAAGATCCATTCGCCAAATTATGAAAGAACTTGAAAGGGTACTTGACTTTGTCCATTTCGGTTAGACAAACCCATAGTCTCCACGCTCGTCGGGTAGAAGCTTCGTCTTCTGAAAATGCTCCTACCAGAATTGGAGTATCATCCGGAGCAGCCGTCTTGATGGTTTTCAAGGCGTTTCCGTCAGGTCTCCTAAGCTTGATGAAATGAAAGGCTTCATGAAAACCTTTTTTGGCTGGTTCTGGGGTTGCACTAAAGAAGTACAATTCCAGAATATCACCTCTGGTCAAATGTGGATTATTGGCCCAAGTCTCATGTACCGCTATCCCAATCCATTTCGGTAGTTTTGAAATTTCTGGGAATCTGGGTGAGACGGTATAGATTGAAACAAGAGCTCTAAAGTTATACTATTCCTGTACTTCGTTTGGATGACTTCCTAGTTTCATCCAAACTCTTGGGTACTTTCCAGAGACATCTATAATTGTTCTCTCTGGATGGATACCCATTCTAGTGATCAGCTTCTCCCATTGCTTCTGGTAAACCTGCATAGGGGAAACTAAATTCTCGTCAGTTTGAACCTTAGTTTTGCCAGTCTGTGGCCTCAGGTTCAACTCTCCCTCTTTAACCCCAGAGGTGCTGGGTTGACTTGAAGACTCGGGTTTTGACACCGGAGCTTCAACATTTGTTCCAGTTGGTGCATCCTCAAGGAATGCATCATCTGCAGAACTCTTGGTTATGATATTTGAATCCATAATAATCAGGTTAGAGGCCCGCTCTCTTGTTTCCCTCTTTTGCACCGTTGGAGATGCAGCCTGGAGGATAGGCCCCTGTAGCACCATGAACAATTATTCATGTGTGTGCTGGCATGCTCGTATTTAACCAGAGACGGATCTCTGATCAGCCTGTTGAAGTCGCTGGGTTGTAGGAACCGACGATCGCCGGCTCTATGCAATTAATAAATCGGGTTCCATGCAAGGTAGAAAGACGAAGCAGCGGAATGAAAAGAATTATACCTCTCGATCAGTCTATAAGAAATCGAGCCAAGACTGATCTTACGTAACCCTAGACCTCTTTGATCTTCTGATGTATTCCTGCAGCCTTTCTCGAACGTTGCGTGGCCAACGATCCTTCGAGAAATCACAATTCTGCTCTCTCTCTCTCACTATTACGTGTTTTCTGTAATCTGTGAATGTTGAGAGGCGCTAAAGAAAAAAGGCTTTAAATAGGCTACATCAGGGACCTAGAGGAGGAATTGGGTTGGGCCTTCTGATGGGCTTAAGTATCCTGTGTTCGGCCCGAACACATAAATTAAGCCCATCAATAATAATTCAGTCCACTAAAGAATTATTATTGAACTACCGTCCCAATCCCATATTTAATATGGGCTCCTTCTTATTATGTGCACGTTTATCTCCCTGTGTTTAAGATATCGAATGTCCGTTAATTAAATAAGTTACTGACAACTTAATTAATTAACATCTAACTCCAAGAGTAGTACGACTCAACTTTATTATCATGTCGGATTAAATCCACCTGCAGGGTTTACATGATAATCCTTATGAGCTCCTCAAGGGGACATCATCATCCTAAATAATTAGGACACAGATTCCTTCTATAATCAACAGTACACCATATAGACAATACGGTTTCCCAATTCACCGAGTTTATTGATTTAATAAATAAATCTCACTCGTTGGCAAATTAAAGAAACAAATATTGTGTATACGTGGCTGTTATTATATAGGGATTAAGAGAACGCACATCCATAATAACAGAGGTCTTGTTCTATTACATAGTTAGAATAAAACGAACAACCTCAAATGGTCCTGCTCAATACACACAAAGTATACTAGTGTAGTTTTATAGTCAAGACAGACTAATACCAAACTACACTACAACCATTCCGATGATTTGTCCAAATTCATCTTGGTTGTGAGCTACTATTTATAATTTATAAGAAACTGATAACAAGATCTTCTGTGTGGCACCACACACCAAGTTATCTATAATATAAATTAATTGGACATTGCACAATCATATATAACAAATATAAAAATGCAAACATGTGACCATAGTAATTCTCATTGCATAAAAGATGTTCATACAAAAGCTAGGCTTATAGTATACATCCTAACATGGGTAACTTCTGCATTGATGCATAAAGCATAAAAGCATCAAAGCCTCGTTGTAGGCTCTCTAGGTTATCCCTGAGATGTCTGACTCGTTTGAGGATCTCGTCAGCGACGTGTCCTTCTATCTCGTGTTAGGAAATCTGTAAGAATATTTTCATGAGATTTCACAATGACAATATCGTAATCATAATATTGACATTCAGCCTGCCATCTAAGTATCCTAGCTTTTTCTGGTTTAGATTCAATTTTGTTTTTTAGAAAAGCTTTGACACTCGAATTATCAATCTTCAGGATGAATTTCTTGGCCAGTAAGAATAAAGACCATTTTTTGAATGCCTTCCTGACTGCAAAAAATTCATTCTCGTTGATATGCCATTTTACTTCATTGTCTGCGAATAAACCGCTGCAGTATCTGCATGACATTTCTCCATTTGGTGTAGCCTTCATAAGGACTGCTGCCCACCAATGATCACTGGCATCTGTGTAGAGAACCAGTTCATCTTCGTCTTGGGGTATAGCAAGTTTTGGAAGTTGTTGACAAACCTCCTTAAGTTGCTTAATCCCCTCTTGGTGTTCATCTTCCCATTTGAATATTGCATATTTTTTTAGTAATGGGCTAAACACCTTCATGTTGTGTGCCAGATTGTTTATGAACATACCGGTGAAGTTAACAACTCCGAGAAAACTTTGAAGTTGTTTCTTGTCTTTGAGGGTATCTGGAAATCCCTGAATCTTTTCCACAATATGACTTTGCAGGATGATTCCAGATTCGTCGATCTCAACTCCAAGGAATTCGATTTGTCTTGTAGCTATTACTGCATTCTTTTCAGAAATCACTAATCCTTCCTTGTGACAAATATCTGAAAATATCTCCAAATGCTTGAGATGCTCTTTCACGTTCTTGGATGTGATAAGTATATCATCGATGTATACGAACATGAAACTGAAATAATCTTTGAAAAGATTATCCATATTTCTCTGATATATCTAGGGAGCGTTTGCCAATCCCATAGGTATCACATTCCAGATATAATGTTCTTGTGGTGTGGAGAAAGCTGTAAACTTCTTGCTTTCTTCCTCCCTCATAATCTGGTAGAATCCAGACTTACAATCGAATTTAGAGAATACCTTGACACCTTTCATGTTGTTGATCAAGTGTTCTCTACTCGAGATGTAGTATCCATTAAACTCCAAGATGTCATTAATCTCTTTGTAATTAATAACAAGTCTTGGCTTTCTTCTCTTGATTTCTCCATGATTCCTTGTAAGGAACTCGGGCTGCTGTATGGAGAAACTTCTGGTGAGATCAACTTAAGGTCCAGATGTCCCTTAAGTATTTTCTGCATATCCTCACGATCCACTTGGTTTATAAGGATTGACTTGTATCTTACAAACTCTTGTTCCTTTTCTGATTTAACCTTCAGGGATGCTTTGAGCTCGTTCTTGTTCCACCATGCCAAAGGATTTTCATTATAATTCCTTTGGATCTTCTTCTTGATATCTTCGAGTGAAATCTGTTCATCAATGGAAATCTCACTCGAGGAATTCTCCAATAGGCTTATTACTTCTGCAATAACTATTGGAGGAACTTCTTCTTTTCCTTGTATCCTGAATGAATACAAGTGATTATCTCATCTCTTGTTGGTCCTTTTTTTGGTTGGACCATAATGTCGGTAGGATAATAGTGCATCGCCAAATCTCCTTTTATCCACCATTTTTGGATGTCGAAGTTTGTCTTCATTACCACGCTTGCTGCGAAAAGCGATAGACATTTTTCTGTAGAATGCCTCTCGTAGTCTTTGGACAATAATCTTATGATCACATAGGGTTGTGAAAATAAGTCATCTTGTCTCATTTTCCTGTATAAAGAGCTTGAATGTTTGTAGAAAATTGTTACCTAGCAATACATCTGCGCTTGTATCATGGAAATAGATGGGTAGCATTTTGACTTTGTACCATGGGGTACCGCCTGCACCTCCGATCATGATTTCCGCTTGCTTGATTCTTCGATTAAGGATAAGAATCCTTTTAGAGAAACCTCTTCCTGCGATAGTTGGTAGATCTTCTCCAATTTCTTTAGGGAAAACCTCCTACTTTGCAGTACATATCCCGGTTCCTGAATCGATATAGGCGACGAAATATTCGGCCTTGTATTCCTCATATATCATTCCGATAGAAATGTATATAGAGAATAAACTAGTGGTCATCTGATTCTATATCTTTTATTGGCCATTGTGAACTCCATTCCATCTTGTAATCTTTCTCAAGGTTTGTGTTTATCGAGAAACTCAATCCCAAGTGTCAACTGATCTGGGATTCTTCTTGCAACTCCTCTGATGGTCAAATCAATTTCACCCATTTTTAGGCTTCCTTGAAATTTTCCAATTATCGGTTGTTGGAGGTAATATAAGCCATTACAAGGGAATATGTTGTCCCGTTGAGTAATATCGAATATCACTTCAACTCCTCTCCATCCTTCCGGGCACTTCAGCTCTCCTTGTGTTTTGAAAACATCTGGAATTTGCTGAATTGTACTCGGTCTCTTTTCTTCCCAACGGCTGCTACTCCTTAGCCTGTCTTGTTGGAAAGACATCCGTCTTGGCTCAATTCTGAGACTTTGGCTCTTGTTGAAAATGGGTTGATCTTGGATCCTCATGTCGATCTCCTTTATAGTTGGAGATTCTATGAGTTCTGGTAGAACTACCCTGGCGAAGTCCTCAAAGATTCTTGGAACTTCGATGAATTCCTTTCTCAAGAATACATCTGAATGATGTGTATTCGAGAGAGCGTAGGAAATCTTGTAGGTAATCGAGTAGGGTCTATTTCATTCTTTCATCAAATCAATTCTTTTGAAATCTTGATGAAGGATTAAGACTCGGTTGAAATCTCGATCTCCCAGATTGTATGCAATTTTTAGACAGACATTGAATGCCAATTTTCCTGCACACAAATTTTCTGTAATCGCCCCAAGGCATGAATCCTTGAGATTTGAGATTCGCTTGTCCATAATGGCAAGATTGAGTGGCGAATCTACTCCTTCTTTGAACGTTGCTTTAATAATGACTCTTATGGCTCCGATATAAATCCATGAGAGTGTATTTGCAACTTATCTTTTGACTTTGCTTTTGATCTCCTGTATATCTTTATGTGGGATCAATTGCATCTCGATTAAGTTACCAGTGAATTACATCGGGATGGCAAATTCTCCGTTAGTTACTCTGTGGATAATTTGGTGTTTTCTGCTGCGAAAACCAATTTTATCCAACGTTTTTTCCATAGCTCCAATGGTGAAACCATCATACATCTGGAGTTTTGGATCTTCTTTCATAATCCTCATTAGAGTCTTATGAGACACCATAGTGTGGGAGAGGTATCCTGACATATCCTCTCTCACCATTGATTGAAGAATTTCTTCTTCACTCTGATTCTGAGCTGGATTCACTTAAATCCTCAGAATAGATCTCTTCTTCGTAGATGCTTTCATCTGAGGGTAGATCCTCAAATTGATACACCTGTATGAGATCTTGATAGTAGACAGCTTCCTCGAGTTCGGGTGTCACCTCGAACTGTCTAATTCATCTTTTCTGGTTTTCTGGGCAGTCTGTTGAGATATGCCCTCTTGCTGCGCATGTCCAGCAATTACAATCTTTAAAACTTTCGTTGGCTCTGGTGTGAAAGTTCTCCTTCCTGTAGTCCTGTTGAAACTTCCCTGATCAGAGCTTGTAAAAACTCTTATTCTGTTTGGCGTTGGTCTTTGCCCAAATTTGTAACTACCGGCCTTTTGTTTTGACCAAACTTTTCTTAGTCTCCACGAAGACCAATGATTGCCTCTCTTGGTGTTGCTTCCACGGTGGTATGGATGGTAACGATGACCAAACTTTTCTTCGTTGTTTCTGCCTCTTATGCCTCTGTGGTTGACCTCCGACGACTGTTGGAATGTCATTTTCTTCGCAACATAAGGGAACCATTTTATTGATTCCTCTTAGTCTCTTGTAGTTCTTGTAGAGTGTCACTTGATGACACCATTCTGATAACTTGGTCTTTAGGAAAGACATCCTTCTAGCCACTGTATTCAGGTCATCTGCACTCTTGTATTCCCTGATCAACATTTCTCTCCAGGGACTTGGTATCTTCACAAAGAACAATTGCGAAACCTCTCTGTCATCCACCTTGGACTTCCATCGGTACTCGGTGAATAACTTAATGTATTCGTCAATATGACAAATATCATGTAACTCGAGATTGTAGAGCGCTTGTTTATATCTTTTTCTTTTTTCTTCTTCTATCCCCTCAAAATAGCCTATGCCGATTAAATGGATTTTGAATAATTTTGTCATATTATCGACAATACATTTTAATGACTCACCAGTTGTGACGTTGTTTTTCATCTTTGGTGCTGTCATATCCAATGCGATCTTTACAGATCTTTCCAGACTCATCTCGAGTAGTAAGATGAATCCTTCTTTCATAAGATCGAGGGTTCCTGTTGCAATCCTTATAGCCGATGCCCAATCATCGATAAGGATTTCACGCTTCCTGAAATCTGGGATGTCCAAATTTAGCATTAACCCATACGGATGTATCGGGTCTAGCTATGATTTTCCATAAGGCGTGTTGAATAGATTTTGCCTTTTGGAACAGGGTCGAGTTCCTATAACTGTAATAAGATCTCTTCCTGTGGTGAAATCCTTAACGTGTGGCATTTGTTCGTCCACTTGATGTGATCCGGAACTTTCTGCTACATTGGGATTGACTGGTGGTCTCTGCTGTTGATCACGGGTAACCAAAACAGATCCATCTCCTGTGTTCATCTTGATCCACAATACCTAATCCCGCGAAGGATTCGTTTAGGTCATGTAGGTCATGCAGATTTATCATCTCGAAATCCATTACTTGTTTGTAACGGATTTTCCTTTGAAAATGGTATCAGAGCCTATTTTCATTAAGAACTAAATTTATATTTATTATATTATTTATCTGTAATTCACAATTGGTGAGGAGAATCTTTTGAGAAAAGAATGGATATGGACGAATGTCCAAGATGTATATTCTACAGGAGATATCGTCAAATTTTGACGATGTATGCTCAAGAGCATCAAGATCAGGTGACATATTGGCATAACCAATATGCCGAGAAAGAGGAAGCAGGTGCCGACGAGGAAACTTTGAGGCAGTGTGACAAACGAGCCGCATATCACAAGGGTAAACGAAATGTTATATTGCGATCTGATGAATCATCAGGAAGCACCCCATCAAACCCATGTCTGATGGAATGCCCGAGTGGAAGGAGATACTTCCAGATACCTCTAAGATCTCTGAAGATCTTAGGGAAATCCAGAAGACGGTGCAGAGTTATGGCATCCGCCATAATCACCTACCGACATAAGTTTATCAGATCCAAAACCAAATGGAGACGATGATAAAAAATCAAAAGGAGACTCTTGAAATCATCCATGATATTCAACAAAGAGTCAAGAATCTGGAGAACCGACCAAGTTTATCTGGAGAAAAGAGACGTATAAATTTCAGAACAGTTCCCTATTTACACCTAGATGGGAAACCAACCGAAGTTGTACGACCCTCATTTTCAAAGGATCGTTTCTGAGGCGATACGTGACGTTGTTAGACCTATCAAGTCTATCTGAAATTTGTAAACAGATCAAGATCAAGACTGTCATATATCTGTAAACAGTTCCAGCATACGACTAGCAAGGTTTCCAGCTTATAAACCGTTTTTCGGATCGTAAAAAAAATCATATGGATTGGATTTATGGAAATTCTTGGAAAATATGTATAGTTTAGAAGTAGCAAAATTGGGTTTGGATATAACACTTCTTAATGATAATCATTAATTGCAAAAGTGGGTCATAAGAATTTTTTATTATTTGACCAAAAAATTGGGTATTTGGGGACAATAATTTATATTTTTAGGTAGATTGAGATAATCAATTATATTGATGGGTATTTTAGTTTAAAGTTATATAAATTTGGGCATTATGGGTGATTAACTCATTATGAATTAAGAAAACCAAAATTTAGGTCCAAAATGGTGGTTATGACAATTTTTTGACCAAATTAAAATTTCCCAAACACCACCATGGAACAATCGTATAAATCGTGGTAAAATATTTTGTGCAACTGGTGCATGGATCTAGGATCCATGCATCCGGGTCGACCCACCCCACGCGCCTCTGACGGGCGTTTTCACGCGCCCCAACGCGCTCTCACAGGCGCCTGGTGGGTGCGCTCAAACCCACCAAGATTCGCTCCAGACAGTTATACCCTCATGTTATATTAGTGTTACCCTCACGTTATGTTAGTGTTACCCTCTTGAGGGTAACACTAACATAACATGAAGGTAACTCTAACATAATGTGAAAGTCACTCTAACATAACATGAAGGTATGATTAACATTATTTTTTACCTTTATGTTATGTTAATGTTACTTTCATGTTATGTTAGTGTTACCTTCATGTTATATTAGTGTTACCTTAGTGTTATTTTAGTTCAGTGGTTTTAAACTAAGGGTATGAAATCTGGAGATAGGGTCACATTAACATAACGCGAAGGTAACCCTAACATAACACGAAGATAACACTAACATAACGTGAAGGTAACGGCCAAAACACGCGAAAAAATAAAAGAGGCGTGGGCTGGGCGGGCCAGCCCAGATCCGTGCAACTTGTGCATAAGAGAGTACTCATAAATCGTAGAATTGAAAACTGATAATTGTGGGACTATTTCCCAAAAAGGGTGGAATTATTGGACCAAAGCAGTTGTGGGACTATTTCCCAAAAAGGGTGGAATTATTGGACCAAAGCAGTTTTTTCCTAATAATTGTTGTAAAACATGGATCTCGTGTGCACCATCTTCTATGCTAACAACAACGAAAACTAGAAGAAGACAAGATTGAAACGAAGTAATTTTTATTCATCATCTCCATTCATTCCATTTGAACATAATATATATACAATAATATGAATTCCAAAGGGCATGGAATATAAAGAGACAATGGAAGTAATGTCCACATTATTATATCAATTTATAACACTCCCTCTTGGACATTACGACTTGATGTACATGCCTCGTTAAAAACTCGCTAGAAAAACTCAGTGGGAAAAAACTAGACGAGAAAAGAGTACATGACATACAAGTTCTAATATGTTCCACTAGTTGCCTCGTTAAAAACCTTTAACTAAGAAAACTCTGTGGGAAAAAAACTTAGTCAAGGGAAAAAGAGTACAGCCACTGGTCTTCAGGACCTAACCTTCAGGGTTAAAAGAGTGAAAATGGTCTTCAAGACGCAACATTTAGGATTATTTTGAAGTTATCGCTCCCCCTGAAGACAACTGTCTTCTAAGCCTACGCATTCCAACTTATTGTACAAAAATAGACATAGATAGGGATTTAGTGAACAAATCTGCAAGATTGTCACTAGAGCGTACTTTCTTATAATCATTTCATCACTTTTCCGGAGCTCATGCGATAACAGAAATTAGAGACTGTGTTTTGTTAAATTTCCTTTAACATAATTTGCTACTCATTTGTGCAACACAAGCTGCATTATCATCATAGAATACAGTTGGGGGTATATATCAATTCTATCTTAAGTGAGGAACTTCAGGTCCTAATTTATCTTCATTATCTTCTATAGGTTTAAATGAATCATTATCCACTTCAAGGGATCAGACAATCATTGGTTTACTAAGTCAATGAGATATAACCATGTAAAATCTTTTCAAAACCTTCTTCGATTAGATTGATTGGTGTATGAAATTTTCTTCAGGGAGATGCTCGATCTGCAGGTCGAGACAATACTTGGTTTTACTCAATATTTTCATTTCGAATTCAGCTTTTAAAAGCTTCTTATGCATTCCAATAAGATCAACGTACACAGAGATGATCGATACAAAAAACCATCAAAAGATTTCTTTATAAAAACCCAAAGAAAAAACATTGTTGTTTGTATATCATCTCTTCAGGAGTAATTCATTTATTGTTTTAGGCCATATAGTGACCTTTGCAATTTGAAGTTATACATATTACAATTTTCATCTTTCCTCATCTAGGGAATTTGTAATCCATCCGGGATTTTTCATATAAATATTGGTATCTAATGATACATATAAATATACAGTGACAACGCCCCATAACTGCATTTCTAAATTCATAACGCTGCCAGAGATATTAAGTATGTAGCGGAACGTTATACAATCCATTACAGGAGAATATGTTTTATCGAAATCAATATCGGGTCTTTGCAAGAACCCTTGAGCTACTAACCTCGCTTTGTATCTCACCACCTCATTTTTCTCATTTCTTTTTCGCACAAATACCCATTTATATCCTACAGGGATAACATCATTAGGGGTACGTACGATAGTACAAAAACTTTTCTTTTATTAAGCAAGTCTAGCTCAACCTCAATTGCATATTTCCATCGTACCCAATATAAGCGCTTCAGGCACTCATTTACTAACTTAGGTTCTGGATCCAGATTATTGTTTAAGATGGAAAAATCAATTGTAGAGGTAAATATATCGTCGACGATAATGATATTTCTATTATAAGTTTCTCCTGTATTAATTAAATTAGTTGCAACTTTGATATTTATATTAACCAGATTCTCATCATTTCCCAAAATATATTGATCTAGTCGTTCCGCAGTCCTAGTATTTTCATTACTTTGTGCACGTGCATTGCTACTAAGATTTTCCGTCTTTGGGACGAATATCTTTAAAAGATATTTGGAGTGACTGAATATTTTTGTTAGTTTTTGTTTTCCGCGGATTTTTGATCTTTTAAATTCATAGGCCTTTTACGCTTCAGGCGTAGAGTTGCATCACATATATTTGTATAGCAGATATATATGATTTTGTCACTCCTGTATGATCAGTAAACACATCTGGCAGATTACTTGCTAAATACTGCAAGATAATTATTTTCTGAACTTCTAGTTCTGATTGACTAGTGCGTGGAATATTATTGATTTTCCAAATCTAATAAAATTTCTCGGCATTCTATTAATTATTAACTATTATCTCCCTCTAATGCCGATAATTTTTCTTATCAATGTGCAGTCAGCGAAACGAGTTGAAAATGGGCTCCAAACATTTCAAAATGGATGGAGATTTAAATCCAATATAGATACCTAGTTTCCTTTGAGGACCCATAGATGTACATTTAGGTGGTGATATTGGAACGTACACTGCACATCCAAAAACTCGCAAATGGGAAATATTTGGTTCTTTCCCACGCACTAATTGTAAAGGGGAATAATCATGATATGCGGTTGGACGTATTTGAATTAGAGAAGCAGCATGCAAAATTGCATGACCCCAACATGAAATGGTTAAGTTGGAATTTTTGTATTAAAGGTCTAGCGATTAATTTGATACGTTTGATTAGTGATTCAGCTAGACCATTTTGAGTGTAGACATATGGAATAGAATGCTCCACTTTAATTCCTAATGACATACAAAAGTCATCAAATGCTTTCGAAGTGACTCACCAGCATTATCCATTCTAATGGATTTAATTGGATTATCAGGGAATTGAGCACGAAGTTCAATAATTTTTACAATGAATTTTGCGAAAGCATTATTTCGGGTGGATAATAGACATACATGAGTCCACCTGGTGGAGGCATCAATTAAGACCATGAAATATCGAAATGGTTCTGATGCTAGGATGAATTGGTCCACAAATATCTCCATGAATCCGTTCAAGGAAAATAGGAGATTATAATCCAACTTTAGTACGAGAAGGTCGAACTATAAGTTTTCCTTTTGCACAAGCTTCACAAACAAATTCATTTACAGAATGAATTCTACTGTCTGACATACTATGTCCAGTAGAGTTAGACAAAATTTGGTAGATCATATTTTGTCCCGGATGACCCAACCGTTCATGCCATAATTTAAATGAATTTGGATCATGAAATTTCATACTCATCGAGATATGGAGATTAGAAGGGTGAATGTATGTATAATACAACCGCGAGGAGAGAGAAGAGAGCTTTTCGACAATTTGTTTTTGACACCCTATGGAATGAGTCATTAAGAGATACTCTACATTATTCTTGGTGTCAGTTTCAATATGAAAACCATTTGATCAAATGTCTATAAAACTGAGAAGGGTACGTTTGGATTGTGGATATAATAACGCATCATCAATTACTAATAGAGTACCCTTAGGAAGAACAAGGGAAGCTCTACCGGAGCCTACTATTAAGACATTATCATTTGAAATTGTGGTAATACTCCCTTTCTTCTCAGTTAATGTTTGAAAAAAAATTCCATCCTTAAGGATAGTGTGAGTTGTAGCACTATCCACCAAGCATATAATATTCTCATTCTCCATATCCAAAAAAAAAAAAAAATGCAATGATGTACTACGATAATGTAGTAAACTGAAAAATTAAATATTAAAATGATCATGATAGGTACTAAGAATAAAACATTGATCATAACATTCTTAAAAACTGCGTATAGAAAACATGTAAAATAAATTGCTCATTTTCTCATAAAATCATTCATTATAATCTCCAAACCTCAAGTTCAATCATTAAGAAATTGCCATCTGTAATATTCAAGATCATATTTACTTCGTGTAGATTAGCATAATGAGATTTGGAGAGTCTTTTGTCTTCAGGACTGAAGTAGAATGAGACCCTTGTATAACGAATCCACTAAATATAAGAAAACAAGGTGGATTTCAACGCAAAAGTCATGTTAAGTACTTAAAAGTTAAGGATAAACTAAATCTCTTTCTTATTACCTCACACAGGAGAGAAATTAACAAGATTATGTGCATTTGTTATCTCACACAACATGTGTCAAATATATACGGGGAATTTAAAACTGCATGTTCCAAACAGATTTGAGTCGATTACTTAAGTTCTCATTTAAATGTTATTTAAGGACAATCATAAAGGATAATTCTAATTTCAACTTTAAAAAATTCCATGTTCATTTCTAAAATTTCCAGAAGAACTGAAACACGAATCTCATGTAATAAATGAATTTAGGGCTCAATGAGACTTTTTTTATATAGCGGATCATAAGACCAAAATAAATCTAAATTAATCAGTTGCCAAAATATATGATCTTAAATATGAGTTGGTTCATGCCTATCAGATTTGCCATTTATGGTCTTTCAAAAAAATCCAGTAGAGCATAAAGGCACATTTGAACTTCAAGAAACATTTCTAAGTCTTTAAAAATGCTCGCAGTAATCAACACTCTAATGGCAGTGACCAAGTACTTATTTTTATTCTTTACTTATTTTATTCTTGTCAAGAAATCATATCAAAGTTCACATCACGTACCATTCAACACAATATTACTAATTAATTAAAGGATTACTAAGAAATTAAGAATTGCTAAACTTTCGCAGATAAAATGATTTATTGGACAATCATGAGAAACAATGAGGCAGACATATACACGGGCAATCTAAGATCAAAATAAAATCAGATTTAACGATAATACCTTGCAGGAAAGACACGATTCATTCCTAGGGCACTACTCAGATTCAGGTAGAGGATCGTGCTGATAACGTGTTGTAAAATATGGATCTCGTGTGCACCATCTTCTATGCTAACAACAACGAAAACTAGAAGAAGACAAGATTGAAACGAAGTAATTTTTATTCATCATCTCCATTCATTCCATTTGATCATAATATATATACAATAATATGAATTCCAAAGGGCATGGAATATAAAAAGACAATGGAAGTAATGTCCACATTATTATATCAATTTATAACAATAATGTATATCTTTTATGCTCATTATTTAATGGGGAAAAATTCAATTTTAGTCAATTTAAAAAGCTATTGTCCAATTTTCATCTACTATGAAAGCGGTTTTCAATTTTAGTCCAATTAAGCCAAAAATCGTCACTATTTGGTCCATTTTTGGCTTAATTGGACTAAAATTGAAAACTGAAAATTGAAAATCACTTCCATGGTGGACGAAATAGTGACAAAAATAGATCAAATAGTGACGATTTTTGGCTTAATTGGACTAAAATCGAATACCGCTTCCATAGTGGACGAAAATTGGACAGTGACTTTTTAAACTAAAATTGAATTTAACCATTATTTAACGAGTGAGTCTTGTAGAAACCGTCTCACGAATCATGTTACGTGAGATGAGTTGACCCACAACCCAAACTTCTCAATTCACACATAAATTAGTGGATATGGATTTGATTCATGAATAAAAGGGATCTGTTTCAAGGAAATTATCCGTGAGACCGTTTCACACAAGTTTTTGTGTTATTTAATATAGGGTTACCACAAACACACACTTGAGTGAGACGATCTCACAGATAGTATCCGTATAGACGAATCTTTTTTACCCACTAACCAAAATCATTTCCACAAATTTATATATAAATTATGAAATATGGGTTGTGAATTGACCCGTCTCACATAAAATGATCTGTGAGAATATCACACACAAGATTTACTCTAGGGTTACAAGTCTACATGAAATCTAAATCCTTAACCAACACGAATAAGATAAAATATGTAATTACTAGAGTAAAACTTCATAGATTTTTTCTTTATAGTTTGGTGGGAGTCACTTGGAAGACCCAAATGCGCATCTGGCGCAGTTTTTGGAAGTATGTGACACGATCAAGTTCATTTAACAATAAAAGTCCAAACTCTATGTGAATGTAGGTGGAGAGAGTAACTAGAGAGGGACCAATAACTTTAAGATTACTAGTATTTACCCCGTGCGATGCACAGATAAAATTTTTAAAATAAAATATATTTATATAAATGTGATGTAAATAGATTTTTATATATAATAATATGTTAATATATATATATATATATAATATAGGAATTGAATGAAACAGGGTAATATTTCTTATTCAATATTAATGTCGATATTGGTAATGTAACATCTAAAAACTTTTTTTTAGAACCGGTATTTAATAATTTTTGTTACATATTTTTTATTAGTTTTTATTGTTATAAAATGTTGAAAGTGATTGAAAATTTCTATATCAAAACTAATAATATAAATTTATAAGAAAAAATAACTAAAATAAAAAGAAACTTACAAATTACAAATTTGGAACCTTTTTTTTTTATTAACAATATTTATTATGTTGTTCTTATCTCTGACAATATTTTGTATCCATCAAAATATTCAAACTAAAATGACTGATTACTTTTGAAAAAAAAAACATATAATTGACCACGACTAAAAATGTTCTACTTCAAGAAAAGTCCGACATGAGATTACATATTATAATATTTTAAAATTCATTTATCAAAATAATACATATTATATATATTATTTATTAAAAATGTGATCAAATTGAATTACATGAGTATAAATTGCTAATTTTCGAAATATATCTTATGATATTTAAGTTTAATAGTTAACTTATGCAATATATTGTATCAACATGTGTAATTTTACAATGAGGTAATATTTATAATCTATTAATATTTTTCCAAATATAACTTTACCAAATATAACTTGAGAAATCAACCTTACCTTATATATTTTAAAACAATACTCTATATATTTTAAGAAATAAATAAACTAAAAATCTCATACTAGGTGCGTATACCAAATATTATTTGTTCAATTTTTTTTATTAATATAAGTTAGATGAAAAAAATGGATACTACTGAATTTGAGTTTTATTAATATTTAAATGTGTTAGTGTTGGATTTTCCTCTTATTTTATTCTAAATCAAATTAGAATTCTTGGAAAATGTTTAGATTTGATCAAATTTGAAAAAGATTTGCTTTATCTTTCTTAGAGATTTGATTTCTTTATTCCACGTATGTTTCAAATGTGGATCCTATCTTTACTAACAACTATTCCTATGTTTTGGGAAGTTGTTATTTCTTTCTTCTTGATAGGATGGAACGTGATTATTAAAGATCAAACATGTGAACTTGAAGAAGTCAAACACGTGAGGTTAAGAGTACGTGAAGGAAAAATTGATCAAGTCAATACATGAAGAATTCGAGAACAAGTCCACTCCATCATTACGTAAGACCATGGAGATCATGGAGCACTCCAAGATCATGGGAAGTGGAATCTACACAGTATACTACGAGCTCTATAAATAGGAGAAGCCTGCTGAAGATTGTTGTACACAGAAATCGAGAGTTCAAGCAGTCTTAAGTCTAGCAGTACACTTGTGTCGTGCTTTGTGTTGGTTAGCTTTGTGTTGGTTACACTGAAGACAACACCTCTTTTCTTGTATTGTCATAGAGTTTGCATACTCTTGACTTTTTAGTATAGGTGTTCAGAGTGATCAACTGTGAGTTTTGTATACGTCCAAAAGTTGCTTAGATAGATTTTAAGGACGTATTGTGTCTTTGTACGGAAGAATCACTTCTAAAAGTTTTTCTATCTCCTTGTATACACACGAAAGATCAGTAAAGGAGTTTTAGCCCTGAAGGCATTCCACGAATACTCGTGGATATATCGTTTGAGTTCTGCATCTTTTGTTTTCGATCTATTTTCCGTTGTGTGTTACGCTGGTGTTGTCAACACTATTGACAACACCGTGTACTTTAATTGTTTTATTTTTGTTTTGCAGATCCACGTTGAACTTTCAAAATGCATCATTAATTATGCAATTAATAATATTGAATCTATCATTATTACATACATACAAATAATATTGACATGCATATATATATAAAAAAAAAAAGGTCAATGATGTCCATATTTCAAGAAAATTGAAAAGTATATGTATCAAATATCAATTTTTTATTTTTTTTAGATTTGACAAAAGAATAATTGATAATTAATATTGTGAATTTACATATAATTCAAACATTAAGTATAAAAAAACTCAAAAAACTAATACAACTCAAATTTCATTCATTATATTTATACATTTATAAATCAAAATAAATCATTATATATTTATTCTTAACACTATGAATGGTGCATCATTTTGAGATAAATCCAAAATCAAATTTATTTTCCCTAACATATTATCTTTCAAGCTTTCACTATCTTGATTGCTAAGTCAAAATAAATTAAACAATTGGTGAATATGTACTCTAAAGTCGCAAGCTAAGATTTCTTCAGTTATTACCTGCATATAAAAAGTGATCAAAGCTTTAAAAAAAATTAAATTATATTGAAGTAAGAATAATTCATATATAATACTACCATGATAAAAAAAATATAAAGTAAAATAAAAATCATATAAAAAAACAAAAAAAAAATTAAAATAACACAAATCAATCAGATAACATACCATAGAATCTCATATCATTCAATAGTGAATTATTTTTATAATTCCATATAATAATAATAAACACTAAATAAAAACCAACAATAATTAAATTCATCAACATGATTCTCAAGTATAATTTTATAACAAAACAAACAAAATAAACATGCAATTTATAATTTTTATCTCTAAGGATGTCATACTCTTCCATGAATCGTTCAAAAGTGATACATAAAATAACACAATGAAAGCGAGTGAATCAAACCAAGATAAATTTGTATTATTTATAATGTATGATTGTTGATTATATCAGGTAATTACCATAATTTAAGATAATCAATTTTAATGTTAATTTTAAATACCATATTTTGTGATATCTATATATGCTATTTTAATTGGTAGAATCAATGACAAAATAATTCTATATCTCAAATAGTCAATTAAATAATCATATGCTAATGATAGTATAATATACCTCAAATAATTCTATAACTCATAATGGATAAAGTTGTGTGGCATTTACTTATGGAAATCTCAAATTAAAATGAATATTTCGATGAATAAATTAGTTACATCGTACAATTACCACAATCATTTATAAATAGTCAATACCATAATTTATGAAATTAATCAATAATTTTATTCCATTTAACTCTTCACTTTTAAAGGAAAACATTTTTATTTCCTAATTTGTCACGCCCTAATTTTTGAAAGTAAACAATAACACAATTTTTGTCCTTGAAATAGGAATGCGAGCTCATAAAACATAAATACCCATTTTCTTAAAATAAAATTATACAGATTATTTTCAAAATCATTTAGAAAAACGTTTAATCCCAAATTTAATAAAACATTTAGCGGAAGCAACTCAAATGAATAATTTTCTTATTAAAATAAAGTTACCATAAAAAAATGAAGTAAACACGCCTCAAAAATCTAACTACAAAATTTAAATACCAAAACGAAAAGGTTAGCGATTCAAGAGTATTTACAAAGAATTCAATAAACTATTTATTAACAATCACCATAATTTATATTTCACTTGTCATTAATTATTAAATCAAGATGAGCTACAGTGGGGTTACTGTTTGTCAAGATTAAAAACAAGCATATGCAACACAGAATAACAACACCGTATCCATGCTATCAGCCACTTAACGACTGATTAATTCGTTAATTCATAACCATGCTATTGGCCACTTAACGACCAATTAAAATTTTCATGCTATCAACCACTTAAGGATTGATTAAAATCATATATGTTGCCCCATCCATATTACACATATATGCCTTTAATAAAGACAAACGAGGAAAGAAAACCCCACCATGAAACCTTGAAAACTTGAATGCGATGTAGTGAAAAATTGAATGCTTGATGCAAATGAATGCAATTCACGTCCTCGTTATCTTCGTTTCCTATAAATAAAATATTTCATGACTTAGTATATACTTAATTGATATTTTTAATAATTATTAATTGAATTTTAATAATTATTAATTGAAAATTTAAAAGGAAATTGAAAGGAATAAGATACTATGTGGAATGTAGTAATAGGACTTGGAAATTGAGATCAAAAGTTAAGTGAGTGAACTTGGAATGGAGTGAAGTTAAATCGGAATTTTCAGAAATTGAAAATAAAGATTACTAACTATTGAAACGGAAAGAGACTATGTGAAAAGAATCGTAATGACGATGTGGAAAGAATGGTAATTACAAAAAGTAGGACTGCATTAAAAGTCGTTTTGATAATAGGAAATCAACGATGGAATTCAGGATTCAAAAAGAAGAAACGACGATGAAATTCAAGACTCAAAAAGAAAATTCGAGATGGACAAACAAACATAAATTTCTAGAAACTGAGATGGAAAAGAGACGTACATTTTCTAGAATTTAATTTGGCAAAAGAGAATAGAGAAGATGGAGTTTAATGACAGAAAGAGAATAGAGAAGATGAAGATTTCTGGAAAAATTACCTTACGATAGTTTTCTTGAAGGCTTAGGACAACAAGAAAACAGATTTACACGGAAGATAGAATCTCAACAATCTAAAGATATTTACATCAATTCAAATTATTTTGTTTTGATATGATAGATCTTTATGGAGATTTAGATCTTTTATATATTTTCTTTGATTTATTGTTGGATTATGAATTTTATGTACCAACTTATTGGAACATAAATCATAGATAAATTCTAAGCATTAATTAAATCATAAATGAATTCTATTAACTAATTAAGATCATAAACTTGTCATGAAGATTAATTGTAAATAAATTCCATTACCTAATTAGAATTATAAACTTGTTGGGGATGAAACTTAAACAATCTTATTATTTAATTAAAATCACATGAGTGAGATTTTGGGCGTTATTAAGATTCAAAATAAGTTATTAGTATAATACATACAATTAATTGGTAAAGTTATAAGATAATGAAAGTTATTAGATTCTAAGATTAAGAGTATTATGGGTTTAAATAAAACTTATAATATGAAATAATTAAATCAATAAGTCTTGGATAATTCAAATGACTCATGAAATTATTAAATTATGAAGATCAAATTATCTTAATATTAAATTATGAAACTTTTGGGTTATTACATCAATATATATACATGTTTATTTGCTTACATGCCTTTAATTATTTAATAAACAAAATGAAAGAGATAGTTTGAGATCGAACATGAGAGAAATAATTTTGACGAGAGAGTAAACAATTTTGATTTGATTGAAATTTAAAGAGTTTCTTCTAGAGAATTCACTGAAAAAGATAGGATTGTATTGGACTTTAGAGAAAGTCAAAAGATCAAGTTAAAAGACAAACTTTTAGAAAAACCTCACATGTTAGTTCACTAGCAATATTTGTTTCTCAAGGAATATAAGATCAAACGATCTTTAATTTTAAATGTACTTCATAAGTAGTACAATAATTAGTAAGACATAATTAATTTCATAAGATCCCAAGTAATATAAATATAGGTTTTTACTTTTGAAATTTAAATTGCATAAATGATGAATTCTGCATAGTTGTAGAAGAAATTTAATATCTTAAGAATTATAAATATTTTTAGTTAGAAAAACTTTATCGAGAGATGAAGAACTTGTAAAAGTATGACAGTTTAGAAAAAGTCATTTAAAAACCATCAACTAAGTATTAAATTCTTAAATCAGTAGCATCGTAAGTTTGTTAATCTTTCAAAGATGACTAGAAAATTTTAAATGAAATACACGTCCGACTGAACTGAAATTTATACTGTAGATGAAAATAAATATTTTACACAATCGGATAAAATTTAATAAACTTTGGAGATCTATAAATATCATTTTAAAATTTATAAACTTTGGAGATCTATAAATATCATTTTAAAGAGTAGGACTTGGGTGAATCTGGGGTACGGATCCAGGATCCGTACCCCCAACCCGACCCGAATTATATATATACATATTTCTTTTTTTTCTCTATTTTTTTCATCTTCTTCTTCTTCCTCTTCTTCTTCTTCTTGGATCCTCTTCTTCTCCTCCTCCTCTTCTCCTTCTTCTCCGATCCTCTTCCTCCTCCTCCTCCTCCTCCTCCTCTTCTTCTTCTTCTTCTTCTTCTTCTTCTTCCTCCTCCTCATCCTCTTCTTCTTCTTCGATCCTCTTCCTCCTCATCTTCCTCTTCTTCTTCTTCGCCTATTCCTCTTCTTCTTCTTCTTCTTCTTCTTCTTCTTCTTCCTCTTCTTCCTCCCCCCTCTTCCTCCTCCTCCTCCTCTTCTGATTTTGTAGAGGATAATTGTATGAGTTTGCTCTAGGGTTTCTTTGCACAATGTTTATGTGATAATAATTCATATGAATTCTGCAATTTGCAGAAAAAAAAAATGAGGAAGAATATGATAAAATAGCTGTTTTATTGTTTAGAAATATTAAACTCACCATACATTAATGTAATACCTATAGAGTAAATATGTAATACCTATAGAGTACATATGTGATACCTATAGAACAAAAATTCAAACAAATAATTCATACCTTAATTGAGTTAGTTTGTAATACCTATAGAGTATACATGTGATACTTATAAAGTAAACATGTGATACCTACACAAAAGTAAAAACAAATAATTCATACCTTTATTGAATGAACACATGATACCTTAAGAGTATACATGTAATACCTTAAGATTATACATGTAATACCTATAGAACAAAAAATAGAACAAAAAATCAATACCTTAATTGAGTAAGTTTGTAATACCTATAGAGTATACATGTAATACCTATAGAGTAAACACATAATACCTATCATTAAATCTCAAGAAATATAAGTGTAATACCGGGATAAAATCACATTTGGTCCCATAACTATTGTCTTTTTCACAATTAGTCCCACAACTATTTATTTTTTTAATTTGGTCCCATAATTTAAATAATTGCTCTATTTTGCTCCCAATGTCGTAAAAAATTTTGAATTTGGCCAGAAAATAGTCATATGACATCCAATTTGGGGGTTTCCGATGAAAAATAATGATATACGAATTAATCCCGACTTGATTGTTTGTATTCAGGTCAAATTTGAAAAATAGATGTCACGTGACAATTTACATGATTGTTTGTATTCATTTAATTTTAGAGTTAAGACTCTTTTCTCAACTCAATATTTAATTTTATTACGTGAATACATTTTATATTCTAGAAATTTCATTATATATAATATCATAGAGTCTTAAAATTTGTGTAAATTATATATAATTCCTTAGATAATCAAAATTTTAACGTGCATTGAAGACAAAAAATTTGATAAATTTGTATGTACACTCAAGTTTTGAATCTTAATTTTTTGTTTAAATTATTCAAGTCACATGTTGATACAATAATTTTTAACTTTTTTTTTTGAATAAATCTAATATTATATTCTGAATTATTAATAATTGTAAATAGTTAATTAAAAGGATGAATGGATAAAATTAATGTTAGAAAAAATGTGATTCTTAGTCAACAAAACCAGGATACAACACGTGGGATCCAATCATATTTACATGTTAACAAACACCCACACAAATGTGAGTGTTTAAGGACAACACACACCACACCTCATTCTCTTCTTCACAACCAGAGAGAGAGAGAGGAGGGAGAGAAAGAGGCTAATAAGTTCATAACTTGAAGAACCAAAAATGGCTAATGGAATCGAGAATGAAGAAATAGCAACCGTCCCTTTACTTGATTACATCACAAACACACAGAATCAAAATGTGCAGATGATAATATTGATGAAGAAACTCTGTCCCGAAAAGTGTGGGTCAAATTTGAAAAATAGATGTCACGTGACAATTTTTCGGTCAAATTTGAAATTTTCATGGATTTTGGGACTAAAATCGAGCAATTATTCAAGTTATGGGACTAAATTAAAAAAGTAAATAGTTGTGGGACTAATTATGAAAAAGACTATAGTTATGAGACCAAATGTGATTTTATCCCGTGTAATACCTATAGGGTATATGCGTAATACCTATAGGGTATACATGTAATACCCATCACTGAATCATCAACTAGGTAATCAGGTGTGTGTGGACACACACCAGCTTAATTAGGGGCGCGCGTGGGCGCGCGTGGAGGCAGCCCACGCGCCGGGTCGGGTCGGGGGCACGGACGGTGCACACAAGTTTTTGCCCATTTTAAAATTTCTAAATCAGAAACGTTAAAGATGTTACTCTTGAGTTGAAGTGATATAAACATCGTATTACATAATTTATAAATCCGGTTAACATGAAAATTTAACAGAATCATTAAAAACACATAAAGGGACAACATACTAAAATCTTATTAAATTCGGAGATGTGTAATCACGAATTGAATTTTTGAATTGAAAGAACACGAGTATTTATATGTTTCTTTTAAATGGACTTTAACAGTTTAATAAACTTTTATCTACATTTGAAATATATGTCATCATAAGATTCAATTTAATATATAAGCTCTTTTTTTTTATAATATTATTTAATTATCTTTCAGATTTCATATCTCAAATTTTGGGATATTACATAATTTATATAAATAGATGATTTTTTTTATCATATAGATTCATCATTTTATTTTTATTTATACTATCTGACTTTTGGATGGAAAATCATTGTCATACTATTTTAGACAATATTTTGATTTTTATATAAATAAAGATAAAATGTTATCAAAATATAATTCATCTTCACGTTAGATGTTTATATATATGTATAATATATATGTATAACAAATTATTTTAAATTTTAATACAAACATAAATCCCATAACAATTATGTTTCACAATAATGAATATATATCAATTTTATTAATATATATATATATATATATCCCATAAATCATGCAAATGTCATCTTACATTTCTATGTGATATATTAATTCTCATTAGATATAATTTATGAAAAAAATAATCAATATAAATCTTTCCATTTATAAATAAAAGATTTTTAAGTCATAAATAATTAAGTAGACGTATGTAAAGTGAAGAAAATGTGTCATCTTGAAACAAAATTCAATATATGTATTATATCATTTTATTGTGGAATGAATTATATATATATATATATATACATATATTATTCATTTGAATATTAAATCATATCTATATTTATATTATTGTATATAATCAATGTTTATATTATTGATGATATTACGTAAATAATATTTATATACATTATTTAAATCATATCATAAATATATCAATTGAAATTTAATAATTAAAGTTGACTAACCATATCGACAAATATGTGGAAATATTTTTTGTCATATCACTTCCCTAGATATATACAAATTAAAAATTGTAAGTCTTTATTTATGGAAGAATATTGATTTCCAAATTAAAAATTAAAATTTGATGAGTAATCAATTGACAAAATCATTAATAAATAATCAATTAGCACAATTTACAAAAATCAATCATAATGTTCCATTTACATCTCCACTTTTAAAGAAAATGTTTGTTTTCCTAATTTATTACAATAGACGAATTTTCTTATACACATAGTTAAAATTTTATCTTTTATTCATTATTTCTGAATTTCCATATTTAGGAATTAGGATGTGTCGGTCAGCGGTGCGGGGTGAGAGAAATATTGACAAAATTTAATAACCATCCTCTTATTTTCTCCAAATATTAGTTTCAGGCATTTAATTCGTAGGCTTTAAGCCAAAGACTAAAATACCCATCCTCCAATTTTGATCAATTCTTTCAAAATTATCAATTTTGCCATGATTTTTCAAAGTTTTTGCAGGGAAAGAATAATTGAAAGTCTCACCTGAAAAAGTTTGGAGAGTGCAACGGCGGTTCAAAGGCACCGCGACTGCGGCTGGAAGGCACCGCGACGGCGGTGCAACGATGGTGCGACGGTGCCTGAGTTTTTTCTTCTTTTTTGTGCGACTGTGCCACAGTTTTATCTATGGTTTTGTAGTTTGGACTAGTTTGTATAATTGTTTGGGTCCCAGACTCTATAATATTATGGGTTGGGTTGTATAGGCTGAAATTGGAATGATTGGGGTGGGCCTAAGTGGGTCAAAAAGATCCGTCTCACAGAAGGGAATCCATGAGACGGTCTCACAAGAGTCCTACTATGTATTAATTTTTAAAATAAAATTATATAACATTGCTTACTTTTTCTGTATTTCTCAATCCGATAATCATATTTTAACTATATAACTCTTTTATAAATATGAAAACTAATATAATATTCTTGAATAAAATCTTCATATATTTTTCAAAATAGCCGTAAATCCAAACTTACAAATGCTGATTTCAATTTTAACATTATAATAAAAATGTTCATGTGAATTTTACTGTATAAAACAGATTGTTACTGAAATCTAGATCTCATTATAAATGAATTTGAACAACAAAAATCAAAATTATGTGAAGAGATACGGGGGGATAGAGTAGTGAGGCTCCATCAACAATTTTACGCTTATCAATTCGAATTGAAAATCTGATATATATATATATATATATATATATATTTTCGCATTATAGCAATTTAACAAATATTTGCATTCTTGTTTCTTTACCATTCAAATAATAAAATTTGTGATCCATATACGTATTCTAACGCATTATTCGAATAATTGGATTCAAGAAGTTATACCTAAGTTTCATTTGATTTTTTTCATAATTTCTCCACCACATAACTAGTATATTTAAAATGTAATACCAAATTCATATATATATATATATCAAAAACTTGGGTCGTCGTATAACAAACTGTAAAAATGATGTATTATTATATATTATATGTGAATGAGTGGCACTTATGTGTCCCTGGGGCATGGTGCCTCCAACTTGACCATCGCATAGTGTTAGATATATACTCTTCAGGTACCACGTGTATACTTTTAAGATATTACTTACATACTGTTAAGAATCAACCCTGCAATCAACAAGATTCCAAGCAAGAACACCAAATTCTAGCCTGAAAACCCTAATTGATCTAAGCTCAAAATCAAAGCAAAATCAAACAACACCCAACAGCAAACGAACAACACACGATCGGTTTTACGTGGTTCGGCGTAAGCCTACTCCACGGGAACAATGGGGAGGGGATTCTTCTCATTCAACGAAAGCAAAACAGAAATTACAAAGTGCAAACACTCAATCTACTATCTGTTGTTTCTTGCTCACTTTCTCTCTCTACACTTTACAACTCGTAATGTAACCTATCTCTAAGCAAGGACCTATTTATAGGCTACAAACTGCAAAAAGAATTACATAAAATGGATAAGAATTGAGCAAGATATGCTCAGATGAAGATCAGCTCAATTCTGCAGCCCGTTGCTCAAGCTAGCCGTTGTCCGCACCCGATCCGAGATAACAGAATAACCGCCGCCACGTGTCGCCGCTTGATTCGCTGAAATAAATGATCCCAACTTCCACATTACTCCAAATGCGTTTTTATAAGTGAAACAGCGACTTCTTCCAACCAATTAGAATTAAAGCCGCTGAGCTATGAAACACGTTTTTATAAGTGTAATAGCAACTTTTGCTTAAAACACAAAAAAAAAAAACGTTTTCTTCCCTTTTCAAAACACTTCCAAAACCACAACACTTTTAAAACTGTTGTTAAAGACCCGTTGCCATTTCTCTAACAACATGCATGGATTTTCTCAGCCTATCTTCACACATACAAAACAAAAAAACCTTACATTTAATGAATAATCCATGTAATAACTTAATGGTATACAAGTAATACCTGAAGAGTATATATTTAATACCTATCACTAAGTAGAAAATAATATCTTAAGAGTATGCATGTGATATTGTATACACGTGATACCTGAAGAATATATATCTAATATCTATCACTAAATTGAAAATAATATCTTAAGGGTGTGCACGTGATACTTTAAGAGTGTATATATAACATCACGCTTTACTATGAAAAATTAATACCTTAAGAGTATCTGAAAAGTACATATGAAACACCACACACTGGGGGCACGGATCTAAGATTTGTACCCAGGTGTATATATAAATTTTGGGTATGTGAATATATTCAGACTTGCATTCAAATCTTAAGAATAAGAGTTGGTCTACTGTGAAATGGTCTCACGTCCAACAAGTTTCAAATATGTTTTTATAGATATAATTATTTATTTTTTGGCTAATAATATATTTTTTTAATTATATTTTTCACACATATTTAAAGTATATTTTTAACAACTATAAGTATGTTCTACTATAAATGTGACACGACTGTTGTACATTAATTTTTGTGAAAACATAACTGTTATTTGGGATCATTCAAACTTTCGAATCGGGATCTCCATGTTCATATACGTACGAATATTGCATATATTAAGTCAATTCTTTCATCTCCACCAATATAGGCCGTAACGTTGAAATTGATGAAATGACTAATCTATTCACTATTGACGTGACGTTCACAAAACACTAATTGTTATTGGAATTGGTGATTAAATTACTAAACAATTGATGGACTCAATGACACTCAACTAACTTCACATGCTCATCCGCCATTCACTTAAGAACTACCCTAGCTTCAAAATATCGCGGGTATGTTTGGGAGAGGTTTTAGTGGATTTTAGGAAAATCTGACTTTGAAATTTTAAATTTTATAGTAAAGGTGAATAGTGAAAATGTATGTTTGTTTGAGAATTTAATAGGGTAGGATTATATTGTATATGTCAAATTAAATAGGAAAAAGTTGGTTGATATTATATTTTATTGTAAAAAGTTTGTTTGATGTGATATTTTATTATGAAAAAGTGTATTTTGTAATGATTGAATGATTAAATATAGGTAGTAATAATTATGTTAGGATTTTGTAATCCAAATTTCAATTTGAAAACAAACATATTTTCGAATTTTGAAATCTAAAATCTTGCCATCAGAAACTCGTTCCAAACATACCCTGAAGGATTAGAATTTAGAAATCTACCCTCCAACAACTAATCCATTAAAATCTCATTTAAAAAAAAAAAAAAACTTATATGAGATCGTTTCATATAAGATTTTACAGAGCCTTACATAATTTTTTATGAAATTGAGATTGATCATGTTGAATGAATTCATCTGTTATTATTGATCCATATCAACTCTTTTTTATATGACATCTTATTTAATTAGTGCAAAAAACTTTCATATTTTATATACATTTAATGTTTCTTTAATAAAATTCCCAAGCCTCTAGTTAGGTTGTTTAAACTTTTGTATAAATGAGACGTTGCGCATGCGTTTTAGATTTTTAATTAAGAGTTACTCTCATGTGCACTAGTTGCACGGATCTCAATTGGATGCCCCGCGCGCCTCTTTACTTTTTTCTCGTGTTTTGGTCGTTACCTTCACGTTATGTTAGTATTACTTTCGTGTTATGTTAGGGTTACCTTCGCGTAATATTAATGTGACCCCATCTCCAGATTTCATACCCTTAATTTAAAACCACTGAACTAAAATAACACGAAGGTAACACTAATATAACATGAAGGTAACACTAACATAACATGAAAGTAACATTAACATAACATGAAGGTAAAAAAAACAATGTTAATCTTACCTTCATATTATGTTAGAGTGACCCTCATGTTAGGGTTACCTTCATGTTATGTTAATGTTACCTTCATGAGGGTAACAATAACATAACATATAGGTAACCCTAACATAACATGAGGGTATGACTGTCTTGAGTGAATTTTGGTGGGTTTGAGCGCATCCACCAGGCGCGTGGGGACGCGTGAGAGAGCGTTTGGGCGTGTGAAAACGCGCGTAAGAGTAAGAAACACGTGGGATGGGTCGACCCGGGTGCATGGATTCTAGATCCATACACCAGTTGCACAAAATATTTTGCCTTTAATTAATGGTGACAATACACATTTGACATTTTCCCCGAGTTTTAATTTTTTTTTGTTAGGATCTCACTATCTTGGCAAAAACTTTTATGCACCGATTGCACATTTGACCCTTTCACACGCCCAAAACGCACCTCCCACGCTCCTGCACGCGCTCCCACGCGCTGAACACTTGTGCTGAAGCTCATCCAAAATTCACTCCAATAGACCAACCTTTGTGTATAGTTTAACCAACCTTTGTGTATAGTTAGACCAACCATGTGTAGGTAGGTTTAACTATATACAAAGGTATGTCTAACATATATAAATGTATGTTTAACTATATGTAAATGTATGTCTAAGTATACATAAAGGTATGTCTAACACAACGTACAAATATGTCTAACATAACATAGTGGTATGGTCAAAATTCAAAAATCAAGCAAAAAAAAGACAAGACATGAAATCTGGACAGAACTGGTATGTTTAACATAATTTAAAGGTATATCTAATATAACGTAAATGTATGTCTAACATAGCCTATTGGTATGTGATTTTTTTCAAAAATCATATGCGAAAAAAAAAAAAGGTGTGGTCCCCCGACCCGGATCCGACCCGGATGCATGGATTTAAGATTCATGCACCTGATTCACAAGAGACCTACTCCACTATCTTTAATAAAATATCCATCCAAAAATTGGTAGAAATCAACTATATATTTGTAGAAAAATTAGCACAAAATAAGTAGTTAGAGATTTTTTTATTGCATCCGATGTTTTATAATGTTACATTTCATTTAATATATATCATGTATCATGTGTTAATTGATGATGACTGATAATACATAATAGGCGTGATTACTTTAAAATATAGGTTACATTGGCAAAAACATTTAAATTGATGTTACTTAAAAGATGGAGACTTTAATTAATTAATTAATTAATTAAAGTCTCCATCTTATATATATAATAGGCGATGTTTTATAATGTTACATTTCATTTAATATATATCATGTATCATGTGTTAATTGATGATGACTGATAATACATAATAGGCGTGATTACTTTAAAATATAGGTTACATTGGCAAAAACATTTAAATTGATGTTACTTAAAAGATGGAGACTTTAATTAATTAATTAATTCAAGCATTAAAACTTAATTCAGTTTTAGTATTAACCGCCGAAATTAAAATAACTTGGAATTTTCACAATGAATCTGAGCCCTAGTTATTTCTTCAACACCCTCTTTTTTGGATCTTTCAACAGATTTTATGCATTTAAGTAAAATATATCTATATAAAATTTTATTCTTAGCATATGGAATTGATCTTATGTAAGACAATTCCACATACGACATGATTCAAATATGTCGATTATAGGTATAAATATATTTAGTTATAAGTACGTCCTTTATAAGGGGCACTGGGCCCCCCTAAATTTTTTATAATGACTAGGGGCAATATGATAATTTCATAATTTATTAAAAAATATTCAGCAATTATGAATATTCATGATGATGACAATATAATTAGAAACTAAACATATAATTTAAATAATCAGGTGAACCATATAAATTCAAAATGTGCACTCTCATATAAAAATATACAAAGTCCTAAGTGTAAGATAAAAGACTAAAATTTTATTTGATTATGAGATAATAATAATTTAAAAAATATTTAAGATGACATATAATTCAGACTAAATACATATTATATATACATATATAAATATACACACATATTTAATAGTGTTATATTTATTTATTAATTTATATTATTATGGTATAAATTATCCAAATGCAAATTAATATTTATTATTGAAATTATTGTTTGGATATCTATTATTGATTTTTAATAAACTCTTCAATCAAAAATTAATTTAATTAAGATCTATAAAATGATAATAAATTAATACAATATTTATATTATTAGTTCAAATGGATTAAACAGTAAAAAATGCAAAATAAAATATTTGTTGATGGGACACTTACAAATATTAATTTAAAAAATATTTAGAATGATATATAATTTCACACTAAATACATTATATATAACATATATGTATATATACGCATATTTAATAGTGTTACACTTATTTATAAATTATATTTATATTAAATATGATACAATTATCCCAAAACAAATTAATATTTATTATTGAAATTATTGTTTGAACATTATCTATCGTTGGTGTATAAGAAATTATTCAATAAAAAATAACTTAATTAGTATTAATAAAATAAGAATAAACTAATACAATATATATATTATAAATTGAATTGATTAAATAATAAAAAATGTAAAATAAAATAATTGTTGATGTGACACTTTTTTGTTGAGAAAATAATATTTCTGTAAATATCTCAAACTTTTCCTCTATTATTATAGTATAGAAATATATAGATAATTTTATCTATTTACTTTTTCTTTTGAGTTTCTATACAATAAATATAAATTAAATGTATTAAATATTAATATTTATGTATTTGTTTATTAATAAATTTAAAATAAAAGTTATTAATGATTTCTTCAAATGGAAATATTTAATAAATGAGATATTTATTGTAGCTATTTTTTGGCAGAATATTCTGTTATATATATATATATATATATATATATATAGATTCATGAATGTTTTTATGCAGGCAAAAACTTTTATAAGTCAGGTGCATGGATCTACCCGTTCACGCACCCAAAACGCGCCTCCCACGCGCCTGCACGCGCTCCCACGCTCTGAACATTTGTGCTGAAGCTCATCCAAAATTCGCTCAAATAGACCAACCTTGTGTATAGTTAAACCAACCTTTGTGTATAGTTAGACCAACCATGTGTAGGTAGGTCTAACTATATACAAAGGTATGTCTAACATATATAAAGGTATGATTAACTATATGCAAAAGTATGTCTAACATATACAAATGTATGTTTAAGTATACATAAAGGTATGTCTAACACAACGTCAAGGTATGTCTAACATAACGTAGTGGTATGTGCCAAAATTCAAAAATCAAGCCAAAAAAAGACAAGACATGAAATTTGGGCAGAACTGGTATGTTTAACATAGTTTAAAGGTATGTCTAACATAACGTAAAGGTATGTCTAACATAACCTATTGGTATGTGATTTTTTTCAAAAATTATGTGCGAAAAAAAAAGGTGCAGTCCTCCTGACCCGAATCCGACCCGGGTGCATGGATCTAAGATCCATGCACCTGATTCACAAGAGACCTACTCTTTTATGCAAATTGAGTTGACAATTTCATTCATATTCTTCATTAATTTTTGTCCTATTTTCGTTCACAACACAAAATCTTAATTTTCTCTCTTGTCAATTGATTCTCTATCCGATTTCAATACAAATTGATATCTTTATAATATTATATTTCTTGCCTTTTTTTTATTCCTTCATTATTATTGTTGATTTACTATACATTAAGGTAAGAGATTGACAAACTTATTTTGTTGAATGGTTAAATTATTATTTTTATTTAAATTAATGTATGATTTAGTTTCTTTTGTAAAAGAAAAATCAATATATTCTTATAAATTACTAATTTTATTGTGCAAATAATAATAATAAATATTTAAGTTTTAGTGAAGAACATATTCACATTGCGTAAATAGAAAAAATAAGATGTAATATTTTCTTCTAAGAATATGCGACGAAGCTCATTACTAAACTCTCAAACTTTGAATTATATCCTTATTGTATTTTACTATTTTATTTAACTCTTGAAATTTTAATTTGTTTTATTAAATTCCATTTTGCTTTACTTACAAGTTCTTGAACGTTTAATTTACTTTCTAATGTTTATTGTATTTTTGTATAGATCATGGGAATGTATCATGTAAAAACACAACCTACGGTATAATGAAAAATATAAAGAAAAAAATGTTGTAATATAATAATTTTATCAAAATTGCAATATATTTATGTGCTTAGTTTCGAATTGGGAGGATTTCCAAAAATACCCATTTTCATAAGCCAAGAAACTTATCTACCCATTTTTATAACAAATAACTTTTTTACTCAATTTGGGCAGTGAAATCTCCATAATAATCTCAATTTTAGTTATATTTACATAAGAAAAGAGTCCAGGAGACTCTACTCGTGTCCAGAAACTCTACCCGCGTCCAGGAGACTCTACTCGTGTCCAGAAACTCTACCCGCGTCTACTTTTCAGATAAGGTGAACATGTCGTGAACACGGAATATAATATCGTGTTCACGAAATGCAGCAAGGTTCAACATGTCGTGAACACAGAATATAATTTCGTGAACATATCGTGTTCACGAAATGTAGCAAGGTTCAACATGTCGTGAACACGAAATATAATATCGTGTTCACGAAATGCAAAAACGTTCACATATCGTGAATACGGAAAATAATATCATATTCACGATATGAAGAAAAGTTCAACATATCATGAACACGAAATATAATATAGTATTCATGATATGCTGATATCTTGTTTACAATATGCTGATATGATATCAGAGGTATTTCCATTTTATGTAATTATAAACTTAAGTTAAGGGGATTACTGACATTTCGGCCTCAAAATGAGTAAAAAAAAGTACATTTTTATAAAAATTGGTAAATAAGTTCATTGACATATAAAAATGGGTAAACAGAGGTACTTCTACTTTAGAATTTCTATATTTTATACGAAGTGACTCGTACCTTTGAATTGAAATCTTGGATTCGGGACTGAGTAGGAGGACTGATGCTAATCAAACCTTAAATAAGTAGCAGAACCGATGGTAATCAAACCTATGTTGAAGTTACAATATTAGTTTTAATAAAGAAATTACAAATATTCTACAGGACATTAGGTTCTGAGTTGGGCTGGCGATTACTAAATTATTCATCAAATTGATCTCCACCTAAAAAAAAATAATCAAATCCAAGTTACGCTAAGTTTAGTGGATAAAAGACTTAGTCCCTCATGTGAAAGTGCCCATAATAAATATTCATATAATATATATATAGGCAAAAACTTTTATGCATCGGTTGCACGATCTGAAATCCGTGTAACTTGATTGACCCATTCACTGGCCCAAAACGCTCCCAAAACGTTCATGCACGCGCTTCCACACGCTGAACACTTGTGCTAAAGCTCATCCAAAATTCGCTCCAATAGATCAACCTTTGTGTATAGTTAAACCAACCTTTGTGTATAGTTAAATCAACCATGTGTGGGTAGGTCTAAATATATACAAAGGTATGTCTAACATATATAAAGGTATGCTTAACTATATATAAAGGTATGTCTAACATATACACAGGTATGTTTAAGTATACATAAAGGTATGTCTAACACAACGTAAAGGTATGTCTAACATAACGTGGTGGTATGTGCCAAAATTAAAAAATCAAGCCAAAAAAAGACAAGACATGGAATCTGGGCAGAACTGATATGTTTAACATAGCTTAAAGGTATGTCTAACATATACTATTGGTATGTGATTTTTTTCAAAAATCATGAGCAGAAAAAGAAAAAAAAAAAAGTGAGGTCCCTCCTAACCCGAATTCGATCCGGCTGCACGGATCTGCACGGATTTAAGATCCATGCACCTGATTCACAAGAGATTTACTCATATATATATATATATATATTGTATATTATTGTGACAGATACACTAATTATTAATTAATATAGTTGGTGTAAATTTTATTCTTATTTTGGGTAACTTGCTATTAAATTATTAATGTTATTCGTACCGCCTCAAAAAAGATGTAGATTTAAGATGCTTTAAAAGTGAATTATGTTTTTAAAAAAAAAAATGTAACAATTTGACATAATTAATATAGAAAAAGAAAAAGAAAAAAGAACAGGCACCCACCGTTCAACAATGCAGAATGGGGATCGAAGCGTTTGGGCTCTATAAAGGAGGAAAACTAGAGATAAGTCAACATCTACCACATTTTCACCAAACACATTTAGGCCTTTAAATCAGCACCAAAACTGAGAAAATATAAATCAAATTCCTAAAATAGCAACTGTAATCCCGATGGAAGTCACACTGAATGTGGCCCTCCTCCTCCTCTCCGCCGCCGTCTGCCTGATGGTCTTCACCGGTAAGAGGCGGCGGCGCCTCCCCAACCCTCCGGGCCCGTTCCCCCTCCCACTCATCGGGAACCTGAACCTGGTGAGCCCGAGGCTGCACCACACCTTCCACATGCTGGCTCAGCGGTACGGGCCTATCATGAAGTTCCGGCTGGGGTCCATCCCCTGCCTGGTGGTCTCCACGCCGGAGCTGGCCAAGGACATCCTCAAGACCCACGAGCTCATTTTCTCGTCGCGGGTCAAGTCCACCGCCATCGACATCGTCACCTATGGCGTCTCCTTCGCCTTCTCCCCCTACGGGCCCTACTGGAAGTACATCAAGAAGCTGTGCACCTACGAGCTGCTGGGCTCGAGAATGCTGAACCACTTCGAGCCACTCAGGGCCCTGGAGGTGCGCGAGTTTCTCAAGGATGTGATGGCTATGGGGAAGGCTGGGAAGAGCTTCAACGTCACTGAGGAGCTGATGAAGCTCACCAGCAATGTCATGTCCAACATGATGCTCAGCATCAGAGCCGCCGAGTCGGAGGAGCAGGCCGAGGTGGCCAGGACTCTCATTCGAGAAGTTTCCCAGCTCTTCGGGGAGTTTGATTTCGGAGATATGCTCTGGTTTTGCAAGAGCTTCGACTTTCAGGGGATCAAGAAGAGGTCCAAGGACATCAAGGTCAGGTACGATGCTTTGCTTGAAAAGATTCTCACAGACAGAGAGAACGTCCGACGGCAAAACGGCGTCGTGGAGCCCAAGGACATGCTTGACATGTTTCTTGATATCATGGAGGGCGGCAAAACCGACGTGGAATTCACCAGGGAACATCTCAAAGCTGTCATTTTGGTACGACACACTTTTACTCAAATAACCATTTTCACACTTCAATTCTTAATCCTAATCATTTCCTTTGAAACACAACAAGAATGGTCCAAAAGCATGGGTGAAATTTTAAATCATAGAAAAACTTGACTAGCGGGTAGGAGTTTGTTAGGAAGAACTAGTAAAATTTCAAGATTCGAGACAAATGACAAGTACATGGCTTTTGTAATTAACCTTTTTTGCTAGAAATTGGCGTAGATGAGAGTGCAAAAGAGGCCAAAAATAAATACTTAATGTATACATGGCCTTTGTAATTTAGAAAAGAATAAATGGCCATGATTAGCCTATTTCTTAAAAAATGAGAACAAAATAACCCCCACTGTATATTTCCACATTTATATCCACTTTTTAAGAAATGAGTCAAAAGTACCCACTTTTCACCAAAGTCAAATATGGGCTCTGACACCAATCATCAAGAAAAGAAAAACTTTTTTCTCTTTCCTCTGTTACATGGCCATGTGTGACTTGATTTTCAAAAGTTTTCGTGTAGGCTTGATTTCAAGAGTGTGTAGGCTTGATTTTCAAAAGTTTTCGTGTAGGCTTGATTTCAAGAGTGTGTAGGCTTGATTTTCAAAAGTTTTCGTGTAGGCTTGATTTTCAAAAGTTTTCGTGGAGGCTTGATTTCAAGAGTTTTCGTGTAGGCTTGATTTTCAAAAGTTTTCGTGTAGGCTTGATTCAAGAGTTTTCGTGTAGGCTTGATTTTCAAAAGTTTTCGTGTAGGCTTGATTTCAAGAGTTTTCGTGTAGGCTTGATTTTCAAGAGTTTTCGTGTAGGCCTATTTTTAGGTGTTACACGAAAACTATTATATAAATCTTATTTGTCCCAGTGGAACTATAGCTTAATTTGTTCATTGTGGTCCTGGGTTTGATTCCCACTGGTAACAGTGTGCCCTTTTTTTTTTTGCTGAAAAGGTGGGTCAATTCTGAAAATGTGTCAATGTCACACAAGTCAAAAGTGGGTATTTTTGGGCTAAAATTTAGTTTTGGGTTAGATTTGTCCTTCCATTATAATGAGTGTTTTTTTTGTCCATATATATAACAAATAGGGTAGAAATGGATATAACCCCTTTAGAAAAAGTGCTCATAAGTTCAATCAGTTGAAATGTCACTATCCTTACATATTATGATGATGTCGACCAAAAAAACGACAAAGCAACATAAATGACACGATGATATATTGACCGGGCAGGACTTCTTGACCGCGGGTACGGACACAACCGCCATAACGGTGGAATGGGTTCTTGCGGAGCTGATGAACAGCCCTAAAGCGATGAAGAAAGCTCAAGATGAAATGGACAGAGTGGTTGGAAGAGAGAGAATGATGGCAGAATCGGACGCCCCAAATCTGCCCTACTTCCTGGCCATCATAAAGGAGACCTTCAGGCTCCACCCTCCCATCCCCTTGATCATCCGCCGATCCATCGAAGACTGCGTCATCGACGGCTACCACATTCCGGCGGACACCCTGGCCTTCATCAACGTGTGGTCGATGGGGCGGAACGAAAAGTATTGGGACAGCCCCCTGTCGTTCAGACCCGAGAGATTCTTGGAGGGGGACAATGCCGCCATTGATATCAAAGGGATGCACTTCGAGCTGCTGCCCTTCGGCTCTGGCAGGAGGGGCTGCCCGGGGATGTTGTCCGCCATCCAGGAGGTACTCATTATAGCCGGGACCGTCATCCAGTGCTTCGACTGGGAGCAGGCTGACGGGTCGGGTCGGGTCGACATGAGCGAGCGCCCCGGCCTGACCACGCCCCGGGAAATCGATCTGGTTTGCCGGGTCGTGCCCCGGGTCGACGAGAGGGTTATTTCCGGGCACTGATGTGTTTTTACTGTTGCTGCTGCTTTTATGGAGAGTACAATAATGCTTGTTTTGTGTGTGATGATATATGATGATCTTCAAGCTACATTATATTTGGGTGGTATCCAATCATATATGATATATCCCAAAGTTCCAACATGTTTAAAGGCTGGGAAATCTTGTGATTCTATTACACTAGCTATTTTTTTATTTACAAGTTGTGACACGATATTCTTCATGGAATCAGATTTTCTTTTGATTGAGTACGCTCACGTGAGGTTGGTTAGAGCATCTCCAACCTAACTACTTAAAATGGACTTAAACTCAAATTTATTGAAAAATTCTCTCCAACCCAACCTCAATTTTAGTGGCAAATTTGCCATTGTGAATAGTAAGTGGCTGTTCACAACTCAAATTTCTTTTTTTTTTCTTTTTGATTTCTTTTATTACTTATTTCCACATTTTTCTTATTATATTTTATGCATTGATTTTATATACTAAATATTTGATATTTGGTACATTATATAATTTATATATATTTATAAGCATAGCTTTATATTGTGGACTATATAATTTATTAGATATAAACACAAATTATAACTAATAGAAATATAATAAAATATCATACAATGTACGAAATATTAATGATAATCATCTTTGAGAAAAATGGTGTAATTCTGAATGTTAGTGATTACCATTATATAATTTATATTTACTTGTTATATGTAATTTAATTTCATTGTGTTGTATGACTAGATTATTTACTTTAGTTTATTAATATGTATTTGTGATGAATTTTATAATATAATTTTGGTATTTTTAATAAGATTTATAGTTCATAAATATTTTTTTATAATTGAAATCGATATGATTAATTTTTTTAAGAACTTAAATAAACAAATATTTGATATTAAAGAAAATTAAAAAATAAAAATTAAGAATATTGTAAGAGAATATTCCAATTTGAATTTAAAGGGTTGGAGATGGTGGCAAATTTGGGGGCAAAAACATGATTTGAGTCCAAATTTGAGTTATAGGGTTGGAGATGGTCTTAGTTTGTCATAAGTGGACCAAATAAAGTACGGCATCTTTCTCTAGAAACAAGAATAAAATAATGAGAACATCTCAATAAACATAATAATTAAGACTTATACCCAAAATACCACAAAAACTATAACACTCAATATAACATATTGACTATTCTACCACAAAATATAACAATATATATTTTTTTACCACAAAATTTTGAGCAGAGACTTTAATATCCTTATGACACACTTTTTTGCAATTAATGCTAATCATTGATAAATGATATGTCCAAACTTATTTTGCTACTTCCAAGCTATACATATTTTTCCAAGAATTTCCAATATACCATATCCATACGATTTTTAGATCCCTAGCGTAAAATGGTATCAGAGTCTAGGTTTATTAAGAACTTAAATTTATATTTATTATATATCTGTAATTCACAAATTGGTGAGGAGAATCATTCGAGAAAAGAATGGATCTGGACGAATGTCCAAGATGTATTTATTACAGGAGATATCGTCAAATTTTGACGATGTATGCTCAAGAGCATCAAAACAAGGTGACATATTGGAATGACCAATATGCCGAGAAAGAGATCGCAGATGCCGATGAGGAAACCTTGAGGCAGTGCTATAGACAGACAGCATATTATATGGTTTTCCTTGCGGTAAAACAGATGTTATATGTTGATCTGATAAATCATCAGGAGGCAGCCCATCAAAACCATAATGTCTGATGGAGTGCCCGAGTGGAAGGAGATACTACCAGATACCTCTAAGATTTTCGAAGATCTTAGAGAAATCCAGAAGCCGGTACAAAGTTATGACAACCATCATAATCACCTACCAACATTTTAAATCCAGAACTTCTGGTAGCTTTGGATCTTAGAGAAATCCAGAAGACGTATAAATTTCGGGACAGTTCTCTATTTACACCAAGATGGGAAGCCAACCGAAGTTGTATGACACATGACTGATGATGAAAAACTTATTGTCATCATCAAAGGAAAATCCGTCATAAACAAGTGATGGATTTGGAAAAGATAAATCTGGAGGATCTACATGACCTTGCTGAATCCTTCGCGGGATTAGGAATTATGGATCTAAAGATGAACGTAGGTGATGGATTTGCTTTGGTTACTCGTGATCAACAGCAAAGACCACCAGTTAATCCCAACGTAGCAGAAAGTTCCGGATCACATCATGTGGACGAACCAATGCCACATGTGGGGGATTTCACCACAGGAGGAGATCCTATTGTCACAGGAACTCGACCACGATCTAAAAGGTCGAATCTTTACAATACGCCTTATGGAAAGTCTCAACTCGACCTGATACATCCATATGGGTTGATGCTAAATCTGGATATCCCAGATTTCAAGAATCGATAAGTCCTTAACGATGATTGGGCATCGGCTATGAGGATTACAACAGGAACCCTCGATCTTATAAAAGAAGGATTCATCTTACTACTCAAGATGAGTTTTGAAGGATCTGTAAAGATCACATGGGATATGACAGCACTAGAAATGAAAAATAATGTTACAGCTGGTGAGTCATTGAAAGGAATTATCGATAATATAGCAAAATTATTCAAAATCAATTTTATCGACATAGGCTATTTTGAAGGGCTAGAAGAAGAAAAAATAAAAAGATACAAACAAGCCTCTACAGCCTCGAGTTGCATGATATTTGTCATATTGACGAATATATCAAGTTATTCACCGAGTACCAATGGAAGTCCAAGGTGGAAGACAAAGAGGCTTCGCAATTATTCTTTGCAAAGATACCAAGTCCCTGGAGAGAAATGTTAATCAGGGAATAAAGAGTGCAGATGACTTGGATACGGTGGCCAGAAGAATGTCCTTCTTGAAGGCCAAATTATCTGAATGGTATTATCAAGCAGCACTGTACAAGAACTACAAGAGACTGCGAGGAATCAATAAAATGGTTCCCTTATGTTGTAAAGAAAATGACGTCCCAACAGTCGTTGGAGGTCAACCACGGAGGCATAAAATGGAGAAACAAAGGAGTCATCCAAACCACCGTGGAAGCAACAACAAGAGAAACAGTCGTTGGTCTTCATGGAGACCAAGAAGAGTGTGGTCAAAACAAAAGGCCCGAAGTTACAAATTAGGGCAAAGACCAGTACCGAACAGGAGTATAGTCTTTTCATCAGGCTCAAACCAAGGAAGTTCCAGTATGACCACAGGAAGAAGAACTTTCAGACGGGCTCACACCAGAGCTAATAAAAGTTTTAAAAACTGTAATTGCTGGAAGTGTGGAGCAAGAGGGCATATTTCAACAGATTGCCCGGAAAATCAAAATAGAGGAATTAGACAGTTCGAGGTAATACCCGAACTCGAAGAAGCTGTCTATTTTCAAGATCTTATACAGGTGTATCAATTTGAGGATTTACCATCAGATGAAAGCATCTATGAAGAAGAGATCTATTCTGATAATGGAAGTGAATCCAATTCAGAATGAGAGTGAAGAATAAATTCTTCAATCAACGGTGAGAGATGATATGTCAGGATTTCTCTCCCACACAACGGTGTCTCATAAGACTCTAATGAGTATTATGAAAGATGATCCAAAACTCCAGATATACGATGGTTTTACCATTGGAGCTATGGAAAAGACATTGGATAAGATTGGATTTCGTAGCAGGAAACACCAAATTATCCACAGAGTTACTACCGGAGAATTTACAATCCCAATGGAATTCACTGGTAACCTGATCGAGATGCAATTGGTCCCTTATCGAGAGATACATAAGATCAAAAGTATAGTCAAGGGAGAAGTTGCAAATACACTCTCATGGATTCACATCGGAGCCATAAGAGTTGTTATTAAAGCAACCTTCAAAGAAGGAATTGATACGCCTCTCAATCTTGCAATTTTTGACAAGCGAATCTCAAATCTTAAGGATTCATGCCTTGGAGCAGTTACAGAAAATTTGTATGCAGGGAAATTGGCATTCAATGTCTATCCTATAATTGCATACATTCTGGGAGATCGAGATTTCAACAGAGTCTTAACCCTTCATCAAGATTTCAAAAGAAATGATCTGATGGAAAAAGGGAATAGATCTTACTCGATAACCTACAAGATTTCATATGCTCTCTCGAATACACATCATTCAGATGTATTCTTGAGAAAGAAATTCATTGAAGTTCCAAGAATTTTTTAGGACTTCGCCAGGATAGTTCTACCGGAACCTATTGAGTCTCAAACTATAAAAGAGATCGATATGAGAATCCAAGATCAACCCGTGTTCAACAAGAGTCAAGTCTCATAATTGAGCCAAAGAGGATGTCTTTCCAATAAGATAGACTAATGAGCAGTAGCCGTTGGGAAGACAAAAGACCGAGTACGACTCAACGAATACTAGATGTTTTTAAAACACAAGGAGAGCTAAAGTGCCCGGAAGGATGGAGAGGAGTTGAAGTGGTATTCGACATTACTCAACGGGATAATTTATTCCCTTGTATTGTCCTATATTACCTCCAACAACCGATAGTCGGAAAATTTCAAGGAAACCTAAAGATGGGTGAAATTGAGTTGACTATCAGGGGAGTTGCAGGAAGGATCCCAGATCAGTTGATACTTGGGATCGAGTTTATCGAGGATCATAAACCTTGGGAAAGATTACAAGACGGAATGGAGTTCACAGTGGCAGATAAAAGATACAGAATCAGATGACCACTAGCCCATTCTCCATATACATTTCTATCGGAATGATATATGATGGATACAAGGCCAAATATTTCGCCACCTATGTTGACTCAGGCGCTAGAATATGTACTGCAAAGCAGAAGGTTTTCCCTAAAGAAATTGGAAAAGATCTACCAGCTATCGCAGAGAGAGATTTCTCAAAAAGAATTCTTATTCTTAATCTTGGAATCAAACAAGCGGAAATCATGATCGGAGGTGCAGGCGGTACCCCATGGTACAAAGTAAAGACGCCACCAATCTATTTCCATAATACGAAGCAGATGTTTTGTTAGATTATAATTTCCTACAACATTCAAGCGTTTTACACAGGAAAATGAGACAAGAAGACTTATTTTCACAACCTTATGTGATCATAAGATTATTGTCCAAAGACTGCGAGAGGCATTCTACAGAAAAATGCCCATTAATTTTCGCAGCAACCGTGGTGATGAAGCCAAACTTTGAAATCCAAAAATTATGGATAAAATAAGGTTTGGTGATGCATTATTATCCTATCGGCAACATGGTTCGAAGCAGAAGGATACCAAGAGATGGGATAATAACTTGTATTCATTTAGGATACAAGGAGAAGAACGAGTACCTCCAGAGGCAATTGCAGAATTAATGAAAAGCTTATTGGAGAATTCATCGAGTGAGATTTCCATTGAAGAACAAATATCACTCGAAGATGTCAAGAAGAAAATCCAAAGGAATTACAATGAAAATCCTTTGGCATGGTGGAACAAGAACGAGCTTAAAGCCTCCTTAAAGGTTAAACCCGGAAAGGAACACGAGTTCGTAAAATACAAGTCAATCCTTATGAACTAAGAAGATCGTAAGGATATGCAGAAGATACTTAAGGAACATCTTGACCTTAAGTTAATTTCACCAGGAGTTTCTCCATACAGCAGCCCAGGATTCCTTGTAAGGAATCATGGAGAAATTAAGAGAGGAAAAACAAGACTCGTTATTAATTACAAATGAATTAATAATATCTTGGAGTTCGATGGATATTACATCCCGAGTAGAGAACACCTGGTTAACTGTATCAAGGGAGCCAATGTATTCTCAAAGTTCGATTGTAAGTCTGGATTCTACCAGATTATGATGGAGGAAGAAAGTAAAAAGTTTACAGTTTTCTCCACACCACAGAGACATTATATCTGGAACGTGATGCCTATTGGATTGGCAAATGCACCCCAGATATATCAAAGGAAGATGAATAATCTTTTCAAAGATTATTTCAGTTTCATGTTCATATACATTGATGATATCTTCATCGCATCCAAGAACATGAAAAAGCATCTCAAACATTTGGAGATATTTTCAAATGTTTGTCATAAGGAAGGATTAGTGTTTTCCAAAAAGAAGACAATAATTGCTACGAGGCAGATCGAATATCTTGGAATAGAAATCGACGAATCTGGAATCATCCTACAGAGCCAAATTGTGGAGAAGATACAAGGATTTCCAGATACCCTCAAGGACAAGAAAAAGCTTCAGAGTTTTCTTGGAGTTGTTAACTTTGCTGAATGTTTATAAACAATCTGGCACATTACAGGAAGGTGTTTAGCCCATTATTGAAGAAAGACGCAATATTCAAATGGGAAGATGAACACCAATAGGGGATAAAGTAACTTAAAGAGGTTTGTCAAAAGCTTCCAAAACTTGTTATACCTCAAGATGAGGACGAAATGGTTCTTTACACAAACGCCAGTGATAATTGGTGGGCAGTTGTCCTTATGAAAGCTACACCAAACGAAGAAATGTCATGTAGATACTGCAGCGGTTTATTCACAGACTGTGAAGCAAATCGATGATATATCAACGAGAATGAGTTATTTGCAATCAGGAAAACTTTCAAAAAATGGTCTTTATTCTTACTGTTTAAGAAGTTCATCTTAAAGATTGATAACTCAAGTGTCAAAGTTTTTCTGAAAAACAAAATTGAATCCAAACAAAAAAAAGTTAGACTACTTAAATGGCAGGCTGAATGTCAATATTATAATTATGATATTGTCATTATGAAATCTCATGAAAATATTCTTGTAGATTTTTTAACACGAGATGGAAGGACGCATCACTGACGAGATCCTCAAACGAGTTAGGCATCTCAGGGAAAACCTGGAGAGCCTAGAACGAGGCTTTGGTACTTTATGTATCAATGCAGAAGTCGTTGGATGACTTCAACGAGAAGATCAGAGATCTGTCTCTAGTCTAATACGAGCATGCCAGCAAACGCATGAACAATTGTTTTCAATGCTGCGGGGGCCTCTTCTCCAGGCTGCATCTCCAACGGTGCAAAAGGGAGAAACAAGCAGGTCTCTAACCCGGAAGTTATGGATTCAAATAACATAAATACGAGTGCTGCAGATGATGCATTCCTTGAGGATGTACAAGCTGTAGCGAAAGTTGAAGCTCCGGTGTCACAACTTAAGTCTTCAAATCAACCCAGCACCTCTGGGGTAAAAGAGGGAGAGTTGAACCTCAGGCCACAAACTGGCAAAACTAAGGTTCAAACTGACGAAAATTTAGTATCCCTTCAAGTTCTTTCAAAATTCAGCGAGTGGATCTTTCCTTCCTGAATTCAATGACAGGAACAACCACAGGATTCGCAGAGGACCTCTTTGAAACAAATAGAAGAGTCCTTTGGGAAAACAAGATTCCGGTGAACAAAAAAACCTACCGAAAATTCTGCAATATGACGCATGTAGGCTGATGGACGGATCGGATCTGCCAATCATGCCCCGAGCAGAAGGAACCCTAGTTTGGGAAAAGATTCCGACCCAAACCCGACCGATAAGAAAGCAGGGCGGACAAGGACAAAGGACCTGCCCAAAAGAAAGTTATATGCGGGGACCACGAAGGTAAACTTTTTAAAAGATTCCCCGACAAAGGTAACATGGGTTGAGTCACGCCCAACAAGCATCATATGGGATAGAGTCATGAGAAGAAAAAAGAGATTCCCCGACAACGATCATATGGGATGAGTCACGAGAAAAAGCTGGCAAAGCACTAACTTAGTGGTTGATCCACTAGGAAAAGGAGACAGCTGGTTAAAACGAGATTTGAAATCCTCACTTCAAGTCCGGATTTTGCCTATAGATAAGCAAGACAGAAGGAAGCTAAGGACATCGAACATTTCTCTTAGTTTTCTTTAGAATAAAAATCTTTGTAACATCTTGAGTGTTCTGAGTTTTCTTAGTTTTTAGTTTATGTACTTACGAGTGATAGTCTTCTCCACAAGAGGCTAATATAGTATTCTCCTCCCAAAAGGAGATTACAAATGTAATATATATTTTTAAGTTCTTAATAAAAAAGAGGGTTTTCGCTCCAACATGTGTTGAAGTATTTTTTATTTTATCCCTTGAAAAAAATTTTCTTGTACACCTGGGGTAGGAAACGAATCAAGGTTGTGCTGAGCAGTTTCTAAAGGAGCTGGATAACTTGTAGACTATCTTCCCTAAAGGTTGAAGTTGAACAGTGAGGAGTTGTTCGTAAAACGGTCTAGGGACAGTTATTTTCCAGCTGGTGGCGTTGCGAACCACTTCACCCGGAGCTGTTGCGGTCAAAGAAATGTATGCATTTTAAGGGATGAATTAATTTTACGGAAGCATGTTGGGCCTGATATTAATCAAATTAATATTGATTTAGGGTATAAAGATCATATGGTGTGGAAGATGAAAAAAATTGGTTATAAATGTTTTTGGAAGCTTGTGGAATTTGGAAGGTTGTGAAAAGGTCAAAAAGAATAATTGCAGTTGTGGTAGTTGAGAACATTTTTTTATGTTTTGCGGTAGAAAAATATGTATTGTTATATTGAGTGGTATAAAAGGATAAAAATTATATATTTTGTGGTATAGGTGGATATTAACTCTAATAATTAATTTCAATAATTTTCAAGATTCATACAGAAGATAAAAAGTGATAAAATGTTTATGACCGACTGCTCTTAAAAATACCTATCGAAAATGTGTAACGATCTCATTCCGTAATTATATGAAAAATAATTTTAATAGGTGTATACTGGATATTTTACACACAAGAGATGAATACGTATTAATGTAATTATTGTGGACAGGATATAAGATATAATTAAGTTTCACACTCTGTCGGTTAACTTCTAAACGATTAAAAAAAAAAAAAACTTCAAAACGATTAGAACTAACTGTTTATTGGTTTGTTAGGTGAAACTCATAAAGGCAGCCGAAATCATTTAAACACTACACACTAGCTAGCCTACTTGTCAATTATCATATTCAATAATTATTTGAATATGATACAGCTGTTTGGATTATATATACCATACATTAGTATGCTATTTTATATTTCTACATCAACTGTCACTTAAAAGAACATCCTATTTCATTAACTCCTACATGGCATATTAACATGTTTTGTGTGTGAACAAGTGCTAAGTAAACTTTTCTAGTATAAGAAGATTTTACGCATGGTTTTTATGTGATAAATAATATTTCTATTGATAAATCAAACTTATGTTTATAAATATATATATATATATATATAAAGAAGACCTTCAATAAAAATAGCAATAACTAATTTTTCCTTCCAAATTAATATACTATAAATGGAAAAATAGTAGTTATAAGAAATTAAATAAATCAAAAATAAAAAGATTTATATTTTTAAAGGTTGTGGGGTCCACTAGGTTAGGCTATAGGTAGTTAGGTAGGTTATAAAATATATTTTATCTTTTTTTCTCTATTTCATATAAATTATAATCTTTAAATTAATTATTTTTTATTTTGAATTTTGTTTTAGTTTATGAAATATATAAATTTTATATTTACATTTTGGTGTAAAATTGTATTTAACAAGATTACAAACACAAAGATAAATGACTAAATTAAACTATAGATTAGGAAATTAAAAAAATAATTTTAAAAATAAAAAGTCTTAAATATTTTGAGAAATTAATAACAATGAAAAACATTTCGTATAATTATTTGATATATTTGTCAATACAAGTGGGTTGAATATTGAACTAGCTACGTTATTTAAATACATATCAAGATCTTTTAGTTATTTGATGGGATATATATATATATATATATATATTTAAAGATATCTATAATTGTGGATGCAAAGGACATTTGTTAATAAGTATGAATTAAAAAATCTAATAATATATTAATCATGATACTTATATCTATATTAATCTTTAACATGCACAACATATATTTATGAAGTAACATGTTTTTTAGATATCAATTATCGTTTACAATAAATGTTTCTCAATACTAAATTTGATTTAATTTATAATATAAATGGGTACGTGCACAATATTGATGTTTATTTAACAACATCATATTCAAATATAATTTAAAATTTATTGTTAAACATATATATATATATATACACACATTTATATATTATTGTTTGCATTTTAAAATTATAATATTATTTATGATGTAACACATTAAAGATAAAGAATTAAATTCTTTTTAATATATAATTTAGGTAAGATAATATTATTATAATATAGTATTAAAAATTTTAAAATTAATCAATCGTATATTACAAATCGTGCATTGCACATGTATCCTACTAGTTTATATGTAAAAAAATGAAATATGGATTATCATTGATTCGTCCTTTAATGAGATACACTGATTATATGTGCATTGATTATAAAATTCAACAATCTGACATACATTGATTATATGTACATCTAACTTGCTCTCGTGGATTATAATATTTAATTAGATAGTTACATTTTTAAAAGTGATTACGAGATTTTGATTGGGTTAGGATATAATATTTCATGTCAGAAAGTGCAACCTTCGACCATCACGAATAGGCATTTCTAATTACTATCATAATTGATTAATATACAATTTTTCATAAACCATCAAATGTTATAAACTTATGTCATGCGATTTTGATATCTCAACCACTACCTCCTTAGCTAATAATCTTATAAACAGCTGCTTGTATTCCAACACCAAGAATATCTCTTCTATTTCTGAGAAACAAGTCACTATTCATTGTTCCATTAGCATATGTTTTGGGTATTGCTCATTTTATAGTAATATCAATATACCTGTTAGTTATCTGCATTTTTGCTTATTTTTGTTGAGATATCAACAATGGCGCCGTCTGTGGGAACTCTGGAGATGAGAAGTGAGTTTCCTTGATACCCTCACCTACTCCCTCCGCATGTTTCCTCTCCCCGTAAAGGTGGGATTTTGCCTTTTCATCCGCTACTCGCCTCTTTTGAAGATCCACCTCCTGTTGAAGCTCATTTACACGCTTGATGTGAGATTTCTCCAGTACAGCCAACTTCTGCCTCAACTCGTCCACCTCTGCATCCTTCTCCGCCAAAGCACGAGATGTCTCCACCTGATGAGAAGCAGCTGCCCTAGCCTGAAGTTTGCTAAAATAAACAGCCGCCTATTCAAAGCAAAATCTGGTAAGTAAAAAACCCGAACCAATCCGAAAGTCAAAACAAGGCAAAAGTGGTTGCACCTTGGTCATATGATGGGCACCCATGGCCAACTCATTGTCCAGCGACTGCTGACTAAGGAGTAAGTTATCGGCAGAGGTAACAATGAGCTTCAAGAAGTGACGAGCCTCGTCAGCTGTTAGCTCTAAGATGGACTTGGGCAACTCCAAAGTAAACGAGTCATTGGCAGAGGCCCGGACGCGGTCGGCTCGCGGGCGATCGCGAGGTGGGGAACGAACACGAGGACGGCGTTGTTGGAACCGACGGATCGTCGGCTCTATGCAATTAATTAATCGGGTTCCATGCAAAGGTATAAAGAAGAAGCAGCGGAAAAGAATTATACCTTTCGATCAGTCTATAAGAAATCGAGCCAAGACTGATCTTACGTAACCCTAGACCTCTTTGATCTTCTGATGTATTCCTGCAGCCTTTCTCGAACGTTGCGTGGCCAACGATCCTTCGAGAAATCTCAATTCTGCTCTCCTCTCACTATCACGTGTTTTCTGTAATCTGTGAATTGTGAAGAGGCGCTGATGAAAAAAGGCTTTAAATAGGCTACATCAGGGACCTAGATGAGGAATTGGGTTGGGCCTCCTGATGGGCTTAAGTATCCTGTGTTCGGCCCGAACACATAAATTAAGCCCATCAATAATAATTCAGTCCACTAAAGAATTATTATTGAACTACCGTCCCAATCCCATATTTAATATGGGCTCCTTCTTATTATGTGCACGTTTATCTCCCTGTGTTTAAGATATCGAATGTCCGTTAATTAAATAAGTTACTGACAACTTAATTAATTAACATCTAATTCCAAGAGTAGTACGACTCAACTTTATTATCATGTCGGATTAAATCCACCTGCAGGGTTTACATGATAATCCTTATGAGCTCCTCAAGGGGACATCATCATCCTAAATAATTAGGACACAGATTCCTTCTATAATCAACAGTACACCATATAGACAATACGGTTTCCCAATTCACCGAGTTTATTGATTTAATAAATAAATCTCACTCGTTGGCAAATTAAAGAAACAAATATTGTGTATACGTGGCTGTTATTATATAGGGATTAAGAGAACGCACATCCATAATAACAGAGGTCTTGTTCTATTACATAGTCAGAATAAAACGAACAACCTCAAATGGTCCTGCTCAATACACACAAAGTATACTAGTGTAGTTTTATAGTCAAGACAGACTAATACCAAACTACACTACAACCATTCCGATGATTTGTCCAAATTCATCTTGGTTGTGAGCTGCTATTTATAATTTATAAGAAACTGATAACAAGATCTTCTGTGTGGCACCACACACCAAGTTATCTATAATATAAATTAATTGGACATTGCACAATCATATATAACAAATATAAAAATGCAAACATGTGACCATAGTAATTCTCATTGCATAAAAGATGTTCATACAAAAGCTAGGCTTATAGTATACATCCTAACAATCTCCCACTTATACTAAAAGACTATGCTGTCATCTACACTACCATACATCTGATTCCCATTCCTTCAACATGCTCATCGAAGGCTTTCGCCGGAAGGGCCTTTGTGAAAGGATCTGCTAGGTTATCGGCTGATGCAATCTTGACGACAACAACTTCCCCTCGTTTTACGATGTCTCGTATCAGGTGGTACTTGCGCTCAATGTGCTTGCTTGTTTTATGGGCTCGTGGTTCCTTCGAGTTTGCTACTGCACCACTATTATCACAATAAATTGTGATAGCTTTAGGCAAACTAGGAATCACTTCTAAGTCCATCATGAAGTTTCTGAGCCATACAGCTTCTTTGGCTGCCTCAGAGGCTGCCACATACTCAACTTCCATGGTTGAGTCCGAAATGCATTTCTGCTTAACACTCCTCCATACTATGGCTCCACCTCCCAAGGTAAACACATAACCCGAGGTAGATTTACTATTGTCCCTATCCGACTGGAAATCAGAATCCGTGTAACCCACAGGAAGCAAATCATTAGCTTGGTAAACCAGCATATAATTTCTAGTCCTTTTCAGGTACTTTAAAATATGCTTTACCGCAGTCCAATGTCCTTGTCCTGGGTTACTTTGATATCTGCTAACCATGCCCACGGCAAAGCAGATATCTGGCCTCGTACATAGCATTGCATACATTAGGCTTCCTACGGCCGAAGCATAAGGAACTGCCTTCATATCCTCTATCTCCTTTGGTGTCTTAGGACACATCTCCTTAGATAAAGGTACTCCATGTCGAAAAGGTAGAAAACCTTTCTTGGAGTTTTGCATGCTAAAACGAGCTAGGATAGTATCAATGTATGAAGCTTGAGATAGACATAACATCCTTTTCTTGCGATCCCTTATAACTTTGATCCCAAGAATATGTCCAACTTCTCCCAAGTCCTTCATATCAAACTGCTTGGATAGCCATACCTTTACGTCTGATAACACCTTGACATTGTTGCCAATGAGCAAAATGTCATCTACGTATAGTATAAGAAATACCACCACGTTTCCGTCACTCTTCTTGTATACACAAGACTCATCCGGACATTGAATGAATCCATAAGACTGGATTACCTCATCAAAACGGATGTTCCAAAATCTCGAAGCTTGTTTCAGTCCATAAATGGACCGATTAAGCTCACACACAAGATGCTATTTGCCCTTTGCAATGAATCCTTCTGGTTGCTTCATATAGATGTTTTCTTTAAGACTACCGTTAAGGAAAGCTGTCTTGACATCCATTTGCCAAACCTCATAATTCATATGAGCAGCAATAGACAAAAGAATCCGGATAGACTTAAGCATGGCTACCGGTGAAAAGGTTTCCTCATAATCTATGCCTTCCTTTTGAGTATACCCCTTCGCAACAAGCCTTGCTTTGAAAGTTTCTACTTTCCCGTCTGATCCTCTTTTTCTTTTATAGACCCATTTACATCCAATGGCTTTTACACCATTTGGTGGTTCTACTAGCTCCCAGACTTGGTTAGAATCCATAGATTCTAATTCAGAATTCATAGCTTTTTGCCAAGATTCTGCATCTTTATCTTGGAGTGCTTCGTCATAGGTCCAAGGATCAGATTCATGTTCACCAGGCACTAAGTCCGAAGACTCTCCCAAAAACATGAATCTATCAGGTTGTCTAACAACCCTCCCACTACGACGAGGCACTTGTGGTAATAGTGTATCATTAGTGACAGATGGTGCAGACCCCTGTGGTATCTCATCTTGTACCGTTGGCACTAAGGTAGGAGTTTGCCCTCTTATTTCTTCTAGAACAATTTTACTCATGGGCTTGTGATTCATTACATAGTCCTCTTCTAAAAATCGGGCATTTGTGCTTACAATTACCCTCTGATCTTTAGGACTATAAAACAAACCACCTTTCGTTCCTTTAGGATAGCCCACAAACAGCCGAACTTCCGTACGAGATTCCAACTTATCAGCATCTCCCTTCAGCACATGTGCTGGACTACCCCAAATCCGAATGTGTTTCAGACTTGGCTTACGCCCATTCCACAATTCTGTGGGAGTAGAGGGTACTGTTTTAGAAGGTACCAAGTTCAGAATGTACGCCGCCGTTTCCAGGGCATACCCCCAAAACGAATTCGGTAATTCCGAATAACTCATCATTGATCTAACCATTTCCATGAGAGTCCTATTCCTTCGTTCCGCCACACCATTCTGTTGGGGTGTACCAGGTGCTGACAATTGGGATTGTATCCCAGCCTCTGATAAGTAATTCCTAAACTCTCTTAAGAGGTACTCGCCACTACGATCAGATCGTAGTATTTTGATACATTTACCATGACGCTTCTCCACATCAGCCTTGTACTCTTTGAACTTATCAAAGCACTCAGACTTGCGGCGCATCAAATAAATGTATCCATATCTCGAAAAATCATCTATAAAAGAGACAAAATATTCGAAACCACCTCTTGCTTGGATAGACATAGGACCACACAAATCAGAATGAACCAATTCCAACACTTCTTTGGCTCTATACCCCTTGGCTTTAAAAGGCCTCTTGGTCATTTTTCCTTCCAAGCAGGACTCGCAGGTCGGATAGTTTTCCACTTCCAATGAACTCAAAGGTCCATCGGCTATCAACCGTTGAATCCTACTCAAGTTAATGTGACCTAATCTTAGATGCCAAAGATATGTTTGGTTCATTTTTGAAGGTTCTTTTCTCTTATTTGAGTTAGAAGATGTATTATTAATTTCCATTTGTTGCATCGTAGGAGTTTTTGGATTAAGAGTATATAAATTGCCAACCAACGTACCAGAACAGATAATAACCCTATTTTTCTTGACAACAACTTTGCCATCAAAAGAAACAGAATATCCATCCAAAAACAACTTAGAAACTGAAATCAAATTCTTTCTAAAACAAGGTACGTAAAGACAATTCCTCAAAACCAAAGTCTTGTTCCTATCAAAAGATAAATAAACATCTCCCACTGCAACAGCCGCCACTTTCGCAGCGTTGCCCATGTAAATGGTAATCTCGCCCTCACTAAGTCGCCTGGTTTCCTGGAACCCCTGCAAAGAATTGCAGACATGATCAGTGGCTCCTGTATCTACACACCAGGTGCCGGTAGATAACACCGCTAAACATGTTTCAACAATTAGTGAATAAGATATACCTTCTTTGTTCTCCTTTTTACGAGGACAATCCACCTTCCAATGTCCAGGCTGCTTGCACGCGAAGCACTTGCCCTTCGGCTTTTTCACACCACCTTGTGGTCCGGCCTTTTGAGGTCCATTCGCTTTGTTCGCCGAAGGATTCTGTTTCTTCTTCTTCTTTCCACCTTTCGGCTTAGAAGTAGAAACTTTTTCAGCAACGTAAGCTTGAGCACTTTGACGAAATAGTCCTTCTGCCGATTTGAGTTCTGTCAGAAGTTCCGCCAAGGAGTACATTCTTTTGTTCATATTATAATTAAGGCGGAACTGCTCAAAACTCTTAGGCAGTGTTTGGAGCACGATATCGACCTGGGTTTCCCCATCGATTTCAGCTCCAAGGACTTCCATCTCATTCAAATGAGCCATCATCTTAAGGACGTGATCACTCACAGGTGTCCCCTCAGACATGGTGGTCATCATCAAGTTTCTCATTGCCTCCTGTCTGGCAGCCCGACTCTGGTGTCCGAAGAGTTCTTTGAGATTGAGCATCATATCATAGGCAGTGGGCATGGCCTGATGCTGATGTTGCAGTACATTTGACATGGAAGCCAAAATGTAACACCGCGCCATCTCATCTGCCTTAACCCACTTCCTATAATGCACTTTCTCCTCTTCACTAGAGTTTTCATCAGGCTTGTCAGGACATTGCTCATGGAGTACAAACTTGTACTCTTCAGCAGTTAGGACAATATCCAGGTTTCTTTTCCAGTCAATATAATTAGGTCCAGTAAGTTTGTTTTCTTTGAGTATAACAGCAAGTGGGTTGAAAGACATTATGAAATCCTGAGAATCATATAAATAAACAAATAAATACACAGGTCATATCATATAGAATTTAAAGCCTATATCGTTCCCTCAAACGATATAATTAAATTCACCAACACCTCAATACACCGTGAATTTCGTATGCCACGATAATGTGGTCGTATACTAATTCAAACATTCGTTAGAGGAGGTTTTACCCATTAATTTCATTATTTTGACAAACAAAATAAAATTAATAGTTGGTTTATTTTTAGTCATGCAAATAACAGCACTTACTCCGATGGGGAGGATACTTATCATATGCACCTAAGTGTATACCATTACTTAATACCAAGTCAATCATCTAGGTTTGTGTCTCTTCAGATGGAGAAGATTACACGCTCCTAAATAATTTCCTATAATTATTCATAAAGAAAGTTTGATCTAGTGATCCACAATCAAACTCATCCGATATGGAGGAAGGCACTTAAAGCCAACGCGCAAGTTTAAATGCATCACTTACAAACCAGTAATGGAGACCATGGGATTTATTCAAAATAAATCCCTCTCCCACTTAGTTATTTAAATGAGGGAATTTAGCATGCAATAACATGTAACATATAAAAGCATGCTTGATAAAACAACAAACATATAGATAGGCAATAAATATGGAAACAAAATAAATCCAACTATTATGGCCACTTCGATCGAATGTTCGCCTGCTAAACGGGGATAAATCCAGCAATCTGTTGCGGAGAATCAGCAGCGCCCCGTTGCGCGAATCCACCATGCTGTTGCGGAAAATCAGCTGAGCCCCGTTGCGCGAATCCAGCAGGTTGTTGCACGAATCCAGCAGGTTGTTGCGCACCAGAATCAGCGCCAATCCAGCGAACCGCCGTGGTCTAGCGAACTGCCCTGATCAACGGCAACATCCAGCAATCTTTCGATCGAACAGCCCAGTAGTCAGCCGCCGTTTGGACCAGCAATCCATCTCAGCAAGTTACATCGATCGGATTACATCAAGATTGCAAATCAAGAATTACATCGAGAACAAAACTAGAATTACATCGATCCTAACACGACAAACCGCCGTGGTCTTACTATTACAATCATGCAACCAACCCAAAACAAAAAACCTCGACAGGTCCGAGGGTTTAGATCATACATTAACATACACACAGACCATAATAGTTGGATATAGATAACCTGCAAAACCGAGTTATCCTATGCAACCTACTATCATACAATCTGAATATAAAACGTATGATACAGCATAAGATCATAATAATTAACCGATCCAATTGCATAGAACCAGAAACCGAGCTCTGATACCAATTGCTGGAACCGACGGATCACCGGCTCTATGCAATTAATTAATCGGGTTCCATGTAAAGATATAAAGAAGAAGCAGCGGAAAAGAATTATACCTTTCGATCAGTCTATAAGAAATCGAGCCAAGACTGATCTTACGTAACCCTAGACCTCTTTGATCTTCTGATGTATTCCTGCAGCCTTTCTCGAACGTTGCGTGGCCAACGATCCTTCGAGTAATCTCAATTCTGCTCTCCTCTCACTATCACGTGTTTTCTGTAATCTGTGAATTGTGAAGAGGCGCTGATGAAAAAAGGCTTTAAATAGGCTACATCAGGGACCTAGATGAGGAATTGGGTTGGGCCTCCTGATGGGCTTAAGTATCCTGTGTTCGGCCCGAACACATAAATTAAGCCCATCAATAATAATTCAGTCCACTAAAGAATTATTATTGAACTACCGTCCCAATCCCATATTTAATATGGGCTCCTTCTTATTATGTGCACGTTTATCTCCCTGTGTTTAAGATATCGAATGTCCGTTAATTAAATAAGTTACTGACAACTTAATTAATTAACATCTAATTCCAAGAGTAGTACGACTCAACTTTATTATCATGTCGGATTAAATCCACCTGCAGGGTTTACATGATAATCCTTATGAGCTCCTCAAGGGGACATCATCATCCTAAATAATTAGGACACAGATTCCTTCTATAATCAACAGTACACCATATAGACAATACGGTTTCCCAATTCACCGAGTTTATTGATTTAATAAATAAATCTCACTCGTTGGCAAATTAAAGAAACAAATATTGTGTATACGTGGCTGTTATTATATAGGGATTAAGAGAACGCACATCCATAATAACAGAGGTCTTGTTCTATTACATAGTCAGAATAAAACGAACAACCTCAAATGGTCCTGCTCAATACACACAAAGTATACTAGTGTAGTTTTATAGTCAAGACAGACTAATACCAAACTACACTACAACCATTCCGATGATTTGTCCAAATTCATCTTGGTTGTGAGCTGCTATTTATAATTTATAAGAAACTGATAACAAGATCTTCTGTGTGGCACCACACACCAAGTTATCTATAATATAAATTAATTGGACATTGCACAATCATATATAACAAATATAAAAATGCAAACATGTGACCATAGTAATTCTCATTGCATAAAAGATGTTCATACAAAAGCTAGGCTTATAGTATACATCCTAACAGGCGTGCCTCGGGCAGAGAGTCAGAGGTCACTAAAGCCCTCTTACCCTTGTCCGTAGCGGCTCTGGGAGCATCAGAAGAACCCACCGCGGGACGCTCGTCAGAAGGACGGTTGGGACGGCGATCAGAGCCAGGGGCAGAGCGAGAAGAAGGGGTAGTAGGCAGAGTAGGGACGGCCCGTTTCCAGGACTGATCTGCAGAAAGCAAAAAAGAAAAAGACTGTGGATGTCAGACATAAAAATATCTTGAAATAACAAACTTCTAAAATAGAAAGTAAAAAAATACCAAGATCAAGTGGCAGAGAAGCTTCCTCTGGAGAGAACTCGAAATAGGAGAGTATGGTTTGCTGCTCTACCAGTCCAGCCAGATCAAAAGGACCCTCATCAAGAAAGGACTGGTTCAATTTCTCTACGAGAACCAGATCAGAGTCGGGAATAACATATTCAAAGGCCTTATCCAAAGGGGGCTTATTGTATATCCAAGTATCTACAGGGAAACCCCAAATATTCGCAGGAACTCCAACAAAAAAATACTCATCCTTCCAATTCTTATCCCGGCTCTGCGGTTTTCCTAAAAATTTTATTAAGCCTCGAGGGCCAGCGCTGACATAGAAGAATGGGGGCTTAAACTTTAAGGAAAAGTGTGAGTAAAACATCTCGGCAGTAGGATTGCCTCCATGGCCTTTTAAAAGGATGAAGAAGCCTATCATCATTCGGAAGGCCAAGGGAACGAATTGGTTCAAGGGAACTCTGTACAAAAAAGGATAATCTACACAGATAATCGGGAATGGGAAAGCGGAGCCCCGCTCGCAACTGACCCAACCAGAACGCTAGATTGCACCCGTAGGGCAAATTTGGCCTCTGAAAGGAGGAGGATTTGTATAGAGTAAAATCCAGCGGAATACTAAAAGTTAATTGAAGCATTTCTAACCTATCTGCCATCATCAGAGAAGGACCACAGACAGCATTAAAGTTGGGGTCAGAAGAAGAGAAGTTCAAAGGATCAGCGGTGGAAACCGACTCCTCCTCATCCGAAGGAACGAGTTCTGGAGTCTCGGAAAGATGGGCACTCCTAGTAGGGCTCATTGAATCAGAAAGAACGAGACCCTCTAAAACCCTATGAGCAGGCACACCCAAGGAGGTGCTATCATCGGAAGAAGATGAAGATGTAGAGGAAGCCATAGACTTAAACTCAAAACTTAGAAAATAAACGGAGACGAATGGAGAAGGATATATACAAACAAACTAATAAACCTAGAAATGTCTTATTATGCACTATCTCATAAACATAAAACCAGCAAATAAAGATCAAAGGTTTAAGGGTTACCTTTCGCCATGGACAAAAAGAGGAGGTAAGAAGTGAAGAAATAAGAAACGAAGGAGGAAACCAGGGCGGCCTGAGAAAGCTACTGCACAGGAGAGAGGAAGGTCGCCGGAAAAGAAGGAGAGGAGGATCGTCGAAGAAGACGGAGAAGAAGATCGCTGGAGAAGAAGGGGAAAGAGACGCGCCGCCAATGGGAGGAAAGAGAAAATTGTTTTTCTGCGAGAGAGAGATTAGGGTAAGAGTGAAGAGAGAGGAATGAAGTATCTGAAAAGGCAAAAGTTGAAAGGACGTACCTCGAAAAGGTGCGAAACAGATGATCAAGAACCTCCTCTAGCGACACGCGTAGGGTAGAGATTGAATACACGCCAATAACCACAATAAGGAGGGAAAAATGAAAATTCGAAAAAGCAGAAGAAGTGCTGCAGCCGACCAGCTCTGCCTAACCAGATCTGCTCAGCTGCACCAGGGGGAGTAGCTAAGGGGAAAATTAGCTCTCTGCTCGAGAAGAGAAAATACAAGAAATGATGCTGTCGACCAGCTCTGCCAAACCAGATCTGCTCAACTGCACCAGGGGGAGTAGCTAAGGGGAAAATTAGCTCTCTGCTCGAGAGGAGAAAAACACAAGAAGTGCTGCAGTCGACCAGCTCTGCCATACCAGATCTGCTTAACCGCACCAGGGGGAGTAGCTGATATGGGAAGAAGGAAAATATAAAGAATAGCCTGTTATGCTTGCAATTATTATGTTAACTATAAAACAACGAAATACTGGATTAAACGCCCATATGTGCAAAAACATAACTGCAGAGGTGCCAAAATCACATCTGGCAGAACTGGTAACATCGTGATTGTGAAGCAGACGTACGAGTTCTGCGCATTTTGACATAGGTGCAGAAGCGCCAAAGTCACACTTGGCAGAAGTGAAGACACTGTATCAAAAACGCAGACGAACGGAAGCAGACGAACGAAAGCAGACGAACGGAAGCAGACGAATAGAGTTTGTACGCTCAAAGTAGGGGATAATAATCCAAAGGCAATGATGGAAAGCATGTCATAGGGGTCTACTGACGTGGACATAGAGAATAACAGAAAGTGGAAGATTCTGGAGAAGGAAGGGTGTACTCAGGGCAATAAAGGAAGTACCCTACAAAAGAAGTAGGGAGAGTGGCTTAGGCAACAAGTAAGGGCTGGAGAGGAAATGGCCGAAATGCCCCCTTGTAGAAGAGTAGTATAAATAGGAGAAAATATGTATTATTAAAAGATTTTTCTCTGAACACTTGTATTCCAACACCAAAGAATATCTCTTCTATTTCTGAGAAACAAGTCACTATTCATTGTTCCATTAGCATATGTATTGGGTATTGCTCATTTTATAGTAATATCAATATACCTGTTAGTTATCTTAAAGGAGGTAGTGGTTGGTTTAAGAGAGGCTTACTTGAAAAGCAGCTGTTCCTTGGCGGATTTCGGCCCCAGCATCAGCCATTATTATGGCTTTGGGTTCAACGCTGCGCGGCAACAAGCAGAAGAGCAGGGCTTTTTTGGGGACTTTGATATCAATGGTCCGCTGGAAGATCTGCCAGCTTCACCTTATTTTCAGGGGGACCCTTTCGAAGATATAGAAGCGCCGTGGTGGCTGCCCGTTCTTCAGCGAGCTTACACCAACCTCCGCTCAGCCCCTGTGGACTTGAAGGCCCTGCCAAGCCCATCTCTGCTCCCTTATCCTCTGTTGGTTGACCAGGTTCCCGCGATACTTCCTAGATCTGTTCCCAATGCTTTGGGGAATGAGGTTGACTTGATTGTACTTCGCGAGGATTCCCCTGACCTGGTTTCCACTATGCTTGCTGAAGATGCCAATCGTCCCCAGACGCCTCTGCTTGAAGGTGTGCCTCCTTCTTCTGAAGGAGTTGAGACCTCTGCAGCAGCTCCTACTGGCTCTTCTAATGGCCCTCCCTCTGCTCCAGACGATTTGTCCAACCTTGCTGCTATTAACCCTTAACCCCATTTTCTCTGTTTAATGCATCTGGAAACAATGATATGTTTTGGCTTAAACAATGTTATCTTTTGATTTTACTTACTCCTGTGAACAATTTGATTTTTTATTTGTACTTGTTTTATGAGCATCTGACTCTTATTCCTATGTTTGTGATGATATTCTGCCTTTTGTCTTAGCCATTTTTTCAATACAATCTTGCTATAGTTTAATTTTTATTGCGAGAAGAGATATATGACCTGCTTTTTATCATGTGTTGATTTTGATCATAATAAACAATATAAAGAATTATGTAGATGTACGCTGCCAGATGTTAAAAACAGAATTCATAATGATAGCAGAAGTCAAGGGAAAAAATTCCCCTGAACAGATTCTCTCTAGAAGAGATTTTGTTTTCCGAAGCTCTTTCTACATCTAACTTGTAACTTTATAACTTTTCTTTTTCTCTTCCAACATCGCTCTTGTCAGCCCTTCTGTTCATTTATTCCCTGCATGGAAACATGGGTTACCTGTGTTAAGTGCTAAGGACATCGTTATGAACTTTATGCGAATCGCAGTGTTTTATGCCTCCACCGACCCTGACTTAGGGTTTTCCAAGCCTGAGGGTTGACCTCTGCTAGGGCGGTTTGGGACTTTCGAGCCCCACCTCTGCTGGTCGTCCAACCCAGAGGTTTGGCCCCCAGCAGGGCTGCTTTCTAGGGCGATTGGGGGTTCGAGCCCCACCTCTGCTGATTTGCCACCCCGGAGGTCTGGCTACCAACAGGGCTGCTTTCTAGGGCGATTAAGGGTTCGAGCCCCACCTCTGCTGATTTGCCATCCCGTAGGTCTGGCTACCAACAGGGCTGCTTTCTAGGGCGATTAAGGGTTCGAGCCCCACCTCTACTGATTTGTCATCCCGTAGGTCTGGCTACCAACAGGGCTGCTTTCTAGTGCGATTAAAGGTTCGAGCCCCACCTCTGTTGATTTGCCACCCCGGAGGTCTGGCTTCCAACAAGGCTGCTTTCTAGGGCGATTAAGGGTTCTCGTATCCCGACATCCATCATTATATAAACCGAATTTCTTTAAAAATCAAGGTAAATACCTGCAGAGGCTTCTCTTTTTAAGCGAAATATTTTTTAAGATTGCAGATATTCCAAGCTCTGGGGATCTCCTTTCCCTCCGCATCCTTAAGGCGGTACGCTCCCCCACCTAAGACTTCGGTTACAATGAAAGGACCCTCCCAATTCGGTTCCAACTTACCCTTTGGCTTTAATGCATCTGCCCTTCTCATCACCAAATCCCCTTGCTGAAAGCGTCTGATTTTTACTTTTCTGTCGTATAATGCCTTCACACGACTTTTGAGTTTGTCAGCCCTCAACCCAGCCATCTCTCTCTCTTCCTCGACCATATCCAAGTTTTCTGCCAGAAGTTAATCATTTTGTTCCTCATTAAATGTCATGATCCGATGGGTTTCCATGCCTACTTCTGCTGGTATTACTGCATTAGCGCCATACATTAGGTTAAAAGGTGAAACTCCAGTGGTAGTTCTGGGGGTGGTCCTATAGGCCCACAAGACTGAGTCTAATTCGTCAACCCAATTTGCTTTCACCCTTTCAACTCTGGCTTTCAAACCATTTAATATTGTTCTATTAGTGACTTCTACTTGACCATTGGCCTGTGGGTGGGCCACTGCTGCAAATCTTTGCTTAATTTTCATTTCTCTGCACCATCCTTGAATCTTTTTTCCATTAAATTGAGTGTCATTGTCTGACACCAAGATTCGGGGGACTCCATATCGGCAACATATTTGTTTCCACAAAAACTTTATGATGTTATTCTCGTCTATTTTGCTTAACACATCCGCCTCTACCCACTTTGTGAAGTAATCAATGGCGACCACCAAGAATTTCTTTTTGTCCTCTGGCCAATGGTAAAGGCCCGACCAGATCGATTCCCCATTTTGCGAACGGACATGGTGAATGCATTTGGCCCAACTCTTCTGTGGGTAAGTGAATAAGCGGCCCGTGCATCTGACAACCTTTGCATCTCTGCACTAGTTCTTTTGCATCAGTGTTCATGGTGGGCCAGAAATACCCCGCCCTTAAAGCCTTTCTAACTACGGACTTGTATCCTGCGTGATCTCCTCCACATCCCTCGTGTATCTCTCGGAGGACCGTTTCTCCTTCTGTTTTTCCAATGCATCTAAGGTATGCCTGGGTAAAAGATCTCCGGTATAGATGTTCCCCTATTAAGCAATATTTCAGGATCTCTTTCTTCATACGTCCTCTTCCTTCTTCCGCAACTACCACCTCCTTCAAGGAATTTATGATGGGAGTTCTCCAATCTTCTCTATCTTCCACTTCTATTATGTCCGCCTCTGCTTTGGGTTGTTCTGCTACCAGTAGAGTGATCTTCCTTGGTTGCAAAAGCGGGTATGCGCTGGCCAACTTGGCGAGATAATCAGCTTGCACATTATCGGCTCTGGAGATTTGTTTTAACTCAAATTTTTTCAGCTGGCTCTTCAGTTTGGTCATTTCCGTTAAATACCTCTCAAAAGATTCTTTATTGATTTCATAACCCCCATGGAATTGTTGGTACACCAGCTGCGAATCCGTGAACGCCGTCAGGCTTTCTCCTCCTACTTCTACGATCATCTGCATTCCTCTGACTATTGCCTCATACTCTGCTTCATTATTGGAGACGGCATAGTTAAGCTTAACAGCATATTGTAACACTTCTCCTTCAGGTCCTTCCATTAGAATGCCTACACCGCATCCCTCTTTCGTAGCCGAACCATCCACAAATATCCTCCATTCTTCTGCTATTGGACTATTTTGACTAGCAGACTCTTGGATGAAGTCAGCTAAGGCCTGAGCTTTGATCGCCTTCCTTGGTTCGAATTCCACTTCATAGGATCCCAGTTCTACAGCCCATTTCACCATTCGTCCAGAAGTGCTGATTTTTCCCATCACCTGCCCTAACGGGTAGTTGGTTCGAACTACCACAGGATAAGATAAGAAGTAGGGGCGTAACCTTCTCACTGTTGTGATGATTGCCAATCCTGCCTTTTCTATTTCTGAATATCGGGCTTCAGGCCCTTGCAACATATGACTGACATAGTATATTGGCCATTGCTTACCTTCTTGCTCCCGTAGCAGAACAGCGCTTACTGCGGCCTCGCCAACTGAAAGGTACATGTAAAGGGTTTCTTCTTTCTCTGGCTTTGCTAATAAGGGTAGATCGGCTAAATATTGTTTCAACTCGTCAAATGTTTTGTCGCATCCTTCATCCCATTGAAATTTACACCCTTTCCTGAGTATCTTGAAAAATGGAAGGCTCCTTTCTGCAGACTTTGATACAAATCGATTTAGAGCTGTAATTCTACCCAATAACCTCTGCACGTCTTTTATGCTCTTTGGTGCTTTCATTTCCATGATAGTCTCAACCTTGGCCGGATTTACTTCTATCCCCTGTCTTGTGACCATGTAACCTAGAAATTTTCCAGAGGTGACTCCAAAGCTATATTTCTCCGGGTTGAGTTTCATCCCGCTTCCCCTGATCACTTGGAACGCTTCCTCTAGATCCACTATATGTTCTGTTGCTTTCTGGCTCTTTACCAGCATGTCATCGACGTATACTTCCATGTTCCTACCCAGCATAGGTTTGAACAGTTTATCCACCATCCGCTGGTATGTGGCCCCCGCGTTTTTCAACCCAAAAGGCATACGTACGTACCCAAAGGTTCCTCCTGCTGTCACAAAACATATCTTCTTCACATCTGCAGGATCAAGGCTGATTTGGTGATATCCCTGATATGCGTCCATCAGACTTAGCCTTTCACACCCAGCTGTGGAATCTACCAATTGATCAATTCTTGGCAGCGGGTAATGGTCCTTTGGGCAGGCTTTGTTTAGATCTCGAAAATCTATACACATTCGTCATTTCTTATCCGGCTTAGGAACTAACACCGCATTGGATAGCCATTATGGGAATTGTATTGGTACAATATGTCCAGATTCTATCAACTTCTTCACCTCTGCCTTAATTATCTCATCCTTCTCCTTTCCAAAATTCCGAAGCTTCTGCTTCACTGGTCTGGTAGCAAACGATATATTCAAACGATGTATTGCTATTTCTGGTTTGATCCCCGTCATGTCTGCGGGCTGAAAGGCGAAGAGATCTGCATTCCTTCTCAAGCAATTTACCAGTTCTGCTTTCTCGCCTTCCTCCATTCGCGTTCCGATTTTAGTGCAAAAACCCTTTTTGTCGACGAAAAGTTCCACTAGTGCAAGCTCCTCATCTACTATCATTTTTCCCAGTTCTTCTTCCTTCTTTGTATCCTCTAACCTCTGTCTCTTCTGCTCGACCTCTGTTGTACCCCCTTCTCCTCTGCGTGGGAGTGCTAGTCTGTCTGCAGTTCTCACCGCCTCCACATAATACTTTTGCGAACTGATCTGCTGTCCTTTCAGTTCCCCTATACCTGCCGAAGTTGGGAATTTTACTTTCATGTAATATGTGGACACAGCGGCTTTCAATTCATTCAGGATAGGTCGACCAAAAATGATGTTGTATGCCGAAGGCAGATCAACCAACAAGAATTCAGTCAGGAGTCTTTTCTGTCGAGGCCAAACTCCTACCAATACGTGAAGTGTCACCATTCCTAGGGGATGTACAGCCCCTCCTGTGAATCCATACAGAGCTGTCTATACTAGTCTAATCTTCGTGCTGACGTTCATTCTGTCAAAACATTCTTTAAAGATAATATCTGCAGAACTTCCAGTGTCTACAAAGATTCTAGACACATCGTATCCGGCTACCTCGGCTGTCACGAGAAGAGAATCAGTGTGAGGTCTGAGGATGGATGATTCATCATCTTCCCCAAATGTGATATCAGGTCTGCGTTGGACCTCCATGACTTCTTCGTAATACTCTTCAGTCCTTTCTTTTCCTCCTCTGCGGGTGGGTCTTTTTGCCTGATACGGACTGATTTCTGCTTCATGCCACCTTTGGGTGTATCTAGCTGCTGACTTTCGGGCTCGGTTTGAATCTCCTCCCCAAGGACCCCCCACTATCATATTGATCGACCCCTTTTTTGGTGGTGGAGGTAATTCCCTGTCTTCTTCCCTTCTCTGTTTGTCTTTTGATGTCTCTTCACTACAAGAAATACGCTAATAGACAACTGATATTATCTGTTGTCTAAGTGGAAAAATATCTGATGTCTATGGCGGTGTTGTAAAAAAGTCGCTAATAGACAACAGATATTATCTGTTGTTGTTTATAGAAACAACAACATATTTGCAACACGTAAAATCTGTTGTGGTTTTCTATGAGGACAACTGATATTAACTGTTGTTATTTTGCCTGAAGTGTTGTAAATTTTCCGAATTATTAAGCCTTACTATCTGTTGCGGCTGTAATAGACAACATATTTTTCTGTTGTCGTTTCCAAAAACAACAACATATCCACAACAGGTAATATCTGTTGTTGTTTGTAATTTGGACAACAGATATCCGCAACATGTAAAATCTGTTGTCGTAAGTATTATATATTTAACATGTTTAATCTGTTCTCTTTTCCCAATACATTGATATCTAATTGCTGCATATTATTACAAAAAATCTATAATACTTGAAAATGTCAACAAGACAAAAAAATTATAGACATTTCAATTAATTTCCCAACAAGTTAAACATATATACACTGAGTTATCTACTTCAAGTACGCAAAATGTAGGAAACTAAATGATTCAAATCATCAAAGGTGCATACTAATATCATATACGTCAAAACTAGTTTTGCATACTAATTAGTTGATAGTTTAAACCTAGCATGTACATGTCACGCTAACCAAAATATACTTCATATCTACACATCAAAAAGAGTCAGCATCTGTTCAGTGTATTCACATGAAATCCTTCAATGAAATCTTGAAGACTCACACCTGCATTATTCAAAATATATAATTATAATAATCTCACAACTTGTCGTTCACAATGAATTCATTCTTATAAAAAAACATATGAAGTTCTAACCGTATCCCTTATATATAATCTTGCACGCAATCCGCCCACTCAGATCGCACTTCATCGATTTCTTCTTCAGTGTATTCTTTTTGTATGAACTGTGAATAACCACAAGCCAGTCTCACATACTCATGTAATCATTGCTAACAAAGAGATAATCAGAAGAAAATAAACTTGAAAATAAGGAAAAGGTTAGAAGAATACTATTAACATTTTAGTGATACCTATTGATTTTCGGACGACTTCAGTCAGATGCTCCACATTGGAAGCTTGCTGAGCCACCTGGTGAAGCTCATTTTTCCTAACATAGATAATAAGAATACAGAGCATCCATATTAAGCAATGTTTCAAGAGGAATTCATGCTAGTCTCATCCAAGATTGGTTATGTTATGAGGACAACAAGATGAATTTCAAAAACTATGAGCAGTTATAAAAACTGAAATATTACAGAACCAATTAACATGTTTTGTTAAAATTATTACTCCAGAAAATGACTCACGTACATCAGGATAAAGGAATGAGAATGCCAGTATACTGCACAACAAGTTTTTAAATATATTGCTATGGAGACAAGTAGACAACATTAGATTCCTCAAAGGATTAGTTCAGTCATGAAAGCATAGACTGCAGGATTTAGACAGTAAGGTGTCATGATTTTACCATTAAAAAATGGGTTTCATTAAGGAAACAAGAAATATTTCAATTGAAAAGTTCAATAACAAATATTCTGTATTTTAGCAGACAATTTTTGGACTAGTTCACAGATAATCCTCCATATAACATTCGAATTACTCTATGCTAACCTAAAATTGAGTTTACCTAAGACAAGTATGATAGACTAACTGAAAATTCATGAGCTCAGCCATGGCAAGATATCTAGGTGTTTCAAGTTTGTGTATTATATAATTACAAGTATGACCATCAACAATGATTTCTGAACCTCCGTTCTGAGTTTGATGATGTTTTCTAAGTAAGTCCAGATGGTACTGGAGCTCTAAGTATGCCTATGGCAACTTGTCAAGTCATTTAAAAAAAAAAAGTCAGGCTCACATGTGTGTGTTCATGATTTGATCTACCTGCATATTATTTAGTAAAACTACTGCACATTCTTGTTTCTTTTAGTGGGTTATAGCTACTGATACACCACATTCTGCATTCTAATATCAGCACATAAATTTAATATATCAAAATTCTTGTTTTTGGGAGACAAACAATTCTTAATCTCTTTTCTACAATAACAATCAGCACAGCGAGCAATAAAACAGAACAATTAAAAATCATGGATTAATCATTAATCAAGAAAGCAAAACCAGTCTGTACCTTTTAATGACGATGCTTCAATTTGATAAAAGGAGAAGGATGCAAACCTCTTTATATATCAATGAATGATCTCCTCACTGTAAATGAAGAAGACTGACATAAATGAGGATGAACTGGTATTAATGATCCATTCAGCCAGAAATAAGATTTAAGAAGAATTCAAATATTTAAAATATCAGATTATAAAACGTAACAAATCAGCAAAAAAGGTATGAAGGGGGAATTATGGTAAGCTCTGGTAAATGTAGAATCATACTACATACTACAAATTTATGGAATCAAATACTCATGTAATTATAATAATCAAATTATACAACAATCATTTCCACTACAACAAAATCTCTGAAACTGATAGCCAGCAAAGATTGTCAACTCAGAAGTGTACCCCACCACTCCTTGGGGAAGAAGATATAGAGATATCGACATCACCATCCTATTGAAAACAGAGGGATCCAAAAAAGCTCTGTAGTCATAATAGTTTTTGCACTCAACAAATGAATCCCAAATTGAGAAGGAGAAATTAAGATAAAAAAACAAATCAGAGATCAGAGAATTACCCGGATGAAGAGGAATTGGTTAGATGAAGTGCATGAAAAGAGAGGGTCTGATCATCGAAGAAGAAAGCAAATGAAATGCAGAGTAGTGGTTGCGCTGTATATATATTAAACCAACACTATGAGACACACACACACTAATAAATTCTACGCAAAAAAACTCTGCATATATGTTAAATATATAATATGGAGTGATTAATCAAACCAAGAAATTAAATAAGTGTCAATTGGCAGCTCTGAATAACATGGACACACCTCGTCAGTGTCAGGCTCAGCCTAAGCACAGAAAATACACAAGATATTAATACAAAAGACTTAAAGTGACAATTTATATACTATTTATCAAAAAATACAGTAGCTCAGTAAAATAATTCCCAGCATGTTTGATGTACCTTCAATTGGACATTATAAACACGACAAAGGATCTTAGGAGGAAGATTGTACACTGGCATCTGCTGGTCCGAACTTTGATTTGTTGATGCCTCCACCTACTCAACAAAACCACTGATAACTATGAGCACATGGATAAACATAAATCCTTTTTGATTAGGTGATAAAAATAGAATAGAAAACCCTAATTAATTAACTCTGCGAAGATGTATTTACTATTTAATTTTCCCCAAGTTATTTTCCACATGGAAAAATTCTCACTCTAAAAACCCTTTCAGAGTAATTAATTTTCACCCTCAAATGCAAAAATCCCAGAATTGGAAGCTACTTACAATGAATTATGACCATCTTAAGATCAAACTGAGTCGGTAAATCATAAAACCTCCACCCTTTACCCAATCACGCAATTAGAAAATATTTTGTGAAAAAAACATAAAAATTGAAAAAAGGGAAGATACAAACCAACCTGTTCTATGTGACCTTGGGGAAAGTAGAAAACAAGATCATTCTCAAGGGGCACGGCCACCAGAGGACCAGCACATGCCTTCCATAACTCTGTGTACAAAGCTCTCTCAGCATCCACTACAATGAATATATAAATAAAAACAAAACAAACAATAAAAATCAAGAGTCAACGAGGAAAAGAAAAGGTTTAGAAGTAGCAAAATTCTTAAGATTTCACCCAAAATTACCTTTTTCGGCGCAGGAGTTCCCCTTTTCCGGCAGCGGATCACCGCCTCTGTGGTCATTATACCCCTTCACCAACGCCTCAGAAGCATCCATTTCTTCTAACATTGAAATGGGTTTTGGGGATTTTGGGGATTTTGGGTTTCGATTTCGATTTTCCCTCTTTTTTCAAATTCTTTTTTTTTCTTTTTTCTTTTTTGATTAGTTTTATGAATTTATATTCAAATTAATTTAATTTTCATTAGTTTTGGGTGGATCTTTTTTTCTCAACACTTATTATGTATATATTTTCATTAGTTCTATTAAATTATGTTTAGAAAACTCATATATTATATTGTGCATGATTAAGGGATTTAATTCCACACTTAGTCATATAATAAAGATTATATTATAAATTAAACCAAAATATATACATTTTGTAGTATGTTATATATATATATATATATATATTAATTAAATTATATAAATTTATAGTATCAACACACTTTTAACAACAGATATTATCAGTTGTATATTACATAGTTAATATATAAACCAACACACTTTTAACAACAAATATTATCAGTTGTATAGTTAATATATAAACAACATACTTTTAACAACAGATATTATCAGTTGTATATGAGTAAATTGCACGCTAATAGACAACAGATATGAAGTGCTGTTAAAGTTGTTGTCTATTCTCGAAAAAACATGACAATAGACAACAGAGCATAAAATCAGTTGTCTATTAGCGCAAAAACACGCTAAAAGACAACAGATTTCTTAATATCTGTTGTAAATATTAGTAACAACAACATTTTAGATAAAATCAGTTGTCTATTCAGTGTTGTCTATTGGTGAATTTCTTGTAGTGCTTCGTCTTCTCCCTTCTCCGGTTCTGCTCTGGATTTCTCGTCTCGGTCCCGAGAACCGTCAACGAATCTCTTCAAGGCTCCCAACCTCACCAACCTTTCAATTTCATTCTTCAAATGTCTTCAGGCGTTGGTGTCGTGTCCGTAATCATTATGGAACACGCAATAGTATTTTCCTTTCGGTCTTGTAGGCGCCAGTGATCGGTTGGGTGGAAACCTAAACGAGACAGATTTTTCTGTTAGTTGAAAAATTTGGGATCTGGGAACCTTCAACGGGGAATAATGGCTGTAATTCTCTCGACCCGGATCCATCCTCTGCTCTCCTCTGACTTGCAGAGGCGCTGCCATCATCCTCCGCCCACTTTCTCTTTCTCGTGTTGAGGTTGCAGATCTGTTTTCAGCACGCTTGGCCTTGCTTACATCTTCCAAATTAATGAACTTGTCTGCCCGGGCTAGTACCTCTTCAAACGTTGCAGCCAGCTTTTTAGCAAGTGATCTGAATAAGTCTCCTTCCCGCAATCCTTGCACCAGTGCACTAATTTTCACTTCTGCCGTAGCCGAAGGCACTTCCAGAGCGATAGTACTAAACATTTAATGAATGTCCTTAAAGATTCTTCAGCACCTTGCTTCAAGGTGAACAGGGACTGAGAGGTTCTCCTCTGTCGTCTCGCGCTGGCAAACTGGTGCAAGAACACGGAGCTGAAGTCGTGAAACGAATGAATACTATCTTCCGTTAGTTGCCCAAACCACCTCTGGGCGGCCTGTGTAAGAGTAGTTAGGAATACCCGGCATTTGACTCCGTCGGTGTATTAATGCAGAAGAGCGACATTCTCGAATCGCAGAAGGTGTTCATATGGATCGGTCGTTCCGTCGTACTCAAAGGTTAAGGGTTTAAAGCTTGCGGGCAGCTCATCCATCCGCACTGCCATCGCGAATGGACTTCCCCCGGGGACTTGGATCTGGCTGGCAGCACCAATCTTCTGTCGCAGCAGTTGTATCTCTCGTTGCATTTCTTCCATCTGTTTTCATACTTCTCGATCTTGAGAGCGCTGTGTAGAGGTATCCATAAAAGAGGCTTCAGGTGTTTGATATTTCCACTGTGGCGGGTGGCTATCTGCACTGTGCTCGGGGACCACCTCAGGCTAACACGACCGCATTCCTGGGGCAGAGATCTTTGTGCCCCGTGCCTCCACAGCCTCCTGCTTCCCTTCTCCGCCTCCTTCCTTCTCTTTCTCAGCAGCGGCTTTTCCCAAAGCTTTCTGTACGGCCGAGTGGATGAAGCTATCCAGCTGCTCCGGCGTTAAAGTCCATAGCCCTGGACCAGTCGACTCCCGCATTTCCTCCGATGTTCCTCTCATTCTCGACGTCTCTGGTCTTGCTACTTCTTGAAAATCTCCTTCCAGATCTCGTACTACTCGGTTTGCCATTAATTCTGCTATCTCAGGATAACCTCTCTAATTCTCCCCAAAGAGCAGGTGTGTGGAATAAAAGAAGATGTTCGATGCAATAAACAATAATAGTGGAAATCAAGCAAGACAAGAAGGAAACTCACTTCTCATCTCCAGAGTTCCCACAGACGGCGCCATTGTTGATATCTCAACAAAAATAAGCAAAAATGCAGATAACTAACAGGTATATTGATATTACTATAAAATGAGCAATACCCAAAACATATGTTAATGGAACAATGAATAGTGACTTGTTTCTCAGAAATAGAAGAGATATTCTTGGTGTTGGAATACAAGTGTTCAGAAAAATCTCCTTTAATAATACATATTTTCTCCTATTTATACTACTCTTCTACAAGGGGGCATTTCGGCCATTTCCTCTCCAGCCCTTACTTGTTGCCTAAGCCACTCTCCCTACTTCTTTTGCAGGGTACTTCCTTTATTGCCCTGAGTACACCCTTCCTTCTCCAGAATCTTCCACTTTCTGTTATTCTCTATGTCCACGTCAGTAGACCCCTATGGCATGCTTTCCATCATTGCCTTTGGATTATTATCCCCTACTTTGAGCGTACAAACTCTATTCGTCTGCTTCCGTTCGCCTGCTTTCGTTCGTCTGCTTCCGTTCGTCTGCGTTTTTGATACAGTGTCTTCACTTCTGCCAAGTGTGACTTTGGCGCTTCTGCACCTATGTCAAAATGCGCAGAACTCGTACGTCTGCTTCACAATCACGACGTTACCAGTTCTGCCAGATGTGATTTTGGCACCTCTGCAGTCATGTTTTTGCACATATGGGCGTTTAATCCAGTATTTCGTTGTTTTATAGTTAACATAATAATTGCAAGCATAACAGGCTATTCTTTATATTTTCCTTCTTCCCATATCACCTTCCTTCGGTGAGATAACACTTAAGATTGTTACAAAAACTTAGGTGAAACAAATATTTGATACCCATAAATCAAACTCTCTTCCACTAATTTATACGTGTAAAATGAATTATGGATTGTCAGTCGACCCGTTTCACATAATATGATTTGCAAAATGATTTTACATAAAACTCACTCCAAGATTGTATACATTAAGCATTTGCATCTTAAAGATTTATTCAACTTTTATTTTAATTAAATAATTTCAAGTTGATTATATTGGATAGACAAAAAAGGTCATTGGACGTTAGAAGAAGAACTCTTTAGAAAATTTGTAAAATTAGCCCAATGAGCGAAGGAATATATTATTAAAAAGGAAGGTTCATGAAATCGATCGATTATACTAAAATCGAGAAAAACAAATAAAATGATAGAAATGTGCACTAACAATGACACATTTGTCGTGCATGCAATAAAATTTGGTCCTAGAACCCACCAATCTCGATTTTCATCTGAATAATATGTGGTAAAATATTTTCAACTCAATGCCTAAAAACGCACGTGCATTTGGATAGTAGATCCAAATAATATGTATGTATATATATATATATATATATATTCCAACTAAATTATCAATTTTTTTATGACCACAATTATATTTCAATATTTCAGAAATTATAGCACTTGATTCGGAAATTTATTCGAATATATTTAAAATATGAGTTGGTCTCCTGTGCACCAAATACACATACAATTCGGATCGGGTAGGGTCGATTTGGATCCGCACATTTTTTTATTATTTTATTTATTTTTTCACTTCAGACTGATACCTCTTTATGATATGTGTGTGACTTTTATATTATATAAGTGTGACATTTATGTATAAATCCGCTGATTTATTTTGAAAATTTTCATTTTTTCCCAGTTATGGATCATAAAGATCATGATATTTGTACATAAAGGTTATAAAAATACAACATAAAGGTCTCAACCTGAAGCGAAAAAACTTAAAAATCTTCATATTTTTCTAAGTTACTCAACATAAAGATCATAATATATATATATATATATACATATATAAATAGCACACTTATATAAAATAAAAGTCACATCCTTACAACATAAATGTAACAATTTGAAGCGAAAAAAAAGGGAAAACCTAGATTTGTGGATCTAGATCAGACCCCAGTTACACCAATATTGATCCGGAGAATTTGCCTTCAAATTGATATAGCCTAACATGTAGCATAGTTAAATTGCTTCTAGAAAGAGATAGAGGAGACTGAGGGAAAAGGACTGTATGTCTTTTACACTCATAAGTATGTTTTTTTCTACTATAAGTATGTGATCTGAAATTTCATCACACGTACGACGATCACACGTGAGTATTATTGAATACTATAAGGGTCCATTTGGATGGGTGGATTTGAGGAGGGATTTGAAATCCATGGTAGCAAATCCACCGGTAGTGTTTGGATGGATATGGATTTGAAATCCATGATTTTCATTTTGAGCTAATTTTGGAGTCATTTTGGTGGATTTCAAATCCACTCAAACTTGAGAGGATTTGAAATTCACTCATTTCAAATCCTAAATTTCAAATCACTCTATCCAAATGGAGCCTAAGTATTTTGTTTAAAAAAACACTTTTTTCTCGAGAGCTCAATTATAAAATGTATGCAACACTATAATAAATGACGCATTTATTATTTCTTTACTGTCACTTTCATAATACTTAAAAAAAAGAAAAAAAATTCTTGTAAAGTAGAATTGATAAACTAGGCCCTTTTAGTATGATTCTTGGCAAATTCTTGTATGAGACCGTCTCACGGATCTCATTCCTTGAGACGGGTCAATCCGATTCGGTCAAAGTCAAAGTCAACGGTCAACAGTCAAAAATCAACGGTCAAAAGCCGACGCCGGTCAACGGTCGGTCAACTCCGTTGACCAAAAGTATTACATATTATATGTAAAAGTAGTACACAACATACATGAAAGTATTACATTATAAATGTAATACTTTTACTTTTATAAGGTAATACTTTTATGTGTATCATGTGTGACAAAGTTTTGAGAAATTATGTAATACTTTTGTGTGTTTTAGGTATTACTTTTTAATATACTATGTAATACTTTTGTAAAATAGTATTATTTTGGGTTTGGTTAGAGTGTATGAAAATATGTAACACTTTTATGTGTAATATGTCATATTTTTATATATATCATCTAATACTTTTGTAATATATTATACATTATATGTATATAATACAAAAGTATTATCCGATCTATAGAAAAGTATCACCTAATATACATGAAAGTATTACATTATGAAGTATTAAATGATATATAAAAATATATTATCTAATACACACAAAATTATTATTACATTATAAGAACATAACATCATGCAATATTTTTATGTGCAATATGTAATACTTATATGTGTAACATGTAATACTATTAAAATCAACAAATAATATTTTTATATACATCATGTGATACTTTTATGTGTAACATGTAATACTATTGAAATCAACAAGTAATACTTTTACGTATATCATGTAATACTATGAAGTATTATATGATATATATAGAAAAATATTGTCTAATACTCAAATGTAATATTTTTATGTACAACATGTAATATTATTGAAATCAACAAGTAATACTCTCATAATGTAATACTTTTGTGTGCAACATGTAATACTATTGAAATAAACAAGTAATATTTTTATATATATCATGTAATACTTTTATATGTAGTACGTAATACTAATTTAAAGTTTCACATGATACACATAAAAGTATTATGTGAGTAGAATAACAGTATTACATTATGAATGTAACACTTTTATATATGACATGTAATACTTTTATGTATAACATGTAATACTTTTTGGTCAACGGCGTTGATCGACCGTTGACCGGTGTTGACCGACCGTTGACCATTGACCGTTGACCGGGTCGCGTTGACCCGTCTCACGGAATGGGATCCGTGAGACGGTCTCACACAAGACTCACTCATGATTCTTTAGGTAGCTTCTGGAAATATTAAGAATTTAATAGGCCACATGTAATTGAAAAAGTAGGTAGCAATTTACAATCTTATTAATAAATCTGTTGATACTATTTGAATGGATATGAATTGAAATTTATCGCTTTTATTTGGATTGAATGATTTTGAATTTAATGGAATTACAAGCCAAATTTCATAAATCATGAGCTATCTAACAAACAATTCAAATCAACTGCGAGTATTATAATTCAAGTTGTATATTATCTTGTCGAATCCAGGACACTTTCACTGATCATTTTTAATGATACGTGTCAATTTACAATTCACGTTTCACATTAACATATAAATTTATGGAAATAGATTTCAGAATCCTTCTTATAAAAATTATCCATGAAAATAGATTTCAGAATCTGTCTTATAAAAATTATTCGTGAAACAATGTATTTTTATATACATTAAAATAATACTTTAATCTCTCTTAATATTAAGAAAATCACAAAAACTTGTGTGAGACGTCTCACGAAGTGTTTTTGTATGACGGATCCTTTTAACCCATGATGCAAACCTATTTCCACTAATTTACATGTAAATTGTGAAATTTGGATTGTAGGTTGACTCATCTCACGAATCATATTTCGAGACGTTAACCTAACAAAAATATAGCAATTAATATCTCCACCTATATGGAATTCATAGAATTATTCTCTCAAGAAATCAATACCAGCAGTTGCATCATAAATAGGGTCATTAATTAATTAAAAATTCAACAACCACCGCCCCGCCTCAGGGTGGGCCAAGTACAATCATGCACAGTGAGAGCTAGAAAACAATTTTCGGGTCAACCCGGTAGGAGACCCGACAAATCAAATCTTCAGCCCGTGGAGCAGTCAACCCGGCCCGTTCGGTCATGTCGACAGGGCCCGAACCCTCAGGCAATTCCCAATCAAAGCACTGAATCATAGTGCCTATGATAAGTAGCAGCTCCTGTATGGCCAAAAGCATTCCCGGGCAGCCCCTCCTGCCCGTTCCAAAAGGCAGCAGCTGGAAGTGCTGCCCCTTGATATCGATCGAAGCGTTGTCCTTCTCGAAGAAGCGTTCGGGCCGGAAGGAGAAGGGGCTGTCCCAACACTCGGGGTTCCGACCAATGGACCAAATGTTGACGAAGAGGAGAGTGCTCGCCGGGATGTTGTAGCCGTCGATGACGCAATCGGAGACGGATTTCCGGGCAAGCATCGGGATCGGAGGGTGGAGCCTGAAGGTCTCCTTGATGATGGCCTCAAGGTATGGGAGATTAGGGGCGTCTGATTCATCCATCAATCTACAAGATCCCACCACTTTCTGGATCTCTTCTTGTGCTTTCTTTAGTACCTTTGGGTTGTTCATCAGTTCTGCTATTGCCCACTCTGTGCTGATCGCCGTTGTGTCTGTACCAGCGGTGAAGAAATCCTGATTCGTTCAATTAATGAGAATTATTGGGTTTAAGAGAAAATTCTGACTACAAAATTTTGAGATTTGGATGGTTAAAATTTACGCTTGTTTTGTTATTTTAGAAGATAACAAATCAATATTGGCATAGACATGATTGCATAATGGGCCACTCATAATATTAAGGAGTGGGGATGTTAAACAGGCTAGCCTATCCGATTTCGGGCTAAACGGTCAAGCCAAAAGGATCTGATTTTAATGGATTACAATATTGTAAATCTAACATTAACCATGTCGGATTTTACGCTAAACGGTTCATAATCGAACTGTAAGTTAAAAGTTCCAAAATTATATATTTAATCTCAATATTTCAATTAAATGCATATCATAAGAAATTAGACATAAATTGCATATAAAATTAAATGATTTATCATAATAGAAATACCAAATAGTTTTAATAATAAGTATATGTACTCCAAAAACTATATTTTGTACTAAACAACTATTAGTTTATAAGCATCAGAATATTGGTAATGAGGTTCATAGCATAACACCCACCTCTTCATCAACATTAGATCCTTCAAAGTAGAAAGTGTCATTAATCAAATTTTCTTCATCTAAAATTTAGATCCTTCAAAGTAGAAAGTGTCATTAATCAAATTTTCTTCATCTAAAATTTATAAAATAATTAAAGTTAGTAATCATAAAAAACTTATAAATACTTAGTGGTGTATTCTAAATATGTAACCCTAAAATTTGAAAAATTAAATTAACCCAGATTAACCACAGGTCAACCCTGTTTGCCCACTGACTAGACGGTCTGAGCCAAAAAAACCCAGATTTAAACGAGCTCCTAATATATGAGCATAACCCTCTATTTTTTTGGTTTAAACGGGCTGACCCATCGGACCGTGACCCTTTTAACATCCCTATAAGAGAGGGTAAACTAATAATGATGTTTTAATTCGTTTTGTGATTTAAAAATATTGATTTTATTGGATTTGTGAAAGTTAAATCTTGAAATGGAGACCAAAATTAGTGTTAATGAACTCGAGCCCGAACTCGAGCTCGAACAATCAAGCTCGAATTCGAGCTTGTACCGAACTCTTTCGAGCTTTTATCGAGCCGAACTCGAACTTGGCTCGTTTGTCCTATTAATGAGCCTTATCCGAGCCGAACTCGAATGAATACCGAGCCCAATATTTTTCAAACGAGCTGAGCTCGAGCCCCATTCCTAAGGCTCGAACCGAACTCGAGCCGAACTCGAGCCCGAACCGAGCTCGAACAAGCCAAACTTGAGCCCAGTACTGTTCGGCTCGGTTCGGCTCGTTTACATCCCTAGAAAGTGACAAATTTATATATTTTGCCAACATTTTTTTTATTATGTATATATAGACATAGATATATAGATATAGATAGATTTTAGATTGGTACACAACCTTTATTATTAATAATTTTAATTTGAAATTAATTATAATGTTTGGTATTTCTATAATAGTTTTCAAACTTTTAAACATTTTATAGTCCTTTAGATTAAAACTTATTTTCCACATTTATATATCTATCAAAATTATAAACTAATTTAAACTTAGATTGATTTTTGACAATGTTTAAATTTAATTATTTTCAAAATTAAACTATATCATTAAGATATAGTCATATCATTTAAAATAACTTATTGTATTTCATCTTTACTCATATATGTAAAATTGAAGATAACTTATTATATAATAGTGTGTGTATATATCTGTATGTATGTGCGTGTGAATATATATATATATATATATATATGAGGCTTGTTCTAGAAGATACCTAAAAGTTATTTAGTTTTTTTTTTCTCTTTTTTTCTATTGGTTGATTGCTTTGGAAGGAAAATGGCAAATCTGAAATTTTCTCCAACTTGCTTACTTTTAGTATAACTAGCAGTATACCCGCGCGATGCACGCCTTATTATATAATCTAATAATTTTTATTATTGATGATATAGTGTAATTTATATATACTGTATCTAAAATGTTAAATCTTTATTTAATGTTTTTTGTAATCTATACTGTTATAATGTTAAATGATTTTTTTTATTTTTTTGTAATCAATTACTTATCAATTGATTTGAATAATCAAGATGACAATCAAATTAGTATTGGTAATATCTCGTTATATCTAAAAAAGCTTTCATCTCGATTTTTTTCTTTGATATTTATAACCTCCATTTCATGTTAGCTCATTCTCATTAAGTGAGAGTGGATATATATGAATTGCTTATATAGTATAATGGTTTTCATATTGATTTTTCTTCTTATTTCCATCACTATTTTTTTTTTCTTTTGATAATTCTAACCTTCATTTGATGCTAGTTCATCCTAATTAAATAAGAGTTATTATATATACATTGTTTCTATATAATAACTTTCATCTCAATTTTTCTTCTTATTTTCATCACCAACTTTTTTTTCTTTTGATATTTCTAACCTTTATTTTATCTAGTTCATTCTCATTAAGTGAGTAGGTATATATACATACATTGCTTAAATGCGAAAATGATTTTCACCTCAAATTTTCATCTTATATCCATCACTAATTTTCTTCTTCTTTTGATATTTCAAGCTCCATTATTATTCTTTTTGTTTTGATATTTTAAACCTCTATTTCAATAAGTTAGTTCATCCTCATTTAGTGAGACTTCCATCTTCATTCATGAATTGCTTATATAGAGGTAGGATAATGACTTGTAGATGAAGTCTAATTCTAATGGTTTGATATGAAAGTTTGATTCAAAATTGTTAAATTAATTTAGAAAATCAAAATGAAATTAAGAAAAATTACTAAAATTGTCCAATAATTTTTAGGATCTTGTCCAATAAGATACTCAAAAGTTTTTCTATTTATTTTAGTTTGTCTTTTCCCTTTTTTTCCTATTGGCTAATAGTTTTGCAATTGAATGACAATCGGTAATAATCAGCAACTATTGTCATTTTAGATATAGTATAGAAATGAATTTACATAATTACATTTTTCATATTCTTTTATGTATATTGTAATATTAAAAAACACCGAATGCTTATACTTTCTTCGTACATTACACATTACGTAGTATATACTTCTAACATAAAATACTTTCATATTAACTTCTAACTTCATAAAACTTTTACATATTTATATTATCTTAAACATTTATGTTTAAGTACATGAATTTCAAAATTTCTATTAAATATTTTATCACAAAATATATATTAAAATATAAAAGACGTTTTAAAAAGAAGACACGTGAGTATGTTAATATGAAAAAACAAATTTTCTACAATAAATTATATTATATAGATTTTATTTACTTTATAAACTTTTAACTTAAATGGTCTTTTATAATTTATAATTATTTAAAAAAATTAATAGTATGCGTAATATAAATACACAAAAAAGATAATTTTTATTTCTCTTTTCATTATAATTATTATTAATCAAAAAATTATATATATTTTTCTTTTATTTTTTATTATAATATTTGGTAGCTTATCAAGAAAGTCATGTAATTTAAAATTATTAAATTAATTTAGAAAATTAAAATGAAATCTTGAAAAATTAAAAAAAAAAAGAAATTATTTTACACATAATCAAATTGATGTGACATTTTTAGGAGGGAAAATGGCAAATTAGAAATTTTCTCCAACTTGTTTGCTTTTAGTATAACTAGTATTACACCCGTGCGTTACACGACTTATAATTTAGAATATTTCTATATTAAAAGTGTGTATTATAAATTTATTGAGTAATATTCATAATATGTATATATATATATAAGTCATAGATTGAAAAGTTTATATTCAATATATGACATGATCTGAAATATCTAATACTTTTATACTATTATTAATAACATTCAAATCATAATTATTTATTTTGTACTAACAACAATAACTATTATTGAAATAATGTTAGAAATTTTGTAGTTTGTAAATACTTTATGATTAAAAAGTGACTATTATATATAGTTGTTAACCTACAAATTTGTCGTTTGTTTTTTTATATGATTTGACTAATATTGACAATAATTTTTAATTAAAGAATTTAGCATGTATTTAAAAAAAATATAGCTTTAAAATTATTTTAAGGATTTTGAAACAAATTTTAGATTCTAAATGTGTGTGTTTTAAACAAATTTAAAAACTTTAAACGATCATCAGATTAATTATTTTTTCTAATTATTTCAACTAATACTCTATTATAAAATTGCTTATTAATAATATTTGTATTACGAAATATTTTTTCTAGATGTCATTTATATATGTTCGTAATTTATATATTACATTATCATTTAATTTCTCGATTTTACATTCTTAGATTCATTCATTTGACATTATTATTTTCAAAATTTTTATTACTTTTAAGATTTTTTATAGTTCTCAAAATTATAAACTTTTTCAAATTCTTATATGTATATATATATATATATATATTCAATTTGAAATTTTCAAATGTATTTTTACAATTTTACAAATAGATGTTCACTATTTGTAATCTTTAAAAGTTTTGACATTTGAATGTAAATTAAAGAAAAAAATATAAATGAAACAAACCATTTAAATACTTATTTGTCAACACATTTTTGCTTCTTTTCTCAACAATTACTAATTATCATTTGCTTTTAATAAGTATAATTAATTTAGAACTCAAGAATGTGAAGAGACATATTCTTGAAAACTACTCTTATTTTTGCTAGAAAAAGTTGCCCCTAGCCACCCTATATTAACTCTAGCTCTAACTTTTTATAAAATAATATTTTATTATTAAATTATTATAATAATAAAATAGTATGAAAAGTAAAAAAATGACCAACAAAAAATTTGTAATAATGATAAATAATAAAAATTATAATATTTGGAAATATCTAAAAGGAACTTTCCAGAAATAGCAGGTGAATTTGGGCTGAAAAATCCTTTCTTGCTATTTATAGAGAAGATCTTCTTTTTATATATATAGATATAAATATAGATATAAATATATATTAATTTTTAATTATTTATTTTTTAAACTTTTATTCACCTTTATTTTTAAATTATCTCTAATGATTTTCTTAACTAAATTTTGTTTTTTTTAAAATTAATTCAAGTCTATTTTCTAATTCGGATCAAAATATCATCTCGTTAAGAATATTTACGAGTGTCGAATCTCTGTCCATAACAAAAATCCTATAGCTACACTTAATTTACATCAATCAATGAAGCATTATATAACTTAAGAAAAGTTTAGAATAAATTATGGCAAAACACAACTTATAAAGTAATAATATTCGAAAATAAAAGGAGAAAAGGAAACATACCAAAATCAAAGCTTTGAGATGTTCTCTGCTGAATTTCACCTCAGAGTTGCCACTGTCCATTATATCCAGAAAGATATCAAGAAAATCCTTGGCCTCGCCGCCGCGGTGGCTCCGCCGGAGCTTCTCTCTGTCGGTGATAATCTTTTCCAGCAAAGCATCATACCTTCTCTGAATATCCTCCGACCTCTTCCTTATTCCCTGCAAATCGAAGTTCTTACAGAACCAGATGATATCAGCAGCATCGAACTCCCCGAAGATCTCCGTCACCTCCCGGATCACCGTCCTAGCCGCCTCCGCCTCGCCGTCTGTGGCGGAGCACCTGGTGCCGAGCATCATATTGGACATGACGTTGCTGGTGAGCTTAATGAGCTCCTCGGTGACATTAAAGCTCTCCCCGGATTCGCTCTTCTCCATGAGAAGCCGGAGAAAAGTGTGGACCTCGAAGGTCCTGATGGGCTGGAAATGGTGGAGGTTTCTCGCTCCGAGCAGCTCGTAGGTGCAGAGCTTCTTGATGTACTTCCAGTAGGGCCCGTATGGGGAGAAGGCGAAGGAGGAATTGTAGGTGACGATATCAATGGCGGTCGAGTGTTTGCGCGAGGAGAACACCAGCTCGTTGGTTTTGAGGAACTCTTTAGCCAGCTCCGGCGTCGACGCCACCACGCAGTTGATGGAGCCCAGCCGGATTTGCATCAGCGGGCCGTGCCGTTGGGACAGCCCGTGGAAGCTTTGGTGGAGTTTCGGGCCGAGGAGGTGGAGGTGCCCGATGATCGGAAGAGGGAACGGGCCCGGTGGGGAGGAGCGGTCTCCGGCGAAGATTAGGAGGAGGAAGGCGGCGGAGAGGAGGAAGAGGGCGGCGTAGAGTGTGGCTTCTACTAAGTCCATATTTATTAATTGTTGTGTGAATAGATGATGTTGTAAAGAGAATGCATGGAGCTATCTCATTTATATGTACTCTTTTTTCTTTCTAAATTACCTACGTTTGTTGGGTATTCACATTAATGAAGTGCATGGGTAGTTACATCTTTGTATCAATTAAGTGTTTGTTTGGTAGAATTTGTGGTTCAAGAATTTCCACCCATTTCTTTTATTTTGTATTATTTTTCAACACTAATCCAATTCATTTTATATATATATATATATATATATATATATTCGATCGGTCGAATATAAATTATGTAGTTATAGTATGTATATAAACTAGGTTAAAGATTTTATAATCCGAAATAAAATATCACGTGTAACGGATGCATGCAGATTTTGAGAGTGAGACAATGAATGTTCATTTTTGGAATTACTCACAAGATCGAATAAATCTTTCACAAAAATGATACTTCCTCCGTCCCAGTCGAATTTGCCTACTTGACATTTTCATTTGTTCCAATCCAATTTGCCAGCACATAAATGACAAAGAAATTATAAAGCAAAAAATATAAAAAAAACATTTTTTAATCAAAAAGTAAGCAAAATATAAAACAAAAAGTATAAAAAACATTTTTTTAATCAAAAAGTAAGTAAAAAGTAACCTAAAACAACAACTCAACTGCATTTTCTTAAGTTCCGTACCCGGTCCAAATAGGCAAATTGGACCGGGACAGAGATAGTACTATTTAATGAAAGAAAGGAAAATGTGGATGACAAGCTACCACCAAGTCTATTGTCCCTTCCAATTGGCACCATAGACTCATCTCTTGTCTTGATAATATGATGATGCCTAAATAATCAAGTGGGATAGAAGATATTTTATGGGCACTCTGTTTTGGGTTTAAATCATTTTATTAATTTGTTCTGCACTTTATATATACCTCGATTTTCATCCAATTTTAACTAAAATTTTTAAAATTTGTTGAATATTTGGTACATCAATTTTTGACTTCTCATAACAACGTGACTTTTTTCATTCAAATAATAAATATATTTTTCACAACAGAATATGATGTTCATGTTATGGTGTAAACAAGTCGAGTCGAGTACTGTTAGGCTCGGGCTCAACGTAAATTCAACCGAACTTATTTTTGTAATATTTGAGTTTGACTTCACAAATAACTCGATAAGCTCGAGCTCAGCTCGACTCGATACATGAAAAATATCTATGAAAAATGGGAAATTCAATTATAAACATTAAATTATTAAGGGTGTAATTGCTAATTTAACATACATGGAATTAAAACTATGATGTGGAAAATTCACATAAATGCAGAACACGAGGAGGTGCCAACTATTTATCTTATAGAGTCAGTTATGGGAATTTGGAAGACCGTAAGCCACAAGAACTTGGAAATGGCCCCTTCCCTAATGGACTTTCTGATTTTGTTGCTCCTCAACATCGAAGATAACATTCGACCACCAAACAGAAATTGACCACTAATTAACATCGTGCATCTATTTTCACTCATCAAAATTAAAATGCACTAAGATCAACTACTATTGACATTTTACCGCTTAAATTGAGGTTGCCCAACAACTAATAGTTAAATACTATGTGTGTGGTCAGCACTTTTTACAGAAGTCGACTCAAAACCAATTTTTACATCTCCAGTTCAGGGCCGGCTAGTTTGAGCTTCTTCGGACGGCGGCGATGGAGTCACATCTGACGGTCATGGGTGGCACCGGAAAATATGTAGACGATAAGCTTTTAATACTTTTCCGGCGAGCGAGGAAGCAGCAGACGGATGGGATGGAGTCGATTCTGCAGATTAGTGTTTATAGACTTTGTGAAAGATAGAAAATTCTTGAGTTGTGCGTGCATGGGCTTAATAAAATTAATGGAGACAAAAATGAATAGGGTTGATTAAATATTTTAAGTGATATTAATTGATTAGGTTGGCCCAACATATAATATCCCTTCTAGAAAGGGAAAAATTCAAATTTGGTACCCGAAAATAGGGTTTATTTTAGATCGGGTACCCTAAAATTCAACTTAATCAATTAAGTCCCTAAGTTTTACAAAATCAATCGGAAATGGTCCCCGCCGTTAAAAAACCGTCCAATTAGACGGAAGTTAACTGCCTGAAAACGATTTAGAGCCAAAATTAATTTGTAACCCTAATTTCTTCCCCAATTTCTTGCGCAGCCCTAATTCTTCCCCCAAATCACTGCTTTTCCTGCGATTCTTCAAATCATCATTAACCCTAGGCCACTTCGACAAGAAATCGACCATCACTGGAAGCTCACGACCCCCGCAATCCTCGTTTGAGCTGTTAAAGATCAGAGCATTCTCATGGCAAGAAGAAGCTCCACTGGACTGAAAAACACACCACATTATGGTAAGTTCTAATTTTTTGCAAAGTATATTGCTAAAATGTATGGGTTTGCTGCCTAACTGGTAATAATGTATGTGTTGTGCTATAATGTGGATTTTTTCTTCATTTTTCATAATGCGGCCAAAACCAGAGCTTAATTGTTGTGTTTTCTGCATTTTATGCATTTTTCTGCATTTTTCATATGGCTGCTTTTATGCTTGCAATAGATGGGATTTCATATGGGTGCATTTTTCTGCTTTTTCTGCTTTCATTGGGCCAGAATGCCTAAAATGTGCAATTATTTTCTTATATGCAGATGAGCCTACTATGTTTACCATGAAAGTGCATCATGGTGGTACAATGTGGTTAGATGAAACCAGATATAGGTATTATGATGGGGGGTTGTGGATTATTTTGATAATGTAGATGGTGAGAAGTTAGGGTTAATTGAATTGAGTGAGTTTGCCACTGAATTAGGTTATGATCCTGATAAAATTATGTGGTGGCATCAGGTTGGGGTTTGTATACAGGATAGTAGAAGACTGACCTCTGTTACAGCTGTGTATAGGACAATGGACTATATCCCTAGGAATAAGGAGGTTATTTTCTACATAGAACACTTAGATTCATCTCCAGCTTTTGATAATGCACCTAATCCTGTAGCACCCTCAAATGATGAACCTAATCCTGTCAATATTGATAAGGATATTGACATTTCTTTCTTGAATGAACTTATGGTTGAAGATGAAAAAAAAAAAGAAACTGAATTGAGTGATGATGATAATTCATCTGATGAGAATGAAGATGTGTTGTTAGATAGTGATTATGAGATGGAAGAGGATGATAAGTTGTATGATGAAAATGTGGACAGTGATGTTGAGTTTGGGGGTGTTGAGGGTAGTGGTAGGAAAATGAAATATCAGTTTGTGAGTGATGAGGTTAGGGCTATGATTGAGGGTGATGTTGAGGTTGCTGCCAATAGCAGTGATTCACTAGAGAGTGTTCAGGCTAGTGATGAGGATGCTATGCCCAAATTTGCCAAGTTTAACCCTATAACTGAGGGTAGAAAACCAGAACTTAAGGTTGGTCTCATTTTTTCAAGCAAAAAAGAGGCTAAAGAGTGTGTTGAGACCTTTTGTTTTAAGAGGGGGATGTCTTTCATTATTGACAAGAATGACAATAGGAGGTTGGCAGTCAAATGTAGGAAAGAGGACTGTGATTGGTATGTTTATGCCTCACCTATGAACAAAGACACCAACTCTTGGCAGATTAAGGTGTATAGACCAGAACATACTAAGTGTTCTTGGACCTACAAGAACCCCAGTCTGACCTCTTCAAGGATAGGGAAGTATTTTCTGGATAAGTTTAAGAAAAACCCTAAGCTAGGGACCAATAAGTTCAGGACTGAAGTGTGCTCTAAATTGAAGGTTGACATTTCCAAGCAACAAGCATATAGAGCCTAAAAAAAGGCAAAGGAAATGTTGGAGGGTAGTTTGAAAGAGCAATTCAGTAGGCTTAGGGACTATTGTGATGAGCTACTTAGGTCCAATCCAGGGTCCACTGTGGTGTTGAAACTCTTAGAGGATGAAAGCCAGGGAACATTCCAGTTCCACAGATTATATATATGCTTTGATGCATGTAAGAGAGGGTTTCAGGCTTGTAGGAAGGTCATTGGGTTGGATGGGTGTTTCCTAAAAGGGCACCAGCAGGGTCAGCTTTTGACTGCTGTGGGGGTTGATCCAAACAACTGCATGTTTCCAATAGCATATGCAGTTGTTGAGAGTGAAACAAGAGACTCTTGGGTCTGGTTTCTAGAGCTGTTAGATGGGGATATTGGTTTTCATAACCAATATGCATGGACATTTATGAGTGATAAGCAGAAGGGCTTAATTCCAGTCTTTGAGGAGGTAGTGCCCAATGCAGAGAATATATTTTGTGTCCAGCATTTGTATTCCAACATGAAAAAGGATGGCTTTTTGGGGGTGGCATTAAAGAGAGCACTTTGGGCAGCAGCAAAAGCAACAAGGGTGGAGGAGTTTGCTGAAAGGATTGAGGAGTTAAAGAAATTAGACAAGAGAGCTTATGATTGGCTAGTTGCCAAGCCAGCAAGCCAGTGGAGTAGGTCACATTTCAACTCAGTTCCAAGATGTGACATTCTAACTAACAACATGTGTGAGAGCTTCAACTCACTCATTCTTTCAGCAAGAGACAAGTCAATCCTCACAATGTTGGAGATTGTTAGGAACATTCTCATGACAAGGTTGCAGGTGAATAGAGATGAGTCCAAAAAATGGGATGGTGAGGGCATCTGTGCAAGAATCAAGGCTTTTCTACAGAAAAACATGAAGAAGACAGGTGAATGCATCCCAATGAAGTGTGATGACTGGCATTATCAAATCTTGGGGTCATATCACCAACATGTTGTTGATTTGGCTCAAAGATGTTGTAGCTGCAAAAGATAGGACTTGACAGGAATACCATGCACTCATGCCATCTCAGCTATATGGTGCAAGAATGAGGATCCAAAGAGTTATGTGCATGACTACTACAAGGTGGAGGCTTACAAGATGGCATATGAGAACCCCATCATTGGGATCTGTGGTCCTAAATTCTGGTCCAAAAACAGCTTGCCTCCACCTTTACCACCTAAAATTCAGTCCAAGGCAGGCAGACCAAAGAAGGTGAGGAGGAGAAATCCAAATGAGCCTCCAACATCTGATGCTAGTCAAACCAGGTTGAAGAGATTCCAAAAGAAAACATCTTGTAGAATCTGTGGTGGTAAAGGGCACAATAAGAGGACTTGCAAGAGCAAACAAAGTGCTCCACTGGATGAGGGATTGCAGCAGCCTTAGGAGGTGTCATTGACTTCATCCCAGCCATTTGATGCATCTGAAACTCAAGGAGTTAGCCAACCCACTGAAAGAGTTCCAAAGTTAAGGGTAATACCACACATTGTAATTCTTACCTTGTATTTTATAACATTTATGTTATTTGGGTGTTGAAACTGATATTCTTACATTCTTCACAAGTTAGAAGAACACTTGGAGAGGTGTCAGCAGGGCAGGTTGATGAGGATATAAGCTGTTCAGTGCCACTGCAGGTTGAATCATCTCAACAGGGGCACAGTTCTATCCACCCTGCAAATGAAGAAACTTCTACTTACCCTGCAAATGAAGAAACACCCCCAAATATGGTAAAGATAATTGTGAGTTATGTGTTTGGATCCACCTTTTTCTGCACTAATAATGTGGTTTATGTCAATTTTATAGGCTGCTAACCAAAAAGCAAAGAAGTCAAGGGCTAGAATGTCAGCAAACATCCAAGGAACCTCAGGTGGAACTCAAAATGTGAATGTGAGTTATTTCTTCTCATTAAGCCAATGTTTTACAGAAAAAACATGATTATGAGTCATCTTATATATTGACTACAATGCTAGGTTATCCAATCAGTTGGTATGAACGGTCCAGTGCTTGTGAAAGGAGGTGTAAACTACATCACACTCTCCAATTTGAATGAAAGGGCTTACAAGAAGAAGAGGGGAGAATCCTCAAAGAGTGGTGGAATTGGGAACAAATGAGGTGGTGGAAGTGGGAGTGGAAAGAAATGAGATGTTTTGTTCTTGTATTATTTCAATTTTAGCTTATCTGATAATGAATTGTGAGGAACAGTTTCTGTATTTGCTTATTTGATGTTGGAGTTTATGTATTTGAATGTATGCCTCTTTGGATTGATGAACAATTTATGTATCACAATGTACTTTGTATTATTGGTATTAATATGAATATGTTTCATCATTGTTGAGTTTGCAATTCCTTTTCCTTGCAATTCCATTCCTTGCACTTCCTTGCATCATGTTATTAATATGTATCACAATCAGTTGCAAACACATTACATTTGGTTTGTTCCATTTTGCCAGAATGCAGATTTCCACATTTTTGCAAACACTTGCAATTCACTTCAATAATGTAAACCAAAAAACACTTCAATTACTAACACATTACAAATCTTAATTGCAATGCAATTTGGTAAAAACTTCATTTCCAATAACATTGTCCAAAAACTGAAATTACGCATCCAACATCCATTCATCCTACTCCTCTACACATTATAAACCACAAACAAAACAATGATCAAAATTACAACAAACTTCTTTGCAAATTTGTACTTTTTCTCCACTTCCCCTAATTTTTTCTCCAAAGCACTGATTTCATCCTTAATTTTCATTTCTTTGACTGCAGTCATTCTCTTCCCTTCATTGATTTCTTCCTCCATCCTGTCACATTTTCTCAGCAATCCAGGAATGATGCTTTTGGACCTAACACAGATTTCATCATCAAACCATTTGAACACTTCACAATACCCTACTTTCTGCATTGCCATATACAAAACATCAAGTTTCAGAATCGACCAAACAAGAAGAAAAAAAACAGAAATTCAGTGCAAATTCGAAGTCAAAAAAATGATAATAAACCTTACCCCATAATTTGGGCAACACCAATATCTCCTCCCTGGAATATCTTTCGACCAAGAGGTCTTCAAAGGCAAGTCAAATCCACATTTACATTGCTGCTGTGTTTGAAGCCTCTTTGAAGAATTCCAGCTTGAATATGACGAAGAATCGCTATTTTCAGACATTGCAAACAAAGGTTGAGGATCTTGAAGTTCAGAATTGAGGAAATTAGGGTAGAATCAATCGATTGTGGTCCAGAATCGATCGATTTTGAGGTGAGGAAGGGCTGCGCAAGAAATTGGGGAAGAAATTAGGGTTACAAATTAATTTTGGCTCTAAATCGTTTTCAGGCAGTTAACTTCCGTCTAATTGGACGGTTTTTTAACGGCGGGGACCATTTCCGATTGATTTTGTAAAACTTAGGGACTTAATTGATTAAGTTGAACTTTGGGGTACCCGATCTAAAATAAACCATATTTTCGGATACCAAATTTGAATTTTTCCCCTTCTAGAAACCTCCACCTTCTTTAGGCCCAATATAGGCTACCATTAGAATGGTCCACTATTAGAATTAAGGGCTACATACCCATAGCCCTATATAGTAGAATGGTCCAATATCAAATCATCCCTTAGATTCTGATATTTATGGTTAGTTCTTATTCATTACATTTGTTCTTAAATAATTTCAATTCTTTTTTTAAAAAATTTTATTTCAATAATTTCTGATTTTATATCAATATTTATAAGTGGTTAAAGTATAACTTTTTCTAGGATCACATATATTTTTAACCAAAATTTAATTTTACAATTAATCTTGCTTACTATTGTCGATTGTGATTTTGTTACTATTTTTAGTTTGTTAATTATATTAGTTTAAATCAAATTTTCTATTTATGGTGAAATTTTAAATAATAAAATGTCCACGATATTATAATACAAAACTATTTCATTTGTCTTCCAAGTGTTCTCATCTTTGTTCGATTTTCAAGTTTTAGTGTTGAATATTTTCCATTATTCAATTCAAAATTTATTACAAATTCGAAATATCAATCCCAATGACGATAAGAATATGAATATTAATATGGATATTTTGAATTCAAAGAAATCATGAATATTGATACTGGAATGATTCTAAGATATTAAGAATATTTAAATTTTGTACAAATATTTACTAATTTTAAAATTATTTCAATAGATTCTTAATATTTTCGATATGATAAATGATGAATGTTGATACTGGAATAGTTTTAATACATTACGAATATTTAAAACTTTCTACAGATATTTAATAATTTTAAAAGTAGTAAGTTTGATGTGAAACGGTCTTACGGATCATTTTAAAATAAGATGAGTCAACCCACTATTCACAATTCAAATATAAATTTGTAAAAATAAATTTGGGTAATGGGTAAATGATCCGTCTCATCCGTAAAACCGTCTCAAAATAAGTTTTTATTATTTTATAATACCATCATTCGTATTCTAATTGATTAAGTAGAGTTTATTTAGAAAAATCAAATATTTTAAGTTATTAATAAAATGGAATGTATTAAGTTAGATATCCATGAAACTGTCTCATTCAAATATTGAATATAAAAATAATTAGTGACATAATTTGAGATTGAGAGTTAATATTAATTCAGACTTGTCACATTTCACAAATTTTATAAGGCAAAATCTTATATACGCCTAGCCCTAGGGCACATAGAGACACGAATCTAGGTGTTATATATATGCTCTTCGCGTGTTATATATATCTTCTATAGGTGTTATGGTTCTTGATGTTATAAATATACTCTACAAGTATCATATGTATATAAGAGTATACATGTGATACCTGAAGAGTATACATGATACCTGTAAAGTATATATTTAACATCATATGATGATTAATTTGGGGGCACCATGCCCTTTGGGGCACACAAGTGTCACTCATTTTATAAAAGTGACCGCGCTGTCGCGACGTGATAAAATTAATTAATCTTCCCTATCCTAACCAACTAGTAGTTAAGGCAAGTAAGAGTCGATCCTACGGAGAGTGACAATTCAATTATGTTTACTTATATCTAAATTCAAAGAAACAAGAAATATGAGAGTTATCAGATTGATTGATAATTAAACTAAAAGTCACTAAAGATCTAGAAAACAGATTAAACGGAAACCAATTGATAAAAAGCATTCCAGTCAACAGTTCAGTTTTCCCCCAATATCAATTACGCCATAATCAATGTTACCCCCTCTCTCAGATTATCATGAAATTATTACCCCTAATCTAACAACAAGCTCTGTTAAATCGAATCGTCTCTTATGATTAGTTAAATTAGGATAAGATCACTAATTAACCCTATTTAATTGAACAACCTAGAATAAGCTCTCTAGATTTAATTCATTAAATGCATTGATTATCAAGACGATAGGGTGAACTAGACTCCAAATACAGAAGTTCGATTTGATAATCTAGGATTGTGTTACCCTAGATATGCGCGACCTCTAGTTTACTGCCATTGAAAATTAAACCACAACAATTAGGATTCATGATTCAAGATTCTAGCAATCAATTATCAAACACTCAACCTAGGTGGCCAATCTAAATCAAGCATCAATAATTGAAATCATTCATCACAGATAACACAATCAATTCCAATCAAAACATCGAGAGGGAGAAACGGGATTAATTAAAACATAAAAAGATAATTGGGTTCAAACATCCCTGCTAACCGGAATTAAGGAATTAGCAAATCGTCATCTCGATCGAATCCACAAAAGTTGTTGATTGATCCATAAAGAAAAAGGAATAAAGCGAAAAGATCTTTGTAAAATAATTCTCTCTCCTCCAAAACTCTTGTATGCTTCCTAACTTGGTGCTTAAGTTGGACAAAAACCCTTCTTTTACAAAGTGATTTGAGCCTCCTTTTGCATAAGTCCATTTTTCTCCTTTAAACTTTTATTTCTTCCAACATTTGGACTTTTTAATTGTTGGACCTTCTCTTTGATCTTAATTACTTTTGGGCCTCGGTTCAACTAACTCCAAAATACTTCAACAAACCCCTACAATAGTCGAGAAAATAAAACATGAAGTATCTCGAGTTCAAAAGCACATATAGGTACGAAAATAATGCATTCAATCAAATAAAAGATGATAGAAATCCAATTAAGTCAACAATTAAATGCATGTATTTTCTACCTATCAAAAAGATTACCTCATGAATAATTGTCGTGAATTGAATTTTCATTACCCGCAAGTTAAATCATTCTTAATAAATTTATAGGTGAACTGTGAATAGATTACATATCACATAAAACTAAGAGAAAATAGCTCAAATTACCACAATATATATAATGTTATAACAATAATACCATATACTTTAACTTTTTGTCTTTTCTACCACAGAATATAAGGAATTATACTTTTCTACCACAAATTTGACCGAGTCCAACTTAACAATCATTGAATGATTGAGTAGTTGAAATATATTTACTTGAAATTACATTTACTTTTGGAATCTTATTTTTACTGAATTTTTTTTACTTTTCAGAGTGATTTGAACTATCGTTCACGAAATGCACAGAAATTGCAAAATTCATCTATTTAATGAGTGATGAAGATTCATTTGTTGCTCACATTCGTAATTTTTTTCCATAGAGTTTCAAAAGTTGAAGGATTAAGAGAAAAAAAGTACAAGAAATACCAAATTAGGGTTAGCCCTGTATAAAAATTAAAGTTAGCCGAGTAACTAGTTTAAGGTTAGCCGAGTTAGCCGTGGTCCGAAATTAAGGTTAACCGACTAACTAGTTTAGGGTTAGCCGATTAACAATGTTAGGGTTAGTCGAGTAACTGTTTTTAGGGTTAGCCGAGTAACTGCTTTTAGGGTTAACCAAGTAACTTTTTTAGGGTTAGCCGAGTAACTGTTTTTAGGGTTGGCCGAGTTACTTTTTTAGGGTTAGCCGAGTAATTGTTTTTAGGGTTGGCCGAGTTACTTTTTTAGGGTTAGCCGAGTCACTTCTTAGGGTTAGCCAGTTAGCCGAGTCACCTGTTAGGACCTCTTGAGTCACTCGTTCAACCCTGAAGCAGTGACTCGTTCAATCCAAATTTGACTCGTTCAACCCTCAGAAATTTGCTTAATAAATCCAATTCCATTTGTTTTTCAGATTAATAAAAAAGAAATGTCTTTCTCAATTGCGGTAGGCCATTGGGAATTTAAGGAAATAATATTAAATTTAAGAATTTTTAATTAAATTCAAAAATCATAAACAAACAAAATTATGACAAACTGAAAATGACTGAAAAGTGGCTGACATAATTTACTTTTTCAGAAATTGTGGTATTTTGAAATATTTTATTATATTTTATTATATTTTTGTATAGACTTTTATATTAAATGATATATTTGTATTATTTTATATCAACTAGTATTTACCCCGTGCGATGCACGGATATAAATTTTAAAATAAACATTTTTATATAAATACAATGTAAATAGAATTTTATATATAATAATATGTTTAAATACATATAAAATATACGAATTGAATGAAATTGAGTAATATCTTATTCAATATTGGTATTGGTAATGTAATTTAATAACATCTAAAAACTTTGTTTAGAACTGGTATATAATAAATTTTGTTACATAATTTTTTATTAGTTTCTATTGTTATATAATGTTGAAAGTGATTGAAAATGTCAATATTAAAACTAATAATATAAATTTATAAGAAAAAAATAACTAAAATAAAAAATCTTACAAATGACAAATTTGGAACCTTTTTTTTATTTACAAATTATGGTGTTCTTATCTCTCACGGTCTCACCATATTTTTTATACATCAAAATTTTTACTTCTAAAACAAAAACATATAATTGACCACGACTAAATATCTTTACTTCAAGAAAAGTCCGACATGAGATTTTAAATTATAATATTTTAAAATTCATTATAAAAATAATACATATTGTAATATATATATATATTATTAAAAAAGATCATAAGGTGATCAAATTGAATTACATCAGTATAAATTGCTAATTTTCGAAATATATCATACGATATTTAAGTTTAATAGTTGACTTATATTGCAATATATTGTATCAACATGTGTAATATTACATTGAGGTAATATTTTTGATTTATTAATATTTTTCCAAATATAACTTGAGAAATCAACCTTACCATATATATTATAAAACAATATAACTATATATTTTAAGAAATATTTAAATTAACTAAAAATCTCATATTACGTGCATATACCAATTATTTTTTTTCAACTTTTTTTTATTAATATAAGTTAGATGAAAAAAAGTGGATACTTAAAAATAATATTAACATGTATATATAAATTACAAAAAAGATCAATGATGTCTATATTTCAAGAAAATTGAAAAGTATATATATTAAATATCAATATTTTTTTTTATTTTATATTTGACAAAAGAATAATTGACAATTAATATTCATAATTTACATATAATTCAAAGTACAAAAAAAAACTGAAAACGCTAATAAAACTCTAATTTCATCCATTATATTTATACATCTATAAATCAAAATAAATCACTATATATTTAATCTTAACAACATAGATGTGCATCATTTTGAGAGCTAAATCCAAAATCAGATTTATTTCCCCTAACATATTACCTTTCAAGCTTTCACTATCTTGATTGCTAAGTCAAAATCAATTAATATTTTTTTAAAATTGATGAATATGTACTCTCAAGTCGCAAGCCTAAGATTTCTTCAGTTATTACCTGCATATAAGAAGTGATCAACGCTTTTATAAAATTAAATTATATTGAAGTAAAAATAATCCATATATAATACTACGATGATAAAAAAAAAAGTATAATAAAAATCATATAAAAAATCAAAAAAAATTGAAATAACACAAATCAATCGGATAACATATCATAGAATCTCATATCATTCAATAGTGAATTATCTTTATATATAATTCTGTATAATGGTAAACACTAAATAAAAACCAACAATAATTAAATATCCATCCACATGATCCTCAAATATAATAATTTTATAACAAAACAAATAAAATAAACATTAAATTTATAATTTTTACCTCTAAGGATGTCTTACACTTCATAAATCGTTCAAAAGTGATACGTAAAATAACAAAATGAAAGCGAGTGAATGAAACCAAGATAAATTTGTATTATTTATAATGTATGATTATTGATTATATCAGGTAATTACCATAATTTAAGATTTAAGATAATCAATTTAAATGTTCATTTTAAATACATATTTTGTGATATCTATATACGCTAGTTTAATTTGTAGAATCAATGACAGAATAATTATATATTTCAAATAGTGCAATATAATTAAATAATCAATGTATGTTAATGATAATATAATTATATACCTCAAATATTCTATAACTCACAATGGATAGAGTTGTGTTGCATTTACTTACGAAAAATTAATATTCAAATCTGAAATTAAAATGAATAATTACTTACAACAATTACCACAATAATTTATAAATAATCAATACCATAATTTAGGAAATCAATAATTTTATTCCATTTAAATCTTCACTTTTAAAGGAAAATATTTTTATTTCCTAATTATATAAATAGATGAAATTTATTTTATCATATAGATTCATCATTCTATTTTTATTTATAATATGTGGCTTTTGGATGAAAAATTATTGTCATACTGTATTAGACAATATTTTTATTTTTATATAAATAAAGATAAAAATATATTCATCCTTCACGTCAAATGTTTATATATATGCATAACAAATTATTTAAAATTTTAATAAACATAAATCCCATAAAAATTATATTTCACAATTATGAATAAATATGAATTTTATTAATATATATATACATATATATCCCACAAATCATGCAAATGTCATCTTACATTTCTATGTGATATGTTATTCTGATTAGATATTTTTTATGAAAAAAATAATCAATATAAATCTTTCCTTTTATAAATGATAAATAATTAAGTAGACATATGTTAAGTGAAGAAAGATGTGTCATCTTGAAACAAAATTCAATATATGTATTATGGCATTTTATTGTGGAGTGATCAATTATAATATATATATATATACATATTATTCATTTGATTATTAAAGCATATCTATATTTATATTATTGTAAATGATCAATGTTTATATTATTGATGATATGATGTAAATAATATTTATATACATTATTTAAATCATATCATAAATATATCAATTGAAATTTAATAATCAAAGTTGACTTACCATATAGACAAATATGTGGAAAGATTTTTTTGCCATATCACTTCCATAGATATATACATCATCATATTAAAATCATATGATAATATTCCATTTGCATTTAAATTCATTTATATATTGTATCTTTTTATATATTAGTAGAAATTAAATACCATTTATCATTTTCATTTATTTAAATAATGTAATTATTCATTTAAATTGAAAGGTGTATCCACACATAACATCACTAAATTTTTTCTTGCCTAAATAATTAAGTTTGACTTTTCTTAGAAAATAGAATGCAATTAATATACTTAATATATGTATATAAAATAAATATATAATTTATTTACATAAATAAGTAGTTTTAGGCGGAAAAATTCTTACTTTCTTTTTTTGGCAATGTTTGTGTTTTTATATATATAAAGATGGGGTAAATTGGTTAGGAGTTAGTACTTCAAAATACCACTTTGGATATAACAACATAAAATTTTGCCATTGAAGATAAAACATTATCACAATATACCATCAAATATAACTTAATATAACATTCTACCACATTTTTCAAATAAAATTACCTCATTACCCTTGTTGACTTTCCAAAACCAATTTTCCAAACCTTTTCATTTTTATTTTGATTCTCTTATCCATATAATTAAATCTTGATCCAAACAAAATATATTTTTATCAGGCCCAACATGCTTCCGTAAAATAAATTAATCCGTTAGAGATTATACCTTTCTTCGACCAGAACAGCACCGGGTGAGGTGGCTCGCAACACCACCAGCTGGAAAATCACTGCCCCTAAACCGTTTTACGAACAGCTCCTCATTGTTCAACTTCACTCTCTGGGAAGTTGGTCTACAAGTTATCCAGCTCCTTCAGCAACTGCCCAGCACAACCTTGGTTCGTTTCCTACACCAGGTGTACAAGGTGATCCTTCCAACAGATAAACAAATCGAACGAAGACACGTTGAAGCAAAAGCCTCTCTTTTATTAAGAACTAATAAATATTTATTACATCATCTATAAACTCCTTTTGGGAGGAGAATATAGGATCAACCTCTCATTGAGATGGCTGTAACTCGTTTGTACATAAACTAAAACTGAAACTCAGAAAAATTTAAACTATTACAGAGACTATATTGTTTTGAAGAAAACTATGGAGAATGGTTGATGTCCTTAGCTTCCTTCTGCTCGTCCATTTATAGATGGAAATCCAGACTCGAAATTTGGATTTCAAACTTGCTTTAGCCAGCTGTCCACCTTTTCTGAGTGGATCCTCCACTGAGTGCATGATTGCCAGCTTTTCATTCTCGTGACTCATCCCATGTGAAATTGTCGGGGAATCTGCTTTTTCCTCCCGTGACTTTCTCGCATGCGATGTTGGTGGGGCGTGACTCAGCCCATCTTATCTCTGTCGGTGAATCTTAGAAATTCGGCCTTCGTGGTCCCCGCGGATAAGACTTCTTTTGGGCAGGCCCTTTGTCCTTTTCTGCCCCTCTTTCTCGTCGGTCGGGTTTGGGTCGAAACCCTTTCCCAAACTCGGGTTCTTTCTGCTCCGGACACGCTTGGCAGACATGATCTGTCCATCGGCCAATATGTGCCATGTTACAGAATTTCCGGTAAGTTTCTTTGCTTGCCGGAATCTTGTTTTCCCAAAGGATCCTTCCTTTTGTTTCAAAAAGATCCTCTGCAAAGCTCGTTGTAGTTCCTGTCATGGAATTCAGCAGAAAAGACCCATTTGCTGAATTCTGAAAGAACTTGAATGGGTACTTGACCTTGTCCATTTCAGTTAGACAAACCCATAATCCCCATGCTCGTCGGGTAGAAGCTTCATCCTCTGAAAATGCTCCTACAAGAATTGGAGTATCTTCTGGATCCGCCGTCTTAATGTTTTTCAAGGCGTTTCCGTCTGGTCTCCTTAGCTTGATGATATGAAAGGCTTCATGGAAACCTTTCTTGGCTGGTTCTGGAGCTGCACTTAAGAAATACAATTCCAGAATATCTCCTCTGGCCAAATGTGGATTGTTGGCCCAAGTCTCGTGCACAGCTGTCCCAATCCATTTCGGAAGTTTCGAAATTTCTGGGAACCCTGGTGAGACGGTATAGATTGAAGCAAGAGCTCCAAAGTTATACCATTCTTGTACATCGTTTGGATGACTTCCAGGTTTCATCCAAACTCTTGGGTACTTTCCAGAGATATCAATGATTGTTTTCTCTGGATGGATACCCCTCCTGGTAATCAGCTTCTCCCACTGCTTCTGGTAAACCTGCATAGGGGAAACTAAATTCTCGTCAGTTTGAACCTTAGTTTTGCCTGTCTGTGGCCTAAGATTCAACTCTCCCTCTTTAACCCCAGAGGTGCTGGGTTGACTTGAAGACTCGGGTTTTGACACCGGAGCTTCAACTTTTGTCCCAGTTGGTGCATCCTCAAGGAATGCATCATCTGCAGAACTCTCGGTTATGGTATTTGAATCCATAACAATCGGGTTAGAGGCCCGCTCTCTTGTTTCCTTCTTTTGCACCGTTGGAGATGCCGCCTGAAGGATAGGTATTTGTAGCACATTGAACAATTGTTCATGTGCATACTGGCATGCTCGTATATGATTAGAGACGGATCTCTGATCAGCTTGTTGAAGTCGTCCAGCAACTTCTGCCTTGATACATAAAGTATCAAAACCTCGTTGTAGGCTCTCCAGGTTGTCCCTGAGATGCCTGACTCGTTTGAGGACCTCGTCAGCGACGTGTCCTTCCATCTCGTGTTAAGAAATCTGCAAGAACATTTTCATGAGATTTCACAATGACAATATCGTAATCATAATATTGACATTCAGCTTGCCATCTTTGTATCCTAGCTTTTTCTGGTTTAGATTCAATTTTATTTTTCAGAAAAGCTTTGACACTAGAATTATCGATCTTTAGGATGAACTTCTTGGCAAGTAAGAATAAAGGCCATTTCTTGAATGCCTTTCTGACTGCGAAGAACTCCTTCTCGTTGATATGCCATTTGGCTTCACTGTCTGTGAATAACCCACTGCAGTATCTGCATGGCATTTCTCCATCTGGTGTAGCCTTCATTAGAACTGCTGCCCACCAATAGTCACTGGCGTCTGTGTAAAGAACCAGTTCATCCTCGTCTTGGGGTATAGCAAGTTTTGGAAGTCGTTGACAAACCTCCTTAAGTTGCTTTATCCCTTCTTGGTGTTTATTTTCCTAGATGAATGTTGCATCCTTCTTTAATAATGGGCTAAACACCTTCCTGTAATTTGCCAAATTGTTTATAAACATCCCAGCAAAGTTAACAACTCCAAGAAAACTTTGAAGTTGTTTCTTGTCTTTGAGGACATCTGGAAATCCTTGAATCTTTTCCACAATATGATTTTGTAGGATGATTCCAGATTCATCGATCTGAATTCCAAGGAATTCGATCTATCTTGTAGCGATCACTGCCTTCTTCTCAGAAAGCACTAATCCTTCCTTGTGACAAACATCTGAAAAGATTTCCAAATGCTTGAGATGTTCTTTCATGTTCTTAGAGGCGATGAGTATATCATCGATATATACGAACATGAAGCTGAAATAATCTTTGAAAAGATTATCCATCTTTCTCTGATATATCTGAGGAGCGTTTGCCAATCCCATGGGCAACACGTTCCAGATATAATGTCCTTGTGGTGTGGAGAAAGCTGTAAACTTCTTGCTTCCTTCCTCCATCATAATCTGGTAGAATCCAGACTTACAATCGAACTTAGAGAATACCTTAGCACCTTTGATGCTGTTGACTAGGTGTTCTCTACTCGGGATGTAGTATCCATCGAACTCCAAGATGTCATTAATTCCTTTGTAATTAATAACAAGTCTTGGTTTTCCTCGCTTGATTTCTCCATGATTCCTAACAAGGAATCCCGGGCTGCTGTATGGAGACACTCCTGGTGAGATAAGCTTAAGGTCCAGATGTTCCTTAAGTATCTTCTGCATATCCTCACGATCCGCTTGGTTCATAAGGATGGGCTTGAATCTTACGAACTCGTGTTCCTTTCCGGCTTTAACCTTTAGGGATGCTTTGAGCTCGTTCTTGTTCCACCATGCCAAAGGATCTTCATTGTAATTCCTTTGGATCTTCTTCTTGATATCTTCGAGTGAAATCTGTTCATCTATAGAAATCTCACTCGACTGATTCTCCAATTGGCTCAGCAATTCTGCAATAACAATTGGAGGAACTTCTTCTTCATGTTGTATCCTAAAAGAATACAAATGATTATCCCACGCTTTAGTCCCTGGTCTGGTATGACCAAATTGTCGGTAGGATAAAAGTGCATCGCCAAATCTCCTTCTATCCGCCATTTTTGGATGTCGAAGTTTGGCTTCATCACATGCGAAACGTGATAGGTATTTTTCTGTAGAATGCCTCGCGTAATCTTTGGACAATAATTTTATGATCACATAGGGTTGTGAAAATAAGCCTTCTCGTCTCGTTTTCCTGTGTAAAGCGCTTGAATGTTTGTAGGAAATTGTTACCTAGCAATACATCTGTGCCTGTATCATGGAAATAGATTGGTGGCATCTTGACTTTGTACCATGGGGTACCTCCTGCTCCACCGATCATAATTTCCGCTTGCTTGATTCCTCGGTTAAGGATAAGAATCCTTTTAGAGAAATCTCTCCCTGCGATAGCTGGTAGATCTTCTCCGATTTCCTTAGGGAAAACCTCCTGCTTTGCAGTACATATCCCGGAGCCTGAATCGATATAGGCAGCGAAATACTCGGCCTTGTACTCCTCATATATCATTCCGATTGAAATGTATATGGAGAATGGGCTAGTGGTCATCTGATTCTATATCGTTTATTGGCCACTGTGAACTCCATTCCATCTTGTAATCTCTCCCAAGGTTTGTGTTCCTCGAGAAATTCAATTCCCAGTATCAACTGATCTGAGATTCTTCCTGGAACTCCTCCGATAGTCAATTCCATTTCACCCATTTTTAGGGTTCCTTGAAATCTTCCGACTATAGGTTGTTGGAGGTAATATAGGGCATTACAGGGAAGTGTATTTTCCCTTTGAGTAATGTCAAATATTACTTCAACTCCTCTCCATCCTTCCGGGCACTTCAGCTCTCCTTGTGTTTTGAAAACATCTAGGACATGCTGAATTGTACTCGGTCTCTTTTCTTCCCAACGGCTGCTACTCATTAGCCTGTCTTGTTGGAAAGACATTCGCCTAGGCTCAATTCTGAGACTCTGGCTCTTGTTGAAGACGGGTTGATCTTGGATCCTCATGTCGATCTCCTTTATGGTTGGAGATTGTATGAGTTCTGGTAGAACCACCCTAGCGAAATCCTCAAAGATTCTTGGGACTTCTATAAATTCCTTTCTTAAGAATACATCTGAGTGATGTGTATTCGAAAGAGCGTAGGAAATCTTGTATGTGATCGAGTAGGGCCTGTTCCCTTCTTTCATCAAATCGTTTCTTTTGAAATCTTGATGAAGGGTTAAGACTCGGTTGAAATCTCGATCTCCCAGATTGTATGCAATCCTTGGATAGACATCAAATGCCAATTTTCCTGCACACAAATTTCCTGTAACAGCCCCAAGGTATAAATCCTTGAGATTTGAGATTCGCTTGTCGCATATTGCCAGGTTGAGTGGCGAATCTACACCTTCTTTGAAGGTTGCTTTAATAACAACTCTTATGGCTCCGATGTGAATCCATGAGAGTTTATTTGCAACTTCTCTTTTGACTCTGCTTTTGATCTCCTGTATTTCTTGGTAAGGGATCAATTGCATCTCGATCTGATTACCAGTGAGCTCCATTGGGATGGCGAACTCTCCGGTAGTCACTCTATGGATAATTTGGTGTTTTCTGCTGCGAAAACCAATCTTATCCAAAGCCTTTTCCATAGCTCCAATGGTGAAACCATCGTACATCTGGAGCTTGGAGTCTTCCTTCATAATCCTCATTAGAGTCTTATGGGACACCGTAGTGTGGGAGAGGTATCCTGACATATCCTCTCTCACCGTTGTTTGAAGAATTTCTTCTTCACTCTGATTCTGAGCCGGATACACTTCCATCCTCAGAATAGATCTCTTCTTCGTAGATGCTTTCATCTGAGGGTAGATCCTCAAATTGATACACCTGTATGAGATCCTGATAATAGACAGCCTCCTCAATTTCGGGTGTTGCCTCGAACTGTCTAATACCTCGCTTCTCATTTTCTGGGCAGTCTGTTGAGATATGCCCTCTTGCTCCGCACGTCCAGCAATTACAGTCTTTAAAACTTTCATTGGCTCTGGTGTGAGCTCGTCTGAATGTTCTTCTTCCTGGAGTTCTGCTGGTACTTCCTTGATCAGAACTTGTAAAAGTCCTTCTCCTGTTTGGCGTTGGTCTTTGCCCAGATTTATAACTTCGGGCCTTTTGTTTTGACCAAACTCTTCTTGGTCTCCATGGAGACCGTCGGTTGCCTCTTGTGTTGTTGCTTCCACGGTGGTATGGATGGATTCGTTGTTTCCGCCTCTTGTGCCTCCGTGGTTGACCTCCAACAACTGTTGGAATGTCATTTTCTTCGCAACATAAGGGCACCATCTTATTGATTCCTCTTAATCTCTTGTAGTTCTTGTAGAGGGTCGCTTGATGACACCATTCGGATAACTTAGCTTTCAGGAAAGACATCCTTCTAGCTACTGTATCCAGGTCATCTGCCTGCTTGTATTCCCTGATCAGCATTTCTCTCCAGGGACTTGGTATCTTCGCAAAGAACAATTGCGAAGCTTCTTTTTCATCCACCCTGGACTTCCATCGGTACTCGGTGAACAACTTGATGTATTCATCAATATGACAAATATCATGCAACTCGAGGCTGTAGAGGGCTTGATTATATCTTTTTCTTTTTTCTTCCTCAATCCCCTCAAAGTAGCCTATGCCGATAAAATGGATTTTGAATAATTTGGCCATATTATCGACAATCTCTTTCAATGACTCACCAGCAGTGACGGTGTTTTTCATCTCTGGTGCCGTCATATCCCACGCGATCTTTACGGATCCTTCCAAACTCATCTCGAGTAGTAAGATGAATCCTTCTTTCATAAGATCGAGGGTTCCTGCTGCAATCCTCATAGCCGCCCAATCATCGATAAGGATTTTACGATTCTTGAAATCTGGAATATCCAGATTCAACATCAACCCATACGGATGTATCGAGTCTAGCTGTGACTTTCCATAAGGCGTATTGATAAACTCCGGCCTTTTGGAACGTGGTCGGGTTCCTATAACTCTTATAGGATATCCTCCTGTGGTGAAATCCCCTCTGTGTGGCATCTGCTCGTCCACATGATGTGATCCGGAGCTTTCTGCTACATTAGGATTGACTGGTGGTCTCTGCTGTTGATCACGAGTAACCAAGGCAGATTCATCTCCTGTGTTCATCTTTAGATCTATAAGACTTAATCCCGCAAAGGATTCTTTTAAGTCATCTAGATCTTGCAGATTTATCCTTTCAAAGTCCATTACTTCTTTGTAATGGATTTTCCTTTGATGATTGCAATGAGCTTCTCATTATCGGTCATTGGTCGTACAACTTCAGTTGGTTTCCCATCTAGATGTAGATAGGGAACTGTCCCGAAATTTATACGTCTCCTTTCTCCGGAAGAACTTGGTCGATTCTCCAGATTCTTGACTCTTTTTTGAATATCATGAACGATTTCAAGAGTCTCTTGGTGAATCTTCATCATCGTCTCCAGTTGGCCTTGGATCTGATGAACTTGTGTCGGTATATGTTTATGGCGGTCACCATAACTTTGCACCGTCTTCTGGATTTCTCTAAGATCTGAAGAAATCTTAGAGGTATCGGGGAGTATCTCCTTCCACTTCTGGTCTTCCATCAGAAATTATGGAACCGATGGTCATCCGTCTGGTGGTTGGTTATATCCTCCTGTAACCTATGGTTTATGTCAAGGAGGTCCATCTGATACTCTGCTCGTTTGGTGCAACGCCTCAGTTCTACTGTAGTGGCACCTTCTCTTTGTTTTTGGGCGTATTGGTGGTTCCAATACATTACCCCTTGAACATGCTCTTGCGCTTTTATCGTCAACATTTGACGATATTCCCTGAAAGATCTACATCTTGGACAGACGTCCAGACTAGATGCTCCATCAGACATGGGTTTGATGGGCTGCTTCCTGATGATTCATCAGATCGCAATATAATATCTCGTTTACTGTGAGGTAGCCCATATAATATGAGGCTCGCCTGTCACACTGCCTCAAAGTTTCCTCGTCGGCAACTGCTTCTTCTTTTTCGGCATATTGGTTGTGCCAATATGTCACCTGATCTCGATGCTCTTGAGCATACATCGTCAAAATTTGACGATATCTCCTGTAGAATATACATCTTGGACATTCGCCCAGATCCATTCTTTTCTCGAATGATTCTCCTCACCAAAGTTAATTATAGATAAAACATAATAAATATAACTTAGTTCTTAATAAAACCTAGGCTCTGATACCATTTTGGACGGATCTTTTTCCGAGGCGATACGTGGCGTTGTTACACCTATCAAGTCTGTCTGGAACAAATAAACAGATCAAGATCAAGACTGTCTTGTATCTGTAGAAAGTTCCAGCATACGACTAGCAAGGTTTCCAGCCTATATACCATCTTCGGGTTCGGATCGGGTCAAAAATCATATGGATATAGAGAATTAATGAATTAATTTGGAATAAGCACACTTGATTTTGGAAAAGCATATCTCAATTAAACACATAAGGACATTTTGGTCATTTTTTCAAAAAGTGGTAGTTTTTGATATTAAATTATGTTGGGTGGTATTTTATGTATAAGTTATAAGAAAAGTAGTATTTTGAGGGGTTATCTCATTGGCCACTCTAAAACTAACTCCACCGTTTTCTCCACCTATTCATATCAACAAATAATATTTTATTTAGTCTCCTTCATTAACGGCCCAATTTCTACTTCTTTCTTTTTTCCCTTTTTTCTTTTCCTCTCTAATAAAATATTTGTTAATTATTGATCAGCCGTCCAGCGGGATTTGGTCAAAAAAAAAAGCTGTTCAGATATATAATTGTATGAATTAAAAACGGTTTTACAAAGGCTTTACTTAAACTAAAGCAAGGGTTTGAAGTTTCCCTTTTTCTATTGATTAAGTCTTTTGTGAATTAGGTGTATGGATCTTAAATCAATGCACTCGGGTTGGATCTGGGTCAGAGGGGACCGCACTATTTTATTTTATTTTTCGCTCATGATGTTTTAAAAAAAATCACATCAATAGTATATGTTAGACATACTTTTACGTTATATTAGAATACCTTTAAGCTATGTTAAACATACCAATTCTGCCCAAATTCCATGCCTTGTCTTTTTTTGGCTTGATTTTTGAATTTTGGCACATACCACTATGTTATGTTAGACATACTTTTACGTTGTGTTAGACATACCTTTATGTATACTTAAATATATCTTTGTATATGTTAGACATATCTTTATATATAGTTAAGCATACCTTTATATATGTTAGACATATCTTTGTATATAGGTAGACCTACCTATACATGGTTGGTCTAACTATACACAAATGTTGGTTTAACTATACACAAAGGTTGATCTATTGAAACGAATTTTGGGTGAGCTTCAGCACAAATGTTCAACGCATGGGAGCGCGTGCATGCGCGTGGGAGGCGCGTTTTGGGCAAGTGAACGGGTCGGATCATCCATGCACCTGACTCATAAAAGTTTTTGTCATTTCTATTTAATTCATAATACAACCTTTTTCTTGCATTTCGTTCAGTTAAACTGTTGTTATATACATATACTTTTTTTTTTAAAATTCATTTTTGATTTCCTTATAAAGTAATTTAGTAGTATGCATAAATAATGATGATAGTTCTATGTATAGATAGATACATATATAATATAATATTTGGTAGTTCTATAGTATACCAGGTATATTAATATACCAGACTCTCCACTCATTTTGAGTCATCAGATCTGAGATCATTAAGGTCAAAGTCAACTATGGTTTCAGATCTAATGACTGAAAATGATGAAGAGTTTGGTGTATTAGTACACCCGGTGTACTACAGAAGGACCCTATAATATTTAATGCAAACTGATTAAATGAAATATGGGAGAATTCTATAGTACACCTCTACTCATTTTCAACCATCAGATCTGAGATCATTAAGGTCAAGGTCAACTATGATTTCAGATCTAATGACTAAAAATTATGGAGAGTTTGGTGTATTAATACACCCGCTGTACTATTGAAGAAAGTTATAATATTTGGAAGCATGAATGTAGAAAATCGAGGCTGATTTAGTTTTGGAAGAAAATAAAAGAATGTAAAGACAAATAAAAAGAGTTAGTTGGATATCCTTTAATCGATTGAGATGCATTACTCCATTTTCCAAAAGCTCAAAAGGAGTGGAAGAAACACTAAAGCACGAATATGACCCATCAGTTAAATACTTAAACTTTAAAAAAAAAAAAAGTTAACCATTTTGAATTTTCATGTTGTATTATTTGCAATTAGTTGCGAAATTCATGGATTTGGATAAGATTTTAATTGTTACTATTTATTTATGTTGATATTTTGACTGTGATGATGATGATATATATATATATATATATTAGAGCTAGACTCCTGTGAGACCGTCTCATGTGCGACGGCACTCGCACACGGTCGTACGCTGGGACTCGTGTCCCCGGACACGGCCGGGGACACGATCGACCGTGCGCAGGAACACATACTTATAGCACAAAAAGACATACTTATAGACAAAAATCACATACTTATCTCGACCGTGTCCCAGGACCGTGCGCCACATATTGCTCTTAGTTTTCACGCGAGGCACGGTCTGTCCCAGGGCACGGTCGTGGGTGAGAAAAAAAAAATCTCATACTTATAGTGAAAAATCACATACTTATTATTGAAAAAGACATACTTATACACTGCAGTGGCGCACGGTCTTGTCCTGGGGCACGGTCGACCGTGCGCGAGTGCTGTCGCATGTGAGACGGTTGCATATGAGTATTTGTGTATATATTATATTAATTTGAATATTGTAGGACAGTAGAATAATCTTGATTTACAAATTTGGTTGGATGAAGTAAGTAATCATTGGATTTTTTTTGGATCCAGTGATTAAGGTAAACTTTAGGAGTTAAGATCAAAATAAAGTATATTGATATATTAGATGTATCAATATTAGACTTTATGAACACTATGTACTAGCAGATGAGATTTGGAGATACATTATTTAATTCCAGTAATTGAGGATGTCCAATTGGACATTATTCTAAGACATGATTATTATTGCAATCTCCAACTTCATTTCACACCCACCATCGTGGGTCCACGCAAATATCTACGACACTAGAACCCAAATCAATTTATGTTATTAATAATAACGGATGTGTATTTTTATAAAAGTATAGATTGTGTGACGAAAATCAACACACTGAGTTAGATAAATGATAATAATTGATGGATATCCAAATAGATAATGAGTAAGTTTCTTGTGCATCAGGTAGGGTTGTAAAAGAATCGAATCTTTTTGATTCGATTCGGTATTCGAATTCGAATATAGTGATTCGAATTCGAAAAATACAAATAAGAATCCGAATAAGAATATTTTTTTATATTCGTATATTATCCGAATACGAATAAGAATATGATGATATTCGATTCGAGTATTCACGAATATATTCGAATAATTATATATATCAATAATTAGATATTTTACTTTTTTATATTAGTATTTAGTAATGCCTAAATACATATTAGTATTACATAAAACATAACTACATATTATATATATTGTAAAGTAAAAACATTTTTGTTATGATACTTGTTTGATGGATTTGACTATGAATTTTAATTATGTTTATGTATTAGAACCTTGGATGTTAACTTGCAAGTTGATTTTTTGTTGCGGTACTTGTTCGATGATTTGACAATGAATTTATACTTATGTATTTCGAATCTTGAATGTTAATTTGGTTAATGAATTATTGAACTTGAGTTGATGAATTTTATTATTTATTTAAGTACTATGTAGGCATATTAATTTGGGAAAAAATATATATTTGATTTTTGTTTGTTGAAATTTTAAGTTTAAAATTTTCGAATACGAATATTGGAATATATTCGAATATGTTAAAAGAATCGAATAAGAATTTTATTTGTTATTCGAATAATAAAAGAATAAGAATATGAATATTCGAATAGTTAAAAGAATACGAATAGAATATCATGGTATTCGATTCGATTCGATTCGTTTACAACCCTAGCATCAGGTGCATGGATCTTAGATCCATGCAACCGGGTCGAAGCCGACCCGCTTCTCTCTTTTCTTTTCTTTTTTTGCGCTAATTTTTTTAACTTTTGGTCATGACTTTTACTTATGCTAAAGATACCTTTATGTAATGTGTAAGAATACCTTTAGGTTATGTTAATGATACTTTTATGTCCAGATTTCATACATTTACGTTAAGTTAGACATACCTTTAGATTATGTTAAGGATATCTTTAGGTAATGTTTAGGGATACTTTTAGGTTATGTTAAGGATACATTTATGCCCAAATTTCATACATTTACTTTACGTCAGACATACCTTTAGGTTAGGTTAATGATACATTTATGTTATGTTAGAAATACCTTATCCATAACATAGTTGTGTTACACATTTTGTACACAAAGGTATCTCTAACATAACATAAATGTATTCTTAACATAACCTAAATGTATCCTTAATATAACGGAAAAGTATGTGACCTGGAGCGAATTCTAAGGGTATCAAATCAGGATTTCAAAAGAACCTGGAAACACGATTTCAAAGGTATCATTAACATCACCTAAATGTATTCTTAACATAACCTAAATGTATGCTTAATATAACCAAAATGTATTCTTAACATAACTAAAGATATCATTAACATAACCTAAAAGTATGCTTAACATAACTAAAATGTATTCTTAACATAACGTGATATGTAACCTGGAATCAGGATTTCAAAGGTATCCTTAACATAACTAAAATGTATCATTAACATAACTGAAAGATATCCTTAACATAACTAAAAGGTATCTTTAACGAGCGAATTTGAGCGCATCCACCCAGACGAGTGGGAGCGCGTGAGGGCGCGTAAGACGCGTGTGAAAGCGCGTACATGCACCGGTCGGATCAGTGCATGGGCACCTGATGCATAATAGTTTTTGTGATAGATAATAATGCGGTAAGAATGTGGAAGTGAAGAGGGAAGAGTGGAGAATATAATGATAAGAAGAGAGCACGTTGATAGACATATTTATTTGGAAAGAGAAAAAAAGGGGTAACAAACTAAAGTTTGTATTGTCTGCTTCTCTAAACCTAATGCTCTTCTTGCACGCGGATTCGGGACAGCATGCATCGCCTTAGTAATTGCCACCTTGCTGTATCTGCAGTTAATTAATTTCACACAAATTAAATTATTATTTTTCTACTGATTTCACTTGGAGCATCTAATTGCCTTTTATTTCGAGGAAATTATCCTTTATTTAAACTGCACGTTTTTTTTCCCCTGGTTTTCTTCAAACGATATCAGCCATTAAAAAATATTGGATTGGGTTTTTGTAATTTTGGATGTGCTAATTTTTAATATCCTCATTCAACAATATTAGTGAAAGGGATTGGGACATCAAACTCGCACGAAATCGGAATTTATGTCTATTTTCCTCTAATTAACCGTCTTGTTTTATGTGACTTTCACCATTTTATTGTGTGTGTATATATATATAGCACATCATGTCCAAGTTATTTATGGCATATACTCTATATATAGATGTACTGATGCAGGGCCAGAATCTGAACTGATTAAAGTCTAGACAAAGTCAGATTTAGTAGCTATGATTTCTTCATATTTCACAAAACACGACATCTATTTAAGCTTTTTAATTGAGAAACAACCTTTTAATAAGACTTAAAGTGCCATATAAAGCATAATAAGTGTGTGTAGAGGTGATGTCTATGTCATATAGTCAGACTAAGATAAACTCTATAGATTTCATGTTCTAATTCTCCACCAAATACAACTAGATTTTCTATCCCAAAAGAAAAGGTCGTAAATATATTCAATAATTTTTTGTGTGACAACACTTAATTTATTCATGATCTCAAATACGTTAAAATCAATATTGGTGTTCCAATTGCGAAACTGTGTCCATAAATTTGCGATCATGACATTTTATGATCAAGATTAAAAAAATTGTGATGATTCTTTGATTGATCTTTCACAATAATTTTTTGTCGTCACAAACTAGAATCTTTGAAAAAATATAAAATCTTCATTCTTGAAGTGAATTAGATGATTCAAAATCTACTTCAACCACCAAAACCAAGAAGTCCTAATCAGCACACGCGAAGTCGATCAGTAAAACTATAAATTTTGAAATTGAAGCTATAATGCAAATTAACTACATCAAAGATATCCTACTGAATTCAGTATATTAGTTCAATATATTTGAATTGGTAATGAATAACTAATCAAAGTTCTTCATCAACCATTGTAGTATCCACAAAACCATTAGAAAGTAGACAACAAATGCAAGAATCAAATTTAATGTACGTAAAATTGATGATGAAACAAAAGATAAGATCTAAGTTATAGAATTAAAATTGTAATTTTTCTAAAATAAAAAATTTAAAAAAATGAAGGATCTATCCATCTGCAAAGCAATAAACGAGAGTTTCAATTCCCAGACACAAAAAATTAGATGCCAGCCTTGGCTGCACATTTCAAGATTTTTTTTTTTTAGGAAAAAAAAAGAAAACGAAACAGGGACTTACAAAAGGACACATGCAGCATGTTTGTTCCCAAGACATTATGACACATAGCACGGGACACTTATAAACAAAATAAAACTTAATATCACAATAATTTGAAAACATGATAATATGTATTAAAATGAAACCTTAAGTTTTGGTATATACACAGAGAGAGAGAGAGAGAGAGAGAGAGAGAGAGAGAGTAAAACACAACAGAAGCGAAGATGAAGGTGACTTTGTAAACCAATAAAATTAAAGTACATTGGGTTATATAGTAAAAGAAAATTATGATGTTGCAGTAAGTGTGGAAGAGGAAGATGAAGATGAGGTTGGAGAAGGCCAAATCTGGGCATTCTTGACCTTGGAAATGCTTGCTAGTACTCCTTGAGCCGTTACATCTCCAATTATTGTCACTTTTTTTGTTGCTAAATCTATGCTAAATGATGTCACTCCTGCATATACATACCAAATTAATAAACCAGGATGAGAGAGAGAGAGAGAGAGAGAGAGAGAGAGGGAGAGAGAGAGTTGCCTTCCATTCTTGTAATGTATTTTCTGAGTTTTCCTTCACAGCCCTTGCAATGAATGGAAACCCTCAACTCAACCACCTGTTAATGAACAAATAGCTCAATCAGAAGCTTGTAAACAATCAAACACAAAAATGATGTGACGCAGAATTGATAAGAAAGATTCACCTGTCGAGGCTTAGTGGAAAGTTGTAACGAAGATCTCTGAGCATTCAAATGATCAATCAATTTCCCAGACGAGCTTTTCTGAACCTGATCATGGAAGCCCGTCGGAGAAGGTGTATAAACGGGACATTGATATGGGCGAGTAGACAATGACCTGTAAGCCGAAAAGCCCTCCAAATTGAGGCGCGGATTATCCATCATCATCGGGGGCTGATCCGCCATGAAAGGATCCAGGTAAGGTTTGTCACTGAGTAAGTATCTGGAAGAGGTGTCGGCGTCGGCGCTGCTTTTTCGGCGAAAATATTCCGGCTGCTTGGCGGCGGAGCTCTTCCTGGCCTTGTGATATGAAGGGTCGAATGGGAGATGGGATGAACATGGTGGTGCGTTTGTCCGGCGCGGCCTGGGAGTGTCGCCGAGGCGGTGAATGTGGCGGCGATCAATGGACCTCATTCCGGGCCGGATTATGGCCCTCTGGTCCATGCTTGAACAGATGGCTGTTGAAGCTGGAGAGGCGCAGAATAGCTCTATGGATTTCATTTTTCTAGAGAGAGAGAGAGAGAAATGAGAGAGAGAGTGGAAGTTTACGTATGGAAGGAAGGATGACGATGGATGAGGGAAATGAGCAGAAGGGGTTTGGAGAAAGACCTTCAAAATGAGGCCATTCAATCTAGATATAAAGTCTAGGGATTTCTAGTTTGGGGTAAATCAAACTATTTCCAAATAAATAATAATAATCATTAAAAGGAGAATATACAAATTGATTTGCATATACATAAAGCAAAAGACAACTACGAAAGTAGTGAAATGAAATTAAAGAAAACTTAAATTATTGTCAAAAATGAAAAATCATTAAAGAATGACACTTGTGTGCCCCGGGGTACGGTGCCCCAAATTAATCATCATACTAATGTTAAATACATACTCTACAGGTATCATGTGTATACTCTTCAGGTATCACATGTATACTCTTACATATATATGATACATGTAGAGTATATGTATAACACCAAAACATATAGCACCTATAGAGTATATATATAACACCTGAAAAGCACATATATAACACCTAGATCTGTGCCCCTATATGCCCAGGAGTATATAAGTTTTTGCCATCATTAAATATAATAGAAATTGACTTTTTTATTCTCGATGAAACTTATGAGAAAATCAAGTAAGGTTCGAAAGAGAATGGGAGACAATTATGTCCCAAACGTATTTTTTCTAATTGAAAAAACATGTTTCTTATGCATTTAGTTAGATTAAATTTTCTGTTTATTATTTAGTTATTCGATACTATCCATTATAATAAATAGAAAATTACAAAAAATTATATGGAATTGTAAGTACCCACTATCCAAGTTCAAACTTAATTTCACAAGTACGATTCATATACAAGTACGGTTCATATATCATTCTGATAGAATTATATTCATACAATGGGCCATAAAAGTTGTACTCTATAAAAACACAAATATATGCAAAGAAATTGAGGGCAAATTAAGGAACTAAATTAAACGAGACTTTAGTAAAAGTAGGTTGATTTGGGCTTATTTTGTAAGAAACTCTTTTTGGTGTTGTGGGTGGGTGAAACAAGTTGTGAATGTGTTTTTTTATTTATATTTGAGAGGGTGTGTGATGATTACTAGCACTATAGGGTGAGGAATTAATTAGCCAAATATATTTTTGAAAATGTGTGCTTTTTGATAATTGGGATATGATTGGTGGTTAATATTGGCAACCTGAATTGACTTGGGAGACATGGATTTATAGCCGAAAGTATAGCCTTTAGTCGTTTTCTACTCACCTATTTCTTTCCTTTAGTTAAAGTATATATATTTGTGTTCCAACTAAACACATTAATATATGTCAATTATTAATGAGTCAGACATTCAGTATACCTATTAATTTCACTTTTTATATGATCAGAAAATGAGATCATTATATATCAGCGATAAACATAATAAGAATTGTCAACTGAATATATTTTTACATTTTCCATCCGTGTCCATGTAACTAATTTGCTTTTCCAATCAACTTGTTTCCTCTAGGAAATTGTGTGTTTATTTAAGATCGGTAAGGATTTGATTAGTGGAAAGTTAAATGATTGATACTTTTACATAATGAGGAAAAATACTAAGTTAAAGTAATTATTGTGATATACTGATATGAACCATTGATTTTGAAATTGAAAGGTAGATGAGATTATTAGCGAATAGCGATAATGTGTCTTTTACAAAGCAAATGTCACAATCTAAGAATGAAATGGGAAGATGCATGCCAAGGGTTTAAGACAAATATTATTGATAAGTCCCAATATGGAGAGAAACAAATAAATAAAGAAAAGATAAGAAAATCAAGAATATTTATTCAAGAAAAACAAATTAAAGACAGTAATATATAATGCAGCACGTGATATTATACCTGTAGGCACAATTATCAAGAATAATTTTCATACATAGTTACATTAATTGGATGAATTTAGGTGTTCTATCTATGCTGTCAAATCTTGTTGCTGCTTGTTCAATAATCGTTGCTCTCTTGTAATAAAACTTGATCTGATTTTTTGTTTGCTTAAAATTAATACCCGTGACATGCATGTTGTTTTTTTCATTGGTTTTCTTTGCTTTTGCCACATGTGAATGTCTAATTGTAATAAATATATGGATGTCTATTAATTAATAATTAGCATTGCTTCCACAAATTCATCAACAGTTTGTCAATTTAATCCTTGTTTAGATCATAATCCCCTCCATGTTTTTTGCATCAGGCTTAAAAGTTGGAGCCATGTTTTGTGGGCTGTGGTTCCATGATTTGCTCATAGGGGAGGGAATAAGCTAAGTCAAACAAGGTTTCTTGTTGGTCGGTCTATGACTGAAGTGTAAATATAAGACTTAAGTTTGACTTATTGTATGTAAAAGTCTTCTTTTTTGTCGGACACTTGTTTTGTGGACAAGTTTGACAGAAAGCATGTAACATAATACAATATTATATCTTTCTCTTTTTTTCAAAAATTAAACTTTTAGTTAAATTTACAACGAAAATATGAAATTATAATATAAAAATATAAAAGTGTAATATATAAATTAAAGTACAAATATATACAGGAGATTTTACAATTATAAAAGAGATCAAATCAAATATATCATATTTTTATATTTTTATTTAAATATTATAAATAGATCCACCTATTAATTTTTTTTAAGCTAGCATAGCCATATAATTCATATATTGACTTAGATAAAAAGTTTTAATCAAATATAACATTTAACAAAATTTTAAAAAATGTCATATTCAGTTCCTCTACGATAGTCAGCTTAAAATTGAATTCAAATAGAACCAAGGATGAAAATATCCCGATATATCTCCGATATATCCCCGATATTTCCGTTTTTTCAAGTGACCGAAACAAAAACGGGCTGTCACGATATATCTCCGATATTTTCATTTTTTGATAAAAAATAAATGAAAAATCAATAATTATTAGCTAAATGTCGGTAAAAATTGGTATCGATTTCAATATCAGTGGCTTCAGGTAAAAATTATAAGAAAATTCATGAATATCAAGGAAATATCGGTAAATATCGCTGAAATATCGATAAATATCGGGAAATATCGGTAAATATCAGGGAAATATTGGGAAAATATAGGCAAATATAATTAAATATCGAGAAATATCGAAAAAATATATGTACCGATATTTCCACAGAAACCGATATATCCATCGATATTTCCGTAAAATCAAGGTACCGATATATCAATCGAAACCGATATTTTCATCCTTGAATAGAACATCTTTTTATATTTTAGAGACCTATTAAAACAAAATAACAATTTAAGTCCTTTTAAAATAACACAAAAATTTATGTGAGACTGTCTAACGAATAGTTTCCGTAAGACGGATCATTTATCCATGAATTGAACGCATATCCACAGATTTCCATATGAATTGATAAGTGTGAGTTATGAGATAATTTGTCTCACAAAAAAAAAATCGTGAGACGGTCTCACACAAGATCTACTCTTAAAATAAACATTTATTTTTTAGTGACACTTGTGTGCCCCAGGGGCATGGTGCCTCCAAATTAATCATCATATGGTGTTAAATATATACTCTACAAGTATCATGTATATACTCTTCAGGTATCACATGAATACTCTTATATACATATGATACATGTAGGGTATATTTATAACACCAAGAAACATAACACCTATAGAGCATATATATAACACCTGAAGAGCATATATATAACACCTAGATTCGTGCCCCTATGTGCCCCAGGGGCATATAAGTTTTTGCCTTTATTTTTTTCAAACATCCTTATTGCGTCAAAAATATTATGTTCAATTCATTGCTATCAAAGTTGGATGAATTTTATCGAGGGACCTGAAGTAAAAATTTATTACTTTAAAGACTTAGCTAAAGATGAATTCCAGTAACTTCTACTAATTAAATATATCTGTGGCCTGAAGTAAAAATTCCAATCAAGGTTTATAGTTTATACTGAATATATGTATTTAGAACGTTCCGGATTCATTATTTTTGCATTATGAGAGTCGATGATTTTGTCACATCTTAATTCTTTCTTTAAATTTAATTATTCTGGATAAAAGAACTTTACAATAGAGATGAGGTTCGTTAATTAAATTTAATTATTAGTGCATTGATTAATGATTACACTTTTTATAACAATGTTTCTTTTGGTAGGTCCAATTTTACCGAAAAAAACTTCTAGTTGATCAAGTCCATTACTTTGCTAATAATGAAATTTATGTTGTAACTTGTAAGTATATGTATATATATATGTATAAATTCATCATAACTTGATTTTTAACTATATTTTATATGCTTTAAAATACAGATATTTATTTATACAACGTTCGCATGCTACAAACCATGTATAGAAATTAGAAAGTCACCTACAATAAGGTCGAAAAGTGATGTAAATAATCAACATTGTGGTTTTCTATTAAAATCTTAGTATTATATGGATTTAACTGATTACACTTTATAGACATGAAGTTATGTGAAACTATCTTAAGTAGATATAATTTTTTGAGATGTATTAACTTACGACGTGACATAGAAATTACAAGTTAACTCATCTCATAAATTGATTCATTGGAAATTATAGAAATCTACTTCTCATCGAAAAAAAAAGGCCAAGTAGTGTTTCACTATTATTTTACTTTGCCTATCAAATTAAAACGTTATCTCTAATAATGGTTTAGTGGGTCTCAATCGAAGTGCATTAAATTAATGAAAAATAAGTGATTAAGATATAATCACGATTTGAAAGCTGTGGGGCAATGCATTGTGAAAAAGCTAAAACATCTGATTTCATTAATCTTCAACTCTGATTTTGGAGATCTCTTTCTTTTCCCTTTATGCAATTAGCATGTTGTTGGGCTATTGAGCTTTAAAAGCCTTGAAATAAACCCTCTTAAACTATAAAAAAAGGGATATTAATAATTGGGCCTTTGTAAATTGTGAACCGAAACCAACTAAATTAAAATCTAAAAGCCCAAAGTGAGGTACAAACAAACCCTAAGCCCAAAAGGCCACATAAGCATACTAGGTTTTACAAAACAGCAATTCGCGATTCCGCCAAATTGGCAAACCCCAAACTCTCAATCGCCGAAGGAACAAACACGAAATGGGTACGTAGAAATCGTTCATTTAGACGACCGAAATCGATTAATTTACTAAAAATTATGAGTGTATTGATGCGATTTTGATGTTTATTTGATTAATGTAGCGAGGATTAAGGTGCACGAGTTGAGGACCAAAAACAAGCCGGATCTGCTGGCGCAGCTGAAGGATTTGAAGGCGGAGTTGGCGTTGCTGAGGGTGGCAAAGGTGACCGGCGGCGCTCCGAACAAGCTTTCCAAAATCAAGGTGGTGAGGCTGTCGATTGCCCAGGTATTGACCGTGATTTCGCAGAAGCAGAAAGAAGCTCTCAGACAATACTACAAGAACAAGAAGTATATGCCGCTCGATCTCCGCCCTAAAAAGACTCGTGCCATCCGCCGCCGCCTAACCAAGCACCAGGTACTCCCCCTTTTTTTGACCTTGAATAATCTTTGCATACGAGGAGCTTTATATATTTATATATTTTTTAATTTATATTTGTCTGATTTAAATGTGAAGAAATGATAGTATATTTGTATTACTTGTATGGCTTAACTAGATAATTTGACGATGCTTAGTCGTTTCCATTTCTAGGGTTTGGTCTCATAATTTAACTCCTAGTAGAAGTTACTGAGATATAGTCTCACTTTGATCTAATCCTATGCCCAATTATGTGAATTGTTATTAATTTGTAAAAACTTTGATGTGAAAATGCAAGTTCATTTTGCTTGATTTTGTATCCTGTGATTGCGATTCCCCGGACTGATAGGATCAGTATAATTATATGGGGTGTACATTTCTTCTTCGTCTGAATAGAATCGGTGTGTGTATATGTGTGATGCATATATGAACACCGGACGCCAAATAATTTACCGGTTATTGGTACTGCAACCTTCACATTGAAAGTTGAAATTCATAGAACTTTCTGAACGAATTGATCCTGTGCTGCTACTCATGGGGACAGATTTCTGCTCTGAACTTTGTTTGTATTTTCCATTCATACATATACACACATTTCTCTAGCCAAATATCTTGGCTGGTCATTCTAACACGAAAGAGTCCAATGACATGAGATTTCATACACATCGCAAATGGGATTATTATTAATTGCACAGGGTCTTATTCACCTGACATAATCTGCATTTTATGATCTATTCCTGACCTCAATTTTGATACCTTGTAGAATATCTTTGCTCTTCATCAGTGTGAGAAAAAGGTGTTTCTATGTGCGTAAATCATTCTGTTTTAATATAAGAGAGGGCTGCCGAAATTACACAAAATTTTTTAAGGATTTGACTTTTCTAACATTGTATATAAGGAAATGTACTTTTCTACCACAAAATATAACAAAGTTACCTTTTCTACACTATTTTGACTCGGTCATGGAAAAATCATTAAGTAATGATGGTTTGATGATATATTCAATTTTATTTATACTTATTTAACAATTGTTTTATCCAACAACTCTAATTACAATTTTATTTGTTCTTTTTATTTATACGTATTTTACAATTGTTTTATCCAACAATTCTAATTAGTAATTTATATAATTTATAAATTATGGTTCGATTAATTAGTACGAGAACCACTATAATATGTTAATCGAAGCACAATAATTTATACTTAATTTAATAGAATTACTGAATATAATTTAGGTGGTTCGAGTTGTTCGATCACTAGTGTAAAAAACTCTTTTTTTCCAAAGTGATCGAACCACTATGAAAAATTCATAGTGGTTCGATCAGTAGTGTAAAAAACCAAAATTTTCCAAAGTGATCGAACCACTATGTCAAATTCATAGTGGTTCGATCAACAGTGTAAAAAACCAATTTTTTCCAAAGTGATCGAACAACTATGTCAAATTCATAGTGGTTCGATCAACAGTGTAAAAAACCAATTTTTTCCAAAGTGATTGAATCACTATGTCAAATTCATAGTGGTTCGATCAATAGTGTAAAAAACCAATTTTTTCCAAATTGATCGAACCACTATGTCAAATTCATAGTGGTTCGATCAACAGTGTAAAATTAAGCAAAGTTTTTCCAAATTGCTTTATTAATTAAATAGTGGTTCGATCACCACCAAATTAATTTGTGGTGATCGAACCACTTTACAAAAGAAACCACAAATTATTAAATGAAAGTAGTTCGGTCACTTTGTGGTTCGATCAAAGCAATAATAACAAATTTGACATTATTTAATTAACACTATTTGACACTATTTGACATTATTTGACACTATTTAACACTATTTGACACTATTTGACAAAAATTTTCAAAGTGATCGAACCACTATGTAAATTCCATAGTGGTTCGATCACTAGTGTAAAAAACCAAAATTTTCAAAGTGATCGAACCACTATGTAAATTTCATAGTGGTTCGATCACTAGTGTAAAAAACCATTTTTTTTCCAAAGTGATCGAACCACTATATCAAATTCATAGTGGTTCGATCACTAGTGTAAAAAACCAAAATTTTCAAAGTGATCGAACCACTATGTAAATTTCATAGTGGTTCGATCACTAGTGTAAAAAACCAATTTTCAAAGTAATCGAACCACTTTTATATTATTAGTGGTTCGATCACTAATTAAAGTAACCAATAATATTAATCAATTGGAATAGTAACCACTTTTACAAATATATACATTAATTACTATTTTTATCAATTGGTTCGAACCACTAATTTAAAATTGGAATAGTGTAATTGAACCACTAATAATATAAAAGTGGTTCGATTACTTTTGATTACTTTTCTAAAAGTGGTTCGATTACTATTAATCAATTGGAATGGTTTGATTATTTTTTAAGCATTCACTTAATCAATTACTTTTGTAAAATTAGTGGTTCGATTAACCACCAAAATTAATTATACTACAATTAATTTTAATATCCACCAAAATGATAAGTGGTTCGATTAATTTGAAAATTTTGATTTTTAATCGCAAATTTGTTTAATTATTTACAATTGATAGTTTATTTCAAATAGTTTCAATTTAATATACCTAAAATCATTCAATTAAAAGATCCTCATTTTTTATATTAATCGAGCCTCATTTATCAATTTAATTACTTTTATCAATTTATATGATTTGTTGGATAAATCAATTGTTAAATAATAGTATAAATAAATAGAATATATCATGAGACTATCATTACCCAATCATTTCTCCATGACCGAGTCAAAATAGTGTAGAAAAGGTAACTTTGTTATATTTTGTGGTAGAAAAGTACATTTCCTTATATACAATGTTAGAAAAGTCAAATCCTTAAAAAAATTTGTGTAATTCGGCCCATTTGCTCTTTAATATAATCTTGTTATTTGAAGTAATGATAAATTGGCTACATCCAGTTGCGAAAAGTGGTAATCTTTGGCCATCTCTGGGTGCAGTGATGCTGCACCTCCTTCCCATGGAACACTTCCGAATCTTATTTGATTTGTTCTGCTGTATTTTTGATTCAGCGGTCTCCATAGTTGGAGTGATCTCGTAATATTTTGATTCTGTTCCTTTTAGGTATCTTTGAAGACCGAAAAGCAGAAAAAGAAAGAAATGTATTTCCCCAAGAGGAAGTATGCCATTAAAGTCTAGATTAATTGTGATTGAAAAGCCTTTTTGGTACTGTACTGTTTGGAGGGTAATTTGATAGTGTTGATCTTATTCTTAGATTTGCAATTTAGGTTTTCATGTTGTTTAGACATGAAACTAAAGTACAATTGTTTCTTTACAGTGCCTAATATTTTCCTCTCTGCAAGTGCATATCATCACACAACTGCTGCTATATATTTTTTTTTCTAGTGAAATGCCACTAGTTTTGCATAAATACTTGTGAATTTTGTAAGTTTTTGGATTTCACCGAAAATAATTTAACAAAATAATAATGTTGCAAACAACTATGAACTGCCTTTTGACTTTCCATTAACCAGTCAACACATAGTGAGATCCACAAATATGCATACATTATTATAAGTTTATGTATAATTTTTTTGATGTGATTCATTTCATATAATAATGTTTGATTCATTCCAAAACGTTAAGTAATTATATGAACAATAAAGGTATTCGTCTTACAGATATTCCTTCAATCAGTGCAAATAAGAAAATAAGATGTCACGATGAATTTGTGGTCTACAAGATTAAATAAAAGGCATTTGTAAATAAATAAAGTTCACATGTAACGGTTTGTTGCAATGTGATTGGTCAATAGAGTATTATTCCCAATTAGTAAGACTATAGAATAGGCCCACGGCATGTAATAATGTGATCTGATTTCCTAGCATAAGCCTGACTTAATCAACTTGACTTCATGGTTAACTAATCATTAAAAACCATTGTTTGACTTAATCAAATGATTATGTTTGTTAGTTATAGTTTTGTCTAAAAAATCTATAACGTTGCTTATAATAAGACTTCCCAGCTTTACTACCACACGTAACGTCGTAACCGGCCAACTTATTTGAATATTTGGATTGGATGATGTTACCATACACGTTTGGCATTTTAATTAAGTTTAATTATGCTGGTTAATGAAACCTTTTAAAAAGAGAACCTATAAAAGCTAAAAATAAATTGCATCCAATAATAATAATATTATAATATTGTATGGCTAACAACCAGTTCGAACAAAATCGTCTCATAAATCATTAAAAACATTAAATATGTCCAACCACAAATCCACACTTAATTCTTGGCTAATGCTCATTGTAAGAGAAGTAGTGGGTTTCCTTTTTGTTTCCATATTTTGGCTTTTCATCAAAATAGTTTTGGATAGTTCCTAAGTTGATTGGTTAACTTTGTGATAATCTAATTTGACCTAATTGTTTTTTGTGTTAAGAGAAAATTACGATGTCTTGTATTATTTTTGATCATGTGCAGGTTTTTAACTTCATTGGAATCAAACCTACTTATTTTTATCGATCCATTACTCAGCAAATATTTTCATGACCCCCTAATTTCCTCATTATTAATAATAATAATAATAATAATATTATTATTATTGTTACAAATTAACCATAATGTAACAAAATTAAAGAATTCTGGGCTATAAATATTGTGTCTCGTCTCCTCTATAAATTAAGAATGAAATATCTTGTCCTTTTAACTTGTAGGATTGCTTTAATTTTGGAATTAACTTTGTAGAATTTTAGTGTAAATATTAATATTAATTAATATACAACAATTTCAACAAAGGAGAAGGACCGGAAAAGACTATATTTAATATAATTAAAATCATTTTCAGCATCACATTCGGCAGACTTTTTTATATATATAAATAACAGCTAACGGTTAGATATCTATGGCTATCTATCTATGTCTCTTGTTGCCTCGAGTCAACAAGACTCTTTATTTAATTATTTTGGCTTTATGCTTCAAATTTGAGATTATAATATTAAGAGTAATTTCTATGATTCCAAGAAATTTGGCCCTGATGTGATCGATTATTCTCCATTTTTTCCAACATAATCTTGTTCCATTATAGATTCCATTATGCTTAGAATAGGTTGGAGTCATGCATTATGATTTGATATTTTGTAAATAATTTTGTTAAATCGAATGATTATTCAAGCTGGTCATGTAAATGTTAGCAACACCTCCTAAGGGCATCTCCAGTGGTTTACACCACACTACAGCAAAATTCACACTACACTACAGCAAAATTCACACTACATTAAATTTATCTCCAATCGTCAACGCTACATTCTGCACTACATTTACTATTCTTATTTTTTTATTGATTTAAAATTTATACAAATTTAAACTTAATAATTGCATAATATTTTTATTTTTGTTTTATATTGATTATTGAATATAATTATTTTTATTAGTTATTTAAAAAAAATGTGAATATAAAAAGGCAAAAATTATAGAACAACATTAAATTAAATTCCATGATACAATGCTACAATCATACATATTAAAAAACATAAAATTAACACAAGAAAAAACAACACACACAAAATTAAATTCTCGTATCGTACTTTTTTTAGCCTAATCGTTCTCTAGATGTTTTATGTTTATTTTAATTTATGCATTTTAGCCTAATTGCCTTGATGTATTTTGTGATTTATGTATTTTAATTTAATGTACTTTGTGATTTAATGTATTATGTGAACTTTCATTAGCCTAAAAAATACTTTTATATCATACACATATAGTAAATAATAATTTTTTCATAAACAATAATATTGCTTCACGAAATGATGAAATGCAAATTCTATTAAAAATAAATTGTGAAATTAAAATTGTATTAAAAAAAAATTAATGTAGTGTGGTGCAATAGTGCCCACTACATGTGGTGGTGCACTATTCAAATCTATAATGTAGAGGGGAAATGTGGTGCATGGTTGGAGCCACATTTCACACTACATGTAGAGGTAGTGTGAAATGTGGTGTTGGGTTGGAGATGCCCTAAGTATGTTTTTGGTTTGAACTATTGAATAAGATAGGAGCATTGTAATAGAATACATCTAATTTCATGAGAATGTTCAATCCACAAAAAGGTAAATTTAGGTTGTAGGTAATGATTTTCATCTCATTAAATTATATACTCCCTCCGTCCCACTTAATTTTGCCTACTTTGACCGGCACGGAACCTAAGAAAAAACTGTTGACTTTGATTGGATGTGTTATTTTAATGTTTTTGAGTGACAATTTTGTAATTTAAATGTATAATTTGAGTGCAAATTTTGTAAAATGAAAGAAATTGAGGGGTAAGGGAGTAAATTTTTCTTTGTCATTTTAAGACTGACAAATTAGATTGGGACAAACGAAAATGACAAGTAAGCAAAATTAAGTGGGACGGAGGGAGTAGACGAGATTGTGTCCATATGTTTATAGTTATAGTAGAACTCAATAAGTCAATATGCACGTAACTTCACGTGACTGTAAATATAACAGACTTTCTGTATGATTATATATTAACTTAGAAGTGAGATTTATAGGCTCATGAGACCATGAGCTCATATAAAATCAATAGGAAAGGTTACTCGTTTCACAAATATATATAATTCTATGAGATGAAACTCAGCTAACTACAATTCAAACCTTTTGTTTTCAAGATTATAAATTATGAATTAACATGCATCAATAAAAATTAGATATATGAAACGATACATCATGCCGAGAATCTTCCTCAAAAGACTAATCAGATCAGCAACTTAAGTTGGGTAACGAGGATTGAGATAATCTTTGCACCAAATAGCTATTGCCTTAGTAAAGTTTATACAAGCATATACATTGACCAACTGAATTTCTTGTCATACATTTAATACTAGAGTAGTAGAGTAGAAATCATCATACATATCAACACTTTGAAATGGTCTCAATACTTTTCTGCACTATTTAATTCCATGGATTTAGAGGCATGGTGGTTAGGCATTATTAGTAGGGGACTCTCTCTTTCTATATTTGTTGAAGAAGAAATGGTCTCTCTCACACTTAATATCAACTACAAACCTCTCTCTCTCTCTCGTTTTGTTTTTTTACAGAAATATATACTATAAA